>OU015527.1:8000185-9200185 GCA_907165065.1 Caprimulgus europaeus
CTGCTTTGATTTTACAGGGTTCTAAGGTAGTGAGCCTAACTTTCAGTGTTATCTCACTCTATCTATTAAATGTGACTAACTTTTTTGGGACATACTACCCATTATAATTAATAACTTCATGGACTGCAAGAACTGACCCTTAAAGGCATTACTTAAAGACATATAAAATCCAGGGCCATGTTTCACTCAGCGCTGAATTGCTCTGACACAGCAGACCATCCCATCACTTAAAAATTGTGCTAGGGATTTGAAGGTTAAAAAAAAAAGTGATTAACTCCATTTTGATTCCTTGTATTTGTCATACCACGTCTGCCTTGCTGCAGCTTGTCTTGGTGTTAGCATGGAAAAAAGACACTGTGTGACTCACTGTGATCCAATGCAGTGGAAAGTGGAAAAGAAAAAACCCCATACAATTTCAAACATACAATCTGCTCTCAATACAGATGACAATCAATCGATCTTGATTTTTATGACTAATTATATGGTTCAGTTACACATAAAAATAGGGGAATATTCCTCTATTTCCCATGATCAGTCAGTGCCTATGTTTTAGGGACTGTCCTGTCTGTTTGGGTCAGTAGTTTTCTTTCCCTGTATGACTTCTGTCTTGATTTTTTGGCTTTATTTTGACAGGAAACAGTGAACATGCTCAGTGCAGCTTCCCTTAGCACTAGGAGAATGGTTTCGCACAGCTCAATCCTAGATGCCGTCCTTCATCTCTTGCCTTGGGACTGCTTTTTCCTTTCTTTTCACATTCCGCTCCTGTGTCCTTGTGTCTTCTTGTGCCATTATCTGCATTAGATGTTAGAGCCCACGTAACCAACACAAGTGGAAATCTTAACATGGACTGGTGGAAAGGAAATCTGATCAATCTCTTATATCCTACAAATCCCACAAATCTTACAAATCTTCCAAATCACAGTCTTCCATATTGAGTTATTTTTCCTGTCAATTTTATCTATTTTTAATTCTCACCTCCACCCATCTTAGCTTTGCTTACTCATCTCACTACTTGAGACCTGTATCAATTTGAAAGTAGAATGAACTGTCTCATATTTAGATTTTTTTTTTCCCCTGAGAAATCAGGCTTGAAACCTACCAGTAATGTCGTACCTTTAATGTTGTCTTCCTCCAGCAGTTAAACCTGAACCATAAACACCAGAGAACGTCAGGCAGGAAGGTAAATCCACTTCTGAGATACTCGCCTCATCTTCTCTCAATTATGTCTTATGAATGCTAGAAGCTGTAGGCATCAAACCTAAGGTGTTGAAACAATTCTACAGTTCTCTATTGTTTCTTCTGAAAATGTCTTGTGAAAAACAATCTGCACACATTATGGTTAGCTACAAGTGATGGTACAGTTAGGGAAGGATAGCTGTTCACAATAATGTTACTTATTTGTTAGAATTAATCAATAGTCTGTGATAAGTTTTGTTTTTAATAGTATAAAGTCATAAGAAATGTTTTAATGAAAAGTGTGCTTGCACAGCAACCGAATGCTACTATGAATCCCTGTAGAGCCCCGTACCAAGGCCGAAAGGATTGGTCAAAATCATTTGGTAGGAACCGTAACTTAGGTAACAAGTACAAGTTCATCTGTAAACTGATTTATGATACATAGAAACTAGAAGAATGCATGTAGCTGTCAAGGTCTGGATTAATGAGAATGGAGAGAAGCCTACTGTAATGGTTTGTAGGTACCTGCCAAGAAACTGTGTCCTTAAGCAAAAGGTAATTCCAGCAGGAAGACCACCGACTCACGGACCACCTACCCATATTACACCCCAGACTCCTTTCCAGATGATTCTAACTTTTATTGTGCAGAATCAGAAATAGGAGGAGAATATGTTAATGATTTTCGGGAAATAACATGTTTATGTATGACTGCTTAATGAATATGCATGAGTAAGCTCTATATAAGACGTATGATTTTGGGTCATGGTATGCATTGATCGTGAGAGAACTCACTCACGCACCGGGCCATTAATAAAGCAGTGTCTGCTTATCTGCATCACGTTGGTGTTGATTAAGTTTCTTATTCTGGATTTTCGGTAACAATAACACCCAATGCCCACTTAAAAATCAGCATATTATGTGCTTACCATGTATTAAGAGCACCCATCTCAAACGAGACCTGAATTTTCAGAGACATAACTATTCCCAATCATATTTCCTAACGCGTGTAGCCACAATCACTTGGCTTCTCATAGGCATTGAAGAACAGGCTCCAAAATATGTGGTACAGCATTGTCGTAATAGAGGCAAAAGGAAGAGGCACAATTAATTTTTAACGAGGTGACATAGATGCAAGCCACAGGCTTGCCTTAAATCTTGGCAAAACAGTTGTGTCAGTAAGAACATCCAACACGATTTTGTGGCCATTGGATCTACAAAATGAAACAAACGGATAACTTGAGATACAAGACCATACAAGTGGCTGTACCAAGTCAGACCAACAGTTCATCTGTCCCAGCAAGTCCTTAGGAAAGACAAAACACGGAGAGATGTGGTTTTTTCACTTCTATTGCTGGTCTTCCAACATCTGGCAGTTTGCCATGTACAGATTTCCAGATAGTGGGCACTTAAGCAGGTGGGATTACATGCACATCAACTCATTTGAAAGTTTTCTTGAACCTTTTTTTATTGCATTTGTGTAATTGCTGAACCATTTTGGACAGCTGGTATTCAGAACAACTAGTGGTGATGAGGTCTATTGTAAAAACATGTGTTTTTTTGAAAAAATTCTTCCCCTCCTTCTTTTTTTCTGAGACACCTTCTTGATAATGTCTGGACATTCTGCTCAATGTTGGTTACTATGGTATTAGAAATAAACAGTAAAGATGGCAGACTTACTTCCAGAAAGAATTCATAGAATCCTAGACTGGTTTGGGCTGGAAGAGACCTTAAAGCTCATCCAGTCCCAACCCCCCCTGCCATCAGCAGGGACACCTTCCACTAGACCAGGTTGCTCAAAGCCTCATCCAACCTGGCCTTGAACACTTCCAGGGAGAAGCAGCCACAGCTTCTCTGGGCAACCTGGGCCAGTGTCTCACCACTCTCACAGTGAGGAATTTCTTCCCAATATCTTATCTATAACTTACCTTCTTTCAGTTTCAAGCCATTTCCCCTTATTCTATCATTAATTGCCCCTGTCCATAGTCCCTCCCCAGCCTTCCTGGAGCCCCTTCAGGCACTGGAAGGCCGCTGTAAGATCTCACCGGAGCCTTCTCTTCTCCAGGCTGAACAGCCCCAACTCTCTCAGCCTGTTCTGGTAGGAGAGGTGCTCTGGCCTTCTTTATATCTGCCTTCTAGCAGTGACTAAAAGATAGAAAAAGAATAAATAATTCCAATTATATAGTGATGCCTGCCACTAGAAGCACATGGCAGTAAACTGTACCTGAAAAGATGGCAATTGAGGCTATAATGTCAACCTGAAGAATACTAGACTTGCCGCCTTTACGTTGTATCTGCATTTTTTTACCCTTCAGTCCTTGTCCTGAACCCATGTCCTAGGCCATGGTGGTGCTTCTCTCCTGCCCTTCCATGTCTTAACCCATGAGCTGACTCAGGAGCTACGGCTTTCCCAGGCAATTCCCAGGACTGCTCTGAGATCGGGGTGGACCTGGGTCTGTCCCCAGCAAATATGTGGCTTCCTTCTGAGGGGGGAAAATGTAAGGAGATGAATCGTGCAGTGCTACATACCTCCACAGCCAGGAAATGCCTTTGCCTGCATGTGTGTTCATGCAAAAAACCAAACCAAGTTGTGCTTTCCACCAGTTGGAACTGGTGTTCCTCCAGAGGAAAATACCACATAGGAAGAAAACGGAGATGAACAGCTGATAGTTTCAACAGGCTTTTTATTTGAAATAATTTTAAACAAACCCTTTTACGGTTTGATCTGACATCAACTCTGAATATGTGTAGCAGATGCTGACTTTATAGTTACTGTGAAATTACCTCGTAAGAGTAGGAGATTCTGGGAAATTTATTTCTGTTTGTAGTTTTCCATTATTGTTTAAAAGTAGAGCAGCAGGAACAAGCTGAGGTTTACCAAATATCATCTATCTGGATATCAGTTCTTGTTCTAGCTGTGGCTGACATTGCAGCTGCTTTTCATTTTTAATTGTTTCTAATGTTTCTAATGTTGGTAATGCTATAATGGTTATTTAGTGATACAAATACTTTATTCTTCTATTCAGAAATGTAGATTAATCATTCTTACAGAATTTCATCTAGAAAGGTTATTAGAAACTGACTGATGCATTTGAGTAAAAGAGGTCTATTGAGGAAGAAGAGAAACAGGAGCAAATGTTCTGAATAAAAGAGGCTTTAGGATTATCAAATTTTCCTCAACGTTAGAGCAGTATCACATGATGTATTGAGGAATGGCATTCCTCTGTGGCCATATACCAGAGTTGTTTCTTTTAAATTCTGTCACTCTTAAAACTAATTTTAAGTTTCATTTTAGTTCTACAATCAAACTATTTTCTGAGGCTAAAATGCAGTATCTCACTCAATTATCCTCTTTTAGCTTGAGGGACTAATTCTCAATATTTTTCTGCATTGCAACCCTTCAAAATATTTTTTTAGTGTTAACCATGTTGGTGGGTAGCTAGAAAACAGCTGAACTGGAACAGATGAAGTGCCAGCACCAGCAGCTGCAACAGCAGAAAGAACAAACCCGCTACAAATACTTCTTACGCTGCTTAATCCCTGTAATTTCCCCTAATAGCACAATGTCTTATAAGCAGCATTTAAACATCTCATAAATAAACACTGATCCTGTGTCTGCTGTTCAGGTAGCTGTTCAGATAACTTTAGTGTTAGCTAATAAGGAACATTAATTCCTAGTTTATTTCTGTTTGATCAGTTTTTCAGGTATTTTAGGATGGGATTTGTTATAAAGTGAAATTAGTTAAATCCCAGCAGTCTGCATTTCTCACATTTTACCTCTGTACAGGAAAATAGCGTTTTCAGAAATATGTGTTATAGACTGAGCTACAAGAATATCTCTTTGACATTTCATAAACTTTCAAGAGAAGAAAGCAAAAAAAAAAATCAGGGACAAAAACAACTCCAGAGAAATAGAACTAAAGCAGGAGAACCTCAGGTGGCAAAAATGAGAAGCAGCAGAAGAAACAAGGTCTCTAGACTAGTGTGTCAACTTGCTTTCACAGTTACCAAGTATAATGTTTCCAAAATGCAAATCCCATTATTTGAATTGTTTAAAGTTTAAGCACGAAGTATTTAATACTGACTCCTCTTTTCTGTGTCTGAGATGTCTTCTAGGAACTTCTGAAACAGAAGCAATAAAAGCAATGGTGGTTGGCAAGCCTAATATCTAATTATGTTCTTCAGAAGAAAGTAAGTACCACTACGTTTTTACTGTGAACCTCAAAAATTGCAGCATGCACAAGAGACCGTAATTTTAAAAAAAAAATATCAAAAGTAGTTTTTGTCTCTAATTTGCAACTTGTATTATGTGGGAATGAATCATAGGTCATTCCACTATAATTTATTTACTTCAACTCCAATACTATGATTTGATTTTAGTAGCATTTTTTCACTGTTAGTAAATCACTCACTATAATTTTAAGGATACACCTACTGACTTCAGGATATTGAATTAATGATGAGGTAAGTTTGTACCTACAGAAAAAAAGAAAAAAAAAGAAAGAAAAAAAAAGAAAGTAGGTCCCAACAGAAGACAAAACCAGAAAGAGTTCAATTTTTTAAAATTATGGTCTTTAGCTGGACAGGAACTGATGGTCTTACAATTTGAGTGTCAACGTAAAACTTCTGTATTTATTTGCTAAAAATAGGTAAGTTCCATGACATATTTTGAGCCGTAGAAGAACAAAGTTTTGGAAGAATGTTGAAAGATAAGTTTCCTCCAGGTCTGCCAAAAAATTAGTCATCTGGATGGATGGTGGTTCAGTACAAGGTAAGACCTTAAAAATATTTACTGACAAAGCGAGATACAGTTGTGAAAGAATTAAAGTCTGATACAGCTTTTTAACCAGCAATGAGCTTAACTTAAAAGTGGAAACTGAAAGAATGAATTTAATTGGAGACCTTATAACTAAACTTTAAGAAGTACAGCTCTGTATTCAGCTGTAGCCTTTTCATTGGAAATAGGTAAGTTTCATATTTTGTTTCCATGCGAACAGCATCAGGTCTGAAACCATAGTTGTAACTTAGTAAGTCAGGGAAGCAATGCAATTTTTAAAATCTGGTATAAATAAATAAACTGGGTTTTTTCCTCTCTAGTACAAGAAAAAAATGTCTAGTCTTCATAGATCTAAGAAAGTTAAAAGGAAGGAACAGGCCATAATATATATGGAATTAGCTTATAAAGACTAAAAGAAATAAAACCACAAGAAGATACAACTATCTAGGAGCTTTTTATTAAGCAAATTCTTGGACTTGGACTTTTGAAAGAGATATGATTTAACACCTACTTACATCACACTCATGATTAAGCATTGTCTGAGAATAAACTATTGAAATTATTAGACTTTCCCTGTGTCTTATCTTTTTCATATGATTTTTTTTTTCCTAGATAGTGGAAAAGTCACTGTCCTGAACTGTACGTCATAGCCTCAAGAGCTGAACCCACCGTGGAAGTTAGAAAACAACCCTCCTCTATTCATTAATTTTATTTATTTATTTATTTATTTTCAACAGTAAAAGACCAAAGTAAGAGTGAGTTGAAATGAATGAAATTTGAAGTATTTTTTGTTTAAATAAGATGTATCCATAAAGAAACATCCCTTTTTTTTCTTATGTAAATTGATCACTGCCATAGACCCTCAAATGACATTTTATGCCACAGAAATTCGTCTCTTCAAAAGGCAAGAAAAGAGACTTTAAAAAGCACAACCAAAATGCTTATTCATTGACTTAGAATAAAGATATTGGTGAAGTGCAGATTATGTATGCTATTTATAGATAAAACAGTGAACTCCTACAAGAAATTCAGCTTGTGTCTGAGTCAGTGATTCTTGTCAAATTCAGCAAAGACCGGGAATAACAAGTAGGATGTGAAAATATCTAAAGGTTTTGTCACAGATTGACACTCAGTTATTGAGGTTTATGTGAAAATTATCCAAACTGTTTCATTTTGTAGAATGAGGGCTCTACTTATTTTATTAACTAGATGATTCTTCTTTTCCATTATCAAATCCACTAAGTATGAAGGTATTGATGGGAAGAATATGGGAAAAAAAGGCTTACCTCACTGAGGAGTGCCTTAGAAGCTATGAGAAGAATAGGGATGCTTATCATCTTTGTATTTCTAAATTTATTTCTTTCTATGGGA
This sequence comes from Caprimulgus europaeus, assembly GCA_907165065.1. The sequence continues at coordinate 8,007,507 of OU015527.1, forward strand.
AGAAAAATTGTTTCATCTATTTGTATTGTGCTGCTCTACTTATTTTGGCAATTACACTTGTAAATGATACAAAAACACAGGTCCTGGGACAGAATGGAAAATAAGGCTAAGTGTTAGCGTGCGGTTCATTTTTTTCATGAGGAGAGAAGAAAGTATCTTGTTTCAGAAGTCTCTCAAGCTCGTCTTTACACCTAGGTTTTCACAGCTTCATTCCTGTTCCCGCTGTCCTGTGTTAGAGGTGACTTGCTGGAGAACAGATACCAATGCGAGTGGGGGGCAGAAAAGGATGTGCCTGGATGTGCGATCTGCTAAAGCAGAAGCAGTTAAAATGACTCACCTCACTGCAACCAAAATGATCTGCCAAGCTCATTTCTCCACTTTAGCCTGCCCACAATAGATTACTTCCCTTAGGTGCAAACACACACAGAGTCTTATTTCTGCTAAATCTTTTATTTCTACATGTGAGGAAGCAGAGAGAGAAAGATTTTTGATCTAGTGCAAAATCTGGAGATGCTGCCCAGAATCACTGCTGCTGCCACAGCTCTCTAGAATCTCTTCTGCTGGGTAATCACTCAGGCACACTGTGGATTCACGGGCTCCTGAGCTTCAATTTCATCTGCTTTGTGACAACAAAGTGATTTTTACGGCTTCATAGAAAGGGAATTTCAGGGCTGAGGTGAAGGAGGCACTCCAAACAATGATTCACCATAAACATCTCAGCAGCCTTGGATGTAGTCTAGTTCACCATTCAGGGAAAATGGTTTAGAGCAGTGTTTGCCAAAGTATGATCATGACATGGGAGTGGGAGGGTTGCAAGGATTTGCCACTAATTACTGCTGTCTCTGAGTTCTCCACTCTGGAGGGAGTGAAGAGCAGTATCTCCTCTGAGAAGAAGCAGGGAGGTGGTGATAGCTGAAGAGTGAAGAGCACAAGGACAAGCAAACAGTGGTTGAGACAGGGAAGGAATACACAGGCCTAAATAAAACGTGTATAGTTATTTCCCTGACTCGTTTTGTTGTTGGTGGTTTTTTTTGGTTTCTGTTTCGGGGCTTTTAATCTGTGTTTTAGAACATTCAAGATCTTATGAAGGATGTGGGATCCTTTGGTTTCCCTTTTCCTCCTTCCACTGATATTTCCCTTTGAATACAAATCTCTGAGGATGTCTTTTTAAATTTTTTATTTTTTTATTTATTTCTCCAGAGACCATCTAGTAGCTCTTAATTCTCAAAACTAAGGGAGAAATCTTTTATACTAAAATGTTCAGATTGTTTATCTGGGTAACTCTTATATGATCCACTCAAGAGGTGTCATAGAGTTTCAGTGGTTCTTCTAGGGAGTAATTTTTTTTATCTATAGCATGTAAAATCAGGGTTTGTGTGAGCAGAAGATGTCAGAATACGGTTTGTGCCATGATCATGAGCATGTATAAATGTCCAAAATAGAGTAAGAAAATAACAGAAAGCAGACAGGTGTTATGTTCAACACAGAGCTGATAATTTAATTACATACATATACATATATTTGCATGCATAATGAGAGGGAAAAAGAGTTCCCCAAACTGACAACAACTCATAAAAAGTATGTGAATGCTCCAAGTTTATTCAGTTTTAATATGAAATAGAAGCAGATACACACAAATTGAATAATAATAGGAAAGAAACAGGGAATAAGTGTGTTTTTTTATTTGAAAGAAAACTGGATATTTTCTGAGCTTAACTTTTATGATACTTTCAGTAATGTAGTTTTAAAATATTTTCACACTTCAGAGACATCCGAACATTTGCCAGCAGTTCTTATGCACACAATCTTCTGTATTTTCTACATTAAATTTTTTTTTCTCAACAATTCTGATTGCTTATGCTCCTATGGTGTTTTATTTTTGCCAAGACTGCTGTTCATATTAGCCAAATCCCCCCGAAAAGTATAGATATTCAGTGCATAAAAATGGAAGTGAAAATATAAAAAAAATTAGTTTACTTACTCTCAGTCAGAGAGTGTTTTTCCTTCAGATCATTCTATCATCATCCATGGACCTGGGAAAATGTAAGACTGATATTATGGATAAGAATAAACACCTTTTCCCTGAAAATAAATGTGACTTCAGCTGGAGGACAGGCAGCCTATATTTTTTCCCCTTTTATTTTCATAAATAATCTTGCATCTGAAAAACAATCTGCTACTGTCTCTTTGGGACACAGGTCAGTATGAAACACAATCTTTCCTCAAACTGAGCCTTATGATGGATATTTTTTTTCCTAGTATCACAAAAGGGTTGAAGATAGACATTAAAATTAATCTAATTTAGTTTGTAATTCTTTCATCAAGGCTATCATAGGCAGAGTTCACTAAAAAGAGTGATTTCTGCCTAAGACAAGAATCAGCCTCTGACTACAGAAAATAATTAATAATTTACTTTAGAAAAAAGAATTCTAAAGTCACGGTCTCTATTGGATCAGGAACTTACACCTGATATATTGACCTGTTTTCAAAGAGCATGTGAATTAAAGGGAAAAAAAGATCAAAATGTCTATTTAAAAATATTAGGAAACAGGTAGTTTAAAAGACAAGGTCTTTTATTGTATGTTTTCTGTAGTATTGCATTCTGGTATCTCAGAATAAATTATTTTGCACTTAGTTAAGAGCTGAATGTGCTGCATGAGAACAGATATTGCTATTTTGTAAGCGACTTCCTGTTCACCATTTCGGTTTTAGCCTTGTTTGTTTGTTTTAGGAATACAAACTGCTTGAAGTATTCCCTTAACTATGATAGCACAGTTTCATGCTTCATAAAATTCCTGTTTATTTCCAAAGTGGCTGATCATAATATTTTTATACTCCAACACATTTTGTAAAGTTAAATCAAGAATTATTTGTTGCAGATAACTTGGAAGTGCAGCCATTGAACAGAGCAGAGAAAGGAATGTAGATAAATTACATCTACCACAGGAATATTGTCGGGGATCTCAAGAAAGTGAGACAAAAGTAATTTTCCTGCCAGAGAAAAATATAAATGTCTTGTCTCAAAGACAGCTAGGTCTGTAAATTACATGTAAAACAAACAGGTGGACCTTCATATAGCTGACTTCTACGAAGACACTTAACATCATTAAAGGTAGCAGAGGCATAAGGGAAGCAAACAGTTGCATTTAAATGCTGTAGTGTACAATTCATACACCTGTATTAATAGATGCAATAGAAATAAACACATGCAGAAAAAGGTTGTCCTTCACCAAAACTGGGGAGCAGTTCCCGTATGAAGAATTGTGTAAAGCCTGACTTTGCAGTCTGGAAGAGAAATGGCAGGTAGGATAAAAAAGGAGGGAGAGAAATCTGTACAATAACGAGTGGCACAGATATGGCAGATGGACAGCCATTATTTACCTTTTTTCACAAATAAAAAAACTATAAAGTGTCAATTAAACTGGCAAGTTCCAAAAAGATAACAGAGTAAACAGATAAGCCTTATGTTCAGCATGAAGTTGGTAATTTATATTATATATTATACATACTTTTATGTGTGTATATATATATATATATATATATATATATATATATATATATATATATATATAAAATATGTATATTTAAATGCATGGACAGAGATAAACAAGGAGAATCACAGAATCACAAAATGGTAGGGGTTGGAAGGGACCTCAGGAGATCATCCAGTCCAGCCCCCCTCCCAAAGCAGGTTCCCTACACCAGGTTGCACAGGAAAGCGTCCAGGTGGGTTTTGGACATCTCCAGAGATGGAGATTCCACAACCTCTCTGGGCAGCCTGGCCCAGGGCTCCGGCACGCTCACAAGAAAGAAGTTTTTCCTTAAGATTGTGTGTAACTTTTGATGTCCCAGTTTTTGCCCATTGCCCCTTGTCCTGTCACTTGTCCTCCCCTGGTGGTCACTTTGGCACCACCAAAAAGAGCCCAGCCCCATCCATTTGGCCCCCACATTTCAGATATTTATAGACAGTTTTCTCTTCTCCAGGCTGAAGAGTCCCAGCTCTCTCAGCATCTCCTCATAAGGCAGATGCTCCAGGGCCCTCATCACCTTTGTGGCCCCCACTGGACTCTCTCCAGGAGATCCCTGTCCCTCTTGAACTGGGGAGCCCAGAAAGGAGATGCTACTTCACATAGTGAATAGAAGCTTTAATACATTGCAACATGTTATGGATGCTGCGTAAAATGTACTGCAATATGTTATGGATTTAAAATTCTGCTTTGGTTCTTGAAGTGATTAGAAAATGTGTAAATAAATCCCACTTGCTCCACTGAACAGAAGATCAGGAAGTTAATGAGCTGTTAATTGCTGGAAGGATGTATTGTAGAAAAGTTCACTTTATGCTCACTTTTTTTCATACTCTAAGGTTGTTTTTTTAATTTATTGTTTTGTTGAAGTGTTACTGAACAGGGCAGAGTTGTGATCTGTCAGGGACAGATGAGCAGAGACACCTTCCACTAGACCAGGTTGCTCAAAGCCTCATCCAACCTGGCTTTGAACACTTCCAGGGAGGAGCAGACACAGCTTCTCTGGGCAGCCTGGGCCAGTGTCTCACCACCCTCACAATGAAGAATTTCTTCCTAAATCCAGGCTTTTGTGATGATGATGATAATAAAAATAGAATAAAATAATTATAGAAAAATAGAATGGCTTGGGTTGGAAGGGACCTTTCAAGGCCATCTAGTCTAACCTCCCTGCAGTGAGCAGGGACATCTTCAACCAGATCAGGTTGCTCAGAGTCTCTGGAATGTTTCCAGGGATGGGGCATTTACCACCTCTCTGGGCAACCTGTGCCCGTGTTTCAATGCTCTAATTGTAAAAAATTTCTTCCTTATATCTAGTCTAAATCTCTCCTCTTTCAGTTTAAAATAATTTGCCCTTGTCTTATCACTATAGGTCCTATTAAAAAGTTTGTCCCCATCATTCTTATAGGCCCCTTTCAAGTATTGAAATGCTGCTATAAGGTCTCCCTGGAGCTTTCTCTTCTCCAGGCTGAACAACCCCAAGTCTTTCAGCCTTTCTCTATAGGACAGCTGTTCCAGCCTTTTAAGAATTTTTGTGGTCCTAAAAGAAATTCTTCTTCTTCTTCTTCTTCTTCTTCTTCTTCTTCTTCTTCTTCTTCTTCTTCTTCTTCTTCTTCTTCTTCTTCTTCTTCTTCTTCTTCTTCTTCCTCTTCTTCTTCTTCTTCTTCTACTTCTACTTCTTCTTCATCTTTTTCTTCCTGCTACTACTACTATTACACTAATACTACTAATAATATAAAAATTAAGTTATTTATTATCTTTATTTTTCCAGTAATTCATTGTTTTTTTTAACAGATAGCTGCAGTTTGGTACAGAGTTAGTATGTTCTTCTGGGGATAAACCGCAGAGGAATTCCAAACTGTTTTTCCGGACGCGGTGCAGTTACAGAACGCTCCGTTGGAGCCGGGTTCGGCAGCTGTCCCTGGCCCCGGTCTCCCGGCTCCGATGCGTTGTAGCCTCGCAGCCACCCGGGGCCGCTGTGCCTCCAGGAATGGGTGGTCCCGGGTCCCTGGCCACGCGCTGCGAGGAAATGGCCGGAATTTTAAAGTTGGAATTGGTAGTTTCCTTTGAGTACCTCTTCCCCCCACCCCCCCCCCGCCCCGGCGCCCCCGACGTTTTGTCAGCCAAATATCGTTTTGAATGCTTAAGAAAATGAAGTTTTTGATGTAGAGCTACTTATTACACAACTCAGTAACAACAAGGAAAATAAAAATGTACAGTCATACAACTTCTTGTCTCCCCCTCTTAAAGCAGAGATCCATTTTCTACAAAGACAGCAAATGACAAATTTCCAAATATCAGGCTATCCTGAGGAGAGGGTTTTCACAGAATCAGAGAATCCCAGAATTGCCTGGATCGGAAAAGCCCTTTAAGATCATCGAGTCCAATCATGAACCCAACACTGACAAGTCCCCGACTAGCCCATGTCCCTCAGCACTGTGTCTACATGACTCTTCAATCCCTCCGGGGATGGGGATTCCATCGCTGCCCTGGGAAACCCCTGCCAATGCCTGTTTTTCTTGCAGCAGAGAGTATTTTTTCAGGAAGAGCCATTGTGAGGCATCATAAAAAAATGCATAAGATAACCTTACAGTCTGCTGGCCATAAATCCTGTCTGTGTTTGACATGAGGAGGTACTGCAGGCATTAGGCTGTTCAGCAGCAGTGTGCACTGATGCTCATTGTTGTGGTTGCACTGGGCCAGCACTGGGCTGGAAGACAAACCCAGCTGCTCACTCACTGCCCACTCAGAGGACAGGGGAGAGAACTGGAGAGGCAAGGGTAAAGAGACTCATAGGGTGAGAGAAGAACAATTTAATCCTTGAAATAAAATAAAACTTAAATAATAATTAAATTAAAATAATAAAAATAATAACAATAGTAATGAAATATACAAATGAGTGATTATAGCACCCAGTGCCATTGCTCACCACCCACCGACCAAGCCCGGCCCGTTCCCAGATAACAATCCTGGAGGAGTGACAATCCCGAACCGAAACCGCAATCCCGGGAGAGCGAGAGCCTGAGCGAGAGCCAGAGAGAGCAAGAGAGGAGGAGCCCCTCATGAATCTCCTGCCCATGAGGGACAGGAGATGGAACAGTCCCTTGGCAGAGCCAAATGCCCATGGAGCTGATCCATTGCAATATTTCTCACCCCTGAGATCTTGCTCTTGCAGACGGACAAACACAAAGTCCTTCAACTTCCAGTGACAAATGCAAACATCAGTATGTTATTAATGTTTTTTTCATGACAACTCCCAGCTGAACCCAAACCCCAGTGCTGCTCTGGCTGCTGAAAAGAAACCAGCTCTGGCCCAGCCACAAACCAGGAAATTCGTGCAAGTGACAGAGAGCATAGGTGAGGGAGGAGCACCATGGGGATGACAAGACTATAAAGAAAGAGCACATTATGCCATTTGGGTAATTTGTAGTACACAAAATTATTTCAGGCTGGTTTCAAATGCAAGCCAACACAGGATAAATACAAAAACATGAAGGCCAAATAAGTATCTTAAATAATCGGGCCCTAAAATCTTATTTGGTTTCAACTCAGTCTCCCAGCACTGTCAGGTATATTTAATAGCCAAGAATTATGAGGTTTTCCTGGCAAGCACAAGCTTGCAGTGGTGTAAGAGGTGCAATTCTGAACTGTTAAACCAGTTGAGCTCACAAATAGACCTGGTTTTATATGTCAAACTACTTATTCAACTGTGAATTTTTCTTGACTGCTACTAGGCCAGATTTTAGTATTGACTGAAGTAGGGAAAACACCCCATCATTTTCTGCAGTGCAGAGGTAGGTGAGGGCTGCTGAGGTCTGCAGCTATGCTGAAAACACATACATACTAAAGAAAGAACAAGCTAACTTTACAAATAAATGTCCAGATAGTGAAAGACCCAAAAGAAATAAAACAAGGCCTTGTTATTGCCCATAGGTTACCTCAGGGAAATGTGAGAAAAGAAGGAAGTAATTTTGCTGTTTTTTTTACTCTCCATTTATGGTGACTTTCAGCTTTGTTGCGTCTTATCTACTTTCTGTTGATAGTCCCTCTCAACTTAAATCTTTTCTCCATCATGATGCTGCTCTGTTAGTTCTGGGACGTATACATCGTTACACTTTCCTGTTCTTGCTTTTCTCCCTGCAAATCCTCTGGCAAGACTTTTACTTCTGGTGAAGCTGAAGTTGCAGGAAATCTTCCTCTGCTGCAGTTTTAGCTTGTTGCCCCACAGTGGGGAAACAGAGAGATTTCTTGGAGCCCCAAGGTGTTTTCACACTCTTTTCTTCAAAGTCAAGGTTTCCACCATTTGTCTTTGCACAAAAGTCAGTAAAACTGTGTGTGTTATGGACAAGGAGAAACACAGAAACATTTCTGAGTGCTCTCTGGGTTCATTCCCAAGCAGGATGAGCTAGATATGTCTTCCTGAAAACCCTGGTTATATTTTCCAATTTCCCCCTTGCAGTGCCAAGCTCAGTGTCTCAGTTTCCATTGCTCTCTCTTCTCTGACCAGAGTACATATTTCTTCTCATGTTCATCCCTGGGTCTCTCCTGCCTCCCTTTGTCAGTGCTGAGATCATCAAACAGCTTCTCCTAAAGGTCCTGGAGGCCACCAGATGCCACTGAGCATGCACAAAAATGTCCATTTCCCATCATTTCCAACACTTTTCCACACTCTGTTCTCAAGCAGATGGGAGCAAAAAGAGAAGGATAGATCTGTCATCCCCCAAACACCAAGGATTACTTTTAACTCTTGTGTGTCTGTGTGAAAAAACTGTGTCCATCTTAAAATGTGAGCCCTCTGGGAGGGTTGGTCTAGCATTCAAGAAGAGGGCTCACATTGGCACGTCTCATTGTACTGAGGGAGCAGTGGTCAGATCTGGGTTCATCTGCTCACCATGCTTCCTACCCTGGTCAATCAGGGTGGTAATGTTGTTGTTCTGCCCACCACTGGTCTTCATCCGAAGAGCTTGTGGGTGGCACTCCATGCGCTGCTTCCTCTCTCTCCTATACAAACATGTTCAAAGAACTGCAGTCCTTCAAATAAATGGTTGCCATGGGTTTTCCACACTGGCTTAAAAATGTATTTATTGTGCTTTCTTATCGGTGGCAGTCCTGTTTTGACTCTTGTTTTCAAAAACCTGAGCCAAAGGCAGTGGCCGTGCATGTAAAGGTTTCACTTGTGACAGGACTGTTGTGTTACAAGCAACTGAAAACAGACAGTTTGTCAGCTTTAATGAGAACCAATGCTGACATGAATGCCTGTAACAACCATAGCTTTTACATTTGTTTTGGGATTTAATTGTTTTCTGGTGGAAAACCAACTTCTTTCTCTGCTCCATTTTCACCCATACAACATCTTTGTTATTCCTAATCCTCTTTGCCTCTTGTGTTCCTAGTGATTTGGTAAGGACTTAGCTGGATGCTTTGAATTTTTGCCTTTTTATTTTGGAAGACGCTGTGCCCATACAAAATAAGTATGTTGGCAAAACTACCCAAGTGTTGAAGCATTTGTGGAGATTTCCTGATCACTTTTAACTTTGTTTATTCACATATTACTATTTTTTAACAAGAAATGAGGCTGGTGTTCTTTGATGCTGGAGGGCAGAAGTTTTTCAGCCTGTTTATCTCCTGGCTAAAGTACTGGAAGTTGTATGATGCAGAAGTTATCAAAGTATTTAACAATTCTTGGTAAATTTTGTTTGACTACTTTTTTTACTTGGTACAACTTGGTGTGCCTTCACTGAAACCAGTGAAACTGTATCACCTTACATGGCAAAAGAATCAAGCTCTGCATAAAAATTTATCAAAAATTTAGAAGTATTAATAGACTTTGGCATAAACAGGGACCTATATATGATACATGTGAACTTGTAATGCATACTTTTATTTTGATATGTTAAAATGTTTTGTTGTATATGAATGTCTCTAGTACCTGGCATTGTACTTTTTAAAAAACCTAAATATAGCCCTGATTTAGCTACACTAATCTCACTGTGCATTTCAAAAGAACATAAAGTACACAGAGATTGACTGACTAAAAGGCTATTTCAATATGAAGACTTACTGCTATTTTTGCAGATAATAAAAGAGAACTTAAATTTTCATAAAAATATTTTAGAGAAACAGAGGAATAAGGTTCATTTACCTGCCAAATATGCTTTTCTCTTTGCTTTTGAAGATTTTTATTTTTAAACAAAACTACATCTGTGAAACTGAAGAGATTTCTTCAAGAAGGTATTTATGCCATGTAATATTAGAAAAATATATATTATTTTTAATATGAATCCAACATTTATCTTCTGCATTCTAAGGATCTTCCTTTTGTTGTATAATAACGTGCACACACATGGCATGTGAAGTGGGAAGTTAAAAAATAAAGTTCCTTTGCAACAGATTAATTTGAAATCATAGCAGGAATAATTGATGGATAATTAACAAAAAGTCTCAAGAAGCTGACTCAGACTAGTAGATTCTGACTTATGTCTCAACAGAGTCTAGTGTCATAATTGTATTCTGGTAAATAAAACTCAGTTATATTCATGTTGTCCAAGATATTTTAATAGATAAGAGCTGCAAAATTATTGAAAAATTCGTCTTTAAGTATTCATGGAAATTCATTACTTTATTACAGAGTGGCTAACCCAACTGTTATGCGGTGATGTTTTAAGAAAACTGACTTGACCAAAGTAAAATTTGGAGGAACTTGACCAAGTTCCTTCTTGCCCTAGGAAACCATTTTATGGGATATGCAAGACAATTCTTAAGCTGTTGAAACTTTAAAGTGAGTTAGGATCATTTAACTCTTCTGATGGTCTGTGGTATGCTTGGAAAGTTTGGATACAGCTTGGAAAGCTAACAAACAGCTTCATTTCTTCTAGGCAGCACTCCAGTGTATTCTCTTACAGTGGTAATGCGAATGGCTTTCAAAACAGTTTAGCTCCATCAATTCCGTACCAATTTCCCTCTGCAAAACTTAAAAAAACCCCAACCCAAACACCAAACCCTCATCTGGTTAGCTACAGCTATGTTAGACTCATGTTTGAGTAATCAAGTGGTACACAGGAGTCTGAATTGAGAGGGATGAAGAATGCACCATAAGTGGTGCTGAGGAGAGGTGCAGAGGTGTTCCTTTGCGTGGATACACCTAAACTTGAATAGGTTTTGTTATGCTTAAACCTGTGGCACCATAGCTGCATACATATAGCTTCCCTGGGCACAAAAACTGCTGGAGGAGACAAAACCATCTATGTAATGAATTGAGTTATGCAAGAGAAATTGTGTTCGTTATTTGAAGGCCCTACCCATCTCAATTTATCTGATCTCTCAGTCTGAAAATTTATACCCCTGTGCTATAGCTCTTCAATACAGACAAATCTTCCAACAACAGCAAGACCAGTAAGAAGGCAATGTCATTTAGTAGTTCAGAAGCACAATTTAAATGGTAGAGGCAGTTGAGCTGTGGTATAGAAAGCTCAGCATAGACTAATATAAACCAAGAACACAATGGGAAGTTTGGATTTTTTCATTAAGTAAAATGGCTGATTTAATTAACTTCAATCATTCATGAAGTTTTAGTTTCAAGAAATGGATTGATGGCTGAATTTAAAACATTTCATAAAGTCTGATTTAATTTTCTTATCCCCACCTAGTTATAGCTACAGGTTTATACAAGAGTCCTGCAAAGGAACGTCTCAGACTGAAAGTAATTGACTTAGTACCCTTATGAAATTTTAAAAAGTATGATTAATTTCTGTGATCTTTGCAATCAAAACACTAATTCTAAACCCACACTGTTTAATGATCACTGTGTCTTACCTTTCAAATTTACAGTAAAATCATAGAAGCACAGAAACATAAAATAGTTTGGGTTGGATGAGATGTTTAAGGGTCATCCAGTCCAACCCTCTGCAGTGAGCAGGGACATCTTCAACCAGATCAGGTTGCTCAGAGCCCCGTCCACCCTGATGTGTTTGCCTCATCCTAAGAACTGAATTGCAAAGCCATTATTGCCTTACATCTCATTAACTTCTGCTGAACAAGAATTCTGCACATGTGAGAAATTCCAAAATGTCTCAGATTGGGTACCTGCAACCACTGGGAAGAAGCTTCTTGGACATGGAATCTACCTGTCTGATACATCAGGCAAGAGCACATTGAAACTGATGAGAGCTGATCCTGCTCTGGCTTGTAGCTGTGTATGTTTCATGCTAACATCAGAAGGATTTTTCTAGCATCTCTTTCTTCTGGTGGTAAAAACTGCTAAACTCTAGTAATTTTTTTTTCACTGTCAGTTTTTCATTTGTGCTTATTAAATGTCCATATAGATTGTTTGCCCCAAACTCACACCACACCAACATTTAATATATCTTGTTTCACTATTTAAAAGTCTTTAGTCACCAAAACGGTGTGTTTTCTGAGAGAGCATGGATTGATGGGAATATCAGGCCAATATTCAGTACCAGTCACACTAGCCTGCTTTGTACTTCATTGATATGAAAAGTAGGACCCAAGTTCTGGTTAGGAACATAGCCTGGTCATGGTGTATTTACATGATAATTAACGCTCAAAGCAACCTTATGGCAACTACCTATCTTAAGGTTCATTATGTCTGCATCTGCCCAGCTGGACCTCATAAAACACTCTAAATTCACCTTCTTTCAGAAGTATTTATTTGAGTATCTACCTCCAAAACTCAACTTTCTAGGGACAGACCCTAGAAAGTCAGCCACTCTTCAATTTAATGACCAGCAAGAGGCAGATAACTGATACACACCCATTCACCTTAAGGCCAGCTGGTGAGTGTCTAAGTGATATACTGGATCAAAAAAGCATCTGAAAATTTTACTGTTAGGCACTAGTATTTTGCTTTATATTTTGGGCAATGCCTAGATTTCAAATGCACCTGAAAACAGGGATTTGTGTGATGCTTATATTCTTGTTTGTTCTTTTTTAGTTTTTGTCAGTAAGACAATGTATGATACTTCAAAAATTATTATGAGAAGCATTAGCTTGTAAAGCAGCTTTGTTTATTCATTTAATTCAATAAATACTTACTAATGTAGCTACGCTTTACCTATGGAAGCTTTACTCAGAAGTAATAAGAGTATCTAATTTAGTTTACATCCCTTTCACAAGTCCCAGTCAATTTACATTTACAATAACTGTTGATTAGTGATAATGACACCTTGCACCTTGCTGTAGAAGAATCAAGCAGCTCTTATCAGTGCTTTTGCTCTCAGAAGTGTCCAGATACCAGCGTCCAGCAGGACTTAGAAAGCTCCTCTGCTTAAGGTGAGTTCAGATTAGAAATTTCTGTTCATGTTTTCTGCTGCAGCTGCTTTGTTCTGACCTCATTGTCCAGTTCTGATGTCACAGCCTTTTGGCTTTATTCACAGAGTAACCTATTAAATACAAACTAGTCCCACAACAGACTTCATGGATGAAAGACATTCTACTTAAACACCACTGTTAACTAGGGCAGAATTTTAGATGTGCTAATAAGATTTGAGAAGATACAATTGGTGGAATAAAATCTCTTTAAGGCAATACTGAAGGCAATTCAGATGAGGGGAATAATTGACTTATAATTGTTATGCATGCCTTTGGACCCTAAAACTGTTGAAAAGTTAAAGTATTGGCTAAATTACAATTAATTATTTTAGAGCCAAATTTTTTTTTTAATTCAACTAGCAAATCGTATCTGATGCTTAAATAGCCTAATTAAGAGAAACAAATGTCCTGAACCTCAATAATCTATGAAAAGAGGAGTTATCAAATGATTTATTAATTTCAATAGCAAAACCCATGATAATTCCCATAGTGTAATTAGCTGAGAATTTGATATAATGCCTATTTGAAACAGTAGCTATGTCTAATCAGAATGAATTCTTCCTCCTACTTTTCCATTCCATTAAAAAGTGAAGTACCCTCAACCTAATTATGAAAGTTGATAGGTTACAATCGTGAACTGAAGAATAAGAGACAAAATGAATTAGTCATATTAATGAACCTTTAATTTCATTTATGTCCTTTTGGTCTTTTGAGAGGAAAAAGAATATTCCCTAACGCTGCAAAGAATAAGCTTTTCATTAGTACTTTCACCTCTTTTCTGCAAAGACTGGATTTTCTGTGGTATTCTTCCACCCCCCTCCCCTTACTTATTTATCTATTAGTTCTGTTTCTCTCACCTATTTAACAAACAGGGATGGAAGGCTAATATTGATGCAAACACTGTCAACATTTGGTTATGGTCTTCTAATGTGGACCTTTAGGTTTTAGAAGTACATGTTCTACTCTGGAATGCAGTTGTAGCTATTAAAAGCCTTTTTTCTTTGCCATGACCTCTCTAACTAGTCTCTCATGCTCTTTCAGTGTTGAATGTAGTAAGTCACTGCAGAAGAAACATTTTTATATTTCCCTCTTAAGACTCACAGCTTCTTCTGTTTCTAAGTTCTACCCCAGGCTCACAGTCCAAGAGCTGCTACACCTAAAGGATCATTTCACATGTTCTCCAAGTTCCCAGAGCGTCTTAGACTATTTTATGTCCATGCACAATTTTGTTAAAACTTGTGCCAGCACTTGAGCTAAAGAAGTGCTGAGTCAGCACATGAAATACCCAAGTACTGGCAAGAGAGCATTGATATATAGGGGAAAAGAAAACAGCCAGGACTTTGAGACCCAGGCATCAGCATCCCCTGATTATGATGTTTTGCTGTGAAAGAACCCAAAAGCAGAGTCTGCCCTGCTGTTTCTCAGAGAAAAAGGGTGGAAGTGCTTGTAAATAAAAAAAAGTTTACAGCATGCCTACAAGGGCTTTATGTGTGTTTGAATATATCTCAGCTCTTCTGTTTTAAAAGAGCCTAAGAAAGATGTTTCAGCAATTAGCTGTGAGGATAAAAGAGGGGAGTTTAATTCTCAGATGTCGTGTGCTGCCTGGTTGGGTTTTTTGCATGTCAGCAGGAAAGGCTTGGATTGAAATTTCTAGTGTGTAATCTTGAATTCACACACAACCATTTATCCATGACTCATGAGGGTAAGGTGAGATGTTCAAACATGTTAATAGGGCCCCAAGGCATAACCTCGTCAGTGGAGACGTGTCCTGTGAGGAAGATAAGAGGACAGAGTTTCCAACAAAGTGTTAGATGCCTGTGCAGCATCAACACAGTGGTGCAGCCAACATCTTCTTGCCAGGCTGTATCAGGACTCTCCTTCAGACAACGGAAAGCTTTTGCAGTGTTATTTTAAAGAATAACTCCTCTTCATTTTACTGTAATCTGACACCTAAAACAATGTTTCTAGGGAGAATATGGTTAAAAAATAGTAGGAATTCAAACTATTTAATTCATTCTGCGAATAATAAGGGATTATCTGTCATATACATGCCTATGATTTTCTAGATATGATTTGGGGAGAAAATAATATATGTAATGCATAGCAAGGCATAAGAACATATTCCAAACTTTATTTCTTAGTATTCATCACTTTTTCCCTAGTACTCAGCATCATATAATCCTGGCTGAGGGTAAGGGGTGAGATAAATTACTCAGCACAGACCATAGCTTCCTTCTGACACACAGATTTATTTCAAATAGGACTGCACCCCATGGAAAGGACCCACACTGAAGCAGTTCATGAAAGACTACAGCCTACGGCAAGGACACACACTGGAGAAGTTCATGGGGGACTGGCTCCTGTGGGAGGGACCCCACACTGGAGTGGGAGAAGAGTGTGAGGAGGAAGGCGCAGCAAAGACAACATGTCATGAAACGACCCCCACTCCTTGTCCTGCCACTCAGGGGATGGAGGTAGGTAAATCAGCAGTGAAGTTGAGCCTGGGAAGAAAGAGAGGGTGGGGGAAGGTGTTTTTAGTTTTGCCCTTGTTTCTCAACATCCTACTCTATTCTTAATTAGCAATAAATTAATTAACCTTCTTCAATCAGAGTTTGTTTTAGCTGTGATGATAAATGTTGAGCAATCTCCCTGTTCCTATCTCAGCCCAGAAGCGTTTTCATCCTATTTTCTCCCCCATCATGTTGAGGAAGGAGAGAAAGAGAATGTCTTGGTTGGCACCTGCCAGCCAGCCCAGGTTCAAATACCAACTCATGCATATGTATACATTTGTGTGTATCTGAAAATTTGTTTTATAAACGATCAAAAAGGTTTTGTTTTGTTTTGTTTTGTTTTTTTTCCCTGAGGAACATTAGGCTTAAATTCACTGAATACTTGATAAGAAAAACAAATATGACTTTGACTGCATCCCGTTTGAAGCAATGAAATGGCCTTTGAGCACCCTTGGTCACAGCTATGACACTAACAGAGTTACAAATGATATTAAAAAGAAAATACACAGTCATAAATACTGTTATAGCTTTTTTTTCTCTTATTTTTATCATTTAGGTGATATGACTTACTAGTTTCTCATTGCTTCTGATCTATTAGTAGCCATATATCATCACGGCACAGGAATGAAAGCTCAGCTGCTACCTCCTTTCTATGGGCTGTTTACCACAATTTGATTGTTGGAGCCTCTAATGTTGTTTAGCTTCACTGTATTTCAAGATAAGATTCAGTAGGAATTTGACATATTGCATTTGACTGTAATTAATTGTGATAGTTTTTTTTTAATAGACTGAGTTTTAGGATTTATGTATTATAAAATATGCTTTATGTGTTCTTTCTGTAGCTGCATTAGAATTGTCTTTATCAGCTTACATTGAGCTGCAGGATTTAAGGACTGAACTGGAGGTGTCTTGGTACTCCTTTTCTTCCACACACACTCAACTGAACTTCTCACATACCTTCTATTGTCTTTTTTACCTGTGCCAGTGTGTGTGCAAGTGTCTGTGTACATATAAATAAATATATTACACTGAGAATGGACACATCAAGGTAAAATATCTTAATGTCAGATGACAAGGGTTTTTTGGATAATGGATAAAATTACAATGGTCTAAAGATCAAGTCTGATCAATTTATTACAATAATATAAGTTGACAAGCCATATAATTAAGCCTGAGAGGAATGCGAGTGATCTAAGCATGAGTGAAAGGCAAAAGGGGAAAGCTCACTTGCCATGTAGACAAGGAACAACACCATTAATGATTAATCTTATCTACCGATGAGCAACAGTTGGGGAAATTGTTGATTGTTCTCTGTTAAAAAATAAGGATGTCTCCCATGCCAGGCAGCACCCCTGGACCAGCCAACAAGACCTACAATGAGTTACGATTGTGGCACCTTATCTACAGAATTGTGCTTTCTGTGTTCAATCACATGATCGACAGGTTAAGGTAGACACATCCTTTACATACCAAGCTGGATGCGTCTCGGGAAAGTTGGTGATCTGCAAAGAGCTACACGTGGTTAGTCACAGGTTTCTTTGTGTGCAAGCCATGCAAGAACGTGATGTCAGTGCTTCCCATTGTCTCATGCCATCCCCATCGTCAGGAGCATCTTACCACACCTAAAGCAGGTAAGCATGACTTTCTAGATGCAGTCTGTTGTAAGTAGTCAAGCACTGGCTGTCGAACAAACCTACATGGTTCACAATCACCTCACTGTCGGAGCCTTCTGGGTGAGAGCAGGGGACGTGGCTGTAGAAGTAAACCTTTTTCTTTCCTGATCTTCTTGATATGAACCCAACAATTCTTGCAATCTTGGCTGTGTAATTTCAAGAAGATTGTTCAATGAAGCTGCACAATGCACATGCCCACACAAACACATGGTAAAATGTAATGGTTAGGACTTTTTCCTCATTTTGGAGTCAAATCTCATGAATCTGAGACCTTCACATCTTGTCCAAACTTCTTGAACAACTAGGCTGTTGACTGATAGATTAGACAGAGCTCAATACTTTATTAAGTTTTTTATGATAACTTCTGACTAATCACATAGAAGAGATTATAAAATAAATCATGGAATGATGAGCCCTTCACTATTCCTTTTATGCTCTGAGTCTTTTTGACTTGGCAGATTAAGATGAACAATATGGAAAAATCCTAAAAAATAATTTTAGAAACATGCACATTTAAAATGCCAGTTATTGAATTTACACCTTAGTACCAGGCTGCAACTCACCAGACACAATGTGCTCAAGACCCCTAGTTCCACTGGTCGTACATTGTTATTTATATTTACACTGTTTTCATATATAAAATATCACTATGATCACTGTCTTCTTTTAAGTGTTCTTATTGACATCCTAGTTTTCAAAAAAACTTGACTTTACACTTTTCCTAACAAAATATATGTATTACCTGACAGCAAAGTATTCTCTTCACATGTTCAAATTCAAAACAATAATAAATTTGTAGCCTTCCTTACCATCTTAGACAATTAAAAAGAAAAGAAAAAGCTAACTTCAGTATAAAAGGAAAATTTTACCATTTTTGTTTCTGCCATTCAAACTAGCAAAGCTCCTAAGTAGAAATTTAACTAATTTTTGCCTACGTCACAAGCAATAACCTGACTTTCATGTGGTCAGCAATTCTGACCATAATTTTATAGAGTATCGTAAAAAATGTCAGGACGCTATTAATCACTGGGTACCTACTCTAAGAAGTGGGCTCAATTTTGTGTAATTATCTAGCTTTTTCTATTGGTACACTGTACAGTTGTTAGTGAGACATAAATGGTAAGATTTTGTTTTTTATTAGGCCTAAGAACCACTTTTTAAAACAGGGAAAACTCACAGCAGCATATTTGTTCTACCTGGCTACATGTTAATTACTCTGATCTAATTCATGCTGGTTTTTAAATAGTATAAAATATCTAATATTTTAAGCACTATGCCAATAAAAGATCCTAAATTCTTATCGCTGAAGCTTTGTTTAAGCTTTAAAAAATATATGTTGTCTAACTTGGCAATAAACCTCGTCAAATTTAGTAGTTCTGCTTTGAAATTTATGTAGAACCTAGTGAAGCAATTTTAAACCATTTTTTGGCATGAATCAAAGCACAGTGTTTTACTTTTATGTCTGTATAGTCTTGTTTGACCCAGACACATCAATTTTGCATCTTATCTGCACAACATTTGGAGAAAATAATGAGTTGTTTGCCTATGAAAATAACTTGAAAAGTCACCAGCTAGACTAGGAAAGGTAATGTCATACTTTAAAAGATTACTTACCCAGATTACAAAACAAAGTAATGAATAAGTGCTAATTAAGTAATTAAATTATTACACAGTGATATATATCATGTGACATGCAACCAAGTCAATATATAAAAATAATTCCCTGGAAATTTTTGAAGAAGGGAAAATAGATATCTTGTCTCAAAATGTAGCCTAAACTATAAAATGATAGATGAGTGTTTTTATAAAATAACTCAAGTCCTGGTCCTGATAAATTGTAAGCATGACAGTCTGACTGCTTTAAGTTCTTTGCTGGTTAAAGGACTAAACTAACCAATTTCAAAGGTGAACAAAAATGATGATCAAAGATGATTAAAAAATACACCAAGTGCACCATTAAAGCAAATGCTCAATATTCAACAGATAAACTTTTTTCTGTGGCTCTTAAAGCAATTTGTTTGCTTCTGACAGTTTTTTAACCTTCTCAGTAATTTTCCTACCCTTGCTTTTGACAAAGTATTGTAAAACCATTTCCAGTGAGCTTTTCATTCTGTTGTGTGCTTTTGTTTAGGAACAATGTTGTAAAACATACTTAGGTTTTAAAATCTCTAGCTCTTGAAGCTGAATAAAGTGTATATTTTCCTTTTAACATTTAATAATTCCAGTTTTATGATACTGTCTTAAGTGTTAGAAGGCTCAATTCTACAGAGTACTCTGATGTCTATGTAATAACATACTTTTTGTCCTATATGGCATGACTGTTTCACACCACAGAAAGTTAAGATTTAATTATGACTTTCTGATCTCTACCAATCTTCTTTTCCACAGGGTAGAAAAATTAAGGAGCTTTGTGGAGAGCTGCATGTTCTTTGTAGCACCCGCATTTTGTTGTGCTTTTTATGACTATATAAAGTAACATTTAACAAGCAAGGCTTCTGCAGTTTATTCAGCTGAGTAGATGCAAAAACCCCATGATCTGTTGTTACTCTTTTCTCTGATGTCTGTTGTTTCAGAATAGAAGTTTGGACTTTGATGTGAAAAATGGTGATTTCTTCCATGAACATATATCTTTATTTCCTAGGCAGGAACTTAAAGTCTTAATTTTCTTTGGGCTTGATAAGCTGAAGGACTTCAGTTTGGGTTGGTCTGACATCCAGGTTTGGCTCATAATCTTCCAGCAAATCCTTGCTGGATAAACAAGCAAAATTCAGACCTGCTGTGTAGAGCACCCAACACAGTAAGAATTGTTTCCCAGTTCAACACAGGTTTGAGTTTGACCTATGTCTTCACCAGTATTCTGAATATATGGCTGTTAGATATGTGAGACTCAAAACTCACTCCTAGTTACAGACACAGCACAGAGAAAGTATGTAGCAGGATTTGGACCATGCTGTCTAAGCTTACTGTGAATGTTTTATTGTATCTTTACAAAGCAATGAAGGAGCATTAGCAATATTGATAATAGTAGTAAAGTTAGTGTTATAACTGTAAAAAAAAAATCCCAAGTGTTTAAAGAAAAAGGCAAAAGGAGCCCAGGTAATGACTGAGGAGGTCACTACATATTTTCTTATGTGTATTTATATCAAGGAAAAAAAAACAAACCCAAACAGCAGATTAAAGTGTGTTTTGGGGTGTTTGGAAAAAGAATTTGATCTTAGTAATAAGCTGACCCCAAGAAGAGAAGTTGCTACTTCCTTGATGCCCTGGTTTCAGCTGGGAAAATTTGCTTAGTAGCTAGAATAGCTGTGTTTTTGTTTCAGTGTGGGATTTGTTATGAGAAGAATGTTGATAATATACTGAGGTTTTTAGTGACTGTTAAGAAAATTAAGGACTTTCCAACTTCTCATGTTTTGCTAGTCTGCAGGAGCAGGGGAAATTGTAGGCAGGAGAGCATAGTAGATATACAGATCCAAACTGTCATTTGGCTATGCCAATGGGATATTCCATATCATATACATCATGTTCAGTATATAAATGAAGGTTGTCCAAAGAGCTCTTACTCAGACTCTCTCTTTCTTCTAGGGTTGCATCTTTTATTTTGGGATACTCTGCTCTGAGATCGTTAGGTGGGAACGTTCTGCATGGGTCCACAGGTGGTGAGCTGTTGCACTGTGAATCACTCATTGTTCTATTCTATTATTACTGTTATAATCATTATTATTGTCATTGTTACTTTATTTCAATTATTAAATGGTTTTTATCTCAACCCAGGAGTTTTCTCATTTTTACCTGTCTGATTCTCTCCCCCATCCCATCAGGGGAGGGTAAGTGAGTGGTTGTTTGTTGTTTTGCTGCTGGCCAGGTTAAAACCACCACACCTGACCATACCCAGCATGCAATAGACAGCAAAATCAGCTTGGTTTGTTTGGCTTAGCACAGTGAAGGCTCAGAGAATGTGTATTGCTCTCTATAAATATTTTGGGATGATAAACACCACAGAAGAAAACAAAGCTATTTAAAGCACATGACAAAGTTGACAAAAATATTATCTTGGTATAACTAAGCTTAAAGACTATAAAATTGGAAATTAAAAAGAAGTTTTTGGTCATCAGATGTAAGAGAGGTTCTGGTCTGCTCCTGTGAGATTACATTCCCAAATTCTTGCTAGTAGGACAACCTTATAACAGTCTTCCAGTACATGAAAGGGCTCCAGGAAGGCTAGGGAGGGACTTTTGACAAGGGCAGGGAGTGACAGAACAAGGGGAAATGGCTTTAAACTGGAAAGTTGTAGATTTAGATTAGCTATGAGGAAGAAATTCTTTCCCGTGAGGGTGGTGAGACACTGGCCCAGGTTGTCCAGAGAAGCTGTGTCTGCTCCTCCTTGGAAGTGTTCAAGGCCAGGTTGGATGAGGCTTTGGGCAACCTGGGCTAGTGGGAAGTGTCCCTGCTGATGGCAGAGGGGTTGGAACTGGGTGATCTTTACGGTCCCTTCCAGCCCAGACCATTCTATGATTCTATTATTATTTTCTGACAATATATACTATAAGGTACTACAATACCATGAGAATGATCTTTTTCTGTCATGCTGTTCCTTCTTTAATTCCATAATACTGCAGGCAACTAAAATGCTCAGTTTAGCATGAAGAGTAGAGGGAAGATAAATGAGGTCCCCTGCAGCCACGGAGGTTCAACAGTGAAGTAGACACGTACATGTAGGCCATGAAGGACTCCATGTTGGAGCAGAATGCTGTGCCTGAGAGCAGTTACGACTACTTTGAGTGCTCGTGATGAGCAAGGAGACCCCAGAGCAGAATGAGGAGGTGTGTTGGACTAGAGACCCATCTGCAGCCTGTGAAGGTCCCCAAGCCAGATCTAAGAGCTGTGCCTGAAGAGGTCCATGCCTCCACGGGAAGCCCAAGTTGGAACACTTTGCTCCTGCACAATTTTAGCCAGCTGGGTGGGACCTTATGCTGGAAAGAGCAGCACAGACAAACTGACTGCAGCTCCCATTCCCTGTCCCTGGTGTTGCTGTGGGGGGGAAGGTAAAGAAATTGGGACCAAAGTAATTTGAGCCCAGGAAGAAGAGAGCAGTGGGGGAAAGTGTTTTAAGATGTGGTTGTTATGTCTTACTGTCCTACTCTGATTGATTGGTAATGAATTAAATTGATTTTTCTTCCTCAAGTCAAGTCTGTTTTGCCCGTGACCATCACAGGTGAGTGATCCCTCCCTGATCTCATTTCAACCCATGAGCCCTTTGTTCTGTGTCTCTCCCCATCTCATTGTGTGTGGGGGGACTGAGTGAAGCTGTGAAGGAAACCACTACACTTCCCCTTCTGTGTGTGTTTCTGCCCTTCTATGTGTTTGCTCTGACAAAGATGGAGAAGGAAAAATGAGATCCCATTATAGACAATGAGACATAGCCAGTGTCCAGCACATTTTATATCAGATCTGCCAGCCAAAAGCACCCCTCTACAACCACCTGAATACCTTGCATAGTAAGATCATCAACAGGAATCCCAATTTCTTTTACCTGTCATGGTGATTTTCCCTATGCATCTATTTCAGCAAGGAGGGAAAGGGTTTGTCATTTCTGCTTCAGAGCTGAAGAGAATTAACATTTTTCTCTAGTCAGAAGAAGAAAAAACAAACTTTTGTGACTCTCTATTTTACTTTCTGACCAACATTTTGATCTTGGTTTTAAAACTAATTTTAATTCTCATTTTAGTGCATTTTTACTAACAAACTTGTCACAAGTTATCCTGTAGGGCCCACAGTGGCCATAGAGTCAAGAAGAGTTGGGGGGAGACCTCCAGAGTTAACCAAGTCTGGACCTCGCTAATACCAGCCCTGACTTCAAGGGCAAATAAGGCCTCTCAGGTCTTTGTTCAATTCAGTTTTGAATATTCCTGAGGATGAATCATCTACAGAGTCCCTCGTCTTGCTGTAATTGTCTCTCACTCACTGTGGTTGAAACTTTGATGATGATTCCCAACATTCAGCTTTCCTACCTGTTCTACTACCTCAGGAGGTCTGCAGATTGCTAGAGGGACAGGCTGAGATATTATAAATTCCATTTTAAAATTAAAATGTATAGTAGTGTAATACAGTAATGGGAACTCTTCTTGACAGTTGTGCTTCCTTTGATTCTGTTTCTAGATGAACAACAAGAGCTCATTTTACAATGTTCATCTTTTTTTGATAATTCTTTTACCTTCTAGTGGGAAAGTAACTGGACTGGTGAATAGGTTTTGTATAAAGATATCAGTTGTGTTATTTTATTTAGGGTCAAATTAAGTGAAACATGAGTAATTTCTTTTTTTTTTTTTTTCCTGGCCACAAAGATAAATTTTTTAGAGTTACATTTTGTTTTCAACACAGGATTCTTTTATATACAAAAGACTTAAATTTCGCACCTTTGCTGTATTTTTGGTATGAGTTGAATTCCATTGGTTGAAAGAAAAAAAGTCTCCAATATATGAAAAAGAGATTGCGTTAAATCTATATAGGCAATTACATACCAAACTATAAAATTATATTAAAATATTAAATTCTATCAAGCATGCAAACTTTTGTGATTATGAAGCTTGTAACAAGAGAGTTGAGCAAAGCCTCTGTTTGTATGTTATATATACCCAAATGAGCATTCTCATTGCCTGAACAGCCAGATAAAACACAAGTCTAATCTTGATCCCATTGATACTATTGAGCCAAGCCCTTCATATTTTATAAAAACTATCACTTTTGATAAAATTGAAATATCTTAAAAGTATCAGTCAATGTATCCCAAACAGTAGTGATTCCTATACTGCCCATGTAAAGAGGGAATCCACAAATATTTATTATTTTCAATCATATCAACAGTCAACCTAAGATGCCTGTTCACTGTGCCATGACTTCACTGTTTTCTTATTTTGAAAGATCACTGACCTTCTAAATACACTATTGATTGACAGTCACAGTTCCCACAGATAAAGCATTTTGTAGATGCTTAGGGAAGGGAGTGCAGGAAAAACTAAAGAATCTTTTTTGCAGTAGTTGTAGAGAAGGCTTAATGAGCTGATGTCAGGAGAGCTGAGTAGTCATTATGAGGTGGGGAGGACTGGATGAAGGGAACTAGGGGATGTAAAGTGCATGAGGGTGTATGTAGGCTAGTGAGGTGTTATGGTTTAACTCTGGTAGGCATCTAAGCACCACACAGCCACTTGCTCACTCTTCCTGGGGGGGATAGAGGGCAGAATCAGAAGGGCAAAAGTTCAAAAACTTGTGTGTTAGGATAATTGAGTTAAAAAGGAGGAAAAACCCCACAACCAAGAGAGAAAGACAAAACCAAAACCAAGAAAAACAATTGCTCACCACCAACCAACTGAGGCCCAGCCAGTCCTCAATTAATTGCACCCCCTACCAACTTTCACCCCCCCAAGTTTGATAGCTCAACCACATCTCCACTCTCATTCAATGTAAGTGGATCTTTCAAAGCAGAAGGGATTGTTTCTATATTCCTATAATTTAATTTGATGCATCTCTTCAACTTATGGTGCCAGACTGGGTGCTGGTGTCTGAAACTCAGGTATCTTCTTTCAATTGTAAAAACAGATTCCAATTGTAAAAATAGATCTTATTGTAAAAAAATAGATCCAAATGGAAGAAATTCAGTAGTGGTTTAATCCTGTGGTTCCAGTGCCAGCATACAGAGGAGCAATAAAAATAATCCTTACACACCTTGTCCACCTTTTAGAAGAGTGAGGAGAGGGAAAAAATAAAATTTATTATGTAGTGGAAATGGAAACATAGAAAAGTGTAGGTTTACATAGCTCTGTGGTTTAGACAATTCATAACTTTCGTATTTTTATTTTTTTATTTCAATGTTTTGACAAAATCTCCTGCAATCAGTTTACTTTTTTAAGGTTTCTAAGTGGAATTATAAATAATTTACTTATAATTCATTTATAACAGAGAAAATTGTATTCCAGAGTATTTTGTTCTCTTATGTTTTATCTTAAAAATTATTTGAATAAACATTAACAAAAACCTCAGATTCTTGTACTTACTTCTTGAAGCCAAAATTGCAATGCAAAATAGTTCATTCATTTGAACCTTTCCTGATTCTAATCTGTCAGGAGATAATAGTAGTAAATTAAAATTAGAGACAATATCTACTATGCTAGGAAATTGAATGAAATGTTAAAAAGAAACAGGCTATGTCAGCATCTTATTCTTGATCAGCTTAAAAAAAATGATTGATTGTGTCTCTGTATCACAGTCTAGTTGATGTGAACTGAAGTAGAATCTACACCTTTTACTCAAAAGAAGTTTTTATGTAAAGAGCACTATAAGAATAGGAACATTATTGAAAAAAGTCTTTGCTAGTGAATTGATTTAGTTTATTTTTGTCCATTCAGATCCAGCTCCCCAGATTCTCTAAAGGATCAAACACTAATCAGTCTTAAAGGACAAAGGAAACAATCACTGCTTTAATAATAAATCTCACAAATGTTTTATATTAGTGCATAGAATATGTGCCCTTCTGTGCTTGAAAGGGGTTATGATAGCCACTTAAGAGTCAGGATTTGAAAGACTTGAAACCAAAAATCACTGTTAACCATCGCAGTGGATGTGCTCACATTTCCCCTCTGAGTAACAACCCTTTAACCTTAGTACAGAAGGTGACATGATGAAATTGCTCAGTTATCACCTTCTGACTGTTTCTGACTTCATCATAATCTGAAATATGTTATTTCAGAAATCAAAATGTTTTAGCACTTAACTGTGCACTTTTATCCCTTAAACTACTTGTGTAAGTTTTCTTGTATTGTACTTCACCTGTCTCTACATTCAGTTGTTAAAATCCACATTACTTTCACCCATTTGAATGGGTCATGATTTCTTTATGGCTATGAAAGCAGTTCTTAGCCTCTGCTACTGTTTTGACTGCCCAGGTTTAACTCAGTCCAGTAGTGTCCATAACCGTAAAAGAAACCTTCATTCACAGTAACAACTTGGTCAGATTGCACTTCTGTGAACTGCCTGACCTGATCAAACTAAAACTATTACACCTCACGTCCATCACTGGAGGATGGGGTGAAAGATTATTGGAAGTCACTGCTTGAGGCTGTAGGGAGGCTGATGAATTTCCTTCTTCAAAACAATGAGACAGCTTAAAAATGCTACTCTTTTATGTTCCAGAATGCAGTCATCATGTCTATTTGTTGTAGGCTTTTAATCAATCTTGGTTTTTCAGTGTATTTTTGACCTGCCTTGGGTCACCTTTAGAAAATCTGACAACAATAGCACATGTTTTGAGATACTTCGCCCAGTAGGTCACTGTGGCAGCTCTGTGAATCACAGAGATCTGCTGAGTACACAGATTTCTTACAGTTTCTGAAAAGAACTGTATTTTGGTATCTTAATGAGACCCGAGCCCCTCTGAAAAACTGCTTTTCTTGGGACAGGTTGAGACCAACAAGCTGTAAAGAACATTATATCAACATTTCCCTGTCAATGTCTAAAACACCATTAGCTTCCCTCACTTTATGCTCTATTGCAGACAAACAAAGCATAAAAGAAGATGCTGTGCTGGCCCTATGATGGTTGCACTGGATTAGCACTGGGCTAGCACTTGGCTAGCAGCAAACACAGCCACTCACTCAATGTCCCCTACCCAGGGGACAAGGGAGAGAACTGAGGGGCAAGGGTAAGGACACTCATAGAGTGAGATAAGAACAATTTAATCACTGAAAGAAAATTAAAATTAAAATGCTAATGATATTAAAATAATCATTATAATAATGATAATAATAAAATATGCCAATGAGTGACACTCAGTGCAATTGCTCACCACCCACCAACCAAGCCCGGCCCATTCCCAGATAACGATCCCGGAGGATCAACAATCCTGAACTGAAACCACAATCCCGGGAGAGCGAGAGCCCGAGCGAGAGCCAGAGAGAGCAAGGGAGGAAGAGCCCTTCATGAATCTCCTGCCCATGGGGGGCAGGAGATGGAACAGCCCCTTGGCAGAGCCCAATGTCCATGGAGCTGATCCATTGCAATATTCCTCGCCCCTGAGATGTTGCGCTTGCAGACGAGCAAAGACAAGGTCCTTCACTCTGTCCCAGGGACACAAATGCAAACATGGGGATGTTCTCAGCGTTCCTCTCCTAACAAATCCCAGCTGAACCCAAACCCCAGTGCTGCTCTGGCTGCTGGACAGAAACCAGCTCTGGCCCAGCTACAAACCAGGACAGGCTCTCAGCCCCAGGAAGGTGTCTGACAAAGCTGACCATCGACCTTGACTTCCTACTCCTCTAAGCCCAGTATGTTGCAGGAAGGCAAGGAGTACTCAGGCAAACAACTAAAAAAAGTATAGAATTAAATACCAAAAAACAGTGAGGTTGAGTAGAAATACTGAGGCAAACAGGTTTACTCTCTCTTTAATTTGAATTTCCAGGTCTTAAAGGTTTCTCATAAATTGATGATGGTGAAAGATGTCTGTGATTCAGTAATGTTTATTCACAAAGAAGCTACTGATTTGCCTTTGTCTGAAGGAAGAAAAATAAAATGACAGGAAGTAATCCCCTTGCTCACAGTCTCGAGCTGTTTTCATCTGATAGTTAGCTAAAAATCTCTGCCTCCAGGCTGAATCTCTTCTGTCTGTCTTGGTGTAAATCAGCTTTGCTTTTGCCTCTGTGTGTGCTGTTTCTGTAGTGTTTCTTTTTCTTTCAAAGATGTGCATATGTTTGTTTGATTGGGGGTGGGGGGAGGGGGTTGGGGGGGGCGTTTTTGGTAGTGGGGGAAGAGGCTATAATGCTGGCCCCTGTGAGAAGCTCCAAGAAGCTCCTCTGGCTCCAGGGTGCATCCGCTTCCAGTCCCGAGTTAGTTAGTGATAGGGATATACCTCTTCAAATCCATATTTATGAGGGGAAGAACTGGTTTGGCAAGAAGGAGAGACCCATCAGGAGAGACTGTTGACTTCAACAAAGAGACCATAAATTACATGAAGAAGGGGGAGGAGGGGAGGAGACAGAGAACCTCAAACATCTAGTTCAGGTAAATCAGGTCCTTTGCAGCCCATGAAGGTTCAACAGTGAAGCAGACACCCATATGTTGGCCATGGAGGGCTCCATGCTGGAGCAGAATGCTGTGCGCAAGGTCAGTTGTGACTTTGAGTGCTCATGATGAGCAAGGAAACCCCTCAGAGATGCTCAACTCTAGAGCTGTGGGGGAAGAAGTGTGCTCCACCCGTCTGCGGTCCATGGATGTCCCTATGCTGGAGCCAGGACCTGTGTTTGAAGAGATCCTTGACTCCGTGGGAAGGCTGCATTGGAACACTTTGTTCCTGAACAATTTTAGCCTGTATGAGGGATCTCATTCCAGAAAGAGCAGCAGAGACAAACTGACTAAACCCCCATTACCTGTCCCCTGTGTAGCTGGGGAGAAGGTAGAGAAATGGGGAGCAAAGTGATTTGATCCTGGGAAGAAGGGAGGGTGAGGGAAGGTGTTGTAAGATGGGGTTGTTATGTCTCACTATCCTACTCTGATTGATTGGTAAAGAATTAAATTGATTTTTCTTCCCCAAGTTGAGTCTGTTTTGCCCATGACCATAACTGGTGAGTGATCCCTCCCTGTCCTTCATTCCTAATATCGTGCCCCTGTGTTGTGTTTCTCTCCCATCTCACTGTGTTGGAGGGGAGTGAGTGAGGCACTGTCTCATCTTAGTTGTGGCTGAAACCACCACAGTACATTTTATCTCCACATCTGTACACAGCTCGTGTACAAATGTATCAGCCTCTCAGTGTGGCAATACCAGAAAATGGTATTTGGGTCGTTTGTGGTAACCCTGAAGTGCTCAAGTTAAAGCTGGATGCTCATATCCTACCCTGGCTTTTTGACATTTTGTAAAAGTCTTAATGAAAGAGAGTCTAGTTTATTGTTTCAGACCTTGTGTTACCCTATGGCCTCTCATGCTCCCTTACGTCTCAATAAAAGCAGTTTCATACAAACTCTACCCATCTGCACACTCTAGATTATTTTCTTCCAACAGTAGTTCACTTCTGCACCAAGACTTCAAAAGCAATTATGAGTACTAGGCAAGACTTAATTTTACCTCTCTGCTTACAGTAGTCCTTAAAGCCTCCCATGCTTCTTATAAAATGAGGAATGTGGTGCTAGAGTACCCTGTATCCAAACCTGATATTATCTTTGTGAAGGGAACAAGTAGTGAAAATACACACGTAAACTTGTTTTGTATAAGAAAGGATGAAGTGAGAAGAAAGAGAGGTCTAGAAAGGGTGGGATGTGGTTCTCCCTCTAGCCCAGGACAATTTATTTAAGAAACTGAAAAGAGCTCAGGTTGTATATTTCAAGGCATCATTCCTGGAATCTTCTCTGTCAGGAAAGATTCTCTATGCATAAAGCATTGCTGGAGCAATATTGCCAAGGTTCTAGGGAGAGTGGGACACAGAATGGCACCCAAATTTTTTGTTGAGATGTACCATGTAGCCGAATAGCTTTCCCACTCTGCTCTAGTGGCTTTGCAGGTCAGAACCACTGATCCATCAAGTTATTATTATCACTACCATCGCTAAAATTTAGAAAGAGCTATTCCCATTTATGCACAAGGTATCTTGCATCCTTAGCCATGGGCATCTTTGAAATCCAAATAGAAATCTGTCTATAAACATTATTCTGTTTGAGGGGATTTCTCAATGTTACTTTAATAAGAGCTTTTTCTTTGTCTATTATATCTTTGTTTACTCCCATTCTTCCAGTCAACAGGTCAATACATGTAAACCAGAACCATATAATAGAAGAAGAAAAGACAGCACACACTGTGCAATTGTTAAACAATCCCATATGCATTGTACAGAAGGCTTCTCTTTAATGGGATATCTCTAGCAAGCTTATTTATGTTCTCCCACATACTCCTCATCACTGTTATCATGCAGCTCAGCAGGAAGCTAAAATAAAAAGCATAACGGGGAATAGCTATTGTAGGAAATCTCATATAATTGCAGGAGATGGGAAAGAGTGTTTTCGGAAGTTAATATATGGGATTTTTTAAATAAAAAGTTTAAAATTAGTATGCTTTAGGAGCAGGGACAAAGTTCAGTCTTGCTGCCAGCCATATGTAAATGATGTTAATGAATTTTATTTACATGTAGTTTTCATTCACATTTTCTAAACTCTATTTTTTTTTCCACTGTAAATAATAAATGTGGATATTTATTTAGATATCTATTCAAAACAAACGAAGATACTTATCAAAATGTAAATGCAAGGATGTTAAAAATAATGCTGAGAATGTAAAATTTTACTGGTAGACTGTTCACATTATCTTTACAAATGTTGAATGTTTTGGATTAAATCAGATTACTGACTTGACTATAAATCACGGTACTTACCTCCTGACATGAAAATTTGGAAAGTTTGATCCCTTTGTACTATAAATTGCACTCATTAGTGAGCACCCAATTCCCAAAATGCTTCGAATACTATCCAGGACAAAAGAGCAGAGTCCTAAACCTGCTGAAATCGGTGACATCTACTCATTGCTCTTAGTAACATTAGAACTTCCCTTTGATAGCACAAGATCAGAATCCATAATCAAGCCACAGCTTTAATTCTTCTAATTAGTCTGTCTAGCACTCCAAACCTCTGTGATTAAACTGCTTCTGGAATACAATAAATGAGGTCGTTTACTATTCTCTTACACCTCACAGCAAAGTGCAAACTCTTTACAGACTCTGGATTATCGTTGTGTCCTCCATGCATTGTCAGAGGAGCTGCAAGAGAACGTCATTGCCATGATCTCTTGCTGGGGATGGGTAGAAAGGAATGAAATAACTGGGCAGAGGAAATATTTCTTAAAGGTTTTTTTATTTAAATGCTACCTGTTTAAGTGGTGAAAGAAGTGAACAATCATTGAAATATGCCATTAATTTATTTACTTCTTGATTTGATCTCTGTCTCCATTTCCCAAACTGGATCTCAGCCTCACTAACAGCTCTCGTATGGAGCCATGGAAAGATAAATAGCAAAGTGGAGATTCTGGCTTTATGTCTCTCTGACTCCTTTTCTCAAGGTCAGAAGTCAAGGGATGGAGCATCTTTGCTGCAAATCAGAGCAATATGACAGTAAACTGTGGCCTTGAGCTGTTGAAGAAAGATCTTCATTCCCTTTTGTGCAAACATTTCATCAGCTGTTACCTCTAAGAACAATGTTTTTAGAAGTAAGTTCTGTTTTAAATATCAACATAGCGATGTTAACAAATTTACTATGAATGTGTTTTTCTTTTGCCCCTCTCTTCTCCTTTTCTCTTGCTTTCTTATAGTTAAAAAGGGCTGGAAGGCTTTTGATACTGTATAATGGAAATCACTGAGTACCTGATTATCCTGAGGGACATATCTGGCCCTGAGATTCAGTTATTTAAAAAAAAAAAAAAAAAAAAGAAATTGGTGACAGGGATAATTTAAGTTTAATATTAGCATTTTCATTACAGTTGATGTCATTCTTCCAAACTTAATTGCTAATAATCAAAAGCTCTGTGGCAGATGTGTGTATGGAAGAATGCAATGATGTACTGCATGATCTTTATTAAGCTGTGAACAGCAGCTTGAGGAAGCCATCATGTGTACCTAGAAGCATGTTTGCTTTTTTTCTTTTCAAAACCAGCAAATTAAGCTAGACACTTTGAGCGCTCTCCTCAGGGAGCTTCTGCAATATTTCCCTATTAATAGCAGATCTAGGAGCACAGCAACCCAGAGTCCCCTCTAAGTGACAGACCCACCAGAGAAGCTACCTGAGAGCAATAGGCAATAGGATTCCAGAGCCCATGACTTCTCAGCATTCAACTGTGCCTGAGTTTTCCTTGTTTTATACCTTGATGACACAAGGCTGGAAGCCCTTGGTGCCTCAAGTAGACTTGATGCGGTTTGGCCATAGAAAACCTCAAAAAACTGTGCACCTCAGCTGCATGTAGTTGTGTTTTAGGGGAGAGTTGCTTATTTCACATAGTCCTATGTCTCATCCTTGAAGAAGCTGGGCTAGAGCTGTTTGGTGTGCTATTCTGCTCTTTGTAATGTAATTACACTGACTTATTTTGGTTGGTTTCCATGGTATTACTCATCCCAGTGTGAGTGCCGGGGCACAATCAAATTTTATAGCAGCTTCAAAAGCTTGTCAGTGCTTACTGGTACCCTTTCCATGTGTGTTTGCTTTTTCTAGAAATTAACTACAGCAAAAAAGTGGAAATAATCATGTCAGCAAACTGTTAAGATTTTATAGCATATTTTAAAACTTTATGTACTGATTTATTTTTGAATACTCAAGTATAACATGAGTTATATGTATTTTTAACTCAACAATATATATATATTGTTGAGTTAAAAAAAACATTTATTGTTATAGCTGTCTGTGATACCCTACTTTGAGACAAAGCATATGACTTTGCTTAAAATATTTCCTGTCTGAATACATTTTAATAAACAAATAAACCACTTCAAGGGGTAACCTAAATAAATCAGTAATAAATAAACGTCTTCAGAAAGCAACATCTGGTACTTTGAGGGCAGGATATTTTTGTTAATGCAGATGCTATTCTAATCATGAGTACTGGTGTGTACATTCATAAATGACCTCACTGTGACACTGAACAAAGTGTAATAGTTTAAAGCAGACATTGAGGCTAAACAATACTCAAGAGTTATCTCTGGCTATATTGCCAAGGGCACTTAGGAGTGATTATACTAAACACCTGGCTCATAAGTTACATGTTATTAGTTTGCAATGCTGTTTATTCAGTGAAGCTGGACAGCATCTGGTTTTCAGTCATGTTCTGCTTTCCCTCCAGATTTCTCTCTGAGTTAATTAAAACTTTGGGGTTGATGTGAGCTTGAGAAGAGAAGGACCTAAGTGGCTTTCCCAGCATAGCCAACGAAGCTAGCATCCTGCTACCTCTAAGCTTTTAGACCACACAAAATTTGTCTGTTTTCACTATGGTATGTGACTATGACCTCTGACAAGGTTTCTCTCTTGTAAACCTCTTAAAATACTCCACACCTGGCTCTCCTCCCTGTGATAAACCATCCCCTCAAAGACTTATTTTGTGCCTTGCAGACATTTTGGAACAGATTTTACATACTACAAATGCTTTTCACCTGTTAAAAATGGTTCCAGACATTAAAATGCAGGCTTACAAAGAAGCTGAATGCATTATAATTGTAGATCTTACTCATATGTTTCCTGAAGAATTTTACCTGTTTCATCCTTTAACGGGATGACAGTAATTGGAGATCAAAGATATATTGTAGATCTGACTCAGTGTGCATTCCAGCATAAGTGTCTCATAATGATTTTGGTATTGCTTGGATCGGTACCTTCACATTCCTTTTCTTTCAAAGAAACACTAATATTTCCAGAATGAGGAAATGGTACCATTCTGACATGAAATATATTTTTTTTCATTTACATTGCAAGGGTCATCTCAGCCCAGGTTTTTTCCCTTACCCGCCATGCAAATATTGTAAGTCTCTTAAAGCCAGTGCTATAAAGAACTCTTGATGAAAACCTTCACTGATCAAAAAATAACCCCAAATTTTCTTATCTTTCATCTAGTAATTATCCCCCTATGATTTTCTGTCTCTCAGGGAAGCCACTTGTCAGTTTCCTTGGTGATTAAATAAAGTCAGTTACATATTCTATACTTTGGAATAAATGGAGAAAAGAATACCAAAAGTGATTGCAGGGAACAATAACACAGACAATGCATATGAGACTTGCTAGGAGGAGTAAGACTACAGTAAGACTTACAATAGTAAGACTATTTGTTCCATTAGTGTATAGATAAGCATTATGGGGCTGCACTTCCACTGGGTTTTCTGAATATATTTCCATATATTCTTAAGGTGGTATATTAAAGTAAGGTGCAAGAATTGGGAAACAATTGGCATAGGCTCACAATGATTGCATTAAGAATTTTCATACATTAATGAATAGAAAGCAAAAGCATCATCAGAAATATCTGAATAGATTAAAATGCTGATATATCTTATTTTGCAGAGCTGTTTAATTGCAAGAGAAACACTTGTCTTTGTCTCTATACTTTTATACTGGAGAATTTACCAGCTGTAAGAACTGAGCCTAAAGATTCTCTATTTAGACCACAAACCTCCACTTCTTGAGCAATTACCCAATTTATCTGAGCCTTTAGGACAACTAGTAGTGACTGAGGGGCATGTACTGTCAGGCAAGGATTTGGGCTTCTCCTGGATCAACTTTTGCTAGACAGCTTTCTCCATTTAACAATACAAATCTGCCTACACTCTTGCTGTGTTTGAAAGTACTGCTGAGACAGAGTGACAGATGTAGGATATATACAGTACAATCAGATAAAAATATAAGAATGTTCTGTATTTCTTGTCAAGTAATAAATGTTTAAGTTTTTTATTTCAATTTTTGGAGGATTTGCTGTTCTGTTCTACCATGCTAGTACTCCTTTTCCCATTTTGTTTAACTTCATTTGCTCATTCTTTTTTTATGAGTTTCTTTTAGCCAGATTGTAAGAAACCTTTTTTTTAAGCTCTTTAAAATTTCATGCCCTTGGTTTAAAAACACTTTGATAGAGCATCGTGCCTCCTCTGTGTGTTTTGCCTGAGTGTCTGTAGCATGAACTCCAATTCATTCTGCCATTTTGAATAGCTCAAAAGGGACTGGAGGGTAAATGCCTGCAAAAATAAGTTTGCTACTACCTACTGGGAAGTAGTTCTACCTAGCCTTCTGGTTCCAAACAGCTTTCCTTCTCAAAAGCACATATGCCTCCATTATTGTTTAGATTTCTCTTTTGTAAGAGGATGCAGCACAGCAAAGCAATGCAAGATGATGGGGCAAACCTGTAAGGATGGATAACTTCTAGCTACCAGAAATATGTTCTCTGCAAATTTCCCAACTAGATCAGAAGATGTGTGCACCACAATTCAGTGAGGTCAGCTGTGAAGGCTGGAGATGAATAATGCACTGGGTGGTGGTTTATTGACTGGAAAAATATAGTTTCACTAGATCCACAGTTATACACAAGCCTGAGATGTTTTATCTGCATAGCTAGGCTAGATTAGCTGGGGGTTGCTGACATACTCTCCAAAACTAATTTGAGAAGAGAGCTAGTAATCTTGAAAGAGAGTCTTGAGCAAGTAGTAATTTATGTTCAAAAATGTAAGAATTTAAGCCGAAAGTGCTTATTTCTCTTCAAAGTGATACAGCCAACAGGGTACAGAATATTCTGGGATGACTTTCTATGATATTTTCCTATAGAAGATTAGAAATGGTTATAAAAAGAAGCATCCTCACCCCCTTCTCTGATTAAGTAATACAGTATGCAATATAAAGCTTCTCCAACAGACAGAGAGAGTGGCATAGTCCAGACTGGTTGTTACTAGGGTATGGGTTGTCTTGCTCCAAAACTTTGCTCTGGGACAAAACAGGAACATCTTTCAGATGGAATGAAGTTAAGGTTATTGGCTCGGGTGGCTTTCCATTGCTGGTTTTGTGAATGGTGACTTTTGTATCTACTAAAAAATTTTTCAAAATAAAACAATTTTTTTGTCAAATATATTGGAAAACTTGTTCTAATCCATCTAGCAAGCTGAAAAAAATATGTTTTTATGTCCCCAAATAGGTCTTTCTGGTTAAACTCCTATTTTAAGTGATATTCTTGTTATTTGAGTGACATAAATATGAAGCTTTGCTTTTTTTAAAAAAAAAAAATTGCTTTTTTCCATATATAAACACCAAATATATATTTTTGTGCCATTTTATCACTTTCAGTGCATGTTACCCATGGTACTGCCATTTTCCATGAAGGTGGCAGTAACCAGTGATTATCTAAGGGATAGAGTCTTTTAGTCTTCAACCTAATTTTTGTTTGTGATGTCTCTATAGTTTGCAATTAATTGTTTCATCTACACGCTCCTCAAGACCACTAATTTTTGTAAATTATTTTAATCTAGTGCAAAAGATTTGTAAGCACAGCAGAGGAATCCCATCCCTGAAGGAAATGAGCAGCCATGGTCTGGACATGATCGAATGGTATAGATGATATAGATGTATAGATGGGGTGAAGAATTATTTGGATTCTCATTTTTGCACTGAAAATGTCAGTCAAACTTTATCAAAGACAACCTATGGATTTCTAAAATTATTATGGTTTAAAGAAATTTGCAACTTTCAAAGGGAAGAGCTCCCTTAGTGTGGATTCATTCTGAGCTTGCAGAAAAGTTTTCAGTTGCTAAATCTTGCTTTTAAACTAAAAAATTAAATCTAAATGTCAAAATGCACAGAGCACCTAAGCTTATGCCAAAGTTACATGTAAAAGTAGCAGTGATTTTCTGGCTTGGGATCTGCATACAAACATAAAGATTTGCAATACCTGCCAGTTTTGTTGTGTAATTTGTACCTGCTTCCTCCCTGAGCATTGACCACAGATACTGTGACAAGTATCGCAATTGCTTTTTTTCTGACAGAGTGGGAGGATTTTTCTGTCCTGGGAGCTATTGAAAGGATTCTATCAAAAAATAGCAATGTAAAACAAGTCAAAGCACATGCCTTTAGTGACAAAGGCTACGTCTGTCTCAGACAAACATCTTTGTAAAAGGCTTTGGTGTGCAGCTGTTGCTGGAATAGCAGATGTTTACGTTACAGTCTGTGAAATCTACCCTGCTATTCTGGAGAAACACTAGCCCAGCTGCAGTGCATTTGGTATTCAGGATTCCCTGGCCGTAGTGCCAGACCAGCTCAAATGAAATTGAAAAGCTTTAATTCTCTCTTCATCCTATAGTACTGTAATAGCTAACAATTAGAGGATAATTGGGCTGCGTTTGAACGCTCATAGTGGCAATCAAACTACAATAGACAGAGAAGTATCTACTTTTTTTTTTTTTTTTTTAAACATATAAATCAAATTCTTCTTCTGTTATGGGATTATTGCCTGGATTAACTTGCTTTGACAGATTCTGCAGTTGTTTCGGTGCATTTTTCCCATGCTAGACAGTGAAAGAGGAAAACCAGAAGCTTATCAAGATACTATCATTAGCAAATTGATGAACTTTTGCTCTACTCTCATAAGAGTGTTGCTGCGGTTTGAAAAGATGCTGGATAGTATTCCATTTGAGTCACAGAGTACAGATATGGGTGTTGGTTAACTTTCTGGACTGGAGACAAAGAGGAACAGACCACAATGCCACACCACTAGTCTGAAGTCTTCAGATGCATGCCATGTCTATGGGAGACTTCCATGTAAACCTGGAAGGAATTAGTTGTCAAAATATTTATGTGTGACATGGCATAACCTGTCCAATAAGGATAAAAGTTAGTAAATTTAATTAGTGTTGCCTCCTTCTGACTCAAGATTTCCATTTTTCATATTTGAGTTGGGCAAGTGCTTGCAAGCTTGTATGGAAGTTACATTTTTTGATGGTGATTGAGGGATGTTGGCTGGAGAAAAGTCTTAGGTCAGCTTCAAGAGAAGCAATTACTATATGTACTTGTGGTGGGTGCAGAGGAATCCTTCCAAGCTCAGTCACTAGTACTGTGTGAATGGTTCTCAGTGTGTCATGGGCAGAAAGGGGGTTTTCAAGCCAAGTGCTACAACAAAATATCTTTGTAGTTCAAGCTGTCCTTTCTGAAATAAACATGAGAACAGAACCTGCAAAAATTGTTATATGAACTTAGTCCATTTCACTGAGTTCCTGCCTGATAACGCTTGCTTGCAAAAAAAGACTTGCATTTCACATCTACTTCCAAACAAATATTATTTTCCTGGAATAAATTTGATATTTGCAGGCACCTGCAAAAACCTTATAAAGATTAATTTAAATTCAATGAATTAGTTGTTGTTACAGCTTTATTATTTTTTATATTTTGTGGCTGGGAACATAGTGAAGTTGTTCCCTGGTAGGCTTATTGAATTAATTTAATGGGGAAGAAGGAAAGTTGTTATTCCCCAGAGAAACATAGCAAAAAAATGTCAGCTATTCCAAAACTCACTAAACTTTTGGTATTTGTGAACATTTTTACAATTGGTGGTGACTGTCTGAATAATAATTAATATAGCTTCGTGAATCACAGTGAATTTACTGGCCTTTGCCTGGCTAGGTATCTTTATTTTAACACAAAACATGGTACTAATGACAGATTCAAAGTATTACTCAAATGCAATTAATTTTGCCATAAATCCCTTTATCCAAGCCCACTGGGGTTTTTTACATTACAATTTTTAAAATTGTTGTTATATTTTTATAGATAAGAGAGGTCATAAATAAATTGCTCGCTCACAAACATAAGTGGTGGAAGATTGATTCCGTCTGGAACCACCACAGTGTTAGTGATATAAATCAGTAAGTAAAACATTAACAAGTATTTCTTGATTTGAGGCCTGCAATTATATTCCTCTACCAGAATTCCAAATAGTGTGTTTATAGAGGTAGGTCAAAGATTATTTTAAGTCTCCTGATTCCATACTAAAATTATTGTGAAAATTCTGCCCTTTCTGTGTGGTCAATGCCAATTTGTCTTCAAATTACCTTTTAATGACAATGGATTTTATTTTGTTTTCCCCCAGAATTAATATGCAGATCAGATTTTTGCAGTTTCACTGAAGACAATAGGATTATTCTTTGAATAAAGTAACATTAAGAATATATAAATGTTTTATCACTCATGAAGAGTGACTCATAAAAATTAAATCTGATTTGAACTACATGATCTTATACAATGGTGGAATACAGAAAATATTGAAAGCTAAAGCTTAAGAATAATTTTTTTTTTAATTACTCCTTGATTGTTCTTTAATTCTGACCTTTCATATATGAGGCTTTAGGGAAATGCAAGAGATTTTGGAATATATTTGAGAATAAACTGAATTTAGAAATACTAATTTTGTAAGTCAATAGTTTGGCTAGTTATTTTATGGAGGAGACAAACGTTTTGGAAGGACTCTGTTCTCGGCTCTGAAGATGGTTTCCTCAGTTTCAGTAGGGAGGAAGAGTTCGATCGATAAGAAAGTTTGTCTCTCCAGCTCACCACAAAACTGGAGTTTTGCCCAAACTATTATTTAAACATACTTTCAGATTAGTGGGAACTACTCTCTTAAAGCTGAAAACTCCAGCCTCCCATAAACAGCATTCTGCCACCTACCAAAAAACTTTACAATCAAATGCAGCCATGCTGTTGTGATTTTTTTTTTTTTTTTTTTTAATATCCTTTCTTAAATTGGCCTGACTTGACAGGATTGAGGAATTGTTCCAGTTACAAGGGGGCAGACACAAGAAAACAGAAGTATACTGAGGTGCAGAGTGGTCTTGCCACCTGGGGCTACATCCAACAGATGGTGGCTCTATGGTGATCTAACCCATGGAGCTGGAGCAGAGGTTGGCTCTGGAAGGACCTCTTCTTGCTAGAGGTTATTACATTATGAGTCAGAAAGAGTAGAGAGAACCTGCTGGGAAATTCTGCCAGTTACCCAGACTCTGGAGAGACAGATCAGGCTCTGCAGAAGCAACTGCTTGTTCCTCATATCTGTCTGTAAAGTTCAGACTTGCCTCCAGTAGAAATAAAATACTCAGTACAAAATTTAGTGCTCTAGTTGGCTGTAGAAATCAGTGTTATCATGTTAATTGAGAAATCGAGTCGCCATACCTAGCATAACATGTTGTGTTTCGATTCAGTAGTATTTACTATCTAAGACAGAGAAAAGATGACACTGCAGGCTTTAGTATATTTACCAAAAGCCTTTATCTATGGGATCTACTGGTTTCAAATTTCATCCTCTTTTCAGAAATTCTGAAATTTTGTGTTTTGCTTTTTCTTTAGGTGGTCTACGGCATATAACTTTCATTTGCCTGTTAGATTTTTGTAGAAGAACAAAAAAATTGGTTTTATAGAATAAATCATTGTGCTGGCTACCTTCTGATACTCATTATTGAGCATTAATTTGTAATGAAGTAGTTCAGAGGAAATTTCAACAAACAGTAACTAATTTTTTCTTTTATCTCATACCAGGTTGTATCTCTCCCAGAACTTTTTCTCTTCTCTATCATCGCATGATCAGCCTACACTTTGATTGAGAAGAACAAGTTTAATTCTTAGTATAAATCAAGGGCTTTAGGAACTCATGCTAAACCAGGTTGAAGTTTTTAGTGTGACAAGAGAGTGCTGCAATTGAAAGTAATAATGTGTCCTTCTGGGATTTCTGCCATCCTAGAGAAGAGTGTGATGTCCCTAGGAAATTTCTCCAGAAAGCCTCTTAAGGCACAAATTTTATATGAGTTGTTGGGTTGACAAGACTTTGCTACCTTCAGTTTGCAAAGCACGAAATCATTCTGACTTTTTCCCCTACCTTCAGGCAAAGTACAAGAAATTTAGGTAGACTTTACTCTCCGTTTTCCTCCAGAGAGATGTACAGAACCCAGTTCCAGCTTCACGGGATGATTATCCTTTATTTCATCTTTCATATCTGTCTACTACTGTAACTACTATTTTTTAATGGGACCCAGAAAAACTTTAAATTGTAGATCTCGCTAAATGGTTCACACACACAAAGAGATTTGTAGAGCCCTTGCAGACTTGTCAATCTTTTACCTGAAAATATTAGAAGGATGATATAGTTTTAGGGCCGAGCTAAATACCCCATTACCATCTCATTATGAACTACGGGTTGACTGGCAGTTTGGAAATAACTTTTTTGACTCTTTTCTTCTATTTCTTTTTTCTCACTGCCCTATGTATTTTCTTCTGTCTCCTTGGTCTATGGGTTACCAAAGCTTAACCTTAGTAGCTGAAATAGTTGCATTTCAGACTGGAGCAAATATTGCATATGGAAGGCACTTATTCTGCAACAGAGACTATCAACTAATGAGCTACAACAATACTTCTTTGCTTCAACATTTTCAGAGACAAATTCTAGTTTGGGGAGACCAACTGAGGCAGGCAATGATTGCATCATTTATCATCTTTTCAGACCCTAGCTTGCTGCTATTCCTTCACATCGTGTTACACACCTATTTTCAAACAGTGCAAAGTAATGGTGCTTTGTCGTTATCATTAATTTTCATGGAAATGGAAATAAGTTTGACTAAGATAGCCTAAATCCCACTTTCCATTCCACTGTTCAGGAGGTCTTTGTTCCTCAGTACTGACTTACTTCTGCTCATAATCTGAAGAGTATTTGTACAAACTCCTAAAAGAAAGCTTGTTTTGCAAAGGAAGACGGGGGTGGCATTTTGAACAAAAATGTCAGTGTCAGAATACTTATCACAGTATCTTCCACCAGTTTCTGCATGGTCATAGCACTTATGCATTATGCATGTTCATTCTTGCCACAGTTGGGGGTTTCAAGAAAGCAAAAGGCAAATACAGCATGAGGCACTGGATAATAATGATGATTTTACCAGTGAAATGTGACATTACTGGAAGACTGGATTTTCTGTCTATATTGAATACTGCATCTGTGCTTTGCTTTCCTAAAAAAAAAAAAAAATTCTCATAAATAAAAGATCTCTTCATTTTCTTGTTCCCTGATTCTTGCTTTGACCACAGGTAGAAACATCTCTTTAGGTGTTTCTGCATTGTATCACTTAAAAAATGGAAGACTTCTTTTCTTCCCTCAAGAAGTTTCTATGATATATACAAGTTCTAAGAATGGACGACAGGAGATCTTGTTGATGGCTTTATTAGGAAACACTGATTTAGCAGGTTTCACATGCACCCTTTTGCCCTCTTTGATGCACAAATCACTCATAAAGGAAAAACAAATCTGCTCACAGCAGTTAGGCTTTGGATGGTGCACATTTAAGATGATATAGACATGTGCCCCTTACATGTTAGTGGAACATTTAAGGCAGAGTTCTCAGTTTACCACTGCCAACTTCTTAAATGCTTTTTTTTTCACATGAAAAGGCTAGGAATAACCTAAGATATTCAGGCAGAAAATTATTTTCAACCAACTGAAGAGCCTTGTTAAAGATCTTAATTGATTCTGAGTGGATTATTTTCTAGTCAGAAGACCTTAGCTTCTTTTTGGTTAAATGGAAAGTGCAAAAATATCGTCTTCCAGCTGGGAATTAATTTTTCTGGTTGGTGACTTCAACATCATTGCCATATGCTTTAATAGTACTTATGGATTCATGTTAAGCACTGGGATATGATTACTCATGTAACCATGAAAAAAACCCCTAACAAACTCTGGAAGAAAAGATACTGTTATGAGCAATTTAATTTTGTTCTGATAAAGCTAAATAATAAAACTTATTTTTCTTCAATCAAAGCAGAGGAAAAGTCTTTCCAGCTTTATGATGGCGAGAACAAATCATGATAACCAGACTAAACTGATACCGAAGTATCTTTGTATCAAAGACTGTAAACAGGTTGGGAAAAAAAAAAGAAAAAAAAAAAGAAAAGAGAGAAGGCCACAAAGCTGTTCAGATTAGTTTTTGAGGTGAGAGTCTTTCAACATTTTTGGCTGCCATAGCTGATGTATAACACTGGTGATTGTTGTGGAAAAAGAAGCTAACAAACTGGCTTTAGATCTCCAAAGATGCTCAGATACTGTCTGTAGTACAGTTTACAGCTAGTCATCTGATAACATTTGGAAATGTACTATTATTTTCCTTCCACTTTTAAAATTTTTATTGTTGAGACAGTGCTTTTAAACTCTGATGATCAACATATGTACCAGAAAATCCTAGATTTACATCGTCATCTTTGAATTGGACTCTTAGTTGTTAAGGAAACACAGACCTGCTTAAAAGTTAATTCAGCTATTAATTATTAACTAATAATTATTTGGTCTTCAAAGTTCTGTGTAGGGACTGAACCTCTTTTTCTTGGATGGCTTTTTGTTTCTTTTGTTTTTCAATTTTTCTTGGGAAAGAACAGTGACAACAGAATAAAGTATTCTGCAAACTTCCACTGGAAAAGTTGCATGTGGCAGAATGAACAAGTTCCTGCCCATTTGTAGCAGTGCTTGAAATAGGATTTTCTGAGTGTTGGGTGTTGGCAGTGGGGGGCTGGAGGAGTTACTGCTGTGAGAAGAGGTCTGCCCCCGTGTTGGACAGAGCAAGTTCCAGCTGGCTCTGTAATGGACCCACCACACAACACAGCTGATCCCATCAGCCAAGCTGATGGTACCTCTTCAAACGTATTTAAGAAATGGTACAAAATGCTTCACAGCAGTAAAGAATGAGGAAAAAAAGTGTGAGAAACAGCCCTACAGACACCAAGGTCAAAGAATAAGGAGAAGAAGGAGATGCTTCAGGTGCTGGAGTAGAGATTCCCCTACAACCTGTGGAGAAGACGATGGTGAAGCAGGTTGTCTTCCTGCAGCTTATGGTGGACCACATCAGAATAGGTATACACACTGTAGCCTGTGTAAAACTCCGCACTGGAGCAGCTGGAGATGTCCCAAAGGAAGCTGCAGCCCATCAAAAGCCCACATTGGAGTAGGTTTATCCTAAAGGACTACAGCCCATAGAGGACTGATGATGGAACAATTTCTTGAAGGACTGCAGCCCATGAAAAGGGCCTGCACTGGAGCAGGGGAAAAGCCTGGAGCAGGAAGGAGCAGCAAATTGTTATGAACTGGCCACAACCTCTATTCCCCATCCCCAGACTTCCACTTGAGGGTGGAAGGCTTAGATGAGATGGGAATGAAGGAGTGAAGTTGAGTCTGGGAAAAAGAGCGGTGTGAGG
Source organism: Caprimulgus europaeus (assembly GCA_907165065.1). Next base: position 8,051,271 of record OU015527.1, read on the forward strand.
GAAAGTATTTTAGTTTTTGTATTTGTTTCTTGTTATCCAAACATACTTTAATTTGCAATAAATTAAATTAATTTTACTGAGTCACAGCAGTTTTGCCTGTAATGAAAACTGGTAAGTGATCTTCCTGTCATTATCTGAAACCACAAGGTTTTCACCTTATTTTCTCCCCCTCTCAGTTGAGGAGGAGCACTGAAAGCAGCTTGGTGGGTACCCAGACAACCAGGGTGAATCCATCATAGTTATACTGGAAAAAAAAATCTGTATCTTTTTTAAGAATTCATCCTACCAAAATTGGTTCAAACCTTTGCCTTGGTCACCTTGTTGGAGGTAAATCCTTGGAGGTCAACAGTGTTCCCATTGTTATCATTTCAGAGCCTATAAAACCCTATTGAACTTAAACTGTAAACATTATCAATGTTTACTTCACATTTTTACAGGGTTTTTGACTCAATCTAGAGCCATGTATTTGTGTGACATATGGATTCTTAGACTGCAAGGAATTGTTACGCTAGTCACAGCATCAGCTTTGCCACTATATGTGGTTTCAATTTACTTTTGTTGAGTGCTACCAATGGAAAATTCGTTATTTGTTGTAGGTCTTCTGTAGCTGGTGAATCATATCCATTATCAATATCATCATTATAAAGTCCTCATGTACAATATGAAGCACTTTTCAGCCCTTAAAACAAGTTGAAATAAAGGTGGAAATCAATGAAGAGCTCATTAGAAGATGACTTTTAATGCATTTGTACACACATGCACACACACACAGAGAATCAAGTAGACTGGCATATAAACCCGTAAGTATGTAATAGGACAGAAGCATATAAGCTCAGCAGGAAATACACTTTTGAACACAGGCTATAATGAAATGCTGCAAAATGTATAAAATAAAAATAGAAAATGTATAACAGTAAAGCTGAATTATTATATTTAGGCTATACCAGTTTGGAATATGCCCAGTCTCGCAGGCTGGCTGCAATATCCTCCATTCTAATGACAGTAAGAGTCATCAGCACACATTTCAGCACTGGGTAATCTTTGAAACAGTTGAGAATTCTGTTAATCTTAAAAAATGATCAAATTTTTAATTCTTCTAATAGTTCTTTGGAAATTTTAAAGTGGCAAAGGAAACAATAATGGAGAAATGCAAAAACTGCATACTCTTAAATTCTTCCACAAAAGTTCCATATTTTGTGTGTATGTATATCTACATATACATGCATGGTTATATATTTATACAGAAAAAAATACATAGTTAAGCAGATATGACTGCCTGGTCAGAAAAAACCCCAACCCTAAAAATATCTTTTGCTGCAATAATGGGTATCTCTGTAACAGTAAAGTGCCAGAAGTCTGATCCAAAGAAGGTCTGAAGAAGGGAATGTAAGATTTCAACGATTCTTCTAGTCCTTCTTATGTTTCTATTTTAAATTGTCTCCCATCTTACCATCAATAACAGCCACCTATCTTCTTCACTTACCTGCTTTCCAATTCAAAGGAACATCTTTATTTCTCATGTTTTCTTGTATATGAGCCTTTCATTTCCTCTATGAGAAAAGAGACTGTGCTTTTATTAGAGGACAGCTAAATACCATGTTGAGTACTTCTACACTTTACAGCATTCAGAATTAGATTATTCCTTTCTTTTTTTTTTTTTTTTTTAATGTGTTCATTTCCCAAGATGTCAGCAGCAGCTTATTATTCTAAATACCAATGGTAGTTCCATACCATGGACCTTCGTAAGCAGAGATGTTTTTATGGGCATGCTGCATTATTTAACAATGTCATAGATGAAAAGTATTTGTTGCCTTCAAGAGCATTCTATCTGCTTACCAGAATTTGTATTCTAGTTACTGATTGAAAATATTGTAATCTTTCAAATGCAGCATAGGCATTAACATATTTTGTCTGTATTAGTCCATGATCCAGCAGAAACTGAAACTGTAATGTTAATAGAAAGAGTAGGTTTTGATCTACTCTGATTGTGAGCGATTTATGCCACCTTCTCTGCATATGGCCTCATAAATTAGTATTTTATTGTTGCTCCATCCAAAGGCAATCGAGTTCTGGATACTGTTAGTCAGTAAGGGTGTGAGAGCAACAGATGTAGCAAAATCAGCACTTAAATGGATTCCCAGACCGAAAATATTGATCTTCTTTGGCCTTTGACCTATGTAAAAAATATCTATTTATGTCAGACTGACCTAGTGTAGTTTAGGGTAGAGGACATACTAAATCAGAAGCAGAAAAAGCTTTTCCAGGTGACCTCTAATCCAATTTTACATTTCTTTTTAGTTCAAGCTGTATGGGGTTTATGAGTTTCTGCTTATTTTTCAGCAATGTCCACAATAGGATAGGCCCTTTTCAAATACTGAAGAACCAAAGCTCAGAATTAGTAGAGAAAACGTGACCCAATAATTCTGAACCAAATCCTGTTCTAGCAAGTTAATGAAAAAGCAGTTATTCTACATCTAGCCTAGACTGCAAAAATGGGTACAAGGTACGAACGGTGATAAGGATCAGTTGCCTCTCAGGTCAGTATTCTGGACCACTAACTGTGCTAGAGTAATTTTAATAGTCTTAACATAAGCTTGTGTAATTATAACTTCTGTGTTTTATCTTCATAGTCAGGACATGGAACTAATATTTAAAGTACTTTTTAAAAAAACCATTTGTATAGAATATTCCTGACCTATATAACTTTAACTGAAACTCTAAAACTGCAACTATGAAAAGCAGCAAATATAATTCTCAATTGCAAAGGAATATCATACTACATTTCTAACTAACATACATTAAATATTTAATCAACTTTACACATTTAAAAATGAAAAATATGTTGTATAAGGAAATAAAATTGACCAGTTAGTTTAACTTCCTTTTTCTTCCAAGAAAATATTGGAAAAAAGTGGATGAGTCCAGAAACGAGAAGGCTGAAGGCAAAACAGCATTTAATAGTGTTCACTAGATATAGAACATCAGGAGAAAGGAAGGTAATATTTTTTTGTTTCTTATGGGAAAAAAACCAAAAGGTCTGACTTGATCAAGGAAAATGTAAGTTATGTGTAGGAAAAAGAAAAATTGTGTATTATCTGGTGGAATTAAGTTTTAGCAGAGAAATACATTACATTCCAGGGTACATAACTTAGGAATCTTGAGGTTTTCAAGAGTTTAACCATTTGTCAACAATGACTCAGGCTGATGAATGGACACTTCTGTTTTTCCATGTTTCAGCAAAGAAGTGATGACAGGAACACTAAAGCCTCAAGTGAAAGGTAGGTTTTATGTGGAACTGGCTATCTCAGTGTAAACCTCAAGGTGCACTGTAGGTTTTATTTCCTCATAGCTAAAATAATTTAGTTCAACCATGACTGACCTCTTCAAAATCAAACTGCAGTGCCTCGTCTCAGTAAGGACTGAGCTGACTTCATGTAACACCTGCAGAGGCGGGATTCGGGAAAATCAAGAGACAACTCAATATGAATTAGCTTCAAGAAGTCTGCTTTAATCCAATACACACCAGGATTTATACCCTTTATCACAATACATGCGAGCTAAACACATACAGCAATTGGTTACACACTCTGAAGCACGAGCTCTAAGTCTGACACAACAGGTGGCTTAGCTCTATTCACGCCCCAGGACATTAACAGGGCACTCCTACTTTGCGGTTACCAGCTAAAGCTACTCCCTTCTTTTTCCCAACTTAGTTCTGCTAAAGTTGTTTATCTGCAGTCTCAAGGACAAGTGTCCTTGAGACTTCTGCTAATTCACCCTGACCGTGCAATTGCTTGCTACACTGATGTCAAGGGCCTAAGCTGGCTACTGCGGCCTGAGCCACTTCAATACCCTCGCTGCTTCTGCTGAGCCTCTGATTGTACAACATCTCTAGTGATCCGTGACCCCTGGGTCTCACTCTCCAGCAGTGGTTTGTGTCCAAGTTTCCCCTTGGAACTTGTAATGGCTTGACTTTATGGATGTTGCTCAGTGCTATTACACATCTGTCCTGGTTTCAGTTGGAATAGAGGTAATTTTATTTTTAGTAGCTAGAATAGTGCCATGTTTTGGTTTCAGTATGGGATTTAGTATGAGAAGAGTGTTGTTAACATACCGATGTTTTTGGTTGTTGCTGGGAAATCAAGGAGTTTCCACCTTCCCATGTTTTGCTAGTCTGAAGGCACAGAAGAAATGGGTGAGGGGGGTAGGGCATCATAAATTAGTAGACCCCAACTAGCATTTGGATATGCCAATGAGATAATCCATATCATATAATGTCGTGTTTGATAGATAAATGAGGACTGGCCTAGGAGGCCAGCTCCTGTCATGCTGCCCAGTGCACAGCAGGGGACAGGATTCTACTTGGTTGAGAGTGCCTTGCTTTTTTTTCTTCAGTGATTTGGGAAAATGATCGAACTGGTTGATTATAATTTGGGCTCAGGGTTTTTAGCTCCTCTGAGTTCACTGTCAGTGAGTGGAGAGCAATTCTACTGTGCATCACTCATTTGTATACACAATATATTATGCATTTGTATATATAATATATTATAATTATCATTATTATTATAATTTTTATTTTATTCCAACTATTAAATTGTTCTTATCTCAATCTACAAGTCTCCTTATCTTTACGCTTCCAATTCTCTCCCCTGTTTCCTGGGTGGATAGGGAGGGCAATGAGCGAGGGGCTGTGTGGTTTTTTTCTCCCAGCTAAATTAAATTACAGCAGCTTCTCTCTTCTGTGCTGAGACCACCACTACCGTTGAGGGCAGTGCCAGTGCCTGGAACCTTCAAGGCTGATGAGGAGAGAAATGACCAGCCTGGCACCCAGGAATCTTGAGGGAAAGGAAGAAGAGATCTGTTTAGTATGTCTACTTGATACCCAGGACCTTCAGGGCCCAATAATGAGGGGAAGGGAACAAATATGTGACCTCCTCAGTCACAAAGATGACTGGGTCTGGCTGAGATGGAGTTAATTTTCCCATAGCAGCCCTCAGAATGCTGTGCTTTGTATTGGTGCCAGAAAGGTGTTTGATAACACACCAGTGTCTTGGTTACTGCTGAGCAGTGCTCCCACAGCATCAAGGCTGTCCCTCCAACCTTCTCCCACCCTCAGCAGGCTGTGGGTGGGCAAGATCTTGGAAGGAGACATAGCCTGAGCAGCTGACTGAAACTGACCAAAAGGATATTCTGTACCATATGATGTTTGCTCAGCAAGAAAACCTAGGAGAATGGAGGGGGAAGGAGGGGCATTCGTTATTTACAACATTGTCCTCTGGAGTAACCATTATGCGTACTGAAGCCCTGCTTCCCAGGAATTAGCTGGACATGGCCTGCTGGTGGGAAGCAAAGAATAAATATTTTTTTTTTCCTTTGGTTCTGTGCGCAGCCCTTGCTTTGTGCTCCCATTGAGCTGCCTTTATCTCGACTGACAAGTTCTTTTTTTTTTTTTTTTTCCTTTCCCATTTCATTTTCTCCCCTCCCCTCCAGGAAGGAAGTGGTAGAGTGGCTTGGTGGGCAACTGGTATCCAGCCAAGGTTAATCCACCACACAGAGAATTGCTTTTTGCCTCATAAAATAGTGCTAGTTACACTAACCACATTACTGGTACCCAGTCACAGTGGGTACCATGGAGTCTAGGTTGTTTTCCCACATGAAGCTTTTTTTCTATGAGGTTGGAGATCTCATGAGCACATAATCCATTTATGTTTTCTACTTGTTGTCCCCCTTATTCTTAAACATTGAAGAGTTCAGCTTTGGGAAGGCAGGGATTCTCTGCTGCTCTTGGGGAAAAACATCCTCAGTGCAAATGATTTAGCCACATATTTATGTAACTTTCGCTAACTAATTCACTGGGTGATTTTGATTCCCAGTTCTGTGTGAAGGTTAAGAATCAACAAAGAAGTCTAGAAATGCTCAAGACTTTGCAGGTTGTTGGAAGATAGAAAACTCCTGATGTAATGAGAATATTAGGTCTTTTTTTTTTAATTAATTACACCTAGACATAGGCTTGGAACCGACATATTTTAATCTGAGCTTGCTCTGTATACCTATGTCTGCCTATAGGCAGGAAGCAGCCTTGGAAAGATCTTAAAAGGAAAAAGAGGAAAAGGCAAACAAGAAAGCTTACTGAAGGATATTCTCCAACATCTTTGAATGATAGTTATTCCCATGGATTTGAGACTACCTTGTAAGTAACACATTTATTACCACAAAGGAAAGAGGAATTGATCACTTGAGCCATCCTGATTGTTCTTGAGCCCATCCTTGGAAAAGGATCTGGACACGCACAAGGCAACATCTGCATGGGAAAAAAATGCCAAGCAGAAGGTGTAAAACCCTTCAAATGGATGACTTGATGATTAGAAGAACAGGAGTTGTAATACAGTGCAGCTTGTAAGTGAAGATACAGATTTTCTGAACCCAGTTTACCATCTCCCTGATTTGTCAGCTCAGCACATGAGCCCAGGAAACAAAAATATGTAAGACGGATTTGTATGTTCATATATGGTAATAATGGACAAGGAGAAGGCTGAGGTTCTTAATGAATTTTTGCCTCAGTCTTCTCTGGCAAACTCTCTTCCCACACTTCCTGAGTGGATGGACTGCTGGGCAGGGACTGGGAGCAAAATCCCCTCCACTGTAAGACATCCCTGACCACCTGAAGAACTTGAATACACGTAAGTCTGTGGGACCTGACGAGATGCACCCCACAGTCCTGAGGGAATTGGCTGATGTAGTTGCCAAGCCGCTCTCCATGATATTTGAAAAGTCATGGCAGTCAGGTGAAGTCCCCAGTGACTGGAAAAAGGGAAACATTGCACCCATTTTTAAAAAGGGCAGAAAGGAGGAACCTGGGAGCTACTGACCTGCCAGCCTCACCTCTGTGCCTGGGAAGATCATGGAACAGATCCTCCTAGAAGCTGTGCTAAGGCACAGGGGGGACAGGGAGGTGATTTGAGACAGCCAGCATCAGGCTGCCCCAGGACAGGGCAAGTCCTGCCTCACCAACCTAGTGGCCTTCTATAATGGAGTGACTACATCAGTGGACAAGGAAAGGGCTGTGGGTGTCATCTGTCTAGACTTCTGTAAAACCTTTGACATGGTCTCCCACAACATCCTTCTCTCTAAATTGGAGAGGTATGGGTTTGATGGGGGGGGCTGTTTGGTAGATGAGGAATTGTTTAGATGGTAACATCCAGAGGGTAGTGGTCAGTGGTTCAATGTCCAGATGGACAGTGGTGATGAGTGGTGCCCCTCAGAGGTCCATACTGGGACCAGTACTGTTTAATATCTTCACCAATGACATAGACAGTGGGATCGAGTGCACCCTCAGTAAGTTTGCTGATGACATCAAGCTGAGTGGTGCAATTGACACACCTGAAGGGTGGGATGCCATCCAGCGGGATCTGGATAGACCTGAGAAATGGGCCCATGCAAACCTCATGAGGTTCAACAAGGCCAACTACAAGGTCCTGTACCTGGGTCAGGGCAATCCCTGCTATCAATACAGGCTGGAGGATGAAGGCATGGAGAACAGTCTTGTGGAAAAGGACTTGGGGGTGCTGAGGAATGAAAAGCTGAACATGAGACAACAGTGTGCATTTGGAGCCTGAAAGGCCAACAGTATCCTGGGCTGCATCAAAAGAAGGGTGACCAGCAAGTTGAGGGAGAGGATTCTGCCCCTTTCACCTTCTTCCCTGGTGAGACCTCCCCTGAAGTACTACATCTGGCTCTGGAGTCCTCAATACAAGAAAGACATGAATCTGTTGGAGCAGGTCCAGAGGAGGTCATAAAAATGATCCAAGGGCTGGAGCAACTCTCATATGAGGACAGGTTGAGAGAGTTGGAGGTCAGCCTGGAGAAGATAAAGCTCCAGGGAGACCTTATTACAGCTTTTCAGTACTTGAAGGGATCCTGCTAGAATATGGGGACAAACTTTTTATCAAGATCTGTAGTGACAGGACAAGGGGAAACGGTTTTAAATTAAATGAGGGGAGATTTAGACTAGACGTAAGGAAGAAATTCTTTACTATGAGGGTGGTGAAACTCTGGCACAGGTTGCCCAGAGAGGTGGTAGATTCTCCATCCCTGGAAACATTCAAGGTCAGTTAGATGAGGCTGTGAGCAACCTGATTTGGTTGAAGATGTCCCTGCTAAGCAGGGAGGTTGGACTAGAAGGCTTTTAAATGTCCCATCCAACCCAAACCATTCCATGATTCTATGATTCTATTATATATTTTTAATACATATATATGAATATATGTATCTTTATGTGTCCTGGTTTTGCTAGGATAGAGACAAAATTCTTAGTAGCTAGAATAGCTACTGTTTTGGTTTCAGTGTGGAATTTGTTATGAGAAGAATGTTGGTAAAGTACTAATGTTTTTAGTTGTTGCTGGAGCCCAAGGTCATTGTGTTTGGCTGGTTCACAGTTGCATTAGGACTGGGAGGGAGAAGTGCAGTAAAGAGTAAAACCCAAAACTGGCTTTTGGATGTGCCAGTGAAATATTCCATATCATATCCCATCATGTTCAGTATGTTAACCAGGGTTAACCAGAAAATGGGGGGAATCTCTTGGGGATCACTTGGGCCCACTCTCCCAGGGTTGTGGTTTGGTTTTGGGACTCTCTCTCTGCTCTGGGATCGCTGGCTGGGACAGGTTGAACATTGGTCAGCAAGTGGTGAGCAATTGCACTGTGCATCAACCATCTGAATATTCTGTTATTACTGTTGTTATAATTGTTTTATTTTCATTAGTAAATAGTTTTTATCTCAGCCTGTGAGCCTCCTTGTCCTTTTCCTTCCAATTCTCTCACCTACTCCCTGGGGGTGGAGGGGACAGTGAGAGAGCGACTGTGTTTGGCTACAGACCAAAGGAGTGAAACCACCACAGTTATGCAAGATAAATGAAAGAATTGAGGAAAACACCTCATTAGATATTAGAATTAAACATCTTCTCTTCAGCTATGACACAGACTGCTTTGTCCTATCAAGTTTTCACATACTGTAAGGTACCAGGTTAATGACCTGAAACCCATTAGACCATGAAGACTGGTTTGATGACTGCAGTCATCAAATTACCTTCAGGTAGCACAGACACCATAGGAACAGAAAAGATAATAAGCAATACCATTCTTGAGCTGGAACTGAGATGGAGCTTTTTGTGAACACAGAGAGGTGTCCTTCAAGACTGGGAGATGGGCTTTCCAGCATATGGCCCCGTAGGCATCCAAAAATCTCTTTGCCCTGGCTCTCATTTCATCAAGTGTATCAATGCTACATACCATTTTTATTCATTTCAGCTAGATATGATGATGAGCTTGGAGAGCATTGTTTATTTTCATTGGGTCTTCATATGGCTCCTCCATATCTGTAGACTGCAAAATGAGGAATTTATTTTTCTATAAGCTTGGAGGCACCTAATTAAAGCTTGGAAAAGTGTAAAATGCTCACAGCCATAGGACAAAGTGGAAAGAGTTTGTTTCTTTCATTTCATTTACCATGTAATTCTTTACCAATATCTGTTACCAAATATGATTTCTCAGCTATGCACTATATTTTTAGCTATTTATGAAATTGCCAAATGGTGACACACTGTCATCCTGGCTCTCTCTACATGGGATAGGACATAGCTTTGAAAGCCTGGGCAGCTGTCTCAAGAATGAAGTTTTCACACAACTGTTTTGTTTGGAGCTGAATAACCATTTTCATGGAAGTTTTGTCAGTGGATTTAAAAGCTGATTTATTGAGTCTTTCACTCATGTATACTCTGATAGGAATAGTGTATAATAATATGTATTTTATTTTCAAAGGAATCCCAGTTTCTTGTTCAAATATAGGCTGTCAGAATAAAATACTATGTGTAAGCTATAATTATCTTGGTTAACATCTTTCTGTTCTTCTCCAAAATACCTCTGCTGAAGTCAGTTTTATTGATTTCATTTACTTTATATCTAATTTACTTTAAAACTAGACCTGTTTTAGCTAAAATTGTCCAAACCTGAAAACCCTCCTTTCACTTGCATTTTTTTTCCTAGGGAACCTTAAAAAGGGAAAATTCTAGTTGAAACTGAGCATAGTGTATTTTAGCAAATACCTACAGCAGAACTAAAACTGTGTGTTGGGCAAGGCAATCTTTGTCAGAACTGCACACAATATTCAAGGTGAGGCTGAACCAATGCTGAGCATGGAGGGATAATCACCCTTTTTGACTGGCTGGATATATTGTGTTTGATTCACACCAGGTTGTGGTTTGCCTTCTTGGCTGCCAAGGCACACTGCTGGCCTAAATTGAGCCTGTCACCAACCTGTACCCCCAGATGCCTTTCTGCAGGCCTGCTCTCCAACTGTTCCTCTCCCAGTTTATACTTGTGCCCAGCATTACTCCATCCTAGCTGCAGAATCTGTTATTTGGACTTGTTAAATTTCATCCCATTAATCTTAGCTCAGTGCCCCAGTCTATCTAGATCCCTCTGCAAGGCATCTTTCCCCTCAAGAGAGTCAACAACACCTCCCAATTGGGTGTCATCAGCAAACTTGATAATGGTGTATTAAACTCCTGCATCCAGATAATTGATAAATGTATTGAACAATACTGGCCCTAAAATTGAACCCTAAAAACAAAGTCCCTCCCCAGCCTTCCTGGAGCCCCTTCAGGTACTGGAAGGCCACTAGAAGGTCTCCCCGGAGCCTTCTCTTCTCCAGGCTGAACAGCCCCAACTCTCTCAGCCTGTCCTCACAGCAGAGGTGCTCCAGTCCTCGAATCATCCTCGTGGCCTCCTCTGGACTCTCTCCAGTGGGTCCATGTACCTGCTCATCTCACAGTGGACAGCTCGTGCTTCTGGGAAGAGATCAAGGACAAGTCTTTGTGACTCTTGTCTTTAACTCATGGAAAATGCACAGTTTCAGCAATATTTGTTATGAACATGGGTGTTTAACATCAAACAACTTGCTTGCATTCAAGTTTTATGTAGTTTTGAGAAAGAAAGAAGGTTGAAAGTATACTAATTTCTTCCTCACCGCTCTAAACATACTTCCTTCTCCAGCTTCTATTTTGCCTCAGGATGTGCATTAGATCCTATAGTCTTCAACTCACTGTCAGATCCCATTCTAAATCTGCTAGCTTGTTTCAGTGGATTTTTTAAATATGCCTTAATATGATGGCTAAAGTCATCACAGAGATTGTCAGAGTAGGGCCCAAATCAGTGATGCATTGTATTTATAGTATTTCCCACAGCAGTAAATTTTTTTTGATTATTATTATTTCTTTCCCCCTTCACTGGTAGCCTAATGTATAGAAATATAAATATATCAAGTGAAGAAGTGGCTGAAACCAATGACACCCATGATATTGCTTCCATTAGCCATGAAAACAGTTATTGTTTTCCTGTGATTTCTTATCTTTTTAAAATTATTTCTTATTTTGGATTATTTTTTTAAATAGTAAAAAATAGAACTTCCCTTCCTTTACACATGGAGGTATTTTGTCCCATGGCTGTGCTCACTTAACTCCCATTAATGCTAATGGGAATTGCATCCACATTTCAAGAAGAAGACAGATCCCTTAATGGTTCCAAATAACATTCATTTTAAAGCTACCAGGTGTGCCATGTGAATCTCATTATCCCAGTTGTTTGTGTTTTTCTGCCATACAGTAGCAAGCAAATTGACAAAATTCAAAAGATGCTCATGGACATTACCTAGATCTTAACTGTAATAATGAGAAGAAACAGGATGTTAATTAGTGAAGAGACCATCCACTGACTTCAAACTCAAAGTGAAGCATTGTGCTTTTCAGCTGGATTTGATTCTAATGTGAGCTGCATAAAAACAGCTGTGCAAAGATATATTGCATCATCTTGCTAAGACAAAAGGGATAACTTTGGAGTGTAATTCCTTCTCAGAAAGTTAGATACATTTTGTCACAGACCATCTCTCTGTCTGCATAGCAATAATCTTAAAATGCTTCCTTGGTCCACTCACTTAGCCCAATAGCAGAAACATTTTTTGCAACTCACCATAATGACAAATGCTGTCAAAAATCACTGAAAATACAATGGGAAGATTTTTGGTGTGTCAAATTTTAATAAGTAGAAGACATCATAGTAAATATATATATAGATTAAGTGTCAGATTTCTCAAATATATGGCTACTTAAAACTTCTAATCACTCGAATTACCAGTATTAGTCAAACTCAAACCTCAGTTATCTGTGTAGCTGTGATGGTTTCATTCTAGTCAACTTAAAAATGCATGGTTTTAATGGAATTGAAATTAAGTAACCGAAGAGTGTAAGCGCTCAAATTCCTCTGCTTTCCTGAAGACCTCTAGTGAAGAAAGCATTTGAACAGACTACAAATGTATGCACAAATCCATGCAATTTCAAAAATTGTGTTTGTAAAAAAGAAAAAAAAGGGGAAAAAAAGAGTTTACACAGAACAAGAAATAGAACACAGAGTGGCCAATATATCTCAGGGACTATTTTCACTGACATCTGCAATTACAAATCCCCCAAAACAAGTCCAGAAAGGTATTTATGTACCTAATCCCCACTGAAAATTATTCATTAAAAGCAAGACTTGAGTGGTTTTGAAAATTTTACATTAATGTATGCATAAGTATGTAAAAATCTTCTTATATGAAGTTATGGTCACACAAATTCTTTTATCTACATTTTACTTCCCCATCCACTCCATGTAGGACCACTAGATGCCACTGTGCCCTAAGGAAGAAAATGAACCACAGCTTCACAGCCTGCTTTAAACCCAGCACATAAACAATTTTAGAAAGCCTGTGTTGACTCAAATACTGCAATTTCTTTAAGTGTTTTTGTGACCAGACACAGTTAGATTGTTGATAAGAAAGCTTCCCTGAAACAGGGAGTTTAACTCAAGAAGGTTAAAACACTTCGAGGTGTCACAGCTGTTTGCAGAACCGGTGCTAAACACGGATTGAGTTTTCCGACAGGGAGAATCTTCCCCACACAGCAGGAACATCCCCTGACAGCATTCCTGCTCCATGAAAGGTGGAAATTGCTGCTTTCTCATTCCTTCTTCCTCAAAAAAACAGGGCTACCACATTCATTGTGTTGTTACCTGTAGGTTTCTTAACTTACCTGTTAACAGAGTTGGTTAAGACATTGTGTTATTTTTCCATGTAAATGATGTGGCAGGGACTGAGACATCATAAAGTTGTGATGCCTCCTTGCAGCTTGCAGTGTAAGGTTGTTGCAGAGCTGAGTTTCTTGGAAGTGACTGGTTTCTGGTTTTCTGGAGAAATTAAGACCTGAGTTAAAATATCAGGAAAATAATATAATTCTTATAACCTGAACAGTAAAAACTCACTTTCAGCAATGAACTGTTTTAAGAGCTGAAATTCTAATTTCCTGGAACGATTTATAATGAAGGGTAACTGAATGTTCAGAAAGAGAAAAAAAAAAAATTATCCTGCATTTCTAGGAGGAGGAGGGGGAGGAATCATGTAACCTAACAGTGCTTTTGTGGCTCTAGGTGGTGGTATGGGGAAAAGAATAACAAAACCTGGTTAAAAGAGCTCAGAATATTGAACCTGATTTCACGATCATGAAACAGCAGTCAGTAACAGCAAAAGATTTTTTTTATTATTACTTCTTTTGATCTCTTATTTTGCATTTTTTTTGTAACCTGTACCTATGGGAGAAATTATTCTGTCCAGCAGTGCAGAACAGCCAGAAGTTTCCCTCAGAAGGCATCTGGTGATTCACCTCAACAAAGAGGAGATATACCTCAAATCCACTGACATTTTAATGAGGCTTATAGAAACGATATTGCCTTCCCACCAATACCTATATCACCAAACCTTTTGCCAGATTCTATTTTTAAAAAATCCCTATGAAACAATCTAACTACTCCCATAATTTGAACAGGTGCAATTTTCTGAGAATTAAAATAGAAGATTAGGCATTTGAACAGGGAGGTCTACATGAGGAGCAAAATATTCCCTACAGTGAGGCAAACTCCTCTATTCCCACATTGAACATCTTGTTTACAGCAAAGATTTTCTTCTGCAACCACATAACACCACATAATTATTTTTGCCAAAATACCCCAAATAACATTAATAATAAGTGGCTAATTTATTGCTGCTGTGCAGAAGTTTTCAAAAGAGAAACAAAACAGTGGGAACCGCAGAACTGCGGCAACCTTTGCGTGTTGGGAGGGTAAAAAAAAAAGGGTCTCTGAGGAAGTGCTGTACTAGACAAAGCCTTCAGCAAGACTGTCCAGGTGAGTATCGGAGATCCAGGAGTGAGGTGTTCCAGGAAAAATCAGGATAACAGGGTATTCAAACAAATCCTGATGAAGTCGCATGCCAAAATCAGGACACTGGGAATGTAGATCTGAACTGCATAGACTGGGCATGAGGGAGCTCAAGAACACACCATAAGAACACCACAAGGTGGCACCATACCCGAAATAAACATGAAATAAGGAAAGAGAACTATTATCTCAACTATTGTTTTATGTTAAAGACTGTTATTCTTTTTCCATAGTGAATAGGGCAGAAGTGATGGTGTAACTGTGGCAGATGAGAGGAATCATGAGGATAAACACTGTGAAGCTCTGGAATGGGTTAGGTTGCATAGAAATGCTGTTAAATGCTTATCCCTGGAGTTTTTCCCATCAGGTGAGACACATCTCTGGCAGAAATGATGGCAGAAGAATTCAGAAGAGGAGGGTGGGTTACATGACCCCTCTCTGCCCCTGCAGTGATGCTTAATCTGTTATTCTATGAATAGGAACAAAACAAATACTTGCCAGTTTAGAAGAAGGGAGTGTAAACTCGGAAGGTTTTGTAACTAGGCTAGCTTATTTTATGTGTAGCATAACACATAACCTTCATGTGGATGTTAAATGTGGCTGCACTCTGATCCATTAAATACAAATCACAAGTAAGTTTTCTCAAAGATAGTATTGTCTCAGCCTGGCAGTGAGTGAATATCTATTTTCTGTTTGCAATACTAGGTGTTACTGAAGTAAAAATTAGTTGGAGTGATAAATGAAAGCAGAGGTACACACACAGCATCATTCTGGTCTGCAACACAGAATGCCAGATTGAAAAAAAAAAAATTATTTCTTTCCTGCTTTGGGGTGCATGAGTGAGCGACATACAGTACTGAGAGTATCCTGTCCAGATGCAGGCTGAGGAGGACTACACTGTTTCTTCTCTTCCTCCATTCTTAGTACCGTTTGTGAGTGCATAACTCCATATCCCCACCTTTCTTCCTACATTTGTGTCAGTGCTACAGCTGTCCCTGAGCTTGTCTGCATCTTTTCTTTCTTGGCCAGGACACCACGATACAGCTGTATGAATATGTGATACATTCCAAAATTACATTTATTTTACACACTGCAGAATGTCAGAAAAAAAATAAAATCAATGTTATTAAAACATCTTTTCATTTCAGAGGTGAGTATATCCCTCCCTTTCTGGCTGCTAGAACATTTTGATGCAGGCTTTTGTGATCTGTTTATCACATCAGGCTCATGTTGAACTGAATTTAAATGATACATAATACGATTTTTTTTTTTTTTTCCCCTCAAGCTTTCTGAGTATCTGAGCAACCTGTATGACAAGAAATTCAGTAAAGCCCTGAAATATTGACAGTTCTGTATCACAAGCCACAGATAGGTTAGGTCTGAATCTCACCAGTGTCGGTATGGAGTTGGTATGCTGACTCTCCCTCCCATTTACCAAAGATAAGAAAAAAAATATTAGAGATCAGAAGGAAGGAAGGGAAGAAGGAAGGGAGGCAGGAGATACTAGCAGGAGGGAAAACATCTTAGAAGACTCTAATTCTTCATGGAGGTCTTAACATATATCTCCATCACTGAAAAATACTCACTCTTGTACACCCTTATCCACATCAAGCTACAAGCATTTTCCGTGTCTTATCACTATTCTGTGATAGATTTATTAGTCTGATGAAGCTTTCTTATTCTGTGCATTTATAGGTTGTTCTGATTGACTAGGGCTCTGCCTTCACTCACCTTACTGATATTTTTGCAACGATAGTCTATCTTACCAAAACTCCTGTGGGGTTGTTTAGGAGGGAGACTTCATGGATATTGTTAGGGAACATTCAGACACATATAAAGCAGAATTTTAAAATGTGGATGCTCTAGAAGTACCAAAAGCTTGTAGCGTGCTGAGATTCCACAGAAAAAGACAGCTTAAAATGACAACATCCTGCAATAAGATGAAATCTGTATCTAGGTACTTGAAAACTCAGGCACACACTTTTCTCTTGTTCTTTTCTTGTTTCTCTATCAATTTGTAGTTAAGTGGTTTTACTGTCAAGACATGGTAATGAAAGTAAAACCTATGGCACTGTTGCTATTCAGCCACAGGCTACTCACCCTGTTCCTAGACACTACAGAGATGTTAAGCCAAAAATACTTCTTTGGGTTTTTTTCCTTTTCAGTAAGTTAAAGATGCAAATGACATCCCTAGTGTTGATATATTATGACAAAAAATCAAATACGTTTCCAAGCTTTGTAAGCTCAGTTTACTCCAGGCACATAAAGTATTAAGTAAATGTAATATGCACAGAGGTGTTCTGTTTCTTATATTTTTAATTCATAATGTCTAACATGATTGCAAAGTCTGTTGAGTTTCTGGAAATACTGTAGAGTATTTTAAGTAGTCCTTGGGAAGAGCCTCTGCACACTAAACAGAAAATATATAGAGCTGCTGTGTAACATTTTAGAATATAACTTAGTTCTAACTATGAAATCCAATCACCTCAAAGCCTCAACCTCCCTGTATACTAAGAAAAAAACCTCCACAAAGGATGATTTTATTTATAAGAACCAATCCCCAGGCACCTGGTAAGACAGCCAACTAAAGAAACAGAAGAAGAAAAAAATAAGGACAAAATCCACCAATATATGTTAAAATAATTTTAGAGACATTTAAACTGGCTTCATATGTCAAGGGGTTTTTTTGTGTCTGATGGTATTTTGTACATGTGGTGATAAAATTTTTCTATGGATCTATATTAGTTTAATAGCTAGGCTATTAAACTAATATATTGGCCAATTAATTAGTACATTTATTCCAAACACTGCAAACTGTAATGAAAGATTTTGGGGCAAAATAAGTCTCTTAAGATATTCTTCATCTTTATTCACACTTTTCCTTTTGAGACTGTGAGGTCTCACTCACATCATTCTGGGCAAGGAGACCTTTACCTTCCAGAGCGCAGATGAACTGGAGTTCTCTGCTTGTGTGGCAGTTTTCCCCCCAGCACAGAGGTACATTTGCCAAGGTATAAGTTATAAGTCCTTTTGAGGCCCCAGGTTTTAACATTTGTGTCAAAACCCTTAGATACTTTCGCTGATTCCAGGTGCACTATTTGAAAAATTATTTAAGGTATGAAAATTTACCTCTTGAAAAGAAATTAAATTTATCTTGGAATTTTGTTTGTAAGCACAGTCACTGATTACATAGGATTGAAATTACTATGGTTAGCCATTTGTGTGTGCATTATTTACTTTGGGTAATGTAGTTATGATAACTTCCCTTTGAAAGTCACAATATGAGTAAGTGGCATAAGTAGATACATTGATACAGTTATAGGTATAGATATAGATAATAAAGGCAGATAAAATAACACATGGATTGAAAACAGTAGATCAGGAACTTGTGCTGTCCTAAAACACAAGAGCAATGAGGTCGTTTAATGTGATAAGGAAGAAACGAACATCACTTTTTCACATAGGATGCTGCGATATCACAAAATTACTTTACAGATTGCAGAAATTTACCAAAGTTTTCATTCTGCTCACATGTATTTAGTGGAAGGCATACAATGTATTTTGTCAGGGTTTAAGCCAGTGTCTCTTAGAAGGCAGGATGAGCAGCTTGCTCTATTTGCATGAAAAAGGTCACTTTTAGAGACAGAATACCAGACTAGATTGTCTTGGGTGTGGTCCAACTGCGAAATCCCAATATTTCCCATTAGATATGCAGCTTAAATACTGAAAAAAAGCCTTGTAGATTATTGAAGGGAAAAGAGAGGTGAGATTTACAGAGTGGAGGCTATGCACAGATATAGAGAATCCAAAACATCCTACAGCTTGACTACTGCAGCAGATTAATTTTAAAAGTGCAGCTTTTAATCAAACAGGATAGCAGCTAGATTTATAGGTGGTGTGAACTGTTCTCAGTCTCAAGATTTGAAAGACACTCAGAAGTTCATGGGGACAATCCTCGGAGCTTTTTCTCATGCAAAAGTGCAATTGACTTGAAATGAGTGTTTTGGCAGAGAAAATAACTTTAGTTCAGGTTTTATGTTTAGCAATAAAGAAGAAATAGCTTTAGGCAGATCATATGACAAGAGCAAATAAACAAAATATATTGCCATATTAAAAATATTGTTTTGAAAATATCTGAGAGATGAGATACAATGCTTCAATTAATACCCAGAACTTACATGAGAACTTCATTGGAAAATTACATAAAAGTGAGCAAAGGTATGAATCTCAGGGCAGGAAGCAGATTTCTAGTATCATGCACAGCTTGTTCTCCAGCAGTTGACTGACGCGAATTGTGGTACTCAGCATGGTAAAGGAGGTGGTGACCCAGTGACAACCACTGCTTCTTCTGTGCTACTCATCACAAACTCCGTAGAGTTCTTCATTTTGAGTAAAAGCCAAAGGAAGTCTTTGTCAAGAGACCTGGGGAATACAGAGAAATGTGACGATGAGACATCTTGTCACTAAAGGTCGTTACAAGCCTTTTGTTACCAGTTCAGTTTCATACTTGATGAAAGAAACCAAATTTATCCTTCTAATCTCTGCCCTGAAAAAAATTACACTTTCTTAGCAGTTTTACAAAGGGATGAGGAAGGTTGCAGTCTCTGGCAGATTAACAAACATTTTGAGGTGTTTACAAAGCACAATTAGATTTGAAAGGGTAATTTCATTTCATTTCATGACTTTTGGTACGTACAGGTGGAGTTTTGGAGACAGAGGCATCTAAATTAATCACACAATACCAATAGAAGGAATGAAAGAGAAGAAAGAAGGGCTTTTGTAGATAGGCAGAGGAAATAGGTAAACTAGCTAGCTCCTATTTTGCAAAAAACCACCCAAGATTTCTAGCATGAAACGGAGAACTTACTTTAAAAGCCTTCTTAATAAAATTTATTAGCTGTAAATCTTGCAAGAAACATCTGCAAAACTTCTGTTCAATATTTCCGCCCCCCTTTATGCCATTCTTCACATGAATCTTTTAGTAAAAAGGGAATATATTTGAATTCAGTAACACATAATAAACGGAATCTTACATTCTGAGTCAAATTGTGTACTACAATGAAGTAATGCAGGGTTTTTTGTCTTTTTTATTGAAAATCCTTCTTTGAAAGGTTCTTTTAGGTTTTTGCTTCCTTTCACTTCATTTTCTCTTTTTATTTTCTCTTTTTCTCTTCTTATAAATATATTCTGGCTTTGCTTTTGTTCTTCCAAACTATTGTCCTGGTTCCTTGTGATAAGGCTGGTGTCAACCTAACAGTGTCTTCAAGAGCCTCCCAGGACACTGTCAAAGCAAAACTAAACTGTGCAGATGATGGGGCTTCCTGACGCCTCATTGAGTTGAAAGGATTGCCATTTATCCTTTCACCCTTTGACAGTCACTTCCTTATTTTCTTTGCTAATGCATTAAAACTGAGGGAATTATCAGTAACTGTGCAGGAAAGGTCTGTACGATAATTTATTTTTATATAAATACACATACATGCACACACACACACACACTGCCTCCTTTGTTTTTAGTGCCAGACTGATTCTATGAGTAAAATATGTATCTGAATTGCTTTCCAAATTCTACAAGCTGTGTTATTTCTGAATACCACATTTCATATAATTAAGACACGAAGTATTTTACACCAAAGTTATTGTAACTTCTCCATACATCACAACTAAATAAAACCCACAAAAGCAAGGACTGCAAAGTCATGTTCTCAGGCACAGACATATATTCCTTTACCTGTAGACAGTCAATTTACTATTCACAAAACCACCAGTCCACAGAGCATACCTGGTAGTCTGCCTCCCCTGAGCAAGCTTTCTGCACATGCTTTCCTGCTCCTTCTTCCTCACAAACTAGAGTACACGGAATAAAATAACACAGAGAGCTTTGAGAAGGTGCTTACTGGATCTTGTTAAATTTTGCAAAGTCATTAACTACTAGTCAGCATGAAATACCAAATAGATCTGATTCATTTAATCACAGGTTTTTTGTTTGTCAGATTTCATGTGTTTTGCTAGGTGCACAAGAATGGTGTACGGCATAAATTTTCCAGCCTTTAGAACTATCTGGAAAATGCCAGAGAGCAGAGAGAGAGACACAAACAGAAAATCTTGTTGAAGTTGAGAGAACAAATAACTCAGTATGAAGAAGTGTCTTTGGACTAGCCACCAAGTGTGGTGTTGCAGCAGCCTGGTGCGTTACCATCTGGGATAGTTCAAACAAGCTGTAAATCCCAGGCCCTCCAGGCTGTGGGAAGCTGGCTTGGAGAATTTCTTGTTTTGTTTCTTGGGAGGTAAAGTAGAGGCTGGCTAGCTGATGCTGTAAGCATTCCCTGCTGGCTGATCAACATCAGACAGAAGAGTTTTCTTAACCTCTAGCCAAAGATAAGGCCAAAATGAAAAGACTGTTAGAAGAAAGAGAGAGAGAGGGAGGGGGAGAGAGAGAGAGAGAGAAGGAGCTTGCTGGAATAAAAGAGAGAGCTGATAGAAAAATGTAATGCTAGTTAGAGAGGACAATGTCTGTGGGCAGAAAGACTAAGATTTTTAATCTTTTTAGGTTGTGTTATGTGGAACTCTGGAAATCCTAGAGACTAAATTTTTAGAGGAACCTAGGCATTTAAGTGAAATGAGCACATTGGACATCTTCACACAGGTTTCACAGTACCTAAAAAAATTTAATACCTAGCCCAACAGAGGAATTCCATGAAAGAGTTGGTATAAAGATTAACTGAATAGGAAACCTGAGGTAGTCTGAAGGGTAATGAATAGTGAATGTTTCTAATGTCTGAATAGGCAACACAGATCCATGCCAGTGTATTTAGGTGGGAACTGTCTGGGGGAAGCCAGTAGAAAGTAACAAGTATAAGAATATATCTGAACTCCTGAAAACGTCTGACTTCATGGTCATTGTCTAACCAGAATACAGAATAGAGCACCAGTTTTGGCAAAAGGTTCCTAAGGTACACCAGGGTACCTCTTTTTATAGTGTATCGACTGCTCATGGGAGTGGAGATGCTGGAGTGCTGTCATGCTACTGATTGTTAGAACATTTGGAATTGGGAAAGGTTGGTTAAGGGCTTTCTTTCCTAGAGGCAGTGAAATCCCCCTTCACAGGAGACAGCCTTAACCACCAAGCTGCAAGAAGGCTTATACATGGCTTCCTTTCCTTTTGAAGTTGGCCACTGCCAATTCAGGAATGCAAGAGTCATCAGGCTAGGAAGAGAACAAGAAAGAGACTATGAGTTAGGCATGACAGGAACATCTCTATCATGATGGGTCTTTGATGTAATCAGCTAAGTTTGGGTGGCCTTCCAACTCACATATGTATAACCTTGGATGGCAGATACTTAGCTCCTCAAGTGAGGAGTACCAAAGCACATGTGGAAGCCCAACTTTGGCTGTAGAAAGTATTGCTATTCAAAATGAAAGCAGTGCCTTCTGGCAGGCAGCTAGCAGGCTTTGTAGTTACTGACAAAAAGAACCTCTAGACTGCATTTGAATTTGGATGCCAATATCCATTGTAAGGTCTCCTTTTAGCTCTGGATCTCATTCAATCTGTATTTCCTAAATTAATTTAATTTATAGTCTCTGTATCTTTTAACTCATCCTAAATTCTTCCTGTTTCCATCAGAAATCAAAACCTGGATTTTGAAGCCATTCTAACCCTGATACTGTAACCCAGAGCTCATTTTCTTTCCTCTAGTAGCTGCAGGTTTTCACTGGGATAGGAAAATTACCTGCATATGTAGATAAAAGTATCTTGAAATACGGCATCTAGTTTCTCCTTTGGTTCTCAAATCTAACAGGAATGTAGTGATCATCTGTTCAAGATGAATCACTTTTCTCAATAGGAGAGAAACTTAAGCAGTGCTGTGTGAGGCAGAGTCCTTCTCAATTCACCAGAGATCCTCTCTCAGGTCTAACTTTCATTTGAGTGCTTTTCTACCCACTCATTTCCCAATGTGTGAACTGCTTATCAGAAGGAGTTGAGGCAGATCCGAGGTACCAGAAAAGATTCAGTCAGGCAGAGATGAAGCTGAGTGTGTGTGTGACAACAAGCATCACGCGACAGGACAGTGAGCATTAGTCCCTGTGAGACCAGAAAAGCCGTACAGCACCAGTGGACAACTGATTTTGGACCAAAGAATCAATAAGGGGAGGAAGTGAACAGATAAACTGTTTTCTAGGAATCTGCTTCCAGACACACAGCAAATTTTGGCAATGCTTGTCTTGCACTGATAGCACTTCAATGGAACCAGTGACTTAATGAGAAGGACCACGCAAGTGACACCAAATGAAGTAGAAAGGTTGCAAAGCTGAATTGATATGATGATCCACAGTGGCTCACTTGACTATTTCAGGTTTGGAATTTTTCTGAGAGGCTTAGGCTGCACACTGGGAAGTGCTGAAATGAAATTAGATTTAAAGTAAACATCCCAGCATTTCCTACTCTGTTTTTCAAAGTAATGTAGAAGATAACACATTACTGACCAAGAGCTGAATGTTTGGTGCTGCATCCTCGCTACTGGTTTTCAGATAAAAACAGCTTGCAAAAATGAATTAAAAATAGTATGGGTAGTTTTGGCATAGGCAATTTGAGAGCTAGAGGGGTGCTTTTTGTGAACAGCATAACCTGATGCTAATGCAGTAATGGATGTTGTCAAAACAAAACGAGAACAGATCCATAAACTTATTAGGAAAAAATAGGGAATGCATACCGAGTCTCTAGTACTGACCATTTTACTGAGGTTTTTTGCAGTCTTGTCTGACAGGTTAGATCAAATTAGCAATACAATGTCCAACACAATCCACAACAGTCTAAATATCTAATCTGAGGTGTAGGTGGGATGTTTTTGCTAGCCTATAAAATCGAAATCCTCAGAACTCCTGCTTATTTTATAAGCAGACCTAAAACCAGCAAAGATCTCTACCTAATTCTGACAGATCTTTAGACAGATAATACTCTGTTTCTAGTTGTACCTCGGAGTATTTATCTCATGACAGCGCTGAGCAATTCCCTTCTTAAACGCCACTGGGATCAACACATGAGGCATCACTGCACCTACAGGGCTGGATGTGGAAGGTGGTTTGTAGGGCTGAGGCTGGTATCTGCACAAGACACAACAGCCCTGGCAGCTTTTATTCATCATGAAAAAAAATTGAATACTCTGCCTCAGATTGATTGCTTAGTCTGTCCAACACATCCTGAGCACACTGAATTTCTTCTCTTCGTGAGGCAGAAGGAGGAGGCTGATAAAGGTTGCATCTGACAGGGCTTTTGGAGGTCAGGAATCCCAGTGCAACCCATCAAAATAGTAAAGCAGTACCAATTGATAAGCAGACAGTGGAAATCTGATGTTAAAACCAACAGTATTGATGGGTTATAAATCCTATTCACATCCTGGTTTCCCACCCACAGATGACCCTGAGAGCAGGAGCTAGTGCTTGGACCTCTCACTGCAGTGGCACGTGTCTCTGGTTTTGCACAAGAGGCAGCAAGCATCTTCATCTGCAAGGACTTGAAGCAGTAGAGAGTTTTGCTTAGATGTGCTGCCTGAAACACATTACAGAATCTGCTTCAATACAATCAGCTCTAAATTTAGAAGTGCCTTGCTTTCTCATACTGCAACAAATGTGTTCTCTGTATTGGGAACAAGGAGGTTAGGTCTGAGGAAATTGAATTAGAGAAGCAGGTAGCAGAGCAGAAAGAGTGCATTGATCCAATCAGCAAATCTACAGCCAACTTGTGATTACACCCAACTACCCGCTGCCTGACTGCCCGAACTTCCCACCACCTCCTAGGATTTGTAGGATTTCTAAACAAATGTGAGTTTTATATAGAAGTGGAGAAACAGATACATGTTTAAACTCTCAGCAAATTCCAGGACTCAGAGATTTGACACAGGATCTAAGAGTAGTGGAGCCCCAGTCTCACATTCATCTCACAAGACCAAGCTCCCAGCTGGTGTATCCTGGCACAGCTCCAGTGAAAGCTGATGTATCCCAGCTGAGAGTCTCTTTTCCTGAGTAAGTTTCCCTGTGCATTTTACAGCACTACTCAGACTGATTCTCTGCAACATTGACTCTAGTGTCTTATCTAACTCATTTCTAAGTATAAGTCCAGATGAGATGTTGAATACATCCTTGGCTCGTTTGCTACTGCTTTCCCCTAATCACTGATATTCACTTGAAATGATGCAATTTATTGTTAGAGAGTAATTTAAGAACTCCCCCTTTCTCGTACAGCATGTTGCATGTCTTTATGCTAAAAAGAATTAACATAAGTAAATGTCTTTTTTTACCCTACCATCAGTGCTCACAATCCTTGTTGTGGGCAAAGAGGGAGTACATCACAGACATAAAGCCACTAATTTATTATTATTGTGATTGCAATCTTCACTGTGTTAATAATTAATCTAAAAGATTATTATTAGCCCAGATCAAATTATTATAGAAAAATAAAGAATATTATTATGTAAAAATCCCAGTTCTAAAAAAATAACAATATTGTTTCAATATCATGAGCTTTATTTTTCCTTCTTCTCTCCCTGATTTTTTTTTTTATTCACCTCGGTGGTGCTATTTTGTATATTTTCTAACATGCTCTTACACCCTGTTCTTTCCTCATTGGTCTGCTAGCCCATGTTACATCAAAATTCATTGCATATTGTGATTTTTTCATATATTAAATAAAGTTGCTTGTTCTCTTTGTTGCCCCTGAAGTGGTTTTGTCCAGCTCATGGGCTACATTTCTTTAACTGACCACAGACGGGCTGTTCATAGCCATGGGGTCTCCAGTGCCAGCCTCTGCCTTGTTTTGTACCACCCCATGACTTCTCCTCTGTGCCTCTGTCTCCACTGCTCTCCTACCGTGCCTGCACTCCTCTGCACTGCACCACACAGCCATAAATCTCTACACAGCTTTAGAGTAATAAATATCTTATTCTTCACAAAATAACTGCCTCTTACAACCACCTTACACTGAAACTGCAGTTACACTATACAAAGATAAGCAAAAGTAAGACAAATTGTCCATAGCCACTTGGTCATTAGAAAAATTGCTGTTACAGCTAAACCAAGTTAAAACAAAGCTCCAGGCAGGTCAAGACAAAATGAGGCAAAGCAAAACTGACATGCCTCAGCCCTGCGGCCTCACAAGTGCACTACAAAGCCTGTGGACTGTTACTAGTGATAGCAATACTAAATTTCCTGGGCTGCAGGGCTACCATAAACATCATTTCAGAAGTGGAGAGCACTGTCAATGGTAATGGCTAAGTTTTCAGACAACAATATGATTCTCAAACTAATAATAAATCTTTAACATTAGTCCTTTCCCTCATTGCAAGCTGCAAGGCTTGTCTTTTGACAGTGATGGTAAATAATTCCCTTTTTCTTTACTAAAAGGAAAATATTTATAGCCTGTGACCATGTATCTCACATGGATGTGCTCTGCTTCTAGACTAAATAAATGTAAAGTCCTTAATCTCTGCTCAGATATTTTGTTTGTGTCATATTTGTTTTACTCATTTTGAATAATTTGAATACTCATGGTGGAGAGCAAGTAATTTCATTGCTTTGATTTTGTTTCTTTCAATAGCTTTATAATCCCAGGAATATTTATAATTTAGCTACTTGCTAGAAGAAAACCATTTATGTGAACTGATTGACAATAGCCTCTTCACTGCCCCTGCTCTTAGAAGATAAGCTTACAATAACTTTCTTTTCCTCCAGCAGACACCTACATATGTCATGATTTCATGGCGTGCCTACTACCAGTTTCAATTCTTATTTCTCTTATAATATGTTTTTTTTGTTTCAGCATAATTTCCCCTGTATCTTCCAGTCTTCATTGTGTTTACTGCTTTACAAGGTGGGACCCAAACACACAGCTGCTCTGATGAGCTGATCAGGAGCAAAGATTGGCACTAGCTCCCAAACACTTCACTATTCCTGTTTTTCAGTGTCCCTGATAAACAGCAAGAAAATCTTCCATCTCTCAGACTACCCTGACACTTTCTACCAAAAGCCTTTTTTTGAGATATAGGCAAAGAAGTGGCCTTCCCTCCAAGATGTTGGTGAGATGTCCATCAATTCTGACTGGCTTTGGATCAAACTCTCTTGAAAAAGAGTTTCTCTGGATGTTTACTTTAAGTGTCATGTTTATAGCCAGTTCATAAATCTCTAATAAAAAATAAAAGTGCTTTTTTTTTTTTTTTTCCTGCCAGTCTAAATGACACCTGAATTAATTTAAAATTATATAACCCCATCAAATTAAGCTAATTAAAGTCAGGCATTGAGGTTTCAAGTACTCTAGTTTTTTGGAGTGTTCTTAATGACAGTACATTAACTGGTTCCTGAGATGACATCAAAGCATTTTTTGTGTTTATTTTAATGTCACTTTGCTACTTTATGAAGTGCTCCTCTGGTAGTCTATTTAGGATGAGTATCTTCTGCACTTGTTGTAACAATGTTTGCACAAATTACAGTAATTCTGTCAGAATTCTGGATGGAGACCTGATTAGCTTGCATAAACTAACTTATCTGTATTGAAAAAGTGTATGGATGCTAAATTTTGATGCTGATTTGAACAGATGTGACCACGTGGCTTAAGAGAAGATTGACATATGCCTTGATATAAATGTAGTAGAGATGTCCTATCTGACCCACTGAATTCCCTTCTCCCTTCATTTATGTTGATGTATTTGACATTGATACCTAATTGTTGCATAGGTGAGTGAAAGTATTGCAAGGATTTTGTAACCTTCAGCTTTCCTGAAAGATAAACCCTGATCTTTCTGTTACATCTATGAAGATGGGTCTTCAGACTCAGCATATCCATTGGGAAAGACAAATAGCATAACAGAGAAAACAAATACTCCATTGGAAAACCTGCATGTCTTACCTTAGCACAAAAGTTCTAGAATTGAATTTCTCTGAAGCTGAATAACAAAAAGAGATGATATTAGACATTTTTGCCAACGCTTGGAAGTGTAAGATCATAATCATTACACACTGGGCTCACATATGGGGGAGGCCAGCACAGCTCATACTGAAGCCTGCACAGTGTCTATTTGGCATCAAATTTGCAGACTTAAAAGGACGTTCTGTTCAGTTCCACAGAAGTTTGACTGAGTGCAGGAGGAAAGATAAGGTCTGAAAGAAGCGATAATTCACTAACTCTACCTTGCCAGCCACTTCTGTCAGTAAACAAGATATTACTTCCTTTTAAACTTGAAGATGAGGGTAGTCTGAGTTTGTTCCTGTCTGCGCATTACACATGACACGGTTGTGTTGATTTCCAGTTGTCCTTGGCAAAGAGAAAAAAGCTTTTCAAGGACCTTTTCTGACCTGGAAGAAATGACTACAGTTCAGTGCTGAGAGAAACTTATTTTCAACTTGTTCAGCTGCAAAAAAACATCAAACACCACTAACAGTTTCAAAATAAAAGTAACCATAAAGGCTACTTTATGAAAGAAGAAAACAAAACAACCCTCAACAAAACTTGCCAAAACTTCCCCTGCCCCTGTTTCACTGTGCTGAAACCAGAGGATGACATGAAATACACATCTCATGTTGTTCCTTTACTAAATTTTAAGTGTGAAGAAAGCCTGTATTTAACAGAATTCAGAATGTGTTTGCACTTTTGACCTGTCAACAACCTCAAACAAACTAAGAGCAACAATAGAGGAGCACAGATTTACTGCTTTTTCTTTTTCCCTATCCACTTTCCGACAAACATACTTTCTCACCATCTCCACTTGCCTTTTTTGCTCCTGAAAATGTCAACACCTTAGCCTGTAGTATAATCCTTGGAAAAAATACAATTTTGTGAAAACTGTAAACGTTGCACAGCTTGAGTCTCAAAAAATGATCCAATTACTTATGAAACTTCAAGCATTTCAAATCACAGATCAAATCGTGTTCAAAAAGTTAGCACACAAGCAAAAACAGTGGGAACATGAAGACAGAGAACACATTCAGAAATTATGAAATGGCAGCACTACTTAGCAGGAGTAACTGTTCAATTAATCAGTTGGGCAAAGCAGTTGGTTGATGGGACAGGCAGCTGAAAAGTGTTCATAAAAATATAATGTTCCCAACAATCAGCTGCTCATCAGCAAAAACCACCAACCACATGTTACAACAGTCAGTGATAAATTTATAGACTAATGTTAAACAGTGAAATAAAAATATGTCTTTAAAACTATTTTGCTTTATTTGGGGAGACCAATTAATGGTATAAAGACCTCTCAGTCAACAGGATGTACCTGTTTACAGTTTATAAAATGAGAAAACAAACTTTGCCATATATAAAAAAAGTTATAATAAATCACATCAAATAAAAATATAATAAAATAATTAAAATCTACTTAAATTGAGCCCTCTAGCAAAATAATCTATACAAAATATCTTATCCTTCAGTTAATGTGAGCTACATGCATGCATTGGGCCTTTTTAAAACACACTCAATCATATGCCTACTCATAACAGAGTTGGTCTCAGGATTCTGTTTCAAAGGTGATTTCTGCAACTATTTTATAATTGTAAGATCTTTTGACTTCATGGAGGGCTAATGTTTCACTTAAACAGTTAGGTTTTGGGTGTTCTCATAATTCTTTTTTCTTGTTTTTTGCACTCTGGTCCATTTGAGAGTCTCCCAGTTGTCCTTCTCTTCCCCAGTTCTTTCTCCTGTATCTATTCAGAAAAGGTTTCCCACCACCATGCCCAAGCAAATTCTCTGTAAAACAAGCTAACAATGGTGAAGTCCTTAGAGAACTTGATGGAAAATATTACCTTATATTTCTCTGAAGCTAAAGCAAGTTTCAACAGTATCTATTCCTTGATATTATGAACACTGTTCTGTTTATGATGCATAAGTTTATTAGGAAAAAAAAAAATCCAGCATTGTCCAAAGGTTGTTCAGGCTGAATTAATTTAATAATCACCTTTAGGAAATTAATTTTATAAACAAAATTTTTAACTGAAAAAAACGTTGTCCTTGTCTGTCTTAGGCTGCATTCTGAGTCTTACGTGTGACAATCCTGCAAAAGAAAACTACTGGAAATTACATGCAGTATGTGCAGAGAGGTCATACATTATACATAAAAAAACAGAACTGAATTTTAAATCTTTCCTTAACTGAAGGAGTCTTATCCTATTGTAGGGCAAAAGGCTCTTCAATTCCAATTTAAGAGAATCTGTTTAGAGGAAATGCATTTTCCATTTACAGCAGTTCTCTACCAACCTGCCTGAAGCCAAACTATACAACCCAGTATGGATGTGCAAACTCTGTTTGAATAATTAACTGCAGCAGATCATGACCCTGTATTACAATGACTATAATCACTAAGTGCAAAAGTTCATATATTCAGAAGCAGTTTAGTGAAATCTGTTTCCCTGCCAGAGCTGTGTGTGAGGAGAAGAGGAGGCTCTCTGATATCTCTGAGCCAGTCACAGATCTGTAGAAACTAGGTTAATGAAGCACTCAGAACAGAGCTCTGAGGCAGGACCTGCTGTTCTTGAAACCTTGGCTCTGATGTATATTACCAGTAAACATCTCTAATTTCACTAGAAAAAATGCAATTCTGAAAGGGCCAATGAGGGTGGGTGGTATACACCTCTTTAACCAAAATCCATCCCTTCTCTGATCTGACTTCTGTCCTAAGGGAGAAGCACAAAGCTGGTAAGATTCAGATGCAAATCAATAGTCAGATTAGGCTTTGTCCATCCCACTCAAACCATTAAATCTCTAGAGAACCTGTCTTTCTCGGACATGTAAGACAAGGAACCATGCACTGATGAACTCTGGGAAAAAAAATAATTCTCAAAATTAATTTGACAAATCTAAAATCTAAAACACTTACTTAAAACTCTATAATCAGGTTGATAAATCCTTGATGTTTAGTGAGCATAAACAAATGAATCTTATGATCAAATCTACGTTAAAACAAATAATGCAAAGCTATACCCCATATAATACCCTTACTTAGTGTTACCAGCTTATTTACAGATGAATTTTGTTAATGTTAGTATTCACTCCCCTTTGCAACAGGCTCTACTGTAGGGATACACAGATTTTACAAGTTGATATGCTCCAGAACTGAAAAATTCTGGGGTGAGAATGCGAAGATTGAAATGGTAGAGTTGTGCCATGTGCATTGAGAGCAGCTGTGTAGTGCCAGCAAGAAAAGAGACAGGTCTTGTTTGCTATTACCACCATTTCATGACTATGGTGATCAAAATGCTTAAGCCATATGTCCAGCAGTTCTTTGGTATTATATTGTGGGTACTATGTATATAAAATTAATGCTAGCTATGTATTGTATTGTTAGTACCATTTCTGTTATACCGTCATTGAAATTAAGAATATCATCATGAAAATTAAGAATTATTTTCCAAGGACAGATAAACATAACAATTTATGTAGAAGATTATGTCATTACAGGCAGAGGTAAAATAAAAATGATAGTAGTTTAAAAATGAAATAATTTTCTTTTTCTTCAAGTCTTTAAAAATCTTTCTACACACATAAACAGCTACACAAATTGAGCTAAATATAATTAAGGTACTTTATTCAGTTTCCACAGAGCAAACCTACTCTATCCTGTTACTAAAGACATCGGCTGTGCATGTTATAACCTTGTGCAAGAAGTTATAACTTAACACTATAAGTGCAAGAAGACTTAGATAAATTAGGTCCCTGTTATTTGGACATTTGAAGACAAAAAGACAACCATTTTCCAAAATTTAGTTGCATAGACAAAAGTAATGTTTGACATGGAAATGTATTTCTATTCTTTTCTTACTAAACTTTCCATGGATAAAATGTGTAGAAAATAGTGTTGAACACAGGTATCCAATGAAAAGTTTGTGTGAATGTATTCTAATTCATGAGTTTTGTTAATTATTGGCTTTCACTGCATCTTTGATGATTTCCTGTTCATGTGTTGTTTCATTTGTGTGACTGGTTACCAAAATTAACTGTAGCCATAGCTACTGTCAGTCTATAACTATTCATCTTTCAGGTATGAAACCTAGAGATGTGAGCATTAATCCGTACTTTAAATGGGGTTGGTGTTTTGGTAACCTGATTCACTTTTTACAATTATGGATAGCATCTCGTTGGTTGTGACAACATTGCCAACACATAATAGTGTGGAAATTGACTCTAATGATGAACTTTCCATTCCAGAGTAAGGAAGCACCAGGAGGTTATCACTACCTGTACTGAATTTCTTTCCCAAATGACTTTTAAAGTGTAACACCCTAAACTATGAAAAAAACCTGCCATTTTATTTATGAGCTGAGAAAGGGTTTCATTCACTAACTCCTGGCTTGAACAATTTTTACACTGGCTGCTATAATTTTACTTCGTACGTGAGACCGCTTTGTTGACTTAGAGATTCTGCTGTGACAGAAAATGGCAAAGGTAACACTTGGGAAATGAGGCTAAATGGAGAAAATACCCTGTAAGCTATCAAAGAGAACTGAAGTTGGTAAAAGAAGAGATTAGGAAGGAGAGTTGAAGGGAAGGGAGGAAATAATGTTAGTGAAATGTTACAGCCATAAACAGAGCATAGCTAGAACTGTTAAAATAAATAGCAGTATTCATTCATGTTGGCAATGAATTCTGGCCAAACTAAACAGCTCAAAGGCCTTTAATCTTGATCTCTGTGGCACCACCTTGTTCTCCACTCCAGCCTACAACTGTAATGCATCAAGCCTCCCTGAAAATTCACAGCTGCGTTACGTCTGTCCAGCCTTCATCTTTCTCTGGAAAAACACGTCTTTCAAAATTCAAAACACATCAAAGTCATCATTCAGGACCCTGAGAGCCTTCTTTGTTTTCCTGTGCTTATTTGCACGTTTGGCCATGTGAAATGCAGAGTGCACAATCTATTCCATTGTAATATGTAACAAGACATAGCAAGGACCAAATAAACATGGTTAGTTCTCTTTTTATTTTTACTTTTCCTGTGAGACATCCATATTAGATATGCTAATGTCTTCAAGGCTTTTAATTACCTTCCCCTTCACAGGGGTTCTTGAAATCAGAGAAAAGACTAGTATTGTTACTGATATGTTAGAATTAATTATTAGTTTATAGTTTATGAATAGTTTTGATTTTAATAATATAAGATTATAAAAGATATTTTAATGAAAAGTATGCTTGCACAGCAACCGAATGCTACTATGAAATCCCTGTACAGCCTGTACGAAGGCCGAAGGGATGGGCCAAAATCATTTGGTAGGAACCGTAACTTAGGTAACAAGTACAAGTTGATCTGTAAACTGATTTATGATACCTATATGGAAAACTAGAAGAATACATGTAGCTGTCAAAATCTGGATTAATGAGAATGGGGAAACAATGGGAAGAGAAGCCTACTGTAACGGTTTGTAGGTGCTGCCAAGAAAGGGAAGCCTACTGTAACGGTCTATAGATGCCTGCCAAGAAACCGTGTCCTTAAGCAAAAGGTAATTCCGTCAGGGGGAGATTGCGACCACCGATTCACGGATCGCCCACCCATTTGACACCCCAGACTCATTTCCAGATGGTTCTAACAGTTATTGCGCAGAATCGGAAATAGGAGAATATGCTAATGATTTATTGGAAATAACATGTTTATGTATGACTACTTAATGAATACGTATGAGTAAGTTCTATATAAGATGTATGATTTTGGGGCATGGTGTGCGTCGATCGTGAGAGAACTCACTCACGCACCCGGCCGTAATAAAGCAGTGTCTGCTTATCTGCATCACATCGGTGTTGATAAGTTTCTTATTCCGGATTTTCGGTAACAGTATGACTATGTTTCTACTAGGAGTGGTGACTCTGGTGTGACTAATGAGGCAAAAAATAAGTTAAAGAGTCTTCAGTCACTCACTGGACAACAACACCCATAACAACTCACAACCTGAGTACCCTGACATTGCAACATGAATTTTATTTTAGTGGTTGCTACAGTGAACATCAGAAACCCGTGTGAAACTGAGAATCCAACTGCAAACTGAATATATTCTTTATTCTTGTACTGAAGTTTCTTTTAGACTCACTAAGATTGCTCCATATTCAACAGATTTATTTCTGTGGTTTAAATAATTAAATTACCAGTCTGTTGCCTCCAGCTCTTGCAGCTTAAATTTCCAAGACCTTCTAACTCAATCCCATTGTTGTGTTCTAATTTCTCCAAATTGTTCATTATGTCTTGTTGTTAACAAATTAATGTGCAATGCAGGAGAAATTACTACACAATGGTTTGTTCCATGTTTAGCTTTTTTGAAGTGCCAAAAGAAGCCTATGCAATGAGCTGGGAATAAGGTTAAGAAGCACAGACTGGAATATTTATATTAGTTACAAAATAAACTTTATTATTGATAATAACTCCTACGTACATGTAGGTCCTACCCAGGTGATATACTGCCACACTCTATTAAAAAAAGTGTAGCTAAAGAATCAAGAGCCTATGTATTATTTATATTTTAATTATGTTTCTGCATGATATTCAACCAGTCGGGTCACTTCTGCTTCTTATACTACATAGACCAGCTTTTCTGAAAGCATGACTTCTCAAATGACTCTGCCTACTTCACTCTCACTAGAATCTAATCTGTGGTATTCCTGCTAATTCAGTGAGACTTGGCTACCAAGTCTGAAAAAAATTGCTTGTGTAGCTGGTTTGGTCCCCTCTGTGTTCATTAAATCAAGAAATACAGGCAACATATGATTTAAAGGATCTATTCCAACTCTCTGACATAGAATTGTATGTTTTTACTGGAATGGCCCAGAGTGGAAAGGATCCCAGAATGACTGAGGAAGTAGTGTAGATTTCTGGTCCCATGTCAAGATGGGTTGGAAATTTGGTCTGGGTCCACCACCAAAGGAGCAAAGCAAATTGCTCTGATATATCAGTTGATTTTTTAAGTGTTGCCATTGCAAATGAATAATGTTTCTGGAGACTTCTTAGCACCAAATGAAGCACTATAAATCATCTTCCTTTTTTGAGAGGCAATTTGAATGAGTTCAGAACAAAGTATTTGAAACAGGGCCATCACAACTTTTGCAATAGGTTTAATTCAAATTCAAGCCTGGAAATCAAGAACACAAATTTAAGGTGCTTGTGTTATTGCAGCCACATACCTTCAGGCAGTGTATTCCTCTTAAATAGTATATTTTATTCCTCCTTTTGTTTCTATCTAAGAATTGAACCTGTACAATGTAATCTTTTCACCTATGATAAGATTTAATTTAATAAGCAAGCAAACACAGTAGTCTTTTAAACAAAGTTGGCAAGCAAGCAAAATTCACAAGCATGAAACCACATGGCCCTGAGCCAATTGCATGGTCTTCACACTCTTTACTGAACTCACAGTTTCTTGTTGCTGTTAACATCCAAATATAAGTTTGACATTCATAACTTCTTTGGATTTTGGTTGTGAATACAGAACACAAATCAATGTACAAACTACATTCAGCGAATCCAACCCTGAATCCATTAAATTTGTCATCTTTCTTCACAATTCCTCAAGCTGAGAATTGCTAACAAAGACAAATGAAGTAAGTGGGAAAAGACAACTATCAAGGGAGCTAAACTATTTCAGGACATTTTGGTGGAGCATATTAAAAGAACAACTCATGGAAAACACTCTAGCTCCATAATCATTCAGGAAGTTGAAAAAAACCCCTACCCCAGTCTCTTTGTATCTCTCTTCCTAAATTAGTGGGCCTCTTCAGTCAAACTAAACTGTTTCATTTACTTCCACAGGGGCATCTGCAAGACGCTATGGACTATCCCAGAACAAGCCTTTGAAGTCTGCTATGGACCTGTTAGATCACGAAAAGCCTTTTCAAATCAGTATGGGAAAAAGTTGAGAGTTAAGCAAAAAAAAAAACCCTGAAAGATAACTACACTTAACATCCAGTCTCATGGAAACTATTCTCCTCATGTGATAAGAGCTCTACCGTCCCTGTTCCCAGCCCTGATTGCTGTTTTGGCATAGACAGGTCCAGCAAGAGAAAAGTAACTTTTGTGCACTCCTACTGCACCAAATCCAGCAGTACACAATCACAAGGGAGATTCAAAATGCTTCTGAGACTGTATTTGAACTTCTTCACTTACTTGTTTAGAATACCTTACGCATTTTGAAGAGGAAAGGGCTCTGTAGGGCCCATTTCCTATTGTTCTTATTTATTACTCAAATAAGTGTCTTATGATTTTAGGATTTAATGCTTGTATGTAGCACTTCATTATTAAAATTGCGCATGTCAGTCTTCATGGGACAGGTCTCCAGTGTGCCATATTTTGTGAAATATGAGTGTGAAAAGAAAGCAATAATAATTGTTTTGAAGTATGATTGTTCCAGTGAACTGTTGGTTCTTGTTTAAAGGGAATTTTTTAGAGGTTTGTGGTTTTTTTTTCTTATGTAGCTCTTTTTTTAATGCAACCTTCAGTTATAAAATTTATTTTAGTTTTCATAATTAAGAAAGGAATAATTAAAATGTTAAAAATGTTTCTGTTAAACAGCTGTCAGGTTAAAAATTGTTGCAAAGGATCATTTTTCAAACATCTGTCTCACTTAATCTTGACCTTTACAAGAGGAGAGAACACACTGTTGAAAAGGATTGAAGTTGTTATGTTGCATCAGTTAATTAAGTGAAATAATTGGATGCATTTGCAGACTTTAGGGAAGGGCAAAGTCTTGTGATGAATATGTGTTATAGGCAGGGATACTGTTTTCAAAGGAATTTCATTAAAAAGTTGCTTTCTGAGTTAGATGGCTGGTAAGATAATTATTTGGAAAGCCCTACGAACTCAGTTCAAAAGATTAAGAATATATTTCAGCTTTTTATAGCTGAAGATTTCAGGCTTTTTAACACAGAGAATAAAAAATACTGTTCTGGTTTACTCCATGGTTTTTATGTTTCTTCAAAAAAAGAAAAATTTGTCTCAATAGGCCCTGCACTTCACCACATATATCCCATGTGTTAAATAAAAAACTTATCAAATTGCTATGTGAATGGCCTCAATAAAGATGCATGTGGTGTTAGACCTATATAGCTCAATCTCTCTCATGTCTTTGTTGGATTTTCCCTAACGTTCCCGTATCTACTCTATAAAAATGACCTAATTTTCCTCTCCTTTCTCATCATGTAACATCCTTAGAATGATACAGCTGTTCACCAGAAGTAAAGGAGCTAATTATGTGGTGCTTCTGGGTTGTGTAGACATACATCTATGAAGGTACCTTCTGTAGTAAGACAGACAGAGTTGGGGATGGCCAACTGATCCTTGACTATGCAGGTACTGTGTTTGCTAGGTTCTCTCTCCTCTGTTTTAATATTTTGGAAACCTCTGTAGGCCTGAGATGTATACAGAAGAAAAATTTCATGTGAAAAGCTAGGAAAGTTAATCGAGTGTGATTGTTACTTTGTCTTTGACTCTAAATGTTTTACAAAAATATGTGACACCAAGTGCAAAAGTAGCATCTTGCACAGATAATGAGAAAGTTTCTGGTGGACGTCTACATATAGCTTTGTTCTTCTCCAGCAAATAATGTCACATCTTTCTGAAAAGATGAGTGGGGTGGGAAATTAGTCCTCATATTTTACATTCAGTTATATTTAAAGACATTTCTTCTTTGGAAGAAATTCACAGCAATCTGAGAACATGCTTTCACAAAGGTGCATAAAGATTTAGAGAACCTCTCACAGTCTTTGTCTGATGAGCTACCACAAGACTTAGTTCAAAACGCATTCATGCCAATGATAACTCTTCTGTGAGTAGACAGGGAACTGCTTGAGAGAGTCCAGCACAGAGCCACCAAGATGATGAAGGGAGTGGAGCATCTCCCTTCTGAGGAAAGGCTGAGGGAGCTGAGCCTCTTTAGCTTGGAGAAGTGGAGACTGAGGGGTGACCTCATTAATGTTTATAAATATATGAAGGGTGAGTGTCAGGAGGATGGAGCCAGGCTCTTCACAGTGGTGTCCAGTGATAGGACAAGGGGTAATGGGTGTAAGCTGGAACACAGGAGGTTCCACTTAAACTTGAGAAGGAACTTCTTTACGGTGAGGGTGCCAGAGCACTGGAACAGGCTGCCCAGGGAGGTTGTGGAGTCTCCTTCTCTGGAGACATTCAAGACCTGCCTGGACACCTTCCTGTGTGAACTCATCTAGGTGTTCCTGCTCTGGCATGGGGGATTGGACTAGATGGTCTTTCGAGGTTCCTTCCAATCCCTGACATTCTGTGATTCTGTGATTCTGTAACTTTAGTGTGTGCTGGATTAATTTCATGGATCTTGATGACATGTGAAAAAAATTAAATTGTTCACATGAATCATTTTTAATGATTCAAATAGTGATATGCAGTAATGCAAAGCATAAATTGCTTAACAATTTTTTTTTTGTGATCAATACTAAGATATTTTATAGACTGATGGACAGCATTCATAGTCTTGAAGATATATGGAAACAGATTATAGTTCTTTCTTCAGACTGGTGATTAAAATGAGACTATAACAACCACAAGCTTATTGAAACTACTAATTATGCATTCAGAATATTGTCAGTGAAGGAACTTACAAGGCTTTGATTTGTGTGTTTCCTTACCTGTTCCTATAGCTCCTCCTAAAATCCATTAGAAGCTGAAGTCTAGGAATATTGATCTGAACATATTTTATTGTTATGAAGATTTGATGTACTTAAACATATGAAGATTTTGTTCTTAGCACACTTTTATTACAGTTATTTTTCTACTATTTCAGATCTATGACAGCCTGTAAATTCAAGTACAAACACAGGCTGGGCAATGAGTGGCTTGAGGCCAGCTCTGAAGAGAAGGACTTGGGAGTAGTGGTGGATGAGAAGTTCAACATGAGCCGGCAATGTGCGCTCGCAGCCCAGAAGGCCAATAACCGTATCCTGGTGCATCAAGAGAAGCGTGGCCAGCAGGTTGAGGGAGGTGATTCTCCCTCTGTATTCTGCTCTCATAAGGCCCCACCTGAAGTGCTGTGTCCAGTTCTGGAGCCCCCAACACAAGAAAGACATGGACCAGTTAGAAAGAGTCCAGAGAAGGACCAAGAGGATGATCTGAGGGCTAGAGCACCTCTCCTATGAGGCTGAGATTGTTGGGGCTCTTCAGCCTGGAGATGAGAAGGCTCCGGGGAGATCTTATAGTGGCCTTCCAGTACCTGAAGGGGCCTACAGGAAAGCTGGGGAGGGACTTTTCATAAGGGCAATTAATGACAGAACAAGGGGAAATGGTTTTAAGCTGAAAGAGAGGAGGTTTAGATTAGATATTAGGAATAAATTTTTCACTGTGAGGGTGGTGAGCCACTGGAACAGGTTGCCCAAGGAAGTTGTGGATGTCCCCTCCCTGGAAGTGTTCAAGGCCAGGTTGGATGAGGCTTTGAGCAACCTGGTCTAGTGGAAGGTGTCCCTGCTGATGGCAGCGGTGTTGGAACTAAATGATCTTTAAGGTCCCTTCCAGCCCAAACCGTTCTGTGATTCTATGATTCTATGATCTACATTATCTTTTTCGTTAAATGGTATTAAAGGTCCAGTCCATACAGATACTCTTAAAGGCCATACAATCTTTGCTGTGGACTTCATCAAATACTGTATTTAGCTTTAGTCAGAGTCCTCTTTCATGGTTTCTTTTAGTTCTAAAACTGAATGTGGAGCTATGAGCTTGAGGTAACTGGCTGAGCTGTAGCAAATCAACTACTGGTGGCTGTGTAAGCATAAAGACAGGTAGTTGAACAGGTAGCCCACAAATATGATTTCTTTCATGTATATGTTCCTAGATGATGTTTGTTCATAATATGAGATACAATCAACTTTATGATGTAATTATTTATGTGGACAGCAGGTTGGCCATGAGCCAGCAGTATGTCCTTGTGGCCAGGAAGACCAACCGTATCCTGGGTTGCATTAAAAAGAACATGGCCAGCAGGTCAAGGGAGGTTCTCCTCTCCCTCTACTCTGCCCTGGTGAGGCCACATCTGGAATCCTGTGTCCAGTTCTGGGCTCTCCAGTTCAAGAGGGACAAGGATCTTCTGGAGAGAGTCCAGCAGAGGCCACAAAGACAATGAGGAGCCTGGAGCATCTGCCTTACAAGGAGAGGCTGAGAGAGCTGGGACTCTTCAGCCTGGAGAAGAGAAGACTGAGAGGGGATCTGATCAGTGTCTATAAATACCTGAAGTGTGGGGGCCAAATGCCAGGCTTTTTTCAGTGGTGTCCAGGGACAGGACAAGGGGCAATGGGCAGAAACTGGAACACTGGAAGTTCCAGAAAAATTTAATGAAAAACTTATTTACTGTGAGGGTGACAGAGCACTGGAACAGGCTGCCCAGAGAGGGTGTGGAGTCTGCTTCTCTGGAGATGTTCAAACCCACCTGGACACTTTCCTGTACAACCTGGTGTAGGGAACCTGCTTTAGGAGGGAGGTTGGACTGGATGATCTCCTGAGATCCCTTCCAACCACTGTGATTCTGTGATTCTGTGAAATAATATAATATTGAAAAGAATATAATAAATATTTGTGAAATAGAATACACGTAGTTTGTTATTGTGATTACACAGCTTAGCTAAACATAAACACAGGTGGCTGAAGTGTTCAGGTGGGTGCTCATGAATCCTTTCTTACTTTTGGAGACTGTAACGGAGAGATTTAGAGCTCCTACCCAGTCTAATCATCTGAAGGACTGGTACTGATCCTATAATTTGGAGATGTTTCAGTTAGTTTAAGAGCTAATGTATGGTGAAATTAATTTTTATATCATCTGCTTTCTCCCTGCAGTTTTATGAAGAGTGTAAGTTGTGTGTTTCTTGGTGATTTCCTGTCTTCTGGCTCTTCAGAAAGCTCCAGATTTTAAACAGAGGCAGACAAAAAATAAAATGCATTTCCTACATGTGTAAAGCATAGTCACTATAGTCAGGTGTTGCATTGTCAGTTTTGATGTCTGATCAAATTACTTAAATAAATTAATTACTTCAGAATTATTTTCTTTAAGGTGGAAAGACAGAGAACAATTTCAGGGTGAGATTCATTTCACATAACTTTAATTTGAAAGTGAGCTATATAAGTCTTAAGATCATCATCAGAGACGT
This sequence comes from Caprimulgus europaeus, assembly GCA_907165065.1. Next base: position 8,091,672 of record OU015527.1, read on the forward strand.
CTTTACATTTGATAAAAATAAATTGATAAAATGTGGCTTAGCTTTTCTGGCTCAGAATTTAACCTGACTTTAAAATGTTTTGCAAGGAATCCTCTTATGTAGTATCATGCCTAGATTTTTCAATTTTGATTATTCTAGGGACTGTTCTGTATTAATTGACTTTTAAATGTGTAGTGGACTAACAGGTATTGAGACATGTATACTCAAGCTAAAAGAGTTGGATATGAAATAGATTCTCCCGGATTCTTTCTCAGCTTAACAAGAGTGACAAAACAATGTAATTTCCCCCATTCTTATCATGAAGAGGTATGCCAAAGTGTGATAATGAAATAAATTTAAGAACATTGAATATTCACCAAAGCTGACAGCACCAGGTAGCTCTTTTTGTTTGATTGTTTCATTTTGGGGTGGTTTTTTTTGTGTTTTGTTGGTTTGGTTTTGTTGGTTTGGTTTTTTTTTTGCTTGTTTTTTTTTTTTTTGTTTCTTTGGGTGTAGGTTTTGGGGTTTTTTTATGTTAGTCTCTTGGAAGTTTTTTTCAGTAGAGATAAACGAGAAACATGGTGCCTGTGTAACCACTGCCTCCTTCTTCTACCTCCTATTTCTTGAATATTTTCATGTTTCCTTGATCTTTATTTTTGGTACCATATGAAATTATGTCTGTGCTTAAGAATAATCCATGTTTACAGTAAGGGAATATCTGGATTACAATCTTACCCATCTGGATCAAAGTTTTTGTTAAGAAAATATTTATTTTACATACTTGCTTTGGGAGTGATGTTTCCTACCAAGTCACAAATCCATGTTCTCCTGAACACATTTTGAAGAAAATGCGCACATCATATTTGGAAATCACTGCAAATTTCATGTGAATTTAGTTTATATTTTTTTAACACCGTGAACACATTTTTCAGTCTAAGGTAACAATTTTTTTGATACCTATTTAAACAAAATGATGGTATGTTAAATTAAGCTTAAGTAGGAATAAAGACACATAGCTAAAAATATTTATTCCTAAAATATCTCCTAGCTATTTTTGAAGCCTCCAATTGCAGTATTGCTTGTACTGTTTAATATGTCACACTACAAAGAAAAATAGTCTAGCTGTGAAGTTCCTGAACATTTTTTTTTCCTTGCTTTCTCTACGCTAATATTCATGCAGTGCTCTTAACTGGCCTCTTAACTGATTTCCATACAACTGGAGTTCTTTTTCTGAATAAAGCAGAAGTCTGCCTATTAACCTCTTCATCTTTTGGCTGTACTACCAACATATCTTATCCTTGGGATTTTGGCATGGTTCTGTCTCTGTCAGATCAACTAGCCCCCTGGTTTGTAATGTATCCATTTCTTAGCAACTATCTGAACACACTCTTAATTTTACTAGCGTCAGTGTAAGGCGTTCCAGACATCCCCAGAGATGAGACTTCAATGGTCTAATTTTGAAACTTTCAGTATCAGTGAGTTGGATTTTCCTATTGCAAGTGACAAGAGAAGCAGCAGAATTATGGGCAACAGTTTATATTCCTGTAACTGAAATAAATAACTTCTCATCAAGACACATTTAAGTCTTAGAGGTAAATTTCTGTTCCCCAAAAATAATTCAGACAGACAGAAGTGGTGGAGAAGAATGCAAACTTGCTACTAATGATGTTCTAGAATGTGTAGCACTTTTGCTAGTGAAAGTCTTAGTGGAAATCTGACAAACTTTAAAATACCAGATTGTTAGCTAGTGTGGTGCAATGCAATAACAGAGGTTCATTAGAATTGAAACACCTTGGTCATAAAAGTCTTGATTTTTTCCTCAAATGAACAAAGTCATGTTTGAGAGGTAAATCTTAAGTTTCATTCTGAAGTATTAAAGACTATTCAAGTACAAAGTTTTGGGTTTTTTTTCCCCACATTACTAACAACCTCATTTGTTTTAATGGTATATCTTTATCTTTAGCAAATTAAATGCTGTCTTCCAGGAAAGGACAGGCTGTGGCTTTACTCATAGAAGTAGGGAGGATGAGAGAAGAAATAAAATTAGGTCATAGATTTTAATGTGCTTTATCTTAACAAATGACCAAACAGTGATTTGATGTTTTATGTGTACAAACATTCAAAGCCTGGTTTTCAAAAATTTGGAGAAGTTTAAGGGTTTTGAAAATCAGACAACTTTATTTAGGGGCCTAATTAAAGATTCAATGCCTTTGGCACTCTGACACAAAGGTGCCAGTTGTAAACACTTTCTTATCCTCATCTTGTTTATGCTGTGTGACAGTGTTCACTGATTGTAATGACTGCTGAAAAGCCTTTCTTTTTGAAAAACAATCGCTGAATATGAAAGCACTTACCACAAACTCAGTCAGTTAGCACAAAAGGACAGAGGTGTTTGAGCCAGAAGCTGCTAGATGATGCAATTCCATGACACATACTGTTTCTCACTCTGCTCCAGCAAATATCCCCTAACCATATAATAAAGACCTACATGATATGGGAGATGTTGTTATCTAAACCAAGATGATAATAAAGGGGTACCTACCCTTTAACCTGTGGATTTATAAGGGACCGTATGTTCCATTGTCATTATTTCAGATGTGCTTACAATTGGATAAAGCATACAAGGGCATGCTTATAACGTGTTTCAACATAAACTGTTTTTAGAGTAGACACAAGAACCTGTAGCACAACACAAATCTTTAATATCAAATTAAATAACACACCTAGGGTAGATGTGCTAACATGTATTCTAATATACAATGTGATTACTTCAGAAATATGAGTAACCTCAAGTGTGAGGAAAAGGTTGTTTATTGCTCAGTCCCACAGAATTGTGTCTTTACTCTTGTCATGAGCATCCCATGATTGCCAAGCACAACTTGTCTGTGAGTGATTTCCCAACCAAGTATTAAAGAAATTAGAAGGAGGCCATTAGTGTATGCTTAAAAGCACAATCTACAGTGAAATTTACTTCAATTTAATTGTCTTACTGCTCTTATGTCTAATTTGCAGCCTCGTGGTACAATCTGTTTCTTAAAGTAATGAGTATAAATGTATAATGTAGGTTAATCCTGGGTGGTAAGTATTGCTCATTTGTTAGGCAACTGTGGTTCACAGTCTGAACAGCTATTTTGGATTAAGCTGTGCTGTTGTGTAGTACTTTCATTAAACACACAATGCTCATTTTTTTGTTTTGTTTTTTTGGCATTAAATCTTTTAGCTTCTTTAATTTTACCTTTGGTGGCCAAGTAGTTTCCAGGAAAAAATGTACAGATGCTCTATTAAGTATTGCTGTGACACTGCAACACGCACATCACAGTATTGTTTTAGGATAATTGCCACCCCTCCACCAATTATTCAGCCAGGATGAACCTTATTGCAATTACTTTTCCCATCGAATTCCAACTGGGAACTACAAACCCACTAAAACAGTCTGCATTCTGATGTTGTTCTACCACTGTTTAAACCTTTGGCTCTATGAAGATCTCTAAAAAAAGATATTTATAATGGACAGTGAAATATGACTGATAAAGTCTAATTAGCAAGCCAAATGCTGATGTTAAAGAAGGTAATTATAAATCTGTATAGGTTATATACATATTTTTAATATATATTTTTATATGTATTTCTATTACCGTAGCAACAAGTGGAATTGGATGATTTGAAACTTCTGTTAGGGATGAACTCTTCAACAAAACTTACTCAAATCTGAATGTTCACTGCAACTGCATTTTCATAGTTCCTGATTTTTTTATGAGATTTTAATAGTCAATACAAATTATGTTTGGTAGTCAGATCTTAATTCTTGCTGTGGTGCAGTTCACAACTGAGGTAAGAAATCAAGTTTTTCAAAACCTACATTTCTTAAAATATGTCAAGATACCAAAAACCATCACAGCAGCTTTTTTTTTTTTCTTTTTTTTTTGGGGGGGAAGAAGGTAGTAGAATGAACATTGAACCTTATTTGCTGCCTGATCTGCAGTAGCTGCAGTGATATTACAGAAACAGCTGGATGTGACTCAACTGATATGAATACTACCCAAAATAAACTCAGCATTTCTGTACTCCAGAGGAATTATTCTCAGATTGCCAGGTCACTGGAAGAAGGTTGCATTGCTCAAAAAGATAGACTTTACCTCTCTCTGTGTGAGTGCTTTGTTTATTTTAAAGACTTTCAGTGTAGCCTTAAAAACTCTTGAAGATAACATAAAAACTTTATTTTTTATGGAAGTCCTGAAACTGAAAGTCCTTAAACAACTGTGCATTAAATTTTATGCAGGAGATTTTTTAAAGAGCTGAGATGCTAGATCCACTCATTTTTCAATGAATATTTATTCAACATATTAACCATCAGCTTCATTATCCTAGCACATAAGCTGAGTTCACCTTATTTCTGCATACTGGGTCAAGAGCTGCATTAGTTCATGGGGACTAATAAAGGGATGAGAAATCTACCGCACTCTGTGGGGACAGGGCAGATATCTGGCTGCTGCTCATCTACCTCTCAGGAGTCCAAGTGATGCTTATTGTATTTTGATATATTGACCAAGGAGAAAGGAAGCTGAGCCAATATATACCGATGCCATTGAATATGGTAACACCTAAACAAATGGTTTTAAGTGATGTAAAGATTTCTCTTCTATTTTCAGCTGTCTCTGTGGAAATATATCTCTATTTTACTCCTTCTCCAGTTACTAGACAGTCTGCTAGGAGACTTAATAAATTAAGTAAGTGATGAGGAGGCAGAAATAACATCTTTGAAAATACATTTTTTCCCTCTTCTGGGGACTCCAGTTCTGGGAGTGCGTTTTCTCTTTTCTTTGCTGGTCTCCTGTACAAAACACGCATTCTGTAGCTTCCTGAGTAACAGTTTTTCTCTTTTCAAATATTTTTTAACCCATATTTTAAATTGGAGAAATGAGTTAATCTGAGGAACCTTTTAAAACAAAAACTATCTTATTTGAAACTTAGCAACTAGCTTAATAAAACATGAAATTATTGTCAATGAAAAGCTTCTTGTGTGACATGTTCTTAATGTGATGATGAATTTTAAATCAGGTTTAGTGTTCTACCACTGTAAAACAGACCGACAAACAAAAATTACAGACAGACCGTCAACTCATTAACCACACTACTTTTCAATATACAAGTGCTACAAGGAGTTGTTCTTTGCTATGTTCTTATTATCTAATACTTTCTGCTCTATTCTGCATTTTTTTGGTGTGTTATTCAAAAGAAATAGAGTTTAATTTAAGTATTAGTAAATTCAGTCAGTGATATATGGACTCTAATCTGAAAAAAATCATTCAAGACAAATTAGCTTTCTAAATAAACTTGTATATTTATAACAAACAAATAAAAAAAACCCTAAACCTTAAAAATGGCCATTAATAAATGACTGTGCCTGCTCTTATTGCATCCTAGGAAGATATTTTGGTTTTTATTTCTCTATTATTTACCTAAGAACTGCAGTTTTTGTCTAGTTTAGCCAGCTAAAATGGCAACTGCTCAAGGAGTAAATCAATGTCTGTTAGGAAGTGAAGATAGAAACTTGTCTGCAATCACACAAAAATGATAGGAAGAAAGTACTTCATTAATATGGATGTTCTTAGGACACTCAGACTACTCTGCAATTGTGTGATAAAAAGCCACTTCTGCAACTGGAAGAGCAGAGACAGAACCACTTTTTCTCTCTGATGTCTGTAATTTGGGAGCAGAGGTTCCTGCTCAGACACCAAAGGAAATAGGGCTTAAGTAGGTGGGTGGAAGGTATATTTTTTTCAGTTTTCCCAGCAAGTGTCCCTGGTTCTAGTTGAGTCCATACCTCCATAGCTGGGGAGGACTAAGTGGTCCTCCTCCCATCCATATTTTACTGTAAGGAGAAAGTAGTAAGTCATGTGCCACTGGAAGAGTAGCGTTGGGGTTCCAGCCTGTGACATTTGTACCAGGAAGACCCGTAGACCTGTGTGTTGTCTCTGACAGTGCTTAAACTTTTCTGTGTGGAGGTCAATACCCCACCTAAAACTAAAGGGACTTCTGAGTTTGGGCCTAGGGAGAGACCTGAATGTAGAGAGGACCTCCACCCTCTCCGTCTCTATTCTTTCCTCTCCTGGACACCTAGAAGTCGTATCACTGCTCTGCATGAGTCAAGTGGAAAGGAAGAAATACACAATGGAGTAGACTGGAGGATTAAGCCTCTGTACTGTTCATTTGCTTAATGACTCCAGAAAGAAAAATGTCTCATTTGCAGGCAAGAGTGAAGCTCTCAGAAGGGATGACAAATGCCTGGGCTCTTGTTGAGATGTGGGGTTTGGGTTGGATAGATTTTCTCTGCAATAAGTCAGCATGACAAGCTATTCCATGTAGGACCAGGGCAAACTGTAGATCAGGCTACTCAGTTTTGGCTGAAGGCTAACAGATAACTTGCTTGGAAACAACATATTCTATATATGCTGCCTTTATGTGGGTGGATACAAGACACAACTATTTTCAGAGAAACTCTTTCACCCTCCTCCACCCTTCTCCCACCTCAATGTTTCAGACATGTTGATGTGATCCCAGAAAAACGTACTTTTAGTTTACACCTGTGCTAAAGCTGCTTAAGTGTCAGAGTCCATCTTAACTTGGTGGCAACTTCATTATCTCTACAGTGTTTCTTTTTTTTTTGACACCACTGTATTTTTTTATGATTACTGAATAAGTTCAACATCTAATTTAGCTTTAAAATTAAGAGGAAGGAAAAAATATATATAAAGCTTAGCAGAGCTTAAAACACCTGCTTGTTGCCAAAATTATCACTGTTACAGACATATGTACAGGACTCTGCAAAAGACTTAGAGCTCTTCACACTCACTTACTCATTATTGTTCTCGTGATGCTTTAAAAATAAAAAGTATCTCTCAATCTCTTTATCAGAACTCCAAAGTTTTTAATGCAGGTCGTTGGAAGTCTGGATTGATTTGAAGCTGTAAGTTCTGTGAACCTTAATTTTTGAGTGTACTCCATGCAGAACACCTGAAATTAAATTTTAAGTAGTATTTACGAAGAGGGAGTAAATTCAGGTCTCAGGACTGGCATAATTAAGGCAGATGAATAGGTTTTTTTATAGGTCCCTTTGAAATCTGGAAATGAACTTGTCTCCTCTTAGAATCTTACCTTGGTTAAATATATGGCTCTTATTAAAGACAAATTCTAATATATATACTTTTATTACCCATATGTCCACAGGAAGAGATTGATAGATTAAACCATATACTACCTCCATAAAATCCTGCTTCAATAAGGTTGAATCATTAAATGGAACATTTTTATTAAATTCTCAAATATGAAACATTTGTGAAGATCATTTAAGTAAGAACTTATTAAAGGTATTAATACAATGGTTAAATTATTACAATAAACTGGGAGAACTCCAAAATTTATCCAATTAGTTCCACATCCAGACAAATGGGCAGACACAAGAGTTATGGTGGGAGAAAGGGTTGAAATCAAATGATACCATTGAAACATATTTTTAGTAAATAGAAAAGTTTCTTTTTATCCTACTCAGATCAATGCTTTAACACTCAGAATATGTCCTGCACAGTATCAGTTTTGCTCTTTACTCTGTTCCATTTTCATCCTTGATTTATTCACTGCTTAAAGTTCAATGCAGTATGAAATGCAGCTATCAGTTCACTCCTGCTTAGTGGTGGCATTTCCCTTTTTCAGGAGAGATGCAGAAGGTAAGGCAATGCAGATGCAGGAGATGATGAATTGTCAGTGCTGCAGGTGAATTTCTGCATAGGAAATCCTGGTCTTCCATCACTACCTCTGTGTGTCTTGTTCTGCTATGCTTGTCAGGTTTGGGGATAGACGTGTCCCCTCCAGCTGAGAGCCCAACCTTGAACCTACCTAATGATCCCAGTCTTCTTTGTGCTTACTGTCCCTCCAACAACAAAGACAAATTCAGTGATCATCTACTGAAGTAAACTTTCGAGTAATGTGATATCTGTTCTTGCATCTCCATGCATCTTCTGCTTTGCTGGGCAGGTTTGGGGTTAGAAGCATCCCCTCCAATTGAGAGCTCAACCTTGGACCTTCCTACTGAGCCCAGTGCTCACCCTTCCTTCAGCAACAAACACAAATTCAGAGCTCGTCTCCTGAAGTAAACTTTCCAGCAGTGTGATACCTGTGTGGGCACGTCCCTAACCTTTCCCAACAAATTGGACTCAGTGTGATATGGATTTTTTAAAAAACCTCTTCAAAAGGTCTAAGCAAATCTGAACAGGCATCAGGCATACAATCAGCATATTTGTCTTTGAGGTCTTGACCTCATTGCCATAAAAAGCCAAATGCTCCAGCTAAGCATTCCTGGGCATGCAGCAGGATAACACAATTCCTGTGAAGGTTGGAAGCCTTAAAGAGCTCCTTAGGCTAATTGGGAAAAATATGTATGAAATCAATCAGCTTTCTTAGTTTATTTTTGTTAGCTGCCATTAATTAAGGGCAGCAAGGAACTCATCTGGGAGTGATGGTAATTCAGGCTTGCAAGGTATTTCCAGCAATTAGATTTGTACGAACTGAGAGGGCTCAGTGAATCTATGACTTCTCAGGCATTAACTGCATGAAATATCTTTATCCCTCAGGAAAAAAAAAAAAAAGAAGAAAAAAGTTGATGTCAAATATATTACAAGCTTAACATTTCTTTTATTATTTTCTCCTTCTTGCTGCTTTTCTTAAGAACATTTTAGATTGATTACAAGTAAAGTTTAAGAGCAACCTTCCTCCTATGTCTCAAAAAAAAAAATACCACGGGTAAATTGGATTTTTGATTATTTTGCATCCTCTGATTTCTTATCTTCTGTCTAACTTCGTATATCTGGTCCAAACAATTTTAAAAGAGCCTTGTTTGAGTAATGGAGATTCCAGCAGCCCATCTGCAGCACCTTTGGTGTAGCAGGACTATGCAGAGTCCCTAAAGACTGAAGGACCATGGAGGTGCCTGCTCTCTCTGTGGCATGCTTGACCTGTCCTGATCATGACAACCGTGACAGCTGGAGACAAACACATAACCTACTGAAATGTGGTAACACCCTCCAATTCTGTAATTCATCCTGCTCTCTCATGTATTCAGACTGCAGAGTAAGAATGATCTTTTCAGCTGCAAATGCCATGTTTGCAGTGCCTGACTCCATGATGCAGAGCGGCACATGGTAAATGATGAATCTTCCCCTCACAGGGAAGCATGTTGACTTTTTGTGACTGATGTAAAATTTCAGATTATGTGTATCATTTTCCAGGTCAATTAGAAATGCAAGATGGGAAAAAAAAAGAATAAAAATAAGAGGTTTGTGTTTGTGCATATAGAAGCTTTTTTGTTTAAAAAGTGGTTTAAGGAACTGGGGAAGATGTTTCTGCAAATGTTTTGGAGTTTTTTTGTCTTTGTTCTAAATGTAGCTTTTTACTTAAAATTTTCTAACATACAGATTTTTTTTGAGGCTGTTTTGTTCATACTCATCCTTTTTCCCCATTCAAAATACACTTAGAGAGCACTTAGGAACATGATTTAGTGATGGACTTGGCAGTGTTAAGTTTACAGTTGGACTTGATGTTCTTAAAGACCTTTTCCAACCTAAATGATTCTATGATTATATCTACAGGTCTTGGTGGGAACATCTTCCTAGAGCACTTGTTGGCCTTGAGAGTAATTCTTCCTGCTCAGAGAGACAAACCATGCAGCTTGGCCTTGCTGCTGCAGAGTAAGAAGGATGGAAAACTCTTTCCTCTTAATGAGTGGCATGTCCTGCTTAGTGTTTGTTATGGAATGAGTAACTAAAGGACTTTTTCTCCTCTCTAACTGTTAGTGTTTTCTCCTCTTTCCCTCCAATTTCTCTCCCTGCTACACCTTTCCTTTACTCCAATAGCCCAGAATCTGGTTTTTCTGCCCCATGAGTTTGGGACAATTTTGCTGATTTTGGGCTTATTGGCTGTTTTGCCCTTGGTAGTTAGTTTGGCATTTGCTGCCAGCCTTTTATTTCATCTTTCTTGTTCACCTGGCTTGATTGTGGAACTGTTCACTGGTTGTCTGTGAACCTGCATCACTGATGTCTTGCAACCAAAATCTTATGTTCCAGGCAAGAGGGTGCTATTGTGAAAATCCAAATTCTTCAGGCTACAGACCAGCTGTGATGCTATAAGCCAGCATCAGTTATATGTCTTTATCCCTTCCCAGGGTCTCCATGGTGTCTTCCTTGGAGGAATCCAGCCCACGGTTTATGCATATACAGGTTATAGTGAACAGATGGGAACTGTATTGCACTTGCTGTCCAATGAATACATCAAGGGCAGAGGTTTTCTCCTATGACTCCACCTTTGATAAAATAAATACACAATATAACCTATAGATTAGGCCTTAACATAGTACACCTTGTTGGAGGAGACCATTACCATATGTTTTTACATGCAGTAAAAATGTGCAGTTTCTTATTTTGTAGTGCCTTGCTTAATACAACAAATATATTCTGACTGAATAGGAAGGGTAAGAATATAAATGTGATAGCACAGTTGTCCTGAGAAAAATAAAACTCAGTTATCTTAATACATAAGAGATTCCTAAAAAGTCTGAGAGAAAATTAATATGCTTTATCCATTAAAAAATCTAAAAAGACAACTATTTTTGAAATATGTACTTATAATATGAAAAAGTATTTATTCAGTTCTATTATGATTCCTTTGTCTACTTGTAGGTCTCATGCTAATCTGAGATAGGAAGGGTGAAGAAGGAACAACATGAATAGTAATGGTTCATTCATTGCTCATCTTGTCCCTCTGTCTCATGCCCTTTACCTGGCATTACATGCTATAGCACAGCTACCATGCCACCTGTGCTAATTCAACTCTCAGGACATGGCCGGGGAAGTGGCATTTTTTCTCCACAAATGTTTTCAAGGCTGAAAATGCAAGATAAAAATAACTTATTTTGAATTAGAGGACCAAACACCCTGAAATGTCAATGATTTTGAAATATTTTAGTATAGTAGCTTTTTTCCCAGTGTTGACTGCTGATAGACAGTCCTGGTCATCTAGGGGTGGGTGAACAACTCACACTCATTTCTTCATGTTACAATTCTTGTCACCCACTTAGTGAACTGTTTGCAAGTGAATAAATTATCAAACAAAACAAACAAAAAAAAAAAAAAATTTGTCCAGTCCTGTAAGTTAAAATAATGACAGCTTTGCTGAACAGGAAGGGAAAAGGAGACACTTGTGTAACTATAGCAATTTTTAGTGACTTGAACTTCTAATATTCAGAGACAGAATCAGGGAAAAGGCTTCATCTTCAATTTCTCAAGATTAAATACTGAATTAGTACTTTATATATGGCATATTAATACATCAGGCCAGACCTGTGAGGGAGGTCAGACTTACAGTTCTGTTATTGCCCATTGTTTTATCAATTACCTACCTCCAGTGAGATCAGACCACTCCATAACAGTCAAATATTATCTGCAACCACGTCTTGCAAGGATATGAACAAGATTACATTGCTGTAAAACAGGATAATAACTTCTCACGCTGCAATGAGAAGAAATGTTAGTACCTGAGCTATGGTGGCAAAACACATTGTCATATTGTTTGTCAGTCCTTTAGAGACGGTAATCTTACCCCGATTAGAAGTCTCATAGCTAATATAGTAGTTCTTGGTGGTGATATGCCAAGAATCCTGGAGCACCTACCAATGACCCATGTATGCTTTATTTTACTGGATTTGTCAGAGAAGGGAAAATTACCAATGTCTATGGTCTGTAGCTGCATTTCAAGGTGAGATACAGCTATTCCTGATGTGGGCCTAAGAGTTGTAACAGGACCAGTCCAATGACTCAAAACTAAGAGGGTATCCAATGGCGACTTGAGGCAACCAAGGGCTTCTCTGGCACTCTCAGCTGGGGTCATACCTGGGAAAAGGGGTCAATTTCCTACATTGTTGTTGCAACCTATGTCAATTTTGACAGACACTTGGGAAGTCCCTTCCCTCATATTTCTCCTTAGTCCTTATAAATTCCACTTTGTGGCTGAAAATAATTGTCCTCTTAGAGAATTAATAACTCCTCTCTGGCTCTTGGATATATTCAAAGCATGTTCACCCTTTCTTTGCCCATTCTTCCTTGAGCTCCTCTCTTCTAAAGGACTGTGAAAAGACCCTGGTCTATCCAGCTCTACAAGCACACCACAGCTGTGGCATGTGGCTGAGACACTTGCAGGTGTGACTGAATATCCTTTTACTGTGTCATTTCAGATACATCTGGGGTATATTCTGTGTAGAGCTGCCATAAGTCTCCTACAAAACTCTGGTCCAACAGTTCCTCTGCTTTCGAGCTCAGTGCTCTATCCTTAATGATGTTCTGTTTTGAGTTTTGGGTGCAGGGCTCAGTCAAACTCTGCTCTTCTTTGTCCCAGATTTTGCACACACTGCTACTCAAATGACCTCTCTGTGCTTCTGCTTCTTGTTAGCAGCCTGTCTCCTGCATCTGCTCAGTGCAGTCTGTAGTTTTTCCAGATCTGTCTTCCAGCTCTGGTCTTGGGCTATGCTGCTGCAGAGATCCTGAACAGAGGATCTTTCCTGGGTCTGATGCCTGCTGTGTTCCCTTCCTCTGCTGAGTCAGAAGAGGAAAATCAGATTTGGTTTTCTGCTCTGGATGACTGTATCCATATGAGGATTTCTTCCACAGCAGATACATCATCACTTCTTGTCTACATTCTTCTGACCTGTGCATGAAACAAACATGGAAATATCAAAGTGCTATGATGCAGCTGAAGCTGGGAGTTGGATGAAATCTCCCTAAAATACAAGAAGAGGTTAAATGCTTAGTTCACCCTCCTCTGACATACAGAATCATTCTGGGGAAAGATGACCTCCAGGCACCTCCAAACCTCTGCTGTTATAATAGCAGAGGATATCTACAGTTGAATGCCAACCTGTAAATTTAATGTCTTAACTACAGGTGGCATTTAAATGTGTGTCAAGTCAGATTTTAATAAGGAATTGGAAGCAGTCAAGATATTGCAACATGCAGTTCAACGTCATCTGATTTATTCTGCTTTTTAGATGAAGTCCACATCCTAGGTCTGTGCAGAAATCCGTTTGCAATCCCTTTTCACATGCGTATAATGACAGCTCTTCTGTACGGACACTCGTGTTGGTCTTTGCCATAGCAGAAAGACACAATAGAAAAGAAAAGAGGTATTATCAAGCAAAGTTTTTCAAAGAATAATAAAAAATGGGACTGGAAAACAAAGACGACCTCATGAGGTCACCTAGTCAATGTTCTGGCCCCAATTACAGCTAAACCATTCCTGACAGATGTTTGTCTAGATCTTATTTTTCTCATCCCAGCATGTCTTTATTCTCTGGCTGAACTTATTCTATTATGAATCAGGCACTACTAAGTCTCCATAAAAGATTAAAAGTTCTCTTTGAATAAAAGACTGTACATTGTAAGACAAATTATGTACAGCAGACAAGGGAGAAATTCAGAAGATAAAATATCTGACCCAGAAACTGCTGTCATGACTAAAAAGTCTACTTTAAAATTAATTTAGAATTTAATAGATAAAATAAACATTACAGCATCCAATGAGACTTTAACAAATCCTTAATAAAATAAAACTATTAAAAAAAAAATACCCTAAATGTTTTTAATAATGTATATCATGTGCTTTACAAATCTCACAGGAATAGTTAATACTTATTAGATTAAGCCCTTGTCTGGAAAAGACCATACCAATGCATTACTATTAGAAATAATAAAATATAGCAGTTTCCCAAATTTTATTATTGTAACTGCTTTAATGAGCAGGATTTTTTTTCTTTACACGTGTGTAGCTTTTGCCTTTCTTACAGGTGCTGCCTCTCTCACAGACCCAGAAATCTTTTTCTTGGTGCTGACTGCAGCCTGGGAAACATTTAGACCTCCAGCACACAGTGCGAAGCAACACAAGAGCTATGTAGGTTTGCTGGAATGATGTATTTTTGGCACAATATGTCCCTCGCCTGTGATGCATTAAGGGTCAGTCAGTGAGTGCGTTGTACTTAGAATTTTGCAGAAATAGAAGGCATGCTGCAGAGGGCACTATTTACTAAGAAAATTTTTAAAAGGCACACAACTGGGGTTAGGGAGTGGGTAATGCTTATAAAAACACATAGGGTGCTTTGATCCATCTATTTTTTTACTTGTTTTAATCAGGTGAGAAGTATGGATTCAATTAAATCTTTTTTTCCCTTAGATTCATAGATCTGGGAATGTCTGCACTCTGAGTTTTCTCGGGATAGTGTATACTCCATTATTATTTTTTTTCAAGAAAAAACAATATTTGCTAAGATGATACTATCTGACACAATGTTACACCTGAGACAGACAGTTTTTATACTTTGAATTTATTCTGGTCTGCAATAAATTGCGGGAAAATGAAAGAAAGTCAAGATACAATCTCAAAGAGACTAACATTATACTGTAGTTTTCCACAAAAAAACCCAATGGTAATAAAATGACTGAACAAGATAAGTTGGTCAAGTTCACTGTTTTTATGTTCTCAGAGAAGATGAGTATATCACTCTCTGTCTGCACACAAGATATTTTGTATGTCAATTTAAATGCAGCCATCCTGTTGGTAATAATCTACATATTGTAAACTCCCTGATGGATGTTACACAATAAACAAATTCAAAATTTTCATGGGAATTAGAAGGGAGGTGGGATGATATCAAATAAGAGAATGAAAATGTGTTGTAAGACACAAAAGTCTCAATATCAGTATATCACTGTATTCTAGTCAGAGTCTCGCTGCATATTTTATCACAGTAGGTAGCTTTAAAAATTATTTATGAGACTTGCAGATCGCTTAGTGCACCAAAGAAAGGACAAATCACTTCTACTCAGTATATACTTATGCTAAATTCTCACTGGTCTGTAGCAAGTTTAAGATAAAGCTTCTCCTTTTTTCTTTCTGAGGAAAGCATACAAATGTGACAGCAACAAGGGTGAGATGTTTAGTGGTTCAGGATCCGTGTACTTGCACAGGGCTGGGAAATAGTTTTCTCTTCCAGCTCTGCAGCTATGCAACAGCAATGCGAGTTACTCATTTTGTCAGCAGGAACCATTTTCAACAGCCTTTTGGTGGGTTATTACCTGATTAGAATTAAAAACAGAGAAACATGCAATTAGATCAATTTTACACGTGTTAGTTTGAAAGGAACTTTTATCTCCAAATCAGGTTACCTAGGTCAGATCTTTAGCTGTTGCTAATAAACTCAGAATTAGATTTTATTTTATCCTGGAGAGTGAAGCAGCCTCTGTCTTGGGATGTTTCCATTATATTAATCAGGAAAATCTGAAGGTAAGCCCAATAGAGAAGCCAAAACCAAACACAAAGTAAGATATCCTGGCTTCCTAGGAGACCATGTCACTTGCTTTAGTCACTGGCAGTGTGGTTGGATTAACCACCCGCATCTGGTGGTTGGGCTGGAGATGGAGGACTCGTCTTCAAGCAACGTAGTGAGAAGTGCCAGCTATGCAACTCATTTGATTTGTTGTATTCTGTTAACAGGAGTAATTCAGCAGCTGAGGAAAAGAAGTGAGTACCAAATCATATCAGTGTGTTACTGGAGCACAATATAAAGTTCTGTATGCCTCACAAAAATTTGCTATTTCTTGTTCATCCCTACTCCATCAAACATAGGGGTCTACTTCACACATTCACCAATTTCTTCTTCATTTTGTATTATATGAAGATAATAAATTGTTGTATGTTTCCCTTTGTATGAAGATTTCTGGTGATTTTAGTGGCATTAAAATAAAGGTCAAACTGGTTGGGAACGGTGTTGTTCGTTATAAAGGAAATAAGGTAATTTGCCTTTGATGACAAAAGGGTTTGATTTTTGGAAGTTGGAAAAAGCAATAAAAACTTCTGAGGTACTGACTTACATGAATCAAACATGCCTACATTTAAAAATGTTTTCAGCAGATACTTAAAAGATCATGTTGAAACTAACAATGCCATAAATATGGAAATGATACAACAGTAAGCTAGCAGTGGAATAAAAGGCCCTAAATGCTTAAGAGCAACAAATAAGTCTGTGCACATATGAAAAATATTTTTTCCACAGATACTTCAGAGGAACTTCAGGATGAAACCTTTCATGTAGTTTATATGTCTTGTTCCACCAGAATGAAAGATGATATGAGAACGACAGACAGAAAACCACTTGCGAGGTTTCCCTTTGTAACAGCAACTTCGAGTGCTAATGTCTCCTTTTTACTTCGGCTTTAAATTCTGACTTTCTGCAACAACAGACTCTGACTTTCTGAGCACTTCGAGTGCTCAGAAATTAGGATAGGAAAGTTTCATCCTGAATAACCACAGTCTAAGTTGACAGCCAACAATATCTACAGTACCTTTTTGCATCTCCCCTCCTGAGCTATATGCATCTGAAATAATTTGGTCAGGGATTTATAAATGAAATTGTGAATATATTATTTCTTTATGAGGAAATGAGCCCATATTTAAACAGCAAAACTACACCATAGTCACAGTGTAAGTAAGGGAACTGAAAGATACCTTCAGAAGTCATCTAGTCATTTCCACTAAAGCAGGATGTAAGAATTTGGTCCATAGATGGTAAAAATGAAGACAGCAGGTCTGCCAGTTCCTAACCAGTGACCAATAAATGTTGCATACATTCAGCCTCATGTTAAGTTAGCTAGGGAAATCTCTGCAGAGACTGAACAGTTTTACTTGTTGAATGTGAGTTGGCTTTATATCACATTTGTTTTGTTTTCACAATCTTTGTAAATAAGGGGTTATAATGATTATAATTTTTATAAAATTTTATTGAAGCAGCAAGACCATTGGTATTATCAGGGCCAGTAATAACTTCATATTTGCTTTCCTTTTGCTAAAGAGAGAGAAGAACAGACTTGCACAGCTCTAGCTTAGCAGCAAAAACCCCAGAGGTCCCTGGCTTTGTGGAGGCAGACATCCAGGCCATTTTACTGTCTCATTCCAGAAGGGTGGTTGGACATGCTCCCAGCATTTACTGCAGACTACTAATAGCCTGGGGGAGAAACTCTGTGGATAAATTTTATATATGATGGTGATAGATCAAGTTTGACAGTGGTATCTTTGACACATTCTGACATCTAAATTACATACTTCATTCTCAGTCTTTTACCAGCATTTCTCCCTTCACTTTTAACAAGTGCATTTGCTAATAGCTGTCCTAGTACTGACACACTCCACTAGCCATTGTTCGTGAGACAAATCTTCTTGTTCTCTAATCCTGTACTATGATGAAAAACAGTGAACGCCCACAGGTGGTGCAGAGCACGTTCTTTGTGTTGTGTTATGTGCTTTCCATGCAATGTGTGTTGCTACAAGCTTGAAGCAGGCTCCTTGCCAGGAATAAGCCATTTCTTTAGGTAAGATGGAAAGGAAAGACTGATGAAATGTATATAATCAAAGAAAAAAAGGAGGGCAAAACTCAGTAGTTCAGTGAAATGGCATGACAGTGCCTTTAAAACGGTACAGAAGGAAATGTTATCAGTTAATACAGCTCAGCAGGGAGCCCAGGATAAGATTAGATTCTCCAAAAGTACAATACTAACCTTTAAACCAGAAACTAAGATTGTTTCCTATTATTTTTTTTAAGTAAACCTAATTACGGTTGCAGGCTCGAGAGAGACGAGACAAAATCTAGCCATAAATAATTTCTTATAACCATTTGTCTTAGCTCCCTTAGCTCTTCTACTGCAGTCAGGTTTGCTATAGCAGAATAGAAAAACATAGTCTTTTGTTGCCTACATAGGAGCAGCATCAACACATGCACTGTTTCCTGAACCGATTCCCCTCTTGAGTTAAAGAATTAATTTTGCTAATTTCAGTGAGTAACGAAGCATGTTCTTACAGAGGTATCAGTGCGATTCTTGGTAATTGTATCAAGAAATGTTTTTACTTAACATCTTTTAGCATCTTGAATCCATAAATAGATTTTATTCATGGACTCTCTTGAGTCATATGCACACCTTCACCATATCTTCTTCCACAGTTTAAAAAAAAAAAAAAATCCTCGCAGATGTATTTTATTTTAGCTTTGTCTTACCCACACTGCTCTTTGGGTAGTGATCCATGCTTCAGCATGGCAAGTTGATTGGACTGGCAAACCCAGCTCTTGGCACACTGCGACTGTTCCTTCCCACCCCAGCCTGGACCAGATACATGCAGGCTGCAGTTTGTGAAATAGAATTGCAACTTGTAAGAGCTTTGAAATAATTCAAATTATTCAATTTCCAGTCTTGTCCCAGACTGCTCCCCACCATATATCCTTGTTCCTCAGCATATTTTAACTGCACTTAAGACTGAAAATTATATAGGGAAGGATGTCACATAACACTAATGCTTTTTCCTTAATAATCAGTGATAATGTGGTAAGAGCTTGTGAAGGAGAAATGTTTATGGATTATGTGACTATATTGATGTACTAACCATATATCTCATTAGGTAAGTGCTTTATTTCACATGTATAAATACTGCCAGAAGTTATAGCGTCAGATATTATCATTGCAGTACCATAAACAAAAATTGCCTCAATAGCCTTGCCTCCTGAGAAAACCATTTCAACTGGAAATTAGTTAATCCTTTACCTGTATACCAAAAAACATGTTGCCATGTTTAATCATAGAATGGTTTGGATTGGAAGGGACCTTAAAGATCATCCAGTTCAACCCCCTGCCATCAGCAGGGACACCTTCCACTAGACCAGGTTGCTCAAAGCCTCATCCAACCTGGCCTTCAACACTTCCAGGGAGGAGCAGCCACAGCTTCTCTGGGCAACCTGTTCCAGTGTCTCGCCACCCTCACACCAAAGAATTTCTTCCTCATGTCTCATCTGAATCTCCCCTCTCCCAGTTTAAAGCCATTTCCCCTAGTTCTGTCACTCCCTGCCCTTGTCAAAAGTTCCACCCCAGCTTTCTTGTAAGCCCAAGAATTCATAGGAATAAAGGCTTCTGAGACTTGCATATTTTTACCTAAAAAAAAAGTGAAGAACTCCATTAGAAATATGGAATTTGAATTTCTGCACAGGATAGCAGTAGAATCCTTCTTTCATGTTGTAGAAGGATCTTTCCTTGTTCTGTTGGCACTGTGACTACAAACAAAACTGCCTGGTTACACATGTGTAGATAAAGTGTGCTAAATCTGGAGGAGAGGGCTCTCGGTCTCTAGGGTGGTGATGACAGGTCTGTAATTCCACTGGCATATTGTCAGGAAAAGAAGTGTGAAATGGGAGAGGAATATGCCTCATCAGGACTGTTCAGAGACATAGCATCACATATCTACACATCTTGTCTTGTGGGAGATGGGGCTGTATACCAATCTGGTACCAGACATGGTATCTCCATCAGCTGTACCAATGTACCAACACCAAAGGCTGTTAAAGAAATGTTTATGGTGCTTGTATTTATGCCCTTGAAAATCATGACATCTCAAATCTGTGCTGCTTTACAGGCATACCTACAGATATTCTCACCTAAAGGGAGATTAGAGATGATTTTAAGCCACCAGTAGTTTCTAAGGTTGTATCTCTTCTAATTGTTATCCAAGGGCGTCTCATAACCTACAGCTAAAAGGATGTGTATTCCTGACATCCTCATCTAAATTACATGGGGGAACTGACAAGTAAGCAAGGGTACTTTTCTCACAAGTTTGCTTTGTTGGTTAAATTAGAATCATAGAATCCTTTGGGTTGGTAAAAGACCTTCAAGACCATTGAGTCTACCCATAAAACCAACACTGCCTAGTCCTCCACTAAACCATGTCCCTGAGCACCATATCTACATGGCTTTTAAATACCCCCAGAGTTGGTGGCTCCACCACTTCCCTGGGCAGCCTGTTCCAATGCTTGACAACCTTTTTGGTGAATATTTTTTTCATAAAATCCAATCTAAACCTCCCCTGGTGCAACTTGAGGTCATTTCATCTTGTCCTATCCCTTGTTACTTGGGAGAAGAGACTGACCCCCACCTTGCTACAACTCCCTTTCTGGTGGTTGTAGAGAGCGAGAAGGTCTCCCAAAAGCCTTGCAACAACCCATTCTTCACTTCAGACTCCCCATCTCCTTCATGTGGTTGGACTATCACATGTCTAAAACTCAGGTGACTATGTAGGCTCAATTTCAGGACTTCATTTGCAAGTAGGTTCTTGGAGGGGCTTTTTGTAGTGTTGGTTTGGATTTTTTCAAGCAATGGTGAAAGTTTTTGTACTTGTGTTTTTTAAATATGAAGCAGACTGGAGGTTAGAAAATAAGATATACTGTCATGGGGGCATAAACCTAATGAACAATCCAGTGCTAGATATGTTTCAACCATTGGCAGCTGAGACAAAGAAACAGGCAAAAAAAACCCAAAACAAAACAAAACAGGTGAAGATTTCTCTGTGGAGCTGTGTGGTAAAGTGCTACTTGTTTTTAGAAACAGAATAAATAGGTGCAGTGTGTTGTTGGTTTGGTTTTTTTTTTTTCACTTCTCACTCATGAATCTCTCTCCAGCTAAGCATAAGTGTTTACAGTGTTGTTTCAGATGAGAATATCTTAAAACTTTAATTGCCAAAAAACAGGGACTTGTAATGGAAACAGGTGTGAGATCTTAGCTGTAGTGCTTTGTGATCAGCATCAATTCTTCCACTCATGATATATGGAATATACCTGCATGGGATTTTTAATACCAGTTCCTTTAACTTCTTGCCATCCACAGACTTGAGCTAAATGTTATTCCCACAGAATGGGTATAAGTGAATTCTCAAAAATCCTACAAGCCATAGAAATGAGACCCAGATTCCTGTAAGTTTTTGTAAATTTGAGCATGGTAAACTTGCCCACGTTATTCAGAGTGTTGGCATAAAACCAGTTTCCTATCTCTCTTCCCGCCTGCCCCCCCCCCCCCCCCCCGCCCCCCCCCTCTCTCTCTCTCTTTTTTTTTAACCTCCAGGTCTGTCTCAGGTGCCTGTTACAAATACATAATCTTGTTTGTAGACAGCATATGCTGTTAAGGGAAAACATTAACCTATTTCAGACAATGGGAAGGAACAAGTCTTAATTTACAGAGCAATACCCATAGGAAGTTAGGAACTGGTCAAGCTTGTAGTTATGACCTTTCTTATTTTGATGTCCAGGCACCATTTCCTTATGTGGGTTTTGTAGTCCTGTTTTAGTACATTTCCACTATGACAACCTGGGCATTGTAGCTTTAAATTACCTTGTAGGCTGAAGTCTACTGAATGAAAATAGAAAATCAACAAAAAAAATTGGGGTTTTTTGCCAGGTGCTTGCAAACTAATATGTTTCCCTGCAGGCTAGAAATAAAAAGCATCTTATTAAATCACATCATAAATGACCCATGTAGCACAGTTTATTTTACATTACCTAGGTAAGGAGGCACTGAGCCAAATAAATCAAAGTGAACAAGGCAATAATTGTTCCTCCTTTTATATCACCTAAAATATGGGAGTAATGAAGAAAATGTGATTAAGGTGAGAATACTTTGTTAGTAATAAGCTTTTCTTTCATTGTTTTTTAGAGAAATCATATGTGGATATGAAAGCCCTTTTCCCTGTATATTCAAGCTGACATTTCGTATATTTGAAAGGATAATACTGTACTTGTAAAATAAGATCAAGCACAAAATGTAGGCGGCTTTTTTTAGAGTACAGATTTTATGAGCTAGATTTGTTTTGAATTTCTTTCATGACTCCTTGCTGTGAGAAATCATATGTTCAGGAAGAGGTCAAAACATCTCTTCAGTGCTTGTATTAAAAATTCAGTGATTTTCTGGAGACTAAAGACCACCATAGATTCTTTCTTTCACGTGCCAGCTAGTTTTATTGAAATAAATTGAATTACTTAATGAAGGTTATGTGGTGAATCTGTTTCTTAACTGAACTGTGTACTATACCCATTAGTTTTCAGTGGAATAAAGATTTCACAGAGTAGTAAATTAGATTTAATCATTACAACTTAAGTAAATGAAATAGTAATATGTCCCAGAGTAGAAAAATGTCCTTAATTATGATTAAAAATATAAAACAAATAAAAATATATATTCATGATCAAGATTAATCATGCATTTGCCAGCATCTTAAAGGACCAGTTGTTTAAGACAATATTCCACCCTTACTGGCTCAGACCAAGGGTTCTCTTAATGCAGCATTCTGTCTCTGAGGTCAGCCAGCAGCAGACACACAAGAATATAAGACACAAAAAATTAGAAAACTATATAGAGGTACTAAATATAGAATTATACACAGGTCCTTTGCCAGGATATGTCTCCATGGCTTTCTGTCTTACAGTCAAGAGTTTATATTGTATTTGGGCTATCATGTTGATTTCATACTGATGGACCTGTCCTGTTTGAATTTGTCTAATCTTTTTCTAACTCTCCCACAGGTTTTACTCCTTTGGAGCAACGTGTTCACCAACAGAATTACACAATCTGCAAAAAACTATTTTTTTCTCTTTGTTTAGGGTACTCTTAGTCCATTACAGGAATAAAAAAACCTGACTATTTACTTCCTGCTCTACAGGAGGTTGCCAACAGTGCTGGAACTGAGTGTTTCTGTTAGATATTGAATTGAGATTTTGGGCTTTCCAGTCATCCAAACATTGGAGAGGGGCAGAAGGCTGTACCACATGAACACTGGACAGCTTACTGGTCTTTCTAACTACAGCACTGTGACATCCAACCTGTAACTGGGAATCAAAAAGACCATAAGCACACCTTCAAATACTACTTTTCCTCTGAAAGACTGTATTTACTATGTAATATAAGTTGTTGTTTACATTTTCCTCATTTGTCACCTATAACTGGTATTTTCCAATTTTCTGGCAAAAGCTGTTTGCCTTGTTGCTAACTGAGATCTCATATTCACCGAGTTCTGCATTTTCTTTTCATGCTTATTTGTGCTTCAACCACTAGCGTTGGCTGATGTAATCATTTCTGCCTCAACTCACTCACAACTGTTCCCATCTACATTTCCCATCTATGTATTTCCCTACGCATGGGGACCATGATCCATGCTCCATGGATGATGCTGTTCTTCAAGCATAATTGTATTCAATTATATGGATTTTGAAGAAAACTGAAGGCAAAATCTTATTCTGAAGGTATTCCTCTTTACTTTTCTTAGCCAAATTAACCATTTGGCTAATTATTCATACTCCAGGAAAGATAGGTGTAAGTAACCTCTATGCATAATTTTTCACTGATCTGTAATCGAACATCATGAGCCCTCAGGTTGACATCTGTATGAGGGATGCTAAAACCAGAAAATGCACATATATGAAATAATCATGTGAACTGGTGACCCTAGATACAGTGGGCCAACACCTCACAGTGATGCCATATTCTGCTTTGGAAGTTACTTCTACTTGCATGTCGATACCTACCATGTATTTGCAGTAGAAAAGGTCAGAACAACTCAAACTCTAAAACAGGTAGAACAGGCAATGAGAGAGCTTAGTGAAAATCCAGTGCAAAACCTGGTAATTCAATTAGCTGAATATCAACTGAAATTCAACCTTATTTCCCCAAGGGAGTCCTTTAGGAGTGAACTGGATACACAGACCCTGCTTGTCCTCTCTCAAGGGAGCAGTGACGAACCTTGGCAGAAGGTTGTGTTTCCCATTACTGGTGTGAAACCAATTGACGATTCATGAAGTGTTTCGTAATCCTTTTGAGATGAAAAAAATAATTCTGTAAATTATATAATCCTCAGTGGGCCTTGTAGCTCTCCTGTGTGCCAGAAATGAATGGAAAGGAAGAACAGCCCATATCCTTTCTCCTCCTTTGTACAAGTTCTTCCATAATTTAGACAGCTAAAGCACCTCAAATTCACCTTTACTCAAAGTACATACCTTCTTAGAATACTATTTTCTCATCCCAAATCACCTACATAGTTTATAAATGAATTTCTGGAGCCAGCTCACAGAATTGGCTCAGGAGTCAATACTTGGGAGAAGAACAAAGGAAAGAGTTGGGCCAGTTCCCACCAGCTGTCCAGAGATGTGATCAACCCATTTGTGCATCTGTGCTAACTCTAACCTGCCAACTAGTCTGTGAAATACGTTGATTATTTTGATCTCCTATATAATAGTATCTTTCAGTATTAGTTATCTTGTTTTAAGGAGGAACAGAACCAACTCATCAGTACCAAGAATATTATTAACAGTTTGTCAGGTATTTTTTATGGCCAAATGAGACACAATTCGTGTTTTACGCTAAAATAGCCATCAAGCAAAAAATTGACCAAATGACCAAGGGGTTGTACTCACCATCTGGTGAAGCAGGCATGATCCTCTCCTCTAAGCTCTGTCCATATTCACCCCTAAATGTCTCTCTCTTATTGAAATTAACAATTATGTTGGGTAGAGGCCAACAGGAGAATAAAAAAGGATATTGACAATGGTTTCAAAAGATCAGTTTTCAGTTAAATAGCTCTGTGCAAAATGAGACATTCCTGAGCTGCCCTAACAGCTTTTTGGTGTAGGTCAGTGGGGATAACAAGAAGCACTTGCCATAAGTCATATCTGACAGGATTCAGGACTGGATCAAACAACCTGATGCAGGAAGCCAAAATATAATCAAAAGGGTGTTTAGTCCTCGTGCTCTTGGCAGATGAGCAATACCTGCGTGTCACTGATGGCTCCAATCCACAATTGAACTGTGTATGGATTTTGTTTGTTGCCACTGAGGATGGCAGAAGAGTAAATGCTGCCTTTGTATGTTATTTGTTGTCTTAAATTTGGTGGCTTTCAAGGCGATCGTTCTGGCTTGCTCTGCTTATTTTGGTGGGATGGGACTAGGGTTAATGAGCATTACTTTGATAAAAAAATGATTTTATGTTAAAGCTGGTTGTAATTGAAAGGGTTAGAGTATATCCAAAAGCAACACTAAACAGATTGTGCTAAATAGGATGTGTTATCTTAATCAAATATGTCAATTGAAGGGTAACCAAATACCGCCATCGCTTTATTGTCACTACATGGTCATTTACTAGAAGCCAGTAAACTACAAACTGCTTGTTAAAATCTGAGTGACCTTTTCAAGGCTGAGTAGAGTGCTAAGTATATTAAATGAGTCACGTTTCCTTATCTGGCATGACAGATGCTTAATTTTGTTGACATTTGGAGGAATGCACAAACAATTACGACTTCAATTGTTTATTTATCAGGGAATGTGAAGTTACCTGGTGGTGCATATATACTGGGGGGTTTTGTACAATAAATCTTGCTGTTCTTGTTGGTCCCATTTAAATTTATCAGCATCTAAAAAGACATAAGCAACAATTGTTTTCTTCATGGAAAGGTCATTTATTTCTGATAGGTGATGTTTTCAACACTAGCAGTATCTCAAAGAAGCCTGAGACATTTAACAAATTATTTCCAGACATTACAGAGAAATACACGTTCACACAAACTACATGAAGAGACTTCCAATTTAGGTACTCTTGAATTTTATGAGCCTCACCAAATGAAGGAGTATTCTGCTCTTCTGGTTGCTCTTTGAATGGATGGGTAGTATCTGCTGGGTAGTTTACTGGGAATTCTTTCTCTCTTTCTTGGCAGCAGTCCAGAACATCTAATTTTCTGGCAAACATTTGAGCATGTATTTCAATTTTCTTCCACTTATAACACAATGTAAAAACACATTTTGAGAAAATGAGGTATGGGAATGATTGCAGTCCTTTGGGCTTTTATATGAGATGATTTGAACTAAGCAAAGAAACGAAGTAAGAATTAGACAATATTTATTTAGATATTGCAGCGCTATGTAAGTAATCATTCTCTGCAAAGAATGAAGTTTTAGGAAAGCAAGGTTTTATGGCTAAGGACTACGGAATAGTGGAAAATGTAATGGGAAAGTTTTAAGAGTGGTTTTAATTTCTTCATTCTGTGCATATTCTTTCCCAAGTAAAAAATACTATTTTTCAGTGTAACAGAGAGCAACTCCAAGCATTTAGAGTTACCTATACACCACCATATACATCCATAAAAAAGAATAAACGCATTAATTAGGAAAAGATACATCAAATAGAGCTAAATAAAATGATGGCACACAAAGCTGACATGATTTCTCTTTTCTTTTTTTTTTTTTTAACCTCTTCTATGGAAGTTTCACAGACCATTTGAAATTCATAGGAATTTCTTCATTAGATAGATTTTGAATATATCTAACTGTTATCTTAAAGCTTCCCTGGCAAAACAAGACCTACAGTACTTTTTGCTAGGACTTCTCTATTTTTTAAAAAATATGATTGTATTTCAAGAAATGCAAATATCTTCTCCAAGGCCTAAGAATATTCAATAAGTGTCCCAAACCACCACAATAAGGAAAACTTGAACTTTCCAAAGTTATTTAACTGCATCTGTTTTAAATATCTGCTTTAAATGATATTAGCAGTGTCACCCTTGCTGGCTTAAAACCACATTTGCATTACTGTGTGGCAATACCATAGAGCTTTGGCTGGTTTTTTGGGTGTTGAATGCTTTCTAAATTTACTATATTTCAATATAAAAAGAGTTAAATGTGACAGGAGAACCTGCAGAAGATTGTGATGGAGGAGGGAGAAGTGAATTTTTGATATCCTGCAAGAGTAACAGAGACATTATGAGGCCAGATGGTACATTGCTTCCTAAAGTACTTTTGCATTTCACAAGAACAGTGGAAAATGTTAAAGTATCAGCAGCAGAATGGGACTGTCAAATAGGTAACTAATTACCAGGACCAAACAGGGTGAGTATTGAAGCTTCATAGGATACCTATTGCTAGAAATGGAGACAGTAGTTTTCCAGAACAGCTGGTGAGAGGGTACAAATTTTTGAGAAGGAAAATGTTTGGGATTAAGGATAAGCAATAATAGTTTTTTAAATATATAGGTTGAAAATTTTCTAAATTGTTTTTAGTTTAATGGCTTGTAATTTTGGGGAGTATGACTTCCCAAACTCTGCATTTTTCTGGTGTTCACAAAATGGGTTGGCAGACTTTTTCCTGGAAAATTGGCCTGTCTGAATCATTGAAATTGGGCATTCAGATCCGAGTATCTCAGACCACAAACACTGGAGAAAATATGAGCCACATGAAGAAGATATATTGCTGATTTTTTATTTTTAAATCCCTGTTGTAATTATAGATGGCTTAATTCAGTACCAGTTAATGAAGCATCTAAAGGGTAGATAGAAATCCTGATTTCTGTTTTTTTAGGAAAATAAAAAAAAAATTAAAATTGTTTTTTTGGCATGAAGCTACCAAAACCTGTTTCCCTGTTCATGTGTGTGTTTGGGGCATGTTTTGGTACTAAAACCATGAGCCTGCTCTATGCCCCTCCCCAGGCAGTGGCAGGGTGTAGTTTACATCTGCACTGTTCAACTCAGTACCACCACCACCCCCCAAAACCAGATCCATCCACGCTGCCTGTAAAAGGGAAAGACTCCCTAAGAAAAATGCTTATCGGTAAAATGATATTGATTAATAGAAGTATTATGGTTAAAATGAAGAATTGGAAACAGGTGCTATGAAATAATAGAATAATAATAATTCCTATAAACCATGCAACCATGCTGTTTTTCACTTTGTCCCTTGTACAGCCCTCTCCATGGTTGGTTTAAACCAAATCCAGCTGAATCAACAAGAATAACAGAACTAAGAGACATAGCAATTATAAAGGAGAAGTGATTAACTTGGAGTAAGCGAATTGTGAAAGATAACGTATTTTAAAATAGACATAAGTTAAATGTCATCATGTAAATTTTTCTTAGAAGTGCAAAGGTGAGCAGACACAAAGATTATTCAAGAATATCAGTGAACACAGTGACCAGAGTGGGACCAGTGGGGCTGTAGCTTCTGAGGAGGCAATGAGACAAGACAAGAAGAATGAGCAGCGTTTGAAGATCACTGTGGACTTTTATAGAATTTTAGATTAATGAGAAATTTGGAACTCAGGGTTTATGGGAAAACTCCGAGAAACTCGGAAAATAATCCCTGTTGCATAATGTTAAATTTAGCGTATATAGAGAGCCTGATTTTTGCAATGCCTTTGCCACTCACAAAGCAAACCCAGAGTTACTCACTGACCGAGTTAAATTCCCTTAACACTGCCCATGGATCTGCTGGCTGTACCAGTACAAACTCATTCACGGTTCTTCACATGGAGACAGTGAGCAGAAATACCTGGGAAAATTTAGGTCTTAGTTTTTATCCGTTTTTGTTTTTTTTTTTTTTTCACCTGGCAGGTGGACAAACACCCTTTGGTAGGCAGTGTTTCTTAAATGTGATTTGTTGCAGATGTGAGACATTTTAACCTTGACTTACTATCTCTCATTCAGCAGCGCCCTCCACTATTTCATCTTTAGTGAAATGGTTTGAACTTTCGTTTTTTTTCTCTTTTTGTCAATAGATTTACCTTGAATTGTCTTCTATTTCTGTTTGGTCACTAGTTTTTCAAAGGTCATTGATTTCTAAGGGAGACCAAAGGTTTAATTTAGTAATCTTACCTGAAAATTGCTAGGGAGGTTTAAGAAATGAATGTTTTAAGTCCCTGATGACATACTGTATTTTCCCTCTCCTATAATTTCAGAAAAAGTTGTTAAGAGTATGTATCTGACAGTAATGCCGTTTTCAAAAGCAGAACCTGGTGTTATTTTCTCTCTTGCATGACCTGATTTAGTGGGTGTTCTCATGACTACTGGAGGGGTGTCTAAATTTATCTGGAGAAAGAAGCAGTAGGTGGTCTCCTCCCATCCAGGGGAGATTTTATGTGGAATATGAGACAACTAGGTTCAAACAGTCTCAAAAAATGTGCTTTAATCCACACAGTTTCAGGTACACTGATGAGGTTGTGCTCTCAGTACCACCTGCCAGAGCTATTCCACTTTTCAAGGATTATTTAAGAATCTGTTGCACAGGAGGGATGGTGGAGGTCTTTTCCTAGGTGAGAAGAGACCCGAGTTCATGTGCTAATAAATAAAAAACATCAATCATATATGACTGTATTTAAACATTCACTTGAGCAAGTGCCAAAAGCAAAGTCTTCTCTCACATAAAATTCACTATCAATTTATGGGCTTTCTAAAATGAAACTAAAACTGAACCACTAAAAATCTTAGGGTATGGCCCCTGCCTTTGGCACGCTCCCTCCCTTGAGACCACAAGTGAGGTATCTAATACCCAAGAGAAATAGGAGAGTATGAGTCCTATTTTTCTACTTGGTACAGTACTGGTCATCATGCTGTGCTCGGCTTTCTGGGGTTTGCACATCCCATTCTTAGGGTTGCCTACATAGCAAACCTCAGGAAAATTCACTTGAATTAACTCCTTAAAAAATGAACTATCTAAAGTGTTATTAGTTAAGTTTTTGCTGACCTACTTAAGAGTAACAGGCAAATTGTTTTATGTAAATTGATTTCAGAGGTAGATTTAAATTGAACCGATATAAGGCTACTTTAACTTGAAAGCCATGTCAAAATGAAAATTAAATAAAGTTTAAGTAATTTTGAAGTCACACCTTCAGTTAGTTAATTATCCTGTAGATCAGCTGTCAGGTGCCTGTACTCTTCTTTTGCATCATGTATTGGGCAGAGGCATTTAAACTGCCTGTTAACAAGTTAAATGGTGAAGTATCTAAATCCTTTTGCAGAATACTTCCCCCTTTGTGCTGCCATTTCAGAAAATAAAAAGGAAAATCCTATTCAGGGGTTGGTTGCCAGCCTTCCACCTGCCCTCTCCAAAAAACCCCCAGTCTCACACCTCCCAGCTTTGTAAAGCTAGCACTAAAATACTCCCAACTGGGTTATAAAGAGGCATTTATAGCTCCTGACAGTGGGTTGAGATAATAGTGAGTTAACAACTTAACTGCTGCTGTTTGGCTGAAAACAATTTTCTGCAATATTTGGTTCAGAGGACAGCAGCACGTCTGGAAAAACAAACAGTAAAGAAAAGTGACAGCGGTGGGGTGATGGCGAGGGGAACTGATGTGGTTTTGGAGCACAGGGATGTGCACGTTTCCAGAAAAGTTTCCAATTAGCTGTCCCTAAATCTGAAGTGCTTCGCATTGTTAGAAAAAAACCCTCTATAAGACAAGTTCTTAAGAGATGGATCTTCTTTAGGGAGGCATATGTTCTTTAGCTTTCATTTTCAGTTACCTGGAAGACTCATGAACGCATGCAAAAAGAATTACTCATTCATAACAATGTTTATATATATGTTTATTTTTTTTCTCCAACACCTGTTTCAGGCAACAGGTAACAGCTTTGGTTAACTGCAAAGCCCTATTTAGTCAAATATCCATGCTGACTGATGCAGCAGGCCAGTGGCCACCAGGTTTTCCCTTCCTCAAAGACGAGAATTTTTTTTCATGTCTTTACAAAACTACATTTAGTCCAGAATTATGGATCACTTTTTTCTGATACTGATAGTCTAAAGAAAGCTCAAGCAGTTATGGATTCTAATGGTGCAATCAAAATTTTAGAAAAAAAGAAACAACACCTCAAACCACACTCTTTCTCTCAACTTTCTCCTTCCACCACCTGTCATAATTTTTACGCATGCCAGGTTTTTTTCACCAGCAAGGAATATTTCCACATTTTGTTGCTGGCTCTGGCTTAGGTTCTCAGCAACACTATTTATACACTGACATTTTTCAAAAAGCTACATGCTCTACATTACTAATGGAAAAGGTGGCACAACCACAGAAAAGGGCTTAATATTATTCATGGAATACTAAAAGAGAAAATGGAACAGTGGATCACATTAATTCCAGAAAATACTCTTATTTTGAAGTCATTTAAATGCAAGTCAAACTTATTGAGCATATCATCCTAGAGAGCAACCAACGTTTAACTTCTTCCTATAATCAGAGCAAACAAAAGCTGGTTAGGGAGTCAGTCAGAGTTTGGCTTCCACAGTTTGCAGGAAGAGGCCATTAGCACAGCTGCCTCTGGAAACACCTACAGATACAGCAGAAGAAGGGCAATTCTACTTTTATGTTTTATTAATTGGAACAATGATTAATTGCATGCATTCTCATCTGTACAGAGGGTTTAATGGTCACTGTCTTTTCATTCGGATCTGCCACGAGCCAGTCAATGCTATTGCAAGGTCTGTTTTCAGTACCATAAACCCTAAACTTACAGCATCCTTTCCCATTATTCTACAGCATCCTTCCCATTTTTCTACCTATGTCTTTTGCAGTGATTGAAGATGTAATTACAGTACCTGTAACAATAAGTAAAAAGGTTATTGTGTTCCTCTGATACCCATTCCAATTTCCAGTTAAACAATCCAGAGACTTAATCTATTTTGCTCCACTCTACATATGTCCATGCATGAAAATAATGATTACACATACTTCTTAACAGCTTTTTAATGTACCGTACTGCAGTGAAAATGGGCAGGAATATTTTTTTAGCACTGTACAGCTGGATTGTATCCCAGTGCTGCTATGACTCAGTGGGTGTATCATTTGACCTTTCCATATCTTTATTTTCTTGTTCATGAAATTGAGAACAATCAATTTATCTTAAATGGAGGCAGCAAAGTTAGTGATTTTATTCTTTCTTTCTTTCTCTCCTCACCCCCCCCCCCTAAAAATTCTGTTTAAATTTTTACATAATGCCCACTGACATCGCTATACTTTGATTCTGGAAATCAGCCAAGGTAATGAAATGCAACGTACGCATGACCTTGTCTTTAAAGAACAAAAATAATTATGGTGTGTTAACCTGTGCAGTACTGTCCAAGCCCTCATCCAACTGCTTATGTTCAACAAGAATGCTGCTAATTTAGTTGTCATGACAACCACATCTCTACTTTCATATTTTCTTCCTCAAGCCCTATTTGTTTACAAACCTCTAAATGGCTTCATGTTCCTGTGTTAACCTCAAACATAAGCAAAAGTCTCAGGCCAGCAAAAAAACACAAAAAGGAAAAGAGTGGCTGATAACTTATATTAGAAGAGATTTTGAAACCTAATTATTAGTAAAAATATTTTTATGTAATTTCTATAAATAACATATATTCTTTAATTATCATATAGGGCAACATATAACTTCAAAAGTTAATCTATAACTCAATTTAAAGCAGGAAAAAAAGCCCAGGTTTCTCTTGTACTAATATGCAATCTGTGATGTAACGGTTGCCCAAAATCATTCAGAACTGTGATTCATCAAATCCAGTATCCTATCTCCAGTGTGGGTTAATACCAGATGCTTCAAAGGCACAACTGAACAACATCTGCAATTTCTGTTCTTTAGGGAAAAAAAAAAAAAAAGTCTAATGCCCATTGCTTTCTGAAAACTGGATCTGAAAAAAACCCCACATTGTAAAATTATTGCTAAATGGAAACTCCAGAAACATTTGACCTGAAAAATAACGTATGTGATATTTTTCATATATTTTTCCTTAAAATATTTACCCCATTTAATGTAACTAATCACAAGTCCTTCGTCCTCCTCTATTCAACACTAAATGTCATTCTAGTATGATAGTATGTTGCTTAGTGAAGAAAAAGTTGAAAGTTGATGCTCCATTTTCCCTCTTTAAAAACAAGAAAATGAACTGGAAAACAAACCAACCCTCTTCAGTCCCCTAACCCACTGTAGAAGTCACAGCTTGGAGGAGTGAACTCTTGTCCTTGGGACTAGTAATATTTTTCAGATGTGAATGATTTTGAGAGGATAGCTTTTCCATCTCATTCTTTTCTAAATTAAAGAGTTATAATAATTTACTCCCTTTTCATGTTGAAAACTTTCCATATCTGAAACTATTGTGTTGTTTTTTTGTTTTTTTTTCCCCGTGTCCTTCAGGAATCTGAGTAAGATAAGAAAATTGATGTTCAAAGAATGGCACACCTCTGGTATGTATACAATGAATGGCACTGTGATACTTGCAATTATGGTTTCCACCTCTTTCTGTAGAAGAGGTTACATCCTCCTTGCCTTCTTGATTGCCACTGGACACTGAGCAGGTATTTTTGTTCAGCAGTCTGCAATGGCATCTTCTGCTACAGTGGTCAGGATTCATTCAGGATACATCACCCCATGAAAGTTTAAATTGCCCCACTACCACCTTTCAGTTGTCAACACTTTAATTTTATCTATCAGTCAGGTTAAGAATTACCTACCGTTGTACATGTCTAAAATACACAATATAAACATGTAAAAGAAACACATGAAGCGTTGCTTTGCCATCCTATTTGTGTCAAACAATCACCATTTGTTCTTTCTAAAAATTTATAACCCCTGATACATTCCCTCTTCCTCTCTCCATCAAAATACATAATTTGATAAAG
Organism: Caprimulgus europaeus; assembly: GCA_907165065.1. The sequence continues at coordinate 8,125,017 of OU015527.1, forward strand.
ATTTTGTGCATTTTCAGCTGTGTTTATGAAATGAGAAAAAATAATGTCCCAGAGTAAGACAAAGATCTCCAAACTGGAAACATCCCAAATATTAAAACATAAGGACATATAAATCACATCTTCCTAGATTTAACTGAGAAACTGCTTGAAGACTGTTGATATCCAACATAATTAAAATGCTGAGGTGTGGACCTCTCTGGAAACAAAGGGAAACTACTTTGAGTTTGAGCCAAAATAGAATTTGTGAAGGAGGAAATTACAAGAAAACTGGAAAAAAATCAGAGACCACATAAGATTTTCCTTCAAATTCACATCTAGCAATCAAAAAATATTATCATTCACACAGATGTGTTATTTCCCAGATGTCCTTTAACCACTGTCTTGTTTCCTTCCTACAATTATAATGTTAGAGAAGCACCACTTACATATTCCTTCTTTCCTATAATGTCAAGCCTGTGTTATATTTTTCTACCTCTTGTTTTTTCAATTGATTTACCTTCTACCAAATCAAGGTGCCCTGAAGGGAATCCAAAAGGCTATTTTTAAAATAAGTACTACACTGGATATTCAGACTATTCCATAGCTGAGCATGATGGAGCATACTCATGTTTTTAACAACTTAATTCTACAACTCATATTTTTTAATGAATCTGATCTGATCCTACTACTACAATTAAATATCAGTTTGCTTTTACATAAGTATAGTAAAGGATAGTATAGTATAGGATCTCTGGAATCACTCAAGGTGGGTATTTCCATGTTATTATCTGGGAATGTTTCGAGAAGTAATTCATGGATTAGATTCTGGTTTCTTTAAGGTCAACAAACATTTGGTATTTAATATGGTCACAAAATAGCTAACTTATCCCTAACTTGTGCTGGGGGATGATGGGGTAGGCTTTGTCAGGCTGTAGAGCTGGGCCAGCCCCATTTATATGAAATTTTATTCATTTATATCCATTTATATTCAGCAGCTCAACATCTTGCTGACATGGATAGGTTTTCAAACCTGTGGAGTTAGACATGGAAAAAGAGTTGAGAAATGCCATGAATAGTGGTTAGTAGTAGGTACATTTAAAAAAAATCTACCTGAGTTTCTCTGGCTTACCTATTTAGCAGTCAATAAGCAAATAAAAGAGTAGAAGGATTTAAATAGGAAACCAGAGAATGGGTAAAACAGAAAAGATTAAGATCAATGTAACTTTGTGAGTAGCAGTTAAATAAATTAGTTGAAGAAGGAAGGTGATCTAGGCTCTGACACATTCTCCTAAAATCAAGCTTGGCTATAAGCAGAGCTCTTCTTAGGGAAGAAGTAGAGAAACAAATACAATCTAGAGTTGTGCCTCTGTGAAATTAAACATTGTCAAACATATTAATGATAGGAGCCACATATTTCTCAATGATAACCAGTATTTCCCATCCAAGCAATCAAATTAAGAATTTTAGGCTTCGATTTATTAACACAGATGAGATTAGAGATAATCTAGTAGTAAAAAATACCTTTGGATAGAATGTGGATTGTCCAAGTCTGCATTAAGGAAAAGATAGATCAGAAGAGATCTGTTAATCTGTTGCCATTACAGAAGCAAAAGTTTTGAAAATCTGAGGGATTCAATTACTTAAGTCAGACAGAGAATTTATGGACTTGATAACTTATGTGGCTTGAAAATTACTGAAAACTGCCCAAGCAAATCATGTAGAGAAATAGTCCAGTTCTACAGGGACTAATTACAACTTTGGCAACACCTAAGAATAACAGTTTGCAATGAATGGAGAATATGGCTACTCATTTTGAAACTTACTGTGTGCAGGTGTTATATTAAGAACACAAGCTAAAAACTGGAGAGCTGCACAGATTGGAATCAGCAAGTATACTTAACCTGGACCCAAGAAATCTTGAAAGAACTAACTGAGCAGATTAGACTAAAAAGGCTACAAATTTGTACTAAACATCCTTTTTAATGGAAGGTAATTAATAATGAGACACCAAGAACACAGGTTTATCAAATGACAGTTTATGACTAACATGATACATTTAGCTAATTTATTCAAAGCAGGGCTGATGTGGTTTAATTTTTGGATGACTTTACTGGCACACAGAGTGGGAGCATACAGGAGGTAAAAGCTGGAAGACAACCATCAGCACAGTGGAGGTTCAGATCACTCCCCAGAGTACACCTTAACAGTTGCAGTAACAGAAATTAAGTCAACCAGCAGGGGATTAAAAGCTATGGGCGTTGTGATCACATCACTAATTTTTTTGAGTTTGTGGCAAGGTTGGAAACAGGATCATAATTTGAAAACTTCTTATAACTAGTAGCCCCCAGGACCTCTCTGCTCCTAAATGACTATGATCCATCAGTGTTAACAACACTGTGAAAAAAAGTAGTTTTGGAACACATTATGAGAAAAGAAACTAACACTTAATCTAAAAAACAACTGGTTTAAGTTTAACCAGCAATGCACAAAAATGTATTTAAATAGAAAAAGTACAGAGAAGGGGTGATATCCAGCAGAACGGAGATCTTACTTTAAGCAGACTGAAGACATAGCTTTGCCTAGCCCACAACATAAACCTTCACAGATTATGCTTACTCTTTTCAAATACATCAAGAAATTGGGAAACAAGGGAGAAAATTTACCAAACAGGTTAAGTACAAACACGGTGAGCTAGGTACAAATAAATACACAGTGGAAGTTACATTTGTGATCCCTAAGAGAAATGTGATTCTCTAACAGGCTTCCATTTGGACTTGCCTTTTGCAACAGGTATCTGACTTGCTCATCTGCCACAGCAGGCAAATGAGACTTTGCCTGCTAAGATCTCCCATCTTTATTTTTACATAAAAAGGGCAGATTTTCTTTTTTTTATAGTACCTAAATTGTTCCAGGAAATCCCAAGACCCAGACCAATAAATTATCAGATGGATTAATTCTGGATTCCCTAGCTGTCTCTGCACACTGTTCCTGTATCACCTGCAGTGTACAGACATTTTTTGCTTGAGACACACTAGGTCTCTGTTGAAAGGCATTACTCTACAGACAGAAAACACACGTTAACAGTAAAAACCAAATTATACCATGTAATTATACCTCAGTTGCCATAAAGCAGTCTTGCTGTCTGAACCCATAAGAGTTTGGGATCTTTCATCTGAAGGTTGCTTTCTTCATTATCACTTTTCTGCACTTTGCTGGTCCCTTGATCAAAATCACCATGCTTCACTGAGCTTCCTTTTAGGTTTACTGGAAAAGCTGCAGCCATGGACAGCATTATTCTTTCGTTCCCAGCTCAGGCTCTTCAAACACTAGTGATCAGCATTTTAAAGGAACACCTAAAAAACCAAATATTGTACACAAAATCTATTCTTTTATTATCAGAATTGCTCCTGCATACACTTCTGCTGACAGTATTTGATGGTATTCATATAGATTTGAACTAAACCAACAGAACCTGAAGTTCTTTGAAGCAACTGTTCACTTCAGGGACTGGCAGATGTTGCAAGCCATGCTAAATCCACTGTGCTGCAGCAGAAGGGCTTGTTTTAGGGGGGAAAAAAGTAAACCAGAAAACCTCACTGAAGGAAAGCAACTCAGAATACTTACCACTTAACAGCATTATTGGCAAAGGTGCAGTAATCATTACCAGGTTATGTCAGAGCTCTTCATACCATGCCTTTTTTAACCAACAAGGTGGTCGTAACAAAAGTGGATGTGACTTTCTGCTCATGCTGTCAACAAGGCCTCCAACTGAAACTTCTGTCATATTCAACTAGGCAGAAGTATCCTGACAGTTTTCTTCACAGCTCGTAGATTACCTTTAATTACACAGGCCCCAATGTTAGGCATGACCCTCTGCCAAGACTACTGCTACAAACTGAAAGCTGACAATTCTTTCTAAATGTCTACAAATTTTCAGCAATATCACAGTTTTGATAAGCTATGGAATACTACCAATATTTTTTTCTGGTCAGAGTTGTAGTTGTTGCCACTGTACTCATTTTCCAGGGCTACCTCATCATCTGAGCCTGAAGTCTAATGAAATCTGTAGGGTAACACTTACTTTCCTGCTCAGAGCAACAGTAATGCAGCACACTAGTGACCTAGTAACAGCAGCTTGTTAGAACAGTTAGTGTGGAAGCAAAGCCAAATAAAACGTTCTAAATCAACCCAAAATACTGAAGATAAAAATTCTGCAGCATGGATTACAGTGACAGTGAAGCATGAGCCTCACTGCTTACAATCTAGCCCAAGACATTATTCCGTGAGGAGTCTGAACAGTGTCTGAGAAGACAACATAGCTTAGTAAAGCTATTTCAACATCTATCCAGCTAAAAATGTTAAGCCTGACCTCAGTTTTGATATGAAATTTTCCCAATTCCCTATTTTTATATGTACACATAATTAGTGTTTAATTTAATGTCAATACACTGCAATTTAAAAGGCTTCTAAATATACACCAGTTGTCAAAAGCACTTCAGGAGTTCCACAAAATATACAGGCCAAGACCTTCAGATTTAAGATTTTATTTAGACACATCCAGCATGGCACACAATTACAGCTATCCTTTTTCCATTGAAAGATGCTGGGTAGAAGACTTCAACTCTGGAAAAAAAAAAAAAAAAAAGCATTAACAAATTTCAGAACTATTTTACCTCTAAATTTAGAAAAGCTATAAATATATGCTCTAAATAGAATTTTGATGGGTTTTGCTTCATCCATCACATGCTTTTGTAGCAGACATCTTGACTTACATGAAATCATACAGTTCTAAATGCTCAAGTTCAATAAAACTGCTGATTATTTTTTCTATCCTTATTCTAGGGAGCCAAAAACACCAGACTGGCAAAAGGAATTACACAGATGACTTCAATTTGTTCCAGTAAGATTTCAGTAAGATTGTTATTCCCTTCCAAGAACTACCTGGGCCATTCCAGCTTCCTTAAAAAGACCTACTGTTTCTCAGATTATAGAACTGACAATACCAAGTACTTCTATAGTAGAATCGCATTAAGATAAACTGAAGCAGTATTTCAATTGGAAATGGCATGCTACAAAGCCTGAACTATGTCTGAGGCATGCTTTATTTGTTAGGATTATCATCAAGCATCAATTTAAAACATTTCTGCTGTTAATGATCTTATTTTAAGTGGACTTTATCCTGTAAATGGTTAGGAACATTGTATGTAGATGGTGTGATTGTTTTGATAGGGTAGAACTGAAGTTCAAGAAATCTTGTTTTTCACTGAGTTTTAACTGGCACATCAGAAAGCGTTTACACTATCACAGTTTCTCATACTGTTTTGTTCACATCACACATGCCAGTTATTCCTATAGATTACATTAAGTGTGGCTTTATGTTTCCTCAAAGGAGAAGGCAGACATAGTTTTGGTTATGATCCAAATCAAATCAGCAGCACTCTTCTGTCAGTTAGGCCAGCTGTTGACTACTGAGAAGCTGCACAGAGGTGTGGCCTTTGGAGAGGCAAAGTTCACAAGTCAATGAGAGTGCAGCAGCCCTGTGACACAAACTTAAAACTATTAATTAGTTGAGTTTAGATGCAACTGCAGACAACAGTTCTAAGCACATGGACTGCAAAAGACTGAAAACTGTAATAATGGTTTTAGATGAGCTTAGACTCTTTAAAGCTTGGTTTGGACCACAGATTGCACTATGTAATGAAATCTAACAAAATCAGTTACCCAGTTTGTGCAATTACAGGCTGTACTCTTCATTTCTTAAGAAGCTGGTGTCGGACTATAAAGAAAGGGGCGGCAAATCCACTTCCAAAGAATCCACACATTAGTACAAGTAATCGCCATTTGTTGTCCACAGAAAATGGAAGGTTCTAGAAGAGAAAAATGAGTTTTAGTTTTGTAATCAATACAGTAATTACTTCCTCATCAACTTGAAAATGGTGAGCAGGTCAGAGCACTAACAGATGGAGTCAAACTGACAAAATAAATATTCAGTCTCAAAAGAGTTTCCCTTCCTCTCATGGAAAGAAACACAGTAATTAGAATAATAGCTTGGATGTGACCTCTGGAGGTCATTTTGTCCACTCTTCCCCTCTCCCCCAATTCAAAGCAGGGCCAGTTTGCTGAAGGCCACATCTAATCGAGTATAAATGTCCCTGAAAATACAGGCCTCACAGCCTCTCTAGACAACGTCTATTTAATTACCTTGACTATGAAAATTTTTGTCATGTTCACTAGGTACATAAAATTAGGTTTTAGATGTAGGCCTGAACATGTTAAGCAGAAGGTACATCAGAAAGCGTTTACAGTATCATTGTTGCCCCTCATACTGCAATGCTCATCACCTGTACCATGGAAGCAGCAGGTTGCAGGGAAGGACACCAAAGTCATTCACACCACAATTCGCTCTGCCCTGGCTGCAACGGCGGTACCACGAGAATCCAAAGCCCACCAAACACCAGCCAGAGAGCTGGTAACACGGAAGTCTCTCTGCTCATCACAACCGCAGCCAATTCGCTGCAAAACCTTTTTTTTTTTTTTTTTCCGTGCAAAACCGTTCCCCTGGCTGACTGAGGAGGAGCTCACCTTGAGCATGCCCGAAGCGGGACAGGCCTGCGCCTCACCCCGGCGCCTGTGGCGAGTCAGGGCTGGCCGGCACTGCGGCTGCAACACCCTCCTTAAGGCCTCCCTCCAGCAATCTCCCGATTCCCCCCGGCCCCTCACCGAGCCGCTCCGAGCGGCGGGGCTCCCCTCTGCGCTGGGCCCGCAGGCCGCCCCTGGGCCGGGAGGGCTCGGTGTCCTTCAGGGACACGCTTCCCGCGCTCCCCCACATGGAGCCATTACCCTCCCCCGCGGCCACTCGTTCCTCTCTTCCCCCCTCAGCCCCGAGGCGTGTCCCCACCCCGCGCCATGTCCTTCCTTCCCAGCCCGGCAGGAGGCTCCTTCCTGCGACCTTCAGGCCGGGCCGCGCCGGGACGGGACCTGAACCTCCTCCTTCTCTTTCTCCTCCCGTTACCTTTCCAGGGCCATCCTCATAGTGGCTCCTGCGGAGAGCGGAGGTGGTGAACCTGCGGACGGCGGCAGGCAGCATGGTACCGACCGGGCAGCGCGGACCCTCTCCCCGCACGACCTTCCCTCAGCACCGCGGCGCTGCTGGGAGCGGGAGGCGGGGCCGGAAGGGGGGAGCCATTACAGCCCAGGGGCATTATGGGAGCTGTAGTGCCGCGCCGTCACGTGGTACCTATTCGCAGGCTGTGATTGGTCGCACTTGGCCACCCAGAGGCGGGAGCAGCCCGCCGGTCTCTGCCTGGGGGCGCCATTTTGTCGTGTGCCCGGCGTTACCGCGGCGGTGGGGCGGCAGGGCGGGGAGTTCCCTTCAGGTGAGGCTGAGGAAATGGCACCACTAGAAAGGTGGTAGGAATGTTCAGATGTGAGAAAAGGAAGCGAAAGTAATGACGACAGTGGGAATGACAAACAAATAACCGCCCCTGCGTTACCTCAGACCAATGGTGTGGATAGTACAGGTCAGTTTGTAAAGCAGAGATGGTGAATCTTCTTACCTTTGTAGAGTGGCAAAACGGTGGAGCCGTGAGTAAAAATCCCTGCTTAATCTCTGCCGTGCTACACAAATAGAAGTCACTGAGCATCGATTTAGCTGATGGCCATAGTTTTAAAAAGTGTAAAGAGTCCAGTGAATATAGAAAAGGCAAATGGTGAAGATTTATGTGGTACTGCCAATTTTCATGAGTATTTTCTGATACAGTTTTCTTGACATGTTACACTTAAAAGAAACAATGTGGAGAAAAACAATGCAACACACCACCCTTCATGTTTGGAAAGGGAATAATAAGAAGCCCCACAAAGTTATATCTAAAATGATGATACAGAATCACAGAATGGTCTGGGTTGGAAGGGACTTTAAAGCTCACCCAGTTCCAACCCCCCTGCCATCAGCAGGGACACCTTCCACTAGGCCAGGTTTCTCAAAGCCTCATCCAACCTGGCCTTGAACACTTCCAAGAAAGAGCATCCAGAGCTTTTCTGGGCAACCTGGGCCAGTGTCTCACCACCCTCACAGCAAAGAATTTCTTCCCAATATCTAATCTTAATCTCCCTTCTTCCAGTTTAAAGCCATTTCCCCTTGTTCTATCACAACCTGCCCTTGTAAAATAGATCTGACTGTTTTCTGGCATACAGTATTTTAAATAAAAGCTCTTCATTTTGTTTTTATTTAAGTAAAAGAGCAGTTTGATGCTGCCATTGTTACGTTCCAGGGAAATAAGCCTTTCTTCATAGTTACGTACTATCTAAGGGAGGATTTTTATGCTCACCAGTATAGCACATTCAACAAGGCAGGTTGAACGAATTGCGAATTTGAGCAGTGATCCATGATTACATTAGTTTTTATTTAGAAAATATATTTTGGAAAATAGAGTAATTAGGAACAGTAAGGAGTTATTATTGCAGATTGTTTTGAGAGGCAAAGTGTTCAAGCAGAAGACAGAAAAGCAACAAAACAACAAAGTGTTTTTTTAATATTTAAAGTATATCAAATGAAGGTATTTGCCGAGAGGGACATTCATGGACTCCACACACGATTCAATGTGAATTCTACTGGAGACCTTTATTATTAGTTACATGATCACTTAAGCTGCTAACACACACACACACACAAATAAACAACTCTTCATTGGCTATAAGCTACTGTTCACACATCTGGTGACAATACTTGATTGGATAAATCCACCTGTTCATGGGGCATTCTTTTTACTTCTGACTGCTACATAAGGAGTTTTCTTATCTTGTTTTTCTTGCATTCTTTCTTGTGAATCTGCTCTGTTCTACTTTTTCACCCAAAGTCAGGACTTAATTGTTCAAGGCCAAAGCCTCTTGCAGCTTCAGCTCTTAAACCGCCAACAAGTATTCACATAAAGTGTAATGAAGTGCAAAGATTCATTTAATTTTAATGTATAGTTTCTTATATAAATTGCAAGCCAATATAATAGAAATGAATTTGCACTAGTTGCACTTAAAAGCACTTCAGAAACAGGTATGAGAGTAACCAGTAGATTTGGACTGGAGTGCTTTTCTGCATCTGAGTTTTAAAGTGAGTAAATTAAACTGCCAGGAAAATGCAGCAAGTTATTTTATACTTCTGAGACCAACACTTCCTGAAGCTGGAGGGCAACCCGAGTTAGTTCAGGTGCAATTTTCTGGGACATTCTCTCTGTTTCATGAAATGATGTAGCTCTTGAATTGTTCTAGATTAAGAGTGCAATTTACCTCCAGAATTCTAATTGAATGCCTTTTAAAAACAGGCATTCTCAACAACTTTTTTGACCCAAACGGCTTTTTCTGTAGTGTTTTGCTGACTGTACAGGGACAAACCAATTGGAATTTTGAATCAGGTAATCCTCATCCACATGTGTATTGATATCTTCGTCAGAACTTCAAGAGGTTTGTACTGCTGGCCGCCTCATTATGGAAGAAAAATCAACACTCCTACCCCAGGGTTATATTTATTCATAAATCTGCTTGTTCTAGCATTGTTATAATCTCTGCTAAAAATGTCTGGTACAGATTGCAGTTTCACAAACCTGTAGTTCTCCTTGGAAACTGTCGGAATAAATGGGTATCATATTTGCCATACAAGGAAATTTTAAGTGGGAACTTAGCCTAATCATTAGTAATTCAGCTGTTAATTATAGGTTTCTCTTAGAGGATTTATGTGAGCGTCATTAGGTCCTGTTTATTTCTCAGTGCTGGTTTTGTCTGTAGATACACCGTAGCCTGTTCATACACATCCTGTTCTGTCCCCCTCACAAAAAAGACAGTGACATGCAAGTTAACTAGATTTTTTTCCAAAGTGAATATCATTGCAAATAATTCATTGAAGCATGTCTGCAAATGGCCTTGTTGTTTCTGAGTGCTTCTTTGTTCCTTGACCATTAATAGCTAATATAGAACTTCAGGACACCTATTGGTGCTCATTGTAGGTTTAGTTGCAATTCCATTAGCTAGTTGGTTTTCAGATTTTTTTTTTTTTCTTTCCTCTGTGTAATTATATCTTTAATTTTATATGTCACAGTTTACAATTCTTTTTCCTTCTTCATTTACTAATTAAGTCTGTTGGAAGATACTTTCCTGTTTCTGTTAACTTCTCTTGCTTTTTAGACACCCATGCCTCTTTTTTCGCCCCCTTTCTCAAGCCTTTCCTAGTCGGAATTAATAGTACAATATTGTTCTGCTTCCTGTATGGTAGTGTGCTTTATCATCTTTTTAGCAAGCATTCTCATTTTAGTGTAGCTCTTCTCTTCCTTTAGTGGATTTTATGGAGTTTGTTGCTGCTGAAGAGAAGTTGAATATAGGTATAAAGATCCCCGTTACACAGTGGCACTTTACTGGTGAGATTTTCTAGCAGATGAAGATCTTTCATGTTATTCAGGACAAAGTAAATGTTCCATTTTCCTTTTGTGGTCACCTAGCCAGCTGATTCACAATGCTATCAGTGATATGGTTTAAAAATTTATTGTCTGCTTAACATCACAAGGTAGTTTTTGCTCAGGCTACTCACGGGATAATTTTAATCACTCAGTGGAATTGCAGTTCTTGTCCTAATACTATTGTGATTTTTTTTTTGGCATACCAGAGCTGGAGTTGCCCTCCTGCTGGGGAGAGCTGTGTCACAGTACTACATTGCTGCTACTGGGCTTGGACCTGACACCCATACAGATTTTGTGTTATTCAATAAGGCTATTTATTACAAAGAGATACTAAGCAGCACATAGTAGCGAATTTTACCCTACCAGTGTCAGAGTTTACTCACTCTTTCCTATGTATATTGAATGGTGATACTACAGTGTTTTGTTGACTGACTTAATTCTGGTATATTTCAGACAGGCTGGTCTGTCATTGTTTCCTTTTTAGAGCTATGTTGCATATTTCCACACAGATTAAAAGGGTCAAAAGCAGTACATTTAGTATCCAGATAATCCAGAAATCTTCTAGATTGCTTCCTACAGTGATACAGGCTTTCATTAGCAGTAGTAGTTTACTCCTTGAACTGGTGGTTTGCTGATGTTTTCTGTGTAGACAGAAATAGAGAACTGTAAGAAGACATGATAGAGAGTGATAGATCTTCAGGAGAAGGAATTAGCTGTTTTACAGTTGGTGAATAAATTTGTATGAATGCTCCTATCTGTTCTCCTTCAAGTATAAATTAGGAAATTAAATATGCCAGTCCAAGCATTTGAGAAAACCACACTGGAACAGTTTAGAGAAACAGACTCAATTGCTATCGATTGGAATTTTGGCAAAGAAATGAAAGTTAATATCATCCAAATTATTGTAAATATGATGTACAGTAATTATAATGAGACAGATTATTATAGGAGATGGTAAATGCTCCACTGGGTGCCTTTGTAAAAAGGCTGTCTAACTCGCACAGAAATTGTGGGGCTTACAAAAGGAATTACTGAGGCCTACGTTATGTGGAGGGTCAGAACAGATGATTATAATGGTACCTTCTGGCTTTTAAATCTAAATGAATCTTTGAATCTAGGCTTTTAATTCACATACAGCTTTTAATATCTACAATTCTTTCTTCCTTTAAAAAAAACCTGTTAATATAATTGCTTAGATTTGCCATGTTATCTTCTTCATCTTCAATAATATATTACCTTTTGCTGCTTATGAATATGACATGGTGATGAATTCTTTCAGGTACTGCTTTCTTACTTCTACTCACTTTTCCCCACAAAGGACATACCTCTTCTTGAACTGCAAGGTAAAAATATAAATAAGAAAAAATCCAGGTAACTAAAGAAAATAATATCTATTTTTTGTGATCTTGATGAAAGAAAGAAGCATAGAAAACTTAGTGGACGTTTTAGCAAAAGACACAGGCCATACACAAAATACACAAGTGCTGTCTGTTTCCAAGTTGATCATAGAATCATGGAATGGTTTGGGATGGAACAGACCTTAAAGCTCATCCAGTCCCAACACCCCTGCCATCAGCAGGGACACCTTCCACTAGACCAGGTTGCTCAAAGCCTTATCCATCCTGGCCTTGAACACTTCCAGGGAGGGGACATCCAGAGCTTCTCTGGGCAGCCTGGGCCAGTGTCTCACCACCCTCACAGTGAAGAATTTATTCCTAATATCTAATCTAAACCTCCCCTCTTTCAGTTTAAAGCCATTTCCCCTTGTTCTGTCATTAACTGCTGTTATGAAAAGTCCCTCCCCAGCTTTCCTGTAGCCCCTTCAGGCACTGGAAGGCCACTATAAGATCTCCCCAAGACCTTCTCTTTTCCAGGCTGAACAGCCCCAACTCTCTCAGCCTGTCCCCATAGGAGAGGTGCTCCAGCCCTCGGATCATTCTTATGTCCTCTTTTGGACTCTTTCTAACATGTCTGTATCTTTCTTGTGTTGGGGGCCCCAGAACTGGACACAGCACTCCAGGTGGGGTCTCACCAGATTGGAGTAGAGGGGCAGAATCCTCTCCCTTGATCTGCTGGCCACGCTTCTCTTGATGCAGCCCAAGATGCAGTTGGCCTTCTGGGCTGCAAGTGCACATGGCCGGCTCATGTTGAACTTCTCGTCTACCACCACTCCCAAGTCCTTCTCTTCAGAGCTGGCCTCAAGCCACTCATTGCCCAGCCTGTACTTGTGCTTGGGGTTGCCCCAACCCAGGTGCAGGACCTTGCATTTGGCCTTGTTGAACTTCATGAGGTTCACACAGGCCCACCTCTCAAGCCTGTCAAGGTCCCTCTGGATGGCATCCCGTCCCTCCAGCGTGTCAACCGCACCACTCAGCTTGGTGTCATCTGCGAACTTGCTGAGGGTGCACTCAATCCCCCTGTCCGTGTCACCGACAAAGATGTTGAAGAGCACTGGTCCCAATACTGAACCTTGAGGGACGCCACTCATAACCAGTTTCCACTCGGACATTGAGCTGTTGACCACAACTCTTTGAGTGTGACCATCCAGCAAGTTCCTTATCCACCAAGTGGTCCATCCATCAAACCCACATGGTTCCAATTTGGAGATAAGAATGCCATGTGGGACGGTGTCAAACACCTTGCACAAGTCCAGGTAGATGACATCAGTTGCTTTAGCCTTATCCACCAGTGTTTTGACCCCATCATAAAAAGCCACCAGATTGGTCAGGCATGATTTGCCCTTGGTGAAGCCATGTTGGTTGTCACCACTCACCTTCTCATTCTCCATGTGCCTTAGCTTAGTTTCTGGGAGTATCTGCTTCATGATCTTGCCTGGCACTGAGGTGAGACTGACCGGCCTGTAGTTCCCTGGGTCTTCCTTGTTTCCCTTTTTAAAAATGGGGGTGATGTTCCCCTTTTCCAGTCTGCAGGAACTTCACCAGACTGCCAGGACTTCTCAAATATGATAAATAGTGGCTCTGCAACTTCATCTGCCAGTTCCCTCAGGACCCACAGATGCATCCCATCAGGTCCCATGGACTTGTGCACCTTCAGGTTCCTTAGGTGCTCCCAGACCTGATCTTCTCCTACACTGGGTGTCTTTCCATTCTTCTGGACCCTCCCTTTGCTTTCTAGGACTTGGGCAGTGTGGCACGAGTCCTTGTCAGTGAAGACTGAAGCAAAAAAGTCATTGAGCACCTCAACCTTCTCAATGTCTTGGGTGACCAGATCTCCTGTTGCTTCCGGAGAGACCCCACATTTTCCCTAGTTTTCCTTTTCTCCCCAACATACCAGTAGAAGTGTTTTTTATTACCCTTGGTATTTCTGGCCTGATTTAATTGGCTCAGGGCGTTAGCATTCCTAACCTGATCCCTGGCTTCTCAGGCAATTTCTCTGTATTCCTCCCAGGCCACCCATCCTTCCTTCAACCCTCTGTAGGCTTCTTTCTTGATCCTAAGTTTGTTCCGGATCTTCTTGTCCATCCATGCAGGCCTCCTGCTGTTTTTACCTGCCTTTCTCTTTCTTGGGGTGCATCATTCCTAGGCTTGGAGGAGGAGATTGTTGAGTACAAGCCAGCTTTCCTGAGCCACTCTTCCCTCCAGGAATTCATCCCATGGTACATGACCAAGCAGATCCCTGAAGAGGTTAAAATCTGCTCTCCTGAAATCCAGGGTGCTGAGCTTACAGTGTGCCTTCTTCACTTCCCTGAGGATCTCGAATGCCACCATTTCATGATCACTGCAGCCAAGAGTGCCCGAGAGCTTCACATTCCCCACCAACCCCTCCTTCTTGGTGAGAACAAGGTCCAGCATGGCACCCCTCCTTGTTGGTTCCTCGACTACCTGGAGAAGGAAGTTGTCCTCCACGCATTCCAGGAACCGACTGGATTGTTCGTGCCCTGCTGTGTTGTCCCTCTAACAGATGTCGGGGTGGTTGAAGTCCCCCATGAGGACCAGGGCTTGTGAACATGAGGCTGCTCGTATCTGCCTAGAGAGGGCCCCATCTGCTTGGTCTCCCTGGTACAGCAGCCTGTAGCAGACCCCCACTGTAACATCCCCTTTCCCTGCCTTCCCTTTAATCCTGACCCATCAGCTCTGGGTTAGCTCCTCATCCATCCTCAGGTGAAGCTCCATACACTCCAGCTGGTCACTGACATGGAAGGCCATGCCCCCTCCTCATATGCCCTGCCTGTCCTTCCTGAAGAGCCTGTATCCTTCCATTCCAACACTCCAGTCTTGGGAGCCATCCCACCATGTCTCCATGATGCCAATCAGGTCGTACCCCTGCAGGCACGCACACATCTCCAACTCCTCCTGTTTATTGCCCGTGCTATCTGCATTAGCATAGAGGCACTTCATTTGGGCCCCCAGTGAAGTTGGTTGGAGCAGCTGGACTCCCAGTGTGGTGGTCTTCAGGCATCTACCTCCTGGAGTTACTACCAGTTATATCCCCTTCCCCCTTCCAATCCAGTTTAAAGCTCTGTCACTGAGCCCCGCTAATTCTTGCCCCAGGACCCTTTTCCCCTTCTGAGACAGGTGTGTCCCATCTTTTGTCTGTAGCCCCGGTGCCATGTAAACCTCCCCATGGTCAAAGAAACCAAAACTCTGCCTGTGGCACCAGCCTCTGAGCCATGTGTTGATTAGATGTGTCTTCCTGGTCCTGTCAGTGAACCTCCCTGACACTGAAGGGATTAAGGAAAACATGACCTTTGCACCTGATCCTGCAACCAATCTCCCCAGTGACCTGAAGCCCTTCTTAATCGCTTGTGGACTTTTCTCTGTAATTTTGTCACTACCAGCCTGGATGCCCAAAAGCAGGCAGTAGTCTGAGGGCCACACCAGGCCAGGGAGGTTCTTGCTGATATCCCTGACCCGGCCCCCAGGGAGGCAGCAGACTTCCCTGTGGGAGGGATCTGGTCGACATATGGGGCCCTCAGTTCCCCTCTGGAGGGAATCACCTAGCATGATTACCCTCCTTTTTTTCTTGGTTGAACTAGTCCTGAGGAGTTAGGGTGTCTGACTCGCCCTGGATGTCTTCCTGGGTGGATCTTCCTTTCCATCCTCACTCTCCTGACTCCCAGTTTCCAAGTCCCCATACCTATTGTGTAGCAGTAACTAGGAGGGCAAGGGAGGCCAGCAGGAGATCTGTCAATTCATGCCAATCAGAGATATAATGATAGAACCAAGATATGAGTCATACTGATTTTTTTCAGTCCTGTTTTATGAGTGAAGGAACAGTTGGTTTTAAATACTAAAATTATATATGGTAAAGTTGAAAATGTATTTCATGAAAACTTTTTAATAGCATAAACTCCCTAAATTTTTTAGTAGTGTCATGGGCAGAGGTCTCAAGAGACAAAGCGACTGTGATACAAGACTTGAAAGTACTGTTTGTCTGCACAAATTATCCTGTATGTTTGTTGGCAAGGTAAATTATTTTCTGGAGCAGTTAAAATTAGGAGTTAACCTCTGTCCGGTCATAAGGTCAGGTATTAACCACAAGATTAAGCAGTTGTTAAATGCTAATTAGTCAAGGGGAAAGGCTGAATAGAAGCTGTAAGAGGCATTATGTAATGGATATTAGTTACATATTTTTTAGCAAAAATATGGGTTAGCACAAATATGTCTAACATGCACAGGTTAATTTGTCAGTGTATTAGTCTAATTTCACAATTGTAGAAATACGTCTTTCATAACAATACTTTAGCTTGCCTTATATATGAAAGGTTTGTTTGTTTGTTTTTTGCAAATTTAGTATTCTGAAATGTAAAAATATATTACAAATGTAAAACAGAGAACAGTGTTAAAAATACTATGGGGATAATCAACAACAACAACAAAATGTTAGTATGTGAAGCATCTGTATTTAACATAAGGAAAGGCTGAAAACCTAGAAGTGAAAGAATATAGATAATATTAGAGAGAAGAAGTATATTTTATTATTTTAATATGGATATAGTTGTTAAAACCAGCCAAGCTTCCAAATGTGCAAGTCTTCCTAAAGGTATGAAATTGATGGAGTTATTTTCGAAGGTAAATGAAGACTGAAAATAATTTTCATGAGGCATAGTTGAAGGTATACCTTTTTCCACCCTCAAGATTTTTTTTTGAGAGGTTGCCTTCACAGATCCAGGTTGCTGTGTAGTTGCACCAAAACTTATGCTGGCTCACAGAAAAGTATGGAGCAGTTGTAACAATAAAAAGGTGGAAATGGAGGCACAGAATTACTGCTTTTCTTGGCAGCAGTATCAGTTTATGTTGGCAAAAAGAGCTTGTCCAACTACAGCTTTAATGCTGAATATTAGGGCATGAGAAGTCTATTACATGAGGCACATAAAATTCTTTTCCAAGTCTCAGATTTCTAATGGCTACTGCATTTATGAATTTTAGTTCCCAGGATCATCCTTGATGATATTCAAGGTAAGATGTTACCGTGGTAGATGTTACAAAACTTAGCAGTTTTATAAGCAGATTTCAATGTATCATGATATGTTGTATAAACAAGAGGATAAAATCATCAGAGATTTTTTTTGTGTATTATCTTTGTATCCAAAAGTCTTCCTGACACTCACTGTGAGCTTTTTTTTTTTGTCTTTTTGTCAACCACTGCTCCACAAATGCAACTTACCTCCTCTTTAACACCGTGTAATTAACACTATTTTACAGTTAACATGTTAACATATTAGCAATTAACATATGCAGTTAGACTTACTGTTCTGAACCTGAATTGAAATACTATGATTTTTGCATCTGTTTGAAACCTAAACAAGGGCCTGTGTGACCAAATTTGGCCTGTTAGCTCCGGTTGTATCATTTGGGCTTGTAGGGAAAAGTAACACAGTACTTATGTAATTCATACTTGTAAATTATCATGACTACAAAAGTACTGTAGGAGCTTCTTTCCAGCACTCCTGCTTGTTAGAGTGGTCACTTGTAACTACTGTAGTGTCAAATCTTTGTGAAAAACGCAGGTAATACAAAAAGTAAAAGAATGGCTGGAGAGCTGCCTGGTGGGAAAGGACCTGGGGGTGTTGGTTGACAGCAGCTGAGCATGAGCCAGCAGTGTGCCCAGGTGGCCAAGAAGGCCAAGGGCATCCTGGCCTGGATCAGAAATGGTGTGGCCAGTAGGATCAGGGAAGTGGTGGTCCCCCTGCACTGGGCACCGGTGAGGCTGCACCTTGAGTGCTGGATTCAGTTTTGGGCCCCTCACTCCAAGAAGGACGTGCAGGTGCTGGAGCATGTCCAGAGAAGGGCAAAGTTGCTGGGGAAGGGTCTGGAGCACAAGTATGATGAGTTCACAGCTGAGGGAACTCGAGTTGTTGAGCCTGGAGGAGAGGAGCCTGAGGGGAGACCTTCTGGCTCTGTCCAGCTCCGTGAAAGGAGGGTGTAGCAAGGTGAGTGTTGGTCTCTTCTCCCAAATAACAAGTGACAGGACAAGAGGGAATGGCCTTAAGTTGTGCCAGGGGAGGTTTAGGCTGGGTATTAGGAAAAAATTCTTCACTGAGAGGGTTGTAAAGTATTGGAACAGGCTGCCCAGGGAGGGGGTGGAGTCACTTTCCCTGGTGGTATTTAAAAGATAGGCAGACAAGGTGCTTAGGGACATGGTTTAGTTGTGGACTTCACAGTGTTTGGTTTATGGGTGGACTCAACGATCTTGAAGGTCTTTTCCAATCAAAATGATTCTATGATTCTATGAAAAATTGCTTCTTCATATAAATCATTTCTTATGGATGTGAAGTCTCACTTGTATGTGTAAAAACAAGTTTCACAAGCTGAAATGAGTGTCTGACAATAATATTTTACCTTGACAGAATTTTTTTTCATTACTCTTAAAGCACTTTGCAGCATTAATTACATCTTACAAAGTTCCATATAAAATAGGTAATGGAAGGTTTATTATGTGGAATCTATTTTAGAGGCTTCACAAGAACACAGCACTTTGCATTATTTATTTTGTCTTGACTTCTTTCTCTATTGAAAGCTCCTTATTTATTATCATAAACACCAAGACACATTTGGTTTGTAATTACAGTGAACAGCGTTATAATTACCTGCATTTTGAACTATCTCATTGTAACAGTCATTGCCTGGTTGCTAAAACTTGTGTTTGAAGGAGCTTTTTTGTGTATAGGAATGTCTAGGAGCCCTGGAATCACCATACTTACCCTATACTTCCTTGCAAGTGCAATATTCAATTTACATAGGTAGTAAAAGCAAAAAATGCCCTTATCTTTTCTGCCCTATTTGTGTTTATTTTTATATAGTTTAATAAAAGTTTTAAAAAATAAAAATCCTTTTTTAATTTTATATCAGAGGGGTTTGAAATCTTCTTATTAATTTCACTAGCACCAGGGTAGTATGTAGTGGAAAATATGCAAGGGGTCAAAAAAGACCCCTCAAAATACAGTTGTTCTAATATACCTGTGATGTATATGGTTTGCATAGTTGTCAGATTGTTTTCTGCCAGTCTCCTCCTTTACAATTCTTTAGTTATGCACAATCATGTTTGATATATTTGAATTTCTGAAAATTTTTTTTTAAAATTAGTTTAGATGGATGAAGTCATTATGGTCCACTTTCTCGCTGTAGGAAGAAGTCCTTTGTTTAAATGTATTGTGCAAATGGGAGGTTATTCCTCTTATTGTTTCAGTTTTTTAACATTTGTAATTTTTTCCATTGGTATTTCGTTTCTGAAGTTCAGAGCAATACACACTGACTGTCTCCCTGACTGAAGAAAGTACTGAATAAAACTTGTATGTATCTCTGTTGTTAAAAAAAAAAAAAAATGTTGAGAATGTGTTTTATGACCCTTAATCTTGGAGAGAAATGCTGTGGTGTAGAACTCATTTTATTAAGATCAATGTTACCAACAGGGAATTAGTTGCTTCCAAAACCATGATAGATATTGTGAATGTTTCCTAGAGAAATATATTTTTTACAGTAGGCTAAAATTTGTGATATATTGAGCTAATTGAAAAGCCTGTGAAGGGTCCATAAATGCTCTTGAGTTTTGAAGGAGGTGTTTAACCTACCTAGGATTTTTTTTTTCCTATGGATAGACTGAATTGTGTTCAAACTACCAAATGAAGAAGTTGATGTACAATAAATTGAAAAGGGCTTGTTTGTGTACACAGGCTATCCTACTTTATATCCTACTTTATATGTGGTAAAGTGGTATCACATACATGGCATGAATACTATTAATTTTGACAGAAAGAGGTGCTTTATGTGAGTGCAGGTGTTCCCGTAGAACATACTGAATTTTATCAACAGTTTGTTTTATTTGCCTGGTTATATACTTGTGTGCCCATTACAGCTTGTTCCAGTATATGTATTTTATTTTAAAAAACCTCACCCTTTTAAGCAAATTAGTGATACCCATTTAGGTACTATGCTAAGACAAGCATTGGCAAATCTGAATAAGGTATCATAAAGGAAAATAGATCAAACTCCAAACATTTGGAGATTCTACCTTAAAAGTAGCTACTTTAGTACATGGTGGTGAAGTATTGTACCAGGAGGAATCTGATCTTAAGGCCATCATCCAAAATTTTGCTTAACTTTTTGGGTTTCTCGCATTATACAGGGGTGTTTTTTGTCTTGTCTTGCCACTTAAGTGAGGCCAATGTTGTTGTGCTCTCTCTGCATGTTTGTATTTCGCCTTTGGTAAGATTTGAACCCTCTGGCTGCTTTCAAATACATTTCACAAAGGATACTAAGATAGTAAGTTTCTATATTTTCCATGAGAAGAGGTGACCTTGCATAGGAAATTAAAATTCAGGAGCATTTGCCTAGTGTGATAAGTGGTTTTTGTTTTTTTTTTTCCGTCGTGGTAGCCATGTACTCTGGATGATGACCTGGGGAGTTTGTTGGGCAAATGAACATTAGACTTTCAGGGATGTGTAAGGGAAATGCACTCGGACTTGGCAGGATGAACCCTTTGAGCCTGGCAAAGGGAATGGATCTTGCCGAGGCAGAAGTGGTTGAGTGGTTACAAAAGCAGTAGCTGACGCGAGTGGAATAGGTTGCAGTCAGAATGTGTGTTGACAGACATATGAAGAGTATCATGTAAGTGTGGACTGTTTGTTCTGAGGTCTTTGGGTTTTTTGCTTTTGTTCCCAAATTTTTTTTTTCTTTTTCTATTTTTAGTTGGCTTTATAAAGATAGAGTAGGAAAAAAGAACAGGCTAGACTGTTGTAAGCTTTGAGAATGTGAGTAGTTTTCTTGATACTCAAAATCTGGCTGACTGCTGAGTTTATTCCACAGTGTGTGGTGTGAACAATCACCTGCCACAGCAGAATATGTTTGTTCACCTGACATGAAAGTAGCGGGATTTAAAGCAGCGTGAGGAAATGGAGAAGCTCATGGGTGAACTTGGAATGGAAGTTGTAGTATCCACCCTCATTGTGAAACCCCGTATACTGTAAGCATGGCCTGCTGAGAAGAAATTATCTAATCCTTTAGATGTTACACACCCTCCAAACAGTGACAATATGCTCATGCACTGAGAGTGGGTCTGCATCAGGACTGCTCAAGACGAGAGGAAGGAGGTGGACAGAGTTGGAGACTGTTAGGCATGTAGCTGAGAGGCCTGGGACTGCCCGTACACTTGGCTGCTAGCAAGGTAGCAGACTTAATGAGATGTCTAGGTTGCTTAGATGTGGAGAGGGAACATGGCAGTCATGCACCATGTTGGTATTAATGACACAGGGAAGAAGATGAGCACCTGGAAGACTAAGATCTTCATGACAGTGTTGTTTGAAATGCTGCTCATGCTGTGTCTGGATCCTGGGAGGCAGATAGAGCTCTGAGGTAAGGTGTAGAGGGGAGGCATTAGGGCTGTTGGTTGTCATACAGGGACTGCAGTTTAAACATAACCTAGAGGTGGGATATCTAGGAGGTGACATGCCAACTGAAGTGCCATTTGCTTAAACCTCAGTTCACCTCTAAATCTCAACTGATGTTATTGCATAATGTTTCAGGGAATAAGGGAAAAGAGAGCTGCAATTAATTTGAATGGGAAGTCTGAAAACCCTCAGTTGCTCACAGGTGCATTGTCATGTGCTATTGATGACTCAGGATTTCTGTGAGAAGACTGCATTTCAAAAATACAGTGGTTAAAACAAAAGGAAATGAAGGTGGAAGGAGAAAGATTTTTTTTTTGTACTTTTTATGGAAAAAAAACAAACAAAACCAAAACACAACAAACCATAAAAGGTCAAATTGCCTTTCTCTGTAACTTATTGGATCAATGCAATTACCCCTCTATTTACTGTTGTTTTAAGTACTTTCAGGGTGCATTTTCTGGACTGACATTTCAGAAACTTGTAGTTAGTCATAAGCAATAGCTTTCTGTATTGTTTGTCTCCCTGATAGCAGTAGATTGTTCAGCTGTTAAGCAAGTATTGGTCTCATTTTTCTTGTTTATATGTTGTCAGACTATAAATTAACTCATGACAGTTTATGCACAAGTTTAACTGTATCTTTTACAACAAGGATCCCTGCCAGTGGAATTACTTCTGACTTAACTTGATTACAGAACAGTAGCTGACATTTCTAAAACCCATTCTGAGATACCTTAAGCAGACACGCCAGAGTTGACAGGAGGTGAAATTATATAATTTTAATTTTGACATCATGGAGGATGTAAAAATAATTTAATGTCTTAGTTCCCAGAGCTCAAAGCTGGAGTTTCCATCAGAGCCTACTTCTACTAACAGAGCAGCTTTTTTTTGAGGAAGTTAGTTAGTCTGTCTGCTGGCAGTCTCAAGGAGAACCAGTGAACTGGCCTGCTCTGGCTATGGGCAAGTGAAACTCTTCTGACAACTTGTTGAAATATGCTTTGATTCTGCGGTAGCAATGAGGGTGGTTGGGCTCTGTGCTTATGGTTACACTCTGTACTGAGGGGCCTTAAGAGGACAAGGCTCTGTTACTTGACAATGGCCTCATATTTAAATATTTTTATATATAGCAATACACAAAATATACATATTTGTATACATATATACAGTTTAAATAAAAACAGTCTTTATAGTTGTACTGCACTATTTGATGTGAGGGAAGTCCCAAGAGTCTCCTTTTTTGGTTTCCCAGGATAGTGTTTCTCCTTCCTCTAAAACTTATCACCTTAAACAGTGCACATTTCTCATCATATTTTTATTCATTAATAATATCCCAGTTCAGTAAAGCTGTTTTTATTTACTAGTGAGCCTTTCAGTCCCTGCACTGACCTGTTCAATGATCTCTCCTCTAAACTTAGTTTTTCAATGTTTTTGTAATATTCTGGTTAAATTGAATGTGTGTATCAATGATCATCTACCAATGATCATTATAATGTGATATTAACTGTTCAAAATGTTGAATGTGAAATATGCTGGTGGCCTCTATTTTTCGTTAATTGTACGTCAATATTATCACCTTTGTTTATGAGGTCAACAAAGAGCTAACATCTACCAAAGCACAGATATTTTTTTATTTAAGCACTGTCTGTGTTTGGTTAGCTGTCAGGTAAGCTGAAGAGACAATGAGTTTAGTCTTGGGCTTGCTTATGAATTTGCTGTGTAATTCAGGCAGCACTGACTCACTAACTTTAAATATCAACTTAAAATGAAGTGTCAGTGAAGGTGATTCACATTGTCTTCATTACAAATGCTAACAAGATCATTGTGCTAGAAAGTCTGCAGTCAGACTTATCAGTCAAGTGAACAAGACAGGTAGGAGGAAGTATTTCAGTGATACACATTTCATAGAGGGATAACCAAGAAGATGCTGCACTATATTTACTAGAATGGCATTTTCAGAATGTTCTGAAACTACCATAGGTTCCTAAGTTTCCACAACAAAACTCGTGCAAAGCTGCAAACTTGGGTGCAGCCCAAAAGCTAACTACCTGGTTTGTTTTTTTCCTAATGGGAATTTAAAGCTAGTCATTTGCCACACCTTTTAGCAATGAATGTGTTTCTATGTCATATTTAACATTTTCCTGTAAAATAAGCTACATTTTGATACTCTGCAGATTCCTACTCTGGAATGTACTGTGCATGTTCTCCTCCTTCCCCTAAAACAAGATGTCTTTTTTACTCAAAGACATGGTTTGCTTTGTTGAGTCTAAGGCACAATGTGAGAATTGCATGCTGTATTAGGTTTATGTGACAAGATTTTGGGTGTGCTGCAGGACAAGGTCTTGAAATAGCCAACTTGTGTTACAAAAATGTAAATTTGCCTTCCTCACCTTGAAATACTTGAACTTCACTCTCTGTACACTCTATTTGGCTCCTCTAAGGTCACCTGACAGAGGATCCAGGAATGTTTTCCAGAACTGAAAAGTCTGTTTGCACTGGTGAGACTGGGTTTAGCAATGGAATGCTAAATCTGGGAGATGGGGCAGCTTGACGATGAGACAGAATGCAAGTCCAACAGGAAAAGACAACAAGGACACAAAATGTGTTTTGGTTTCCTTTGATGAATCTGGCCTGAACTAAAGCCTCGTGAGGTCGTGAGGTTTCACGACCATATAGAAATACTGATGTCAGAGTATGAGGTGCTAAGGATGCATCCTTGCATGAAGACGCTGTAGAACCTGGAACTCCAGAATCCTTATTCAGAGTTTTACTTGAACAATTTTAAAAATCTTTTTTATCAGCTTAATATTTGTTCCTGAGATTAAAAAAAAATTCCTCTTAAACATCTGAAGGAATACACTCTGGAATTAATCTTGTGTGGACTTAGTGTCATTTTTAATCCTCTGTGGCTCCAAACTTTATCAAATGCTTGATGTATTTATCAAATACCATGAATGATTTATATTGCTCAAAGGTATCTTTTTTTTTTTTTTTCATGTCTCATCTTTTTCTTATGCTGTGTCTTGAAGGGTTGTGTTTAAAACTCTGAAGAATTTCATAGCATCACCAGCTTGTCACTGGGGCCCAGCTCTTTCTCTTAAAATAGTTCATCTTGTAAGTAGCAATTCAATACATTTTATATGAGGGAATCATTGCAAACTAGACATGGGGGTAGCAGTGGGTTTTTTTTTCTACTGGACATACTCAATTGCTTCACAGAATTTCATTTCACAGTTAGGAACTTGACTCCTGACTAGAGTTGTATGATATTGCCAATTTTTGCTTTGAGTATTCAAGTGTAAAAATGGCTAACTTTATGAGAATACAGTGTATTTAATCCAGCTCAAGGATGTCATGTTACTGTAGAGCAAGTGATTGTTGTCTGTGAAAATAACCAGACTGAAATACTGGAAATTTAAAACAGAAAAACCTAATTTTCCTATAGGTACTGAGGTTGAATCAAAGATTATTTATGCCCCATCTTGATGAGAATGTAAGTTTGATGTTGTATTGTGTGTTGTATTATTATTTGAAAATAAACAGAACCAAGCAGATTGATAGTCCTTTATACTCTCCTGTTTCCTACAACTCTGGTAGCACATAACACAGTTAAATCTAACTCAACTGGGTGTTTTATGGTTCCTCAGAATAGGGAGCAGGGCCTAAACAGCTGAGATGTTAATTTTCTTTGGGTATTTTCTTGGATTTTGCTTTGGTAGTGCAAGCACATGGCTGAGTAACTATAGTTGAGTCTTCCTTGAATACTGCTGTTAAGCTTTTCAGGTAAATATGATGGGTGGGTGGAAATGTGCTTGAAACTTCAATTCTGTGGGTGAGAATTCAAGGCCAGATATGTCTGCTTGTAGGAATATGCGGCAGAGATATGAAATTTCTATAAGAAGCTCAGTTTTCCTACAGTTATTTTTTACTTACATGCATAATGTCATACGTCAACTTAATTTGTTATACAAAACATTTTTATCACCGACAGCACTTTCTCCTAGATTATATCTGAAGTGTGGTAATTGCACATGTAGAATGCAAATGTAGAAACTTCTTGTATCTTGAGATTGAGGCTGGGTGCCGCAGCTTCATCCCAGTTCTTGTCCCCAGTCTGTATTTCCGATATTTCTTTCGTCTGAAAACTACTTGTGAGTTATATGACCAGAGTCAAAACATGTTCTGGCGTTTATTCGTTTTCTCCAAATCCAAAGTCTCTTTGTAGTCCTGTCTTTTCAGGACCTCTGGGGCCATTTAATCTTTTGGTGTTTTCCAGAGGAAAAAGCAGGAAGGAAGCAGAGGGCTAAGGCTGGAGGCAAATACGTCAAGGAAGGATATTTGGGAAAAGATAAATGAGAAAGGGGTTACTGGAAGAAATTGTAGGGGATTGGATAGTGCACATCCATGAGATCAACAGCATCAGCTTGTGTTCTGTTCTACCATCCAAGCTTGGATTCAGGAAAGTTCTTTGGTGTACACATGCATGGTTGTGATAGTTTAACTGCACGGTACTCAAATCTATGCTGAAGTGCTTTCCAAACTGGGACTGGCCTTACAGCTGAGCCCGTGTTTGCATCTGATGCATCTGATTTGGTGTCTAAATAAAAGGAAGACAGTAATACATCATTCTGTCATCATAGTCTCCAAAGGGCATGTGAACGTTATAAGGAAATATGTATTAAATCTTAGGGAATTAGAAGTGACAATTTAATAAATGCTTTCAGATTTTATTTACTGTGCTTTGTGTGGTGTTTATTCTTTTACCTTCTACTGAGACTAATATATTTGTTGAGACCATAAACGTTTTTTCACATCTGTCATTCTCTTCTTTTAGCAAAGCATTTAAACATTAAGCTGTCCCAAAACAACCCCATGGCTTTTTTTTTTCTAAGCAATATGTCATGATTTCTGGGTAGATTTCTGTTTGCCTACAGACATTTTATAAACTTCTTAATTTAACTGAGGAGACTTAAATGATAGTGTATAAGAAGATAATGAATTGTTCTTGTTTCTAGTCACAGGATCTCATTCTAGAGGAGCAGGAAAAGTCAATCCTTTGTGTGTGTGTAAACGAACAGAGAACCTATTTGTATAGCACAAGAGCTCTATTAACGTTCGTTTGATGAGCATGTTACTCTGATAGGAAAGCTGATTTATCATATGCACCTTACCATCAGGACTTCTGAAGGTGCAGGTACTTTATGAGGAAGGCCATGTGTGATAGTGGTTGACATGAGACTGTAGTTACTGCGAGTTCTGCTATGTAGTATAGTGGCACACAAAATGAATTAAACAATATGTAACAAATAAAAACCTTTTTTTTTTCCTTAACACAGAATATGTTTATTTTATAATCTTGTTGTCTCCTCTTTCTGCTACAGTAAAATGTGATGAATACTGGGAACTATAGAGTTGTTATACGATGCTGTGTAGAGAGTTAGAGCTCACAGAACCAATCTAAAACTTAAAAATAACGCAAATTTTCAAAATAATTATTTTGCACTGATTTCAGTAGGAGCAGAATTGTTTTGAACTTTGATTTGTCAGTCAGCCCAGTACTTTATAGATTGTCCTTGGTGGTTAGGTGACAATTTCTGAGACTCTACTTTCAGTTTTAGCCCTGGACCATCCTTTATTTAGAGACTAATACATTGGAATAAGCCTAACCAGTTAAGAAGTAACCTGTAAACTTTTTTTTCCAAACTTGCAGTGTGTTCTAAAGAGGGTCACTGCTTGTTATACTTCTTGACTCTAATTGCAGTTTTAAGTTTTTTATTGCTCTTTTGGCTCCAAGGTTACTCCATGCCCTTGGTTGTTGCATAGGTCAGTAATCTCTGTCCTTGCTACAGAGTGCATTCTTCTCTTACCCCCTGATACTGATGTTGAGCCTGTCTCGCTTGACTTCAGCTTCAGTTTTGTGCTGGGAGGGCTGTTATCCAAATCTGGAAAGGGTAGGGACATGGGAATTTTATTAATAAATCCAATAGATAGCTCATGCAGTACGAGGAAATGGAGAGAATACCTTATATTTGTGTGTGAGAGAATGATAAATTAAATTCAGTATGCTGGTGGGTGTGTGTATATATTGGTATATATAATGTACAATCAGATATGGCTGTAAAAAACATAAACAGGCATAAAATATTTCCTGCCAGAATCTTTCTTTGTAAAGAAGTGTTTATTTTCTGAAACTGGAGGTAGAGAAATTTCCTGGGAAAGCGTTTGAAATATCTAACTAATACTTTCCTACTGGTAAGGTTTTTTTATTGTTTGAAATGAAATTGTGCTTCAATACTTTAGGTAGCATGTATCAGAGAATCTTAAAATAAAGACTTTGTAACCTCTCTTTACCTTCTCAGGGAAGAAACAAAAAATGAATGTTAAATTATAGGAAGTCATTTAGTTTGGCTTAGTTTCATTTTAATTCAACATGGCTTATTTTTCAGGTCTGTAAAAACGTCTTTGCTTTACAGCCATGTCCACCAGAAGAAAAAAGACTTCTGCCAGGACCTGTAGTGGCTACAGAGATGCATTAGAAAGAGCCTTGAGGTTATAACCTCAGAGCTACACTGAGAGTAGCTGCTTATGGCAGAGCATTTTGACAGCTGTACTTCCCAGTGAAGTAGCAGTAAGTATCTTGCAACAGTAAGACCCCTAGAGTGGGTTTTTGGGTTGTGGGTTTGGGGTTTTTTGGTTGTTTTTTCTTTTTTTTTTTAATCAAACACTAAAACTTTTAAGGTTGGTGCAAATAACTTAAAGAGAAACATCTTATACAATGGGTAAGAGACTCAAATGTAAGCCTAGAAGGGTAACAGTAAATAAGTGTAAAATTGCAGTTTTGGGGCTAAACTATGTGTACATTATTTTTCTATTTAAAAATGAGGACACAGTGCTGTCTACTGAAAAATGAGAACTCCTAGGTAGCAGGAGAAGTTCTAAAAGTAAGACAGTGCATTTTCCTCCCATTCCTATGGATGTTAAATAAAAGTGGAGGAAATCTCATATCTAGAAAAAATGTAAATTAAAATTGGAAAAAAAAAGTTATTCTGGGCCTCAATTCAATAAAAGAATTGTTTGAAGAAAGATAAAATTACATAACCCTAATACAGAATAGGAGGACGAATAGTGTAAAACATTGCTATGTGAAAATTCCTACAATACTTGATAGCAAACTCAGAAAGGTTCTAGAGCTAGTAAGATGAGAAGCCCGCCTGTTTCCTTGTGTCTTACTTTTGACAGTTTTATCCAAAGAAAGCAGATATAAAAACCTGACCTGCACTCACTGTAGGTAAATATAAATGTCTAATAAATGAGAGAGGCAGCACATGTTTATGTGAAAGTTCTCATGCCAGTGACTTAAGATGGAAGAGAAATTCAGAAGTCATTTTTAAAGCCTTCCAATATTTCTGTTTTTGTCTTAATATTTTGCTCAGAGTTAGGATAATCAGAAACAAATACAGAGCATATATTGTCTGTTAAAAAAACCCGTTTTTTTTTCCTTTCTCCCACATAAAATGGGCAATGTGGTGACTGTTTTCCCTCTGCAAAGTGCTTATATCTTCTTACCACTGAGGAGATGTGAGGAGTCCTTTTAATCTATCTCTGAGGACATGAATTTGAAACTCTACCCATACTAAAAATGAACAGTTGTTACTTGAGTTATCTTTAGTCAGCACTGTTTTCTGTGGGTTTTGCTCCTAAACCAGCAGCAAATAGGAACAGGGTAAGAGCCAAAGATTAATATATATTATGTTAATGTTCTTATCTGCACCAAGCCAAATTCTGTTAGTTCCTTCCTATATATTTATTTGGAAAACAAACAGAAGAGGTTCAGCTCTTTTCTCAAATCACTTTCTTATAGAGGAGGAAAAATCCAGCTTGTGAGGTTGGTCTTTACATAATAGTGTCTTTTAACATGTTAAGGGACTGGTATATGGTCTCTTCTACAGAGAAGCCTGTCAGAATCTCCTGTGTTGGTGGAATTACTTAGAGGAGGAGTTTATAACAGACACCAAGTGTGATGGGATGGGTGATGTTCAGAGCTGCTCTGGTTTGTGTATTCCCAGTGTTCACTCAGCCTGAGAAGCTGTTTCACTGCCACGGTGCTGAGCCAGAGCTGAT
Organism: Caprimulgus europaeus; assembly: GCA_907165065.1. The sequence continues at coordinate 8,154,396 of OU015527.1, forward strand.
GCTGCAGTACAAGCAGGAAGCCTTGACACTTGTGACCATCAGCTGGAACAGAGAATACAAATTAGTTTTAAGAGAGGCAAAGGGAGAGGTGGGGAATGAGTGAGGTGAATGTTAAAAATTTAAATAATAGGTGTCAGCTAACTCAGTTGGACTGGAACAAGTTAGGAGATGCTGACACAAAAGGGACACTAGAGTAGGTGGGCCTAATGAGAAAATGGGGGAGGTAATCTCTCGAGCTGCTGCTCTCGAGCAGCCAGAAAAAAAACCCCATACTGAAGGACCTCTGAAGGTCAGTAAATCCATTAAGAGCTAACTAGCTTATAATGGTGATAAAATTTATATTGTATGTGCAAATGTTGGAAGTGTCAATAACTACAATAAGCAGTGTAATTTACTTGTGCAAACTGATAAAACACAATAGGCAATATCCAGTTAATATAATGATTTCATTCAGCCATCTAATGAAAAGAAATTTTTCTGTTTAGGAGTTGGATTAGATGCTTCCTCATACAGTGAAAAAACAATAATACTAAGTGCTATAAAAAAGGCTTTCTTAGGTGAAATGTAATTTGAATTGTAGTAGTTGTAGATTTCCCTTAAATATTTTAGTACCTAATAAATATTCCAACAACAATGTAGATGAATTTTAACAGAGTGTCTTGCTGGTACTACTGATGCTAATTTACAAGATTTACAGCAATTACCATTTCCTGAAAGCTAAAAAATACTGAGTTATTTCATGAACACATAAAACAAGGCCTTTGAAAAGATTTAACAGGACTCTTAAAATGAAAAATTTGGCTCAGATATAATTTGAGCTGGATACAAAATTAAAGTGCACTGTCATTCCTGACATTCATAAAAATAAATTATTGTGTATTGTTTCCTTCTCTTTATTTTTGAATACAGATCAGTTTGAAAGAAACTAGATAGTTTCATTCTCTTGTTTCTGAGGGTGTTGGGAGGTTGCTGTGTGCACATCCAAATACCTAATTAACCCTGGAACCGAAGAAGCTTATCTCACAAGTTCATGTATGGTGAAACAGAAAGATTAGTCTTTTAAGTGACTGGAACTTTTTAGAAAAAACATATTCATAAATCTGATTCAGTTTTGATGGTATTTCTATATATTCCTTAGGACATCTAATCAGCAGCCATTTCAGCAGGTATCTCAAATATATATATATAGGTATGGTGATTTTTTCTTTTAAAGGGGAGACAAAGAAATAACAAATGAGAAGGAGTTCACAGTATTTCAGTTCAGAGGTGAAAACTTGATTGTAGTGAAATAATTGAGAAGATGATCTGTTGGTTAGTGAGGCAGGATTTATTTGTCACTTACAGTTGGCTAGAAGTTCCTTTTGAAGGTTTAAACAAAAGAATTTGTGTGTGCTCTTCCCTCCCATGGGTGTTTATTCTTCTGTGAAGTTTTCATGTATATACACATATAGATGTACAACATATGGTACTTGGTACATATTTCTTTGTTTTTTATCTTATTTAGGGATCCTCTGCTGATCACTCTAGGACTTGAATTCATAATCATTTTCTATAATCAGCAGAAAGAAAAGCACTGTAAGTCTGTTTTGTAATTTTATATGAAATTGCTGATAAATATTCTGTACTAGGATAAAAAATTGTTCTCTCAAAATGATGTACTTTTACATAATGCCATATATAAACTGTTTGAAGTTCAATGGGGAAAAAAAAAATCTTAATAGTGGTTTGTAAGCTGTCAGTTTATAATTAAATTAATTGGTATCTTTGGAAGATACAATATAGCTATATAAAGTACTCTCAGTGTATATCTATACAAGTTAAATTATCTGCCCATGTCATAGTCTTTGCTGAAATTAGGTGGTTCAAAAATACATCCACCAGCACATCATGTGGTTTTGCTACACATATACAAAATGTTCTTTGATCATTTTTAAGCTCAGGTAGAGAATTAAAAGTATAAAAAGTAGTAAACTACTTCACCTGGACTCCAAGGGAGGAAACAAGTGAAAGGCAACAGTGTGAATTAAGCCAGCCAGGCATACATGGTAAAGCATGTAATGTGTAGCTGTTATTACACAAATGTAATCATGAAAGTGGTAAAGTTTCTTTCAGCCTCTGACTGTAGCCAGGGAATAATTTAGTTGTACAGTTTAGCCATTCTTTACTTCACGTGTTCAAAAAGCATGCTCTGTGCTACAAAGCAAGTATTTGACACTATGTTAGAAAATAAACTGGATGGTTTTGTTACAAATAATGTCTTTTTAATAGGAATATACAGATAAATGTGTAAAAATTCTCTTAATATACACCCAAGTAAAGATTCTGAACTTGATGTTATCTTTCAGGATTATGGTTTCACAACCAGGTGATAGTACATGTCCACTGAAATGTAACTGATAATGACATGGTAGCAACTGGACACTTCTGCAGTTTCATTTGAAAATTAAGGTTACTTTTTTTAAGAAAGAATGGAAGCCTGGAGACTATTTCCATTTGTATTCTTGAGCTGCTCTACTTGCAAACAATCTTGTATGTATCCTGTTTTGAATGTTGCCTCATGAGCATGTATTGCCATAATCACAAGAAACACTTAAATTTATGCTGCATGTGCCACACTGGGATTTTGAAGTGGCTTTTGTACAATTTAATTAGACTGTTCTTTTCCTTCTCATTTTAATACCTATATATATATACACCACTGCTGTATCTACACCTTTTCTTGCAATGGTTTGCAAATGATACAGAATAAGCATCCCTAAAGCATGGGGTGGGATCCTGCTCATCAGACTGTTTACCTAGAATCCCAGAGGTACAGAAGAGAGGAAATAGGGATTGTGTAGTAGCTTAATTTACAAAAAATGTTCTGAAAAGATTCACCAAATGTAGCTTATTGAGTTTTGCTCAGGTAATATACAGTCAGCTGCAGTATTTAAGGTTGTATTCAGTCTAAATCTGTAAGTCCCAGAAAGTCTACATCTTTAGCATGGCTGTCAAAATAAGGAAAACCAACAAACCTGAAAGTCTGCCTAATTGTGGAAGGTGGTTCCTTCTCAAAACTCAGTGCTGGGAAGCTCAATATGTGTGGATGCTCTTTTATATACAAAGCAAGATGTGCCTCATCAGCATGAGATGCGTTTTGCCATCTGGATGGACATCAGTTATTATTTTCTTTAATCATTCTGAACATGCAGAGAAAACTGCAATGTAAATAAAGTTGAGCTGAATTTCATATTTTAGTATAGATTTATTCACATTATGTGCAAGTTATACAGAGTAATTTAATCCAAATCCTTTCTTCCTTGATTACAGAATTATTTTTAGAAATTTTGAAGTAAATCTGCTAAGTCATTCATAGGTTATAAGTGTTTCTAAAAATAGGTGTTTTAAAAATTTGTCACTTTGAGCAAAATAATGGGGGATGTGGTAAGAAAATAAAAGTATGTTTTTAAAGTCAGCTTGAAATAATGTGACACTTCCCCCAATGCTCAAACAATACACGTGTGCGTATCCTCAGAACAAGAGAGATGTGGACATGCTGGAGAGAGTCCAACAAGGGGCTGTGATGATGATAATGAGGATGAAGGGACTGGAGCATCTGTCCTGTGAGGAAGCACAGAGGAAGCTAGGATTACTTAGCCTGGAGTTGAGAAGGTTCTAGGGGAAGCTCACTAATGTGTAAAAACACCTGAAGGGAGGGTGCAAAGAGGACAGAGACAGGCTCTTTTCACTGGTGCCCAGTGATAGGAAAGAATAAATTATATGAATTTATTTAATTGCAAAATATTCCAAAAGTAGTACTATAAAATTATGAACGTGTGTTACTTAGATACCTGAATGATTTTTTGTTATATGTCTACATGCTTGTCCTTCTCTAGTTTCATCTGAGATCAAAATACCATGGGTTTATGATTGAAATATATTTGACCTTGAAATAACAGGTGCTCTCAGTGTTAGTTGTTTAATTTGGGATTAATTGAGGTTTAAAAACAGATATGAGTTTCTGTAAGATTAGGAAATAGATCAGATTGACTAAGTGAGGAATTTATAGAAATAGATGTGTTGGGGAAAAAAATATTCATGGTTATGAATGTTGTCCAACTAGGTACAAAATAGTCAAACTTTGTTTGAAGAAATTTTTGTCATTTTAATCTATTTTAATTATGTTTTGTATCTCAGCTTTTATATCAAGAGGAAGGGAGAGGCAAAGAACTATTAAAGTGTGAGAGCTAATACAAATAAATTTCTTACAACAGAGAGGAAATTAATGTTAAAGGCAACAGAAGACATTATCACCAACTATCCATAAATGCCCAAATCCTTTTTTGTAGCTTGATTTTTTTAATGTTTGTTTTGCATTTACATTTCACAGTACTCAACAAAATTAAGTGTGACTGGATTGATATTTCCAGCCTGTTTTCCTTAGCTGGAGGAAATTCAATTAACAGCAAGGAGAGAGGAAAAAGATAACAAATAATTATTACTCTTCTTTTTACCTTTTTTTCATATAGGTTTAGCTTCAGCAAAACTAGATTTCAGAGAAAGATGTTGGACACTAAAGGAGCTTGTAAATATCATCTCGAGCTGGTTTTACTGATTTTGTGTTAAACAAATTGTGCTTTGCAATTTTATAACGGTAATGGGTCCTTTTTGCTAATTTATTGGAATTGTACTCCATTTTTGCTTTGCAGATTTTTAAAGCTGTTATTTACGGTTTAGATATTTTCAACACATATTTAAGACCTTATTTTTGTGGACTAGCTTTGGTGTCTTAGCATAACATCGATAATATGCATGCCACTGTCTTTTTGCTTCTGGAAATGAGCTTTGAATAACTGAAAAAATAAACAATAGAGTAGAAAATTAGATCAGGCACAGCATGAAAAAGAAGGAAGCTATTCTTGAAGAAGGCAAGATGCAGAAAAATGAGAAAATAACAAAAGGCAGATTCCTTCGGCTAAAGGGAAAGCATCAAAACTGTTTGTACATAAGTGTAATTTCCCAATGACAGAAATAATCTGTTTTTAAAGATGCAACAAAAATTTCTGACATGAGGAAGTATTCCCATGTTTCATCATATCCTTTTGGATGTTTTCATTCTCAAGAGTGTGTGTTACTGACATTCTTATATGTGGCATTACATGAAATTTTATTACTATTATGAAATTTTTCATTGTCATAAACACCTTAAAATTATGCTTGTGCAGAAACTGGGCTAAAGTAATGGAAGGTCTGTATGGTGATTAAGGATTTCACTGGTTTATTTACAAAACTAAAGACTGCAATCATATTTTTGTCAGTGTGCATGCTGGGAAGCAATGTGACTACCATTTTGATTACAGTGGCAGTGGTGTGTGTCTTAAATGCTATAGAACAGTGCATGGACAGTCAAGCAGTCTGCATTATGCTAGCTGAGACTCTTGCTCACAGACTTTGTGCTGTGTTCTAAACTCACATATAATATTTCTTGCTATAGCTATCGCCATTTTCTCAAGAAGTGGCTACAAAGAAATAGACAAAGTGGTTGCTTTGGTTAATAAATGAGTCTATATTGTACAGACTCTAGGACAAAGGAGGGAGAAAATAACATGTATTGGGCAGGAATAAAGGGAGCACAGCTGTAGCTACTAGTGCTTTTTGAAGTTGCATATGACAGAAGCTGACTTGTTAACGCGTTGGGAGGAGACGTTCGTGTATGTATCTCCCCTCTTTCTCCCTTTCCCCCATAACCCGATTCCTGTTGGAAGAGAGTCTGAGTGCATGGGCTGGAAGTGAGATCTAGTATACTCTGGTATAGTCTGAATGAGCCTTTTAGAGAGTATCTGCTCCACAACTGCTGCAAAGTTCTTGTTTTAGTGTTTTATTTTGTTTGTTTGGGTTGGGTTTTTTTAGGTTTTGGGTTTTTTGGTGGGTTTTTTTGTAAGTGAGGAAAGAAGTCCTGTCAGAAATCTTGTCAAGTTGTCTGCAAAATAGTCATGGGTGTTTGAGAATTAATTGGTAACTCATTCAAGATACGCAGGGCAAAATTCTGGGGTTTCTTTAGTTCAGAAATCTGATCCTCCAGAAGGATTTACTAAGACCAAGGGAATTTTGCCAGATTAAGGTATGAATGTTACTTGCAAGTGACTGCCCTGTAAAGTAATTTTAGCAGCAAATGTAGTAGAAAAACAGACTGGAAAAAAATACAAGTCCTGGTCCCTTTTGAATTTATGAGAATTTTACCAGTACTGGCAAGATCTTACCCAAAACACTGAATTTCTGAGATGATTGCCAGCTAATAAAAAAAAATATGGATTGCTTAGATAAACTGGTGTTTGCAGAATAGTGATAGTTTATTTTCAGGAGATACATTTTGATGGTAGGCATAACATAGGCATACATCACTTCTTTTTCTTTCAAAGCCTGTTACAGTTTAGAATTTACTCCACATAAGGTCTAGAAATACCTCATGCTGTGCAGGACCTCATTCTAAAGATAATTCCTTGGAATTCCAATATTAATTGCAGATTGCCTGAATGGTGTATTTTTTTGTCGTTTTTTTCTGTCAGTAAGTTCCAATGGGCAAGCATGATGTAGTGATACTGGCATATTGCTAGTTGCCAAAGAAGTTAAGACTAGTAAACTAACTTAAAAAATATATTTCATATATTAAAGAGGGTAAAGCTTTGAGGTGAAAACCTTGTTCCACTGTCAGTGGGGCAGGCAGCCAGTGAGTCGGAAGGATTTTTCATCAGTTTAATTTCCACTCCTTTTAAAGGTCTGATTTTGATGCATGCTTGTTTACCTAGGTGCCTGAGGAAGTGATAGTGATACTAAATACCTTAGGCAGTATCTTGGAAATGTGTTTCTCTAGTGTGGCTGGTGGTGTCTGCTTGAGCAACATTACTTAGGTAAGATTAGCTATGTGCATGACATCTGCATTACATTTTGTTTCATGATATGAGCAGGTTGGCTTCTTTGATTTTATTTAGCATTTTATTGAGTGAGACACAGCAAGGAATGATTATTTTGTTAGCTTCACTGGGAGAAAAGGAGGGAGGAAGAACAAGCAATGGATTTAGAAACCAGCTGAAATATTTTATCCCTCCCCCTCCAAAGGATGAAATACATGCATATTTTATGGAGCCTAAATGTGTTTGCTGGGAAATAAGTGAATGTTGTTTTACAGAGAGCACTTTCTAGGTATAGATGTAAGTCATGCACTGAGTCATAGAAACTTGTCACTGTTACAGCAGTGATTCTCGGAGACGGGGAATATCACAAGTAGGACAATTGCAATTATCTGCAGAGATTACCCCACCACCCCCAGTTTTAGTTTCTTTTCAAATCGATGTTCTTTGTCTGCCTGAAACAATGACAGCTCATCGTTGTCCTAGATGTAATAATCTCATTTCCCTCTTCTCCATTCATATGTGGAGAGCACCTACATCTACACAGATTCATTTCTCTATACGCATTTGTCTTTCTCCTTCCTTTCTGCTGCAGATAAGACATACCTGGTACAAAAAGCTGGGGTTGATTCTGTTCCATGCTGCCACACTATTAAGGGTGGTCTTGGAGCAGCACTGGATGGAGGAAGGTGAACAAGGCAAATCTGTGGTTTGTAGGGATGGCAGGTTGGAGAGTCTGAGTATTAAAAGCAGACAGATTTTGCACCACAGAGAAGACCAGAACTAAAGCAAGGTGGATGTCCATGTGTAGTTGGTATAAACAGACAGTTTGGTTTGGAGTATTTAAGCAAGGAGTTAACTTTTTCATATACTGCTGTGGTGGTTTCACTCCTTTGGTTTTCAGCCAAACACAGACGCTCTCTCACTCTTCCCCTTACTCCCAGGGAGTAAGGGAGAGAATTGGAAGGGTAAAAGTAAGAAAACTTGTGTGTTGGGATAAAAGCAATTTACTAATTGAAATACAATAATAATAATAGTAGTAACAACCGAATATGCAAATGAGTGATGCACAGTGGAATTGCTCACTACCTGCTGATCAATGCCCAGTGTGTCCCTAGCTAACAATCCCAGAGCAGAGACAGTCCTGAAGCTGAAACCGCAGTGCTGGAAGACTGAGCCCAAGTGATCCTTGAGAGAATCCCACCAATTTCCAGTCAGCCCTGGTTAATATGCTGAACATGATGTGATATGTTATGGAATATCTTATTGGCATACCCAAATGCCAGTTTTTGTTTTTTCTGATTAGTACACTTTTGCCTGCCCAGTCCTTTCCACTTGCAAACTAACAAAACACAATGACCTTAGATGTCCAGCAGCAACTAAAACATTAGTACCTTATCAGCATTCTTCTCATAACAAATTCCACACTGAAACCAAAATACAGCTATTCTAGCTACTGAGAAGAAAATTATCTTAGTGAAACCAGGACAGTGATTTATGGAGTAGTGACTCATTTCTTTGTACCTCTTGACTGGATATAAAACTCCTGATCCTCTTCCGTTTGCTGGGATTACTACAGCAAATAGGACCTTGCCTCACCTCTTGCAGGTCTGTGTTCCCTGAAGATTAATGGTGGAGCTGACCATTGAGAGCTAGGCTTTTGCAGAGTGTGGTATTTATTTAAGATAAAAGCAAATGAAAGAAAAATGTAAAGAATTTAAACACAACTAGGTTACTGGTGGTTACCCATTGGCTACCTGAGATCTTCACTACTAAGGACAAATTTTAATCATTTTTTAGTTCTGTAGTGGAGCATATTCAGCTCTCCTTGAGGGAACCTCAACCAAGTTACTGTGTTTACATGGCACCAAGCAGAGCTGTGTGAAGATACTATTTTGGTCTAAGAACCATCTGTATTAAACTGCTGTAATGCTTGAGCTAATAAACCTTTCTCTTATTTGGAGTTAGGTTTTTTAATTTCTGCATGGTGACAGATATATGCAGGATTGCACTGTTCAACTCTGGATCTTGAGATGCCTTAATATTTTGTGGTTTTAGTTTTATTGATTCTAAGCAATATATATCATTTTACAGTGGTGCAAAAGGCAATGTTCAGATTTATTTATTTGCCCTGTGATGTATGTCAGTTGCCTTGTGGTGTTTCCAGGCTCCCAAAGACTATGGTGATTCATTATGTTTAGGCAACAGATCTATTTCAAATGACCACAACATCAGACATACTCATACTTAAAGGTCTGTGCTTCCAGGAGCTCATATTTTTCCCTATGATGTGGATGGTTTTCAATCCAAAAAGTTGTTTTAATGAGAATATAAGTTAACTTTGGGAATAAAATTAATGTATGTTTTTTGAAGACACAACTACTCAGACTTTAATTCCTTTTTTTTTTTTTAAGAAGAGGAGTACTATTGGTCTGGAATTATTTGTGTGTTCCCACTTAGAGCAGATTAATATTTTTCTGGTTTAAGCAGATCAACATATGAAAGTCTGATAGAATTTTATTTCTAAATGAGCAATTTTTGTCTTGTTTTAATTTGTAATAAACCTCCTGCAACACACTGGGCTATATTTGAAAAAAAAAAGAAAAAAAAGAAAAAAAAATATAATTAGTCACTATGGAGCCAAATTACCAGTTTGAAATAATTGCCAATTACTCTTTCTGTAAGGAAACTAGACCCAAATGATTAGGAAATACTATCTCCATAATTATGAGAAGTGTTTCTAATTCCTAAACTCTGTATATAGCACAGTCAGTCCATTTTCAGAGGAAATGACCTTGTACTACTAGAAAAACAGATTTGCATCTAAAAGATTACATTAGAGGAGTAGAACTCTAACAGTCCTCATGCAAAAAGAATGGGTCTCTACAGGTTGTATTGATGGCTGTCTTGATGTTTTTTAAGATTTGTAATTGACTATTAACAGCAGAGCATTGCAGTGATCTTTCTGCCAAAATGGAACATCTACTGATGTGTGCATTGCATGAAAACCAGCTCTGTGAAATTCTCTATATGAGATCTCTAGTTTCATTGCTGTTTTAATGCACAGTGGATTCAGTCCTTGCCTTGCACGCAGCGTTGAGTGAAGATAAGTTTGTACTTCAGACAAAAAGTTATTCACATACTTGACTGCAGTTTGCTAAGTTGGCTGTATCTCTGGTAACAGCATCAACGCTGCCCCTTTCTCCCCATGGCTGCCAAAAATTACCCAAGAATTTGTAAACACTTGGGCAGTTGGCATAACTGCAGTCCCATGTGTCAACACTTACCTGCCCACTGTACAAAATTAAGGTAGTTAAAAAATGTCTTGGAAATGTCTGTAGCATACCTTCGGCTACGTGGTAGGCATGTACATCTTTCCTAATGTTGTTTTCTGGTTATGGCTGTAAGATGGTAGAGAGTCAAACTGGTTAGAGAGCAAGGGCAGTGTCTTAGGTAAACAGAGATCTTGTCGATGTTGGAGGTGTACACTGGTGAATCTAAACCAGTTCCTTTAAAAGCTGTTTATGTTAATTTAAGGTCTGTTGTAGATGTTCACAAATTTGGAGGTCAATTGTTACTACACTACCAGTCAGTGACTGTGGCCCACCTACATGCAGGCTGCTTTTGGTGAGTTAATTAATCATAAAATCATAGACTGATGTGGGTTGGAAGAGACCTTAAAGCTCATCCAATTCCAACCCCGCTGCCATCAGCAGGGACACCTTTCACTAGACCAGGTTGCTCAAAGCCTCATCCAGTCTGGCTTTGAAATTAATTTGCTGTTCTTACTGATGTTGTCAGAAATGCTAAACAGACCTTATAGTTCTACTTATTTTGGCTGCAGAGTACCTTTAAAAGCAGCAGTCTGTAATTCTGCTGCTTTGCATGTTACCATCTTCTGCTTTTGGGTTTTTGAGATGACAGATGTGCAGAAACCGGAGAAAATGGCCCCTACTAATTCTCTGAGTAACTCAGCTCTTTATGTGAAGTACAAGTGGTCTGCTTGTACATGATCAGTTATTTGCTGACATTTTATGAAGGCAGTGGATCATGTCCATAATTTGAGGCAAGCCTTGCACTCTTAAACCTTCAAATGCTGAGAGATTTACATGTAAAGTAAGTAGAACTTGCATTTAACAGTAATCTTAACTAATTTTTGTGCTGCCTAACATTGATACCAGACATGGCTGTTACTTACACTGTCCCTTTTAAAAGTGTCCCATTTAATGTCCTTCTGGATCCTTTTCAAAACAGAGTATGGTTCTGATCTGTGTTGTAATATGCAATATCCCTGCCCATCAGTGGCAGCATCTCCAAATTTTAAGACCTTTTATTATGACTGGATGTAAGATAGGCCAGGAAGGTCAACCAGGAAGTTGAAGAAGCCTACCTGTGCTTACAGACTTACACAGTTGTAGTAATAGATCTGTATTGGTAGCAACCTCCAACAGAGATGCAGGACTTTGTAGCTAGATATGAAGTTGGAGCACTGAGCTAGTTACTAGAACAGATTACATGTTTTTCTGCTGCCTCAGAAGTGTTTGAGGACAGGAGCAAGTCGGAACTGAGCCTCCGTGCTATTTTGCACTGATGCAGGCCAAAAATGTGATTTATATTTACCTTTATATTGTGTCTGGAGGGGTGCCAGACCACACTATCAGATAGCCATAAGCATCTCTTTTAATCCCATCCTGCCAACGTTCAGCCTCCTATGTCATTTTTTTTTCTCAGTGAAGGAGTGAATGACCCTCTGAGGAGCCACATTTTCAACCATTGACTTTCTTTCCCTCTCCTGAACAGAAGTTTTTGCTCTTTGCTTTAATCTTTTCTTGTCTTCACATTTCTTATTTTTGAGGGCACATCTGTAAATCTGTGTTTACCCCTCCCTCTCCCCTAGTTTCAGTTTACCAGGAAGGTAAACTGAAATATACCTATTTAGTTTGGGTAGTCACTTTGAGTTGATTTTCTAGTTGAAATTTCCCAGTGATGTTTTGTGTTCAAAGATTTTTTCTTCAGGTGTGTGATACAGTCAGAATTCTGCAGGCAGCCTTTGTTAAGAGTAGCTGTTAACCAGTGCTGCTTCTGTCCAGTTTTCAGAAAGCACACAGGGTCAAAAGTTGTGTTGCAGGGTGGTCATGTTATTTAGAACAACATTAACACTACCCACTCTGTCACAAGGACTTGCCTCTTACCTCCCAAGTGCTTCCAGCCTTGCTGTTACTGCTGTACGTATCTGTATTTCACTGTGTAGTGCTTTCAAAATCCAGGATCATTGGTCAATTCGTGGCTACTTTAAAAAGTGGTATTTCTAACACTGCTTCTGGCTTTTCATTAATACATTCTCAGAGACACCTGATATGTGCACCCTAGTCTCAAGGAATTATATAAATTGGAACTCTAGTCTTTGTTGTGATACTGGTTTTGAAAGGAAAATATAATCGAAGGGGAAAATACAAAGAAGGATTAAAGAAGGATTTTTTTTCATAAAGTGTGTGTATGTGTACATATCCTCATCTCCAATCAATGAGGGAAAGTTGTTGTCATTCCTGGTCTGTGAAGGTGTCACGCATTTGTGTGCATTTGTAATATAGGGAAAAACTTGCTTTTCATTTCCCTGCTAGAAAAACAGTTATTGGTCACAGAGTGAGTGAGACTTTAGATAATAGAAGTCTATAATACTGAATGATAAATATAGGCCAAAAAGATTTTGTGAGATAAAGGATGAGAATAGTCTTTCAAAAAGGCATCTAATTCTTTTTTCCTGCTAATTTCAAACACTACCTAGATATGTCAGTGGTGGACTAGCTGTGTCCCAGATGAAAACCAGGACAGTCTGATAATCCTTTTAGGCACAGAGTTGAATCATTCATGCACCTAACTGCTTTGAAAGTCTGGCCTGAAACTAAAATAAAATAGGTTTGCTAAAAACAGAAGAGTTTTGTAATTCTACTTTGCAATGATGAAATTACTACTACTAAGGCAATTTGCAAGCAGTGAAAACTTTTAATAGGTCCTTGCCTTCCCTTTAGTGCTAATTTTAGCAAGACTGGCTTTAGAAATGACTGAGGAAGATGTTGGTGTGAAATTCCAATCAGAGAGGGGTGGCAAATAATGACAATGATGAGAGTGAGAGGAGTCCAGTGAGAAGTAGCTGTGGATTCTTTTGGGTCCACAGGGCAGCTTCTGTGACAGTCCGCCAGTGCACAGAGTGTGGAGATGACGCACTTTCCCTGCTAGCACTGGCCTTGCTGCTTCTGTTTGTCTGTCCTACTCTCCACCAAGCTCCTCCTGTGCTGTTCAGGAAGAAAGCTCTGCAGCTATTAGGCAATCCCAGCAGTTGAAGAGGAGAGGTGGGAAGTCGTTTTGAATATTGGCTGTGTCAACTCATACGGAAGAAGTGACAGAGAAGCAAATCCAGAGGTAAATGCAGGATGCAGTCAGGTACGCTGGCAATAATGGCATGGAGAGGGATGCTTCCTTAGTCGCTGCAGTGAGAGAACCAGACTGCTGTAAAATTAAATTTGCAGCCTCAAGAGTGAGGACAAATAATTTTTCTAGTATAAGGGCTGTGGAGTGGATTTCTGCAGAGAGTGGAAGTGAGTGCAGGTTGTGATCACGGCTTGTGTTGGCTCCCTACATGACATCATCTCCTTTTGCTGCTGTTGAAGACAGAAGAAGTAGCTGCTGGATTATCCATTGGTGTGACCCTGCAGGCCATTTCCTTTATTCTTTTGTAGCCCAGTGCATTGGCAAGTAAACATAAGCAATTAGCTTAGCCCTCTTTCAAATTCTCAGTGAATCACTCGAAGCAGTTTTGACTTTATTGTTGGTTTCTAAAATGTTTTAAAGACAGAATAATGGCAAAAAAGCTCTTCTCATATGTTTTTTTTTTTTTAAAAAAAGAATTATGGAATTCTGAAACTTCAGACTTATGTATAGTTTCAGGGTTTTAAAGTTGTTTGTAGAGTTTTTCTAGAACTGTATTTATTGAGTATCTTTACTGGTGGGTATAGTGTTTTCACTGTAGAGTTTGTTGTTTTTGTTTTTGTTTTTGTTTTTGTTTTTGTTTTTTCTTTACAAAGCTTTTTGTATAATGAAAAAGCCCATCCAAACTTTACAGCCTACAAGTACCCAAAATAGATAGAAGGCTTGGATTAGGGTGTAGAAAGGTGTGTGCAGAGGAATGCAGAAGTATATAACATCTTTTCACAATTTAAAATGATAACTCTGGATCTATAGGTTAGATGTGCTTTATTTGCTGAAGCTGTTACTTTCTTCTGTCATAGAAATCACAAATGGATATTGTGGTGGTTTCACTGACAGATACTCAGTTGAACCATTAAAGAGTAACTTTATTTTTTACCATCTTGTGTCAATGCTCTGTTGGCTCTCTTGCAATCATATCCTAATTGATCTTTTTAGTTGTCCTACCCATATTTGAAATATTAAAAATGGTAGGAGTGAGAGTAGAGAGGGACATGTGTCCAGTGAGTAGTCAGAACTGTGGAACAAGTCATTGGAAGGAAGAGGAAGAAAAGGGAGATAAACAAACTAGACAGAAACACAGTTTTAAAATCTGTTAAATACAAATGGAGCTGTGATGAAACCAAAATAAAAAGTACTCCCCTCACATGGGGGTTATCTTAACATTAATTAACTACTTGCTTGTTGCCTAATTTTCCTGACAGATGGAAAAAGTGTGCTTGCGATGCATCTTAATGAAGTAAGCATATAAAAGAAAGCTGCCAAACAGATGCTGTTCTGAAAAAGAGGAAGCACACAGGATTAAAAGGGTTAAAGGTTCGCAGTCTGTGCGTGTTTTCATTGTTTGCACCAGACTGTAACTGAACTTTTTGTGCATCTGGTCACCAGTTCCCTTCACTGGCATTCACACTTAAACTGCCTCAGTAAGCTACATGACAGCTCATTTTTGATCCCAGGTACTACAAATAATATTGTATCTGCAGTTCTGGAACCAGCCAGTGCCTCTGTGCATCGTTTCCCCTAGGGCTGAGTGGCTTTTTGGCTTGAGAGCTTCCTGCTGTACACATACGTAAGGTCAGTCAGCTTGGGTTTGCTTTGTTCAGACAGTGTTGTGCGAAAGCTAAACAGAGCTGGGAGGTACCTGGAAGGTTTCCTGTAGAGGTAGCTGCATCTTACCGGACTGGACTATGAGCTTGTGCTGCTGAATCTGAGCTGGCTTGCCTGAGCTTTTCTGAGTGACTGTTGTACTGAGTTCCTGAGGTACTTGAGCTTGTCATTTGCTGTAAGGAAATCAGTAACATTTGCAGTCAACACAACACATAATACTTCTAGGTCCAATCAAATATTTAGGATAAGTAGTTGAATTAAGAAAAATCTGCTTTAGAATGAGAACAACAGGACAGCTTTAATGTTGCTGGACCTTTGTCTGCAAATTAGAGAAGCCGTCCAAGGCCAGTGAAAGTTTGATTTCATTTTTTGGAAGGAAAGTGCGGGAACTCTCCAAAGTTTGCCAGTAGAGGTTATAACTTGCTGTAACGGGCTATAATGAGCTAATTTGAAGGCTTTATTTATGCAACTTTAAGCATATACGATGAATATTGTGCTTTCTAAAGCCTGGTGCAGTTAAGTGTGCTACTTCTGTAATTCCTGCACCTCTGAAATAGGACCCGATATAGCTAGAGTGTATTGACTTTTGTGCCAAGCATGATGATGTGTCTATCTGGATAGCTTACTGCAGAAGGAGATGTTGGGGAATTAGATCTGCATGAGAGGGGGTGTTTTGTTGGATTTAGTGTTCTGCTGGCTCTTGGAGATAAGCTGCTGTGCAATTTTACTTTTGCTCTAATGATTTGTTTCAAGGTTGCTCAGAATCTTAGACAGAAGTCTTAGTTCTTAGTATGAAATGCTTCCAGATAATAGCTGAATTTTCTCCATCTCTGAAAGTGGAGAGATGAAAGATGAATGACAAAATAGTGGTAAAACAATTTGTTACCATTTTATAGCAAAAAAAGGAAATTGAAGCTCAGGGGGAAACATGAAAGCTTTTACCTAGTGTTTACTCTCATGTTGCCTTATGTTGAAAGATTGGTTCAAGATTAGATTCTTAAATGATGTGAATAAAAAAACACAAGGACTGAATTAAGAGTCTCCTGACATTCAGACCTCTAATTGGATTGTTTGGATTTTCAGTGCCACCTTTTCATCCCAGTGTACCTGGAAACTCTCAAATCTCAAGTGTGAGATTTTGTTTGTATCTTTTCACTTTAAGAAAAAATTCCCAGTGTTAGTAGTGCATTATTGTATGCTAGTTAGGGAATATCATGAAAGATGTGTTGACTTTTAGAAAAATATTATATATATATAAGATTTTATCTTCATTAACCAGTTGTTATAGTTTTATTGAAGCCTTGCTGTTAAGGTATCTTATTCTTTAGTAGCCCTGTCAGGTATGAAATTAATGAAAACCATGAGTGACTTGTTTTCTTTGTAATCCAGTGTTTCCACATAAAAGGAGTGTGTTTCTCAAATCCATATATGAATGAGAGAAAATGTAAAGTATGTAAAGAACTGTATGTTGTTTTCATAGTGTAAATGCATCTAAACCATGTGTCAAATCAAACAAGTATTTATTTTTGGTATATTAATAGGATGCCACATCACATCTTGGTATTATGAGAAAAAACATGTCCTAAAGTAAAAATAAAGGTTGTCTTTGTCTTGTCTTTTGGTGGGAAATCATCAAAGTTCTCTAAACAAAGTGAAATAGATGTCTGCCTGACTGAAGAGGGCAGTGGTGCCTAATGTGACAGAATCTCCTCATTTTCAACCAAGTACCTTGTATTTCTCACTAGATTTCCTTTGATGTATAACCTGAAAGTCTTCTATTACTCTTTTAGAAATGCTTTATGCAATTACACTTGAGCAAATGGTACTTCTGTACATTAGCTTGTAGGAAATACCAGAGTTTTAACCACTGATGCATCAGTGTTCCTGAGATTGACTGCAAAGTCTGCCTCAGGTGAACAGAAATAACTCTTTGAAACCTTGCTGATTTTTTTTTTTTTTGGTTCTATATCAGTTTTAGACTTCTGCTTTTATTTCTGTAAAACTTTGCTTAGAATTTCAAACTGCTTTCTGTAGATCATTAGTCACTTGGGAGTAAGTCAAATCAATTCAAGTAATTTTAGGCACATGATATGAAAGCTGATGATTTTGTGCCTTTATATTTCTTGAATATCCAAACGCAATTGTCTTTTCAGGTCTGAAATTCTTGTTCCCTTAATGTCTTTCAAAGTAGACACTTAAAAATTTTAGACATTCAGAATCATGACACAATTTGGAAAACCATAACCAGAAAGAATGAAATATTGAAGGAAAGTGTTTTTTTCTGCATGGAAAGCTACTTAAAATTAGGAGCTCACCTACTGTTAGGGAAAAAATGAATGAATCAGTAAAAGCAAAGAATTGGATTATTCTCTTGCCAGCGTTTTGCTACTTACCACCTTTGTGTACTGGACAATTTGCTAGAACTCTTGAGATATTAATTACATTAATTAAAATGTTTTTCTTTGGATTTTTATGGAAATCTTTCAATACATTTCTTTCTTTTGACCCAAGTGATGCATTTTAACTGTAGTACTAATGAGGCAATGGCATAATATTCTAATTCAATTTGGAAAAGGTTTTTGTCATATGAGCCAAGTTGGCAACTTGTTTGCAGTTCCTATAATTAAAGCATATATCTTAGCTCAAATTCTGTTTAGCCAGTTGATTATATTTTCAAACAGCTAGCCAAATTGGCAAAAAAACCTCACTAAGAGATCAGGCTAAAACTATTGATGTTTCCATGAAACATTTCTAGTTAGCTGGCCTCATAATGAACTGAAGTTGATAAGTGCATGGATTTTGACAGAGTTACTGGTCTTTGACTTTTAATTTTAGCTTGCATTGTTTTATTTTTTCCTGGTATAAGTGAAATAATCTAAGCTGACAGAGTGATTTTATGCATTTCATTGTAGCATTGCATGCTGTTCCTCTTGTAGATTTGCCTGATGGTGGCAGGAGAAATCAAACTTCAGTTGTTCTTATTAAGGGTGAAAACAGTGAAGTTTCCTGTAGCTAGCATGGGGTAGTTTTTAATCTGAAGCTTGTGAAAGGTAATTTCCTAGCCTTTTCTAGCCTTCCTGCAGTTTTCTTGTGGATGATGGTTAAATTCCCAATTTTTTTACAGAACAGATGTCTTTCTGTGCAGCAGAAGGATTTGAAAAGGGACTGTTAAAATATATGCATTTGGGGATTTTCTTGTATACAAAATCTGAAACCTAAAATACCATTCCAAAGTCCTGAGGTCAAATCATCTGAGTACCATGGGGTAATTTTAATTATTTCCTTTGAATCACCAACTCAGATAAATAGTGCTTTAACAAGTAATGATTTGAACTGTGGCATTTAATCTATCATAAAATAACTTCAGTTTTGTTTGGTGTATGTGTAGGTTTTGTTTTGTGGGGTTTTTTTTGTGACGTACAGTGGATGTGTCCATTGTACAAAGGAATGGTTATTAAAGAGTAGGATTAGCAAGAAATGTGACTACATAATACAGAAACATCACATTCAGATCACTTGTGATGAGTATTTCTTATTGAATTGTGTTCTTTTTGTTTGTTTGTTTTTTGAAGAAAAAGTTAAAATTAAGGACTCAATGCTTAGAGCAAAGAGTGTGTAGCCCTTTAGGTCTCTCCTCAAATAAATATACTCCTGATGAAGCACCATGCCTTTTAAGAAAGTTTTTACGTTACTGAAATAGGATTTCACTTCACTATTTAGTAGGGGGGGCCAGAGTAGTGACAGCGACTTCATCACAATGGTGGCAGCTAATAACTTGGGACTGAGAAAATGAAAACGTTCAGTGCTTTATTCAAACTAAAAAATCCCTTCCTTCTGCAAGTGAACACAAAATTCTTAGAGGAAAAAGAAGTGGCTTGTCTTCATCATCAGACAAACTTTTTTTTTTTCAGATGTGTTTCATATGTTATTTCCAGCTCTGCCTCCCTTGTTTGTGTAATCATTTTTGCAACAGGAGATTGTTATTTGTATTCTTCCATGGAGTTTATACTACTCCACTGTACCTTCTTATGCTTTGACTCAAATTTTTGCTCAAATTTTGGTAGCTTCTGTAAGGGTAGCTCTGTGTTTAGGGCTTATCTTCATTCTCTCCCTTGCTGGAACCATGTTGGGTCTGTTTAAGTCACTGTATGATGCTGAAGCCAAATTTAATCCACTATTGTTTTATGGATTGGTACAAGAAACACTTAAAGTGCTTGGTGAGTGCTTTGCTATTGCACTTGATCCTGAGGAGGTCTGAAGCAAGTAGAGAGCAGGCGTGCAAACGGGTTGTGCTTGCTTCGGTTCTGAGCTCTTTAGCTGCTCTTGCATGGGAACTGATTCAGATTCAGATTTCTCCAGGTTTGGAACAGGATGTTCCCTCAGTTTCCGAAGAAATCATACTGGCTGATCAAATGTTGATAGTACCAGCCTTGCTTATGTAGTAACAAATATATTCTTGAACTTAAATTGCAGCACCTCCAGTGTTTTGTTTGGGAGAATTTGAGCCAAGATAAATCCATATGAGAGTCACTAAGAATGAGGACTGAAAAGTTTTGTTTGTTTAGTTTGTTTATTTATTTTTAAACCTTCCTCTATCCAGACTTCCCTAGCAACATTATTCTTAGTCACTGACTGCTGCTTCAAGGGCTTTTGAAATGCCTCATAGTGCCTGTTACTCATATAATAACTTTTCTTTATACTTTGTTTGGCTTTTTCTATCATCTGTGAAATGCTTTTTGATAACCTATTGGCTGCACTAGGAAACACTCACCAAAATCACTGCCTCCCAAACGATCTGTATCTTTGCAAGTGGGCCTACAGTTGAATAGTTTATTGATTTGTAGGAAACCGAGTCTATCAATAAGGCAGACAATCCCTTTTGAAGTGTGAAAGCTTTGAAAGACATTAAGTTTGGTAGCAAATTTTGGAAGGAATTATAGTTCCTCTTGCAGGGTGCTGAGTGTCATTATAATGCCCATGGAAGGCTCTGGGAGACCAGGTGCTGTGCTTCTGAGAACATCCCGGCGTTTTGGAAGACTGAGCCCTTGCTCAAAGTGTGAGAGCATCATTTTTCATTGCACACGATTTCCATATCTCCATGATGTACTACTAATAAGAGGATTATATCGAATTGTTTCTATGACAGAGAGGCAATACATACTGCTAATCCACTCCAGGGGCAAAACATTTGTCTACTGAGCATTTTTTAATCTCTGGAACTAAACTAATCTATTCAGGGACAGCCAATAACTTAAAAATACTGACAGAAGAGATGTGATCAAGATCAGTTCAAAAGGAGGCTTCTGCCATTTTTGCCTGTCCAGGAAAACATTCCAGTGGATATCTATTGAATGCAGAGCTGGCTGATTGGTGCATCTAGTTCTACAATGAGTTTGAGATGTGTAAAAGCAGATGGTAGTTGAGACTTTAAATAGTAACCCATCATATCCTTTTTTTTTTAATCTCTGCTACTTCTTAAACAAGGAAGCAAATAATCAGCCTGTGTCTTCATGGAGTTCCTTGATTCTCATTCAGCAGCTTAGTCTTCTTCTGAAGCCTTCCTGAGCCTCTATAAGATATTTTTCCTCAGAAAGTGAAACTTGGGATGTCCAGGGAGAAAATATGAGGTTTTGTATGCATTTTCAGGGAAAGGCCTGAAGTTGTGTGTTATATTTTACTGCTAACTCCTATGAGGAGATGATTGGTTCTTGGACATCTTTTTACATGCTGAAGCTTCGTCTAATGGATGATCTCTAAATCTGAGATGATATTTTTTGAGACTATCAATAAATCATACATTATATTTTATCACTTAGTTGTATGAATCAAAAGTCTGCTAATTTTAGAGTGAAGATTGCATTTTCCATAGTGTTTAGTAAGATTTAATGAAATCCTAGACCCGTATAGTAATCACACTCGATATCAAGTAACAGGTTGGAAGGAGGGTATCTGAGAAGGTCCCTTCCTTTTTTATTCCTCCTATACATTTTCAGAGTGGCTGTAATGATTCTTGTCTTTTTTTCTTTACTACAGAAAAAAAAGAATGTCAGAGAAAAGTCAAGCCATAATACAAACTTTTCTGGCTGGTTTTACTGTTGTGTTCATGTGGCCTTGATCTGTGGGTGAGGACAGGGTAAGGACTGATCTTCCAGGACTTGTTCCTGTCCATGCAGATGCTGCATATTTATACACTGTATACACTGTGATTAGAAAATTTTTGTAGTTATGAAATTTAGTTCTTAGGGAATGCTAAATTTTGCTATTGTATGTGACATGCAAATTCCCTATAAATTCGAATACTCTGTAATTAGTTCTGCAACCGCATTTTAGATATAAAATATAGAAGCAAAATGTAGGGGTTTTTCAGGCTGGAAACAAGAACAACTTTCAATGGAACTAAATTTCCTTCTTTTCTAAATATATGTGCACCTTAAGTAAATATGTATACATCTTAAACCTATGAGAAATCCATAATTTTATGGCTTTTGGTTTTTACACCTCTGAGCAGTAATTTTTTCTTCACTGAAGCACAGACATGTTATGTATGGTTATATATATATATTTATTATTACAATGTGCACATACATATATATTAATATAAATATAGTGCTTGTTACTAGTTGAATAAATCTAACTTATCCTTCCTGTAGATGAGAGGGAGATATATTAAATTTTCTGCAAATTATTGCCAGAATCTAACCCATCTAAATTTTTTCCTGGGTGTTTTCTGTTTCTGGATGTTTTCCCTAGATTCCTTTCTTTCTGAGATATGATTCTTTGCTAGTGCTGGTGGCCAATAAACAAAATTTAATAATTGAAGAAAGGCAGCAGTGCTTAATTTATTATTAGCAATATCAGAATTTAACAAAAAGGTGTCTGCTTAGATGGGAATTCAGTTGCATGCTATTAATTTTATCTAACTCACCTGTCATTTGCTGATATTGAACTTTATCTTTCATTTAAACAATCCTATTTTTTTTTCCTTTTTTTTTTTTTATTTTTTCCTTCTGGATTTCAGAAGGATATTGCTGAAATAACCTTACTGAATCCTATTAGCAATTTATCTTTGTTTTAGATTAGTTTCTTCCCGTCATACCAAAGTCAGGAGTGCAGCATCTTCTGTGGTATCTAACCTCCCAAGGAGCAAGATCTTACCACTACACTACACAGGGCACTGCAATGAGGTACCAAAGAGATAGGCCTTTAATTAGTTTAATAGTGAATGTTATACTCATTTTCAGGCACTAAGGTTCTTTTCTTATCCACAGCTCTTTAAATCTTCATCGTGGTTAATGCATATTATTTCTGCGTTATGAATTCTTTGAAGATTCTCTGTGGGGCTTCATAACATTCTGCCTAGTGCCTTTTGCAATTTATTAAATTATTCCCTAAGAAATGTCCTGGGTCTCTCAACTGCTGTAACATCCTTTCTACTCGTTACCCTTGACACTGTATTTCAGCTTTTATATTTGTCTTTTATTCCCAGTATTTAGCTATCAAATCTCTAACATTTATTTAAATATAATCTTTTTTGTCATATTTTGTTTGACTGGTATATTGGGTTTGCGTGGCAAGGTTTTGTTAGTGGGGGAGGTGGTCATAGGGGTGGCTTCTGTGAGAAGCTGCCAGAAGCTTCCCCCATGTCTGACAGAGCCAATGCCAGTCGGCTCCAAGATAGACTTGCCGCTGGCCAAGGCCAAGCCCCTTAGTGACAGTGGTAGCACCTCTGGGATACGTAATTAAGAAGGGGAAGAGAAAAAATAACCACACATTTTTGCAGACGTAGAGAGGAGTGAGACGTGAGAGAAACAATCCTTGCAGACACCAAGGTCAGTGAAGAAGGAGGGGGAGGAGGTGCTCCAGGTGCCGGAGCAGAGTTTCCCCTGCAGCCTGTGGTGAAGACCATGGTGAGGCAGGCTGTCCCCCTGCAGCCCATGGAGGTCCATGGTGGAGCAGATGACCACCTGTAGCCCGTGGAGGACCCCACGCCGGAGCAGGTGGATGCTCAAAGGAGGCTGTGACCCCGCGGGAAGCCCGCGCTCCTGCGGGTGGCCTGCATGACCTTTCAGGACGTGTGGACCCGTGGAGAGAGGAGCCCACGCTGGAGCAGGTTTGCTGGCAGGACTTGTGACCCCGTGGGGGACCCGCGCTGGAGCAGTCCCTTCCTGAAGGACTGCACACCATGGAATGGACCCATGCTAAAGCAGTTCGTGAAGAGCTGTCAGTCATGGGAAGGACTCACATTGGAGAAGTTTGTGGAGGACTGTGTCCTGTGAGAGGGACCCCACGCTGGTGTGGGGGAAGGAGTCCTCCCCCTGAGGAAGAAGGAGTGGCAAAAACAACGTGTGATGAACTGACCCCAACCCCATTCCCTGTCCCCTGTGCTGCTGGGGAGGAGGTAGAAAATCAGGAGTAAAGTTAAGCCCAGGAAGGAGGAGGAGGTAGGGGTAAATTGTTTTAAGATTTTGTTTTATTTCTCATTATCCTACTCTGAATTGATTGGTAATCAATTAAATTAATTTTCCCCAAAATGAATCTGTTCTACCTGTGACAGTAATTGGTGAGTGATCTGTCCCTGTCCTTATCTTGACCCACAAGCCTTTTGTTATATTATCTCTCCCCTGTCCACTTGAGGAGGGGAAGTGATAGAGCAGCTTTGGTGGGCATCTGGCGTCCAGCCAGGGTCCACCCACCACAACCAAGATCAGTCTAAACATGGGGGTATTCCATCAAAAGAATCTATCAGAAAGAGCATAAATATAGTCTTAAACCCCACCCCCCCCAAAACAAAAACACACACAAAAAAAGGTCTTGAAATGCTGAATATTTCACTGATGTTTAGCCTTATAGAACTTTTTCTTTTGTAATCATAAGTTCATCATAATTTCCATTTGTTTTCTTAGGCAGTCAGAAGTTCATACATTTTCTGAGAGTGCAGAAACAATGTGTAAATGTTCTGTCATTTTCTATTTCAGTAATAGTCTTCTTGAAAAAGGAGGTAAAAGGAGAGTTTTGAAAGGAAGGTTGAAAAGGAAGGTGAATGATGGAAGATGAGCCATTCCACGAATAAATGAATGGAGGAAATGGTTAAAAAGAAAACTAAGATAAAAGTGATGAATGAGGAAAATAGAAAGGGTAAACTAGAATGAAAGAGTACCTGTGCTATTGAAAGCCTTCACTCAAAGGCTTAAAATATTTACTTGCTGTATGTTTTTAATAGATGGCACCTGCTTATTTACAGAAGCTTAGTTTGGAAGTGGCAGCAGTGATGACTAAATCCACACAAGCACATATGGTGGTTGTCACATAGCTGCTCTGGCAGAATTCATGGCTTAGATGTAGCTGATGGAGCTATCTGTGAAATACATGGAAAAGCTCGGTTCCTCAGCACTGGATTCCAAGCAGCTGAGGCTGGTGAAGCAGCTGCCCCAACTGCCCACTGGAAAAGTGCATCCTAGGTCTCACTCTTCTGATAGAGATATATTTCAACTTTTTACAGCATCTCAGGGCTAGACTGTGCTATGGGCACATAGGCTGGGGCTGCTGGGAGATCCGAGTATGTAGTTGTACATTGCTTGAAGCAAAGAAGAGCTTGCATCTCCTGGAGCTGGCCTAGAGACTATGCTGCTGAATTCAAAGGGAAAGGTTTATCTCCTCTGTCTCTTTCCTGCATGCTTTAAGTATTCACCAAGATCAGTCGGCTGTTTGGAGCCCTCAGGTGATGGATGTGGATGAAGACAGGCTTGTAAAACAGTTATTGAGGTACTTGTGCTTAAACTGTAGAGTTTGTGAGCACAATCAGAAGCAGAAATGTAAACTTGTTTGGGAAGTATATTTGGAAAATGTAGGCACTTTCTAATGCTTCCAGTTAGGTGTCAGATAAGTATATTGAGAAAAGACATATGAGACTGAAGTGCCTACAGCAGGAATTTGGTGTGACTTAGACAATAATCGCAGTTGAGGTTTGAGCTTTAAGCCCATCATTGTCCCTGAATTTCTGTTCATTCGGGGCTTATCCAAATCTCATCTTGAAAATTTGGTTATCTTGTGGATATACAACAAGAGGCAGGATTTCTTCCCTTATTAAAACCTTTTCAAAAGGCATGTTAATCACTTTTAATATTTGTAACATAGCAGCTCCCATAAGCATTCATTAAGACTCATACCAGTGCTATGTGCTGAGCAAGTACCTAATAAAAGTTACCTACTATTTTTAAAAATATAACTTATATCTCCTTTCAGCCTCTTACTTATCTAAAAGCTTATTCAAATCTTCCCCCGCCAATACAGTTGTTACTTTGAAGCTGCTTCTACTGCAGAGGTATGCAGTTTGTCTTAATTTGCTGAGGTTATACGTTAGTGAATGGTGAGGCTAAATGGAAAAAATACTTTGACAGTGTAGAAGTCTGTATTTTTTTACCCAATTAGAATATTTTTCTCTCTTTTACAACCATACGCCCAAGCTCCTACTTGCTCTACATGCCCTTATTAACCACAGAGACAAAAATCAATGCATCAGAGCAACATTAATCGGTAGGGTTTTTAAACCAAATAGCTACCAATTTTGATAAATGTATTTTATTCAGCTTCTGCTGTATTGAAAAATAGCATTTTAAGTAACATAAATGCAGTGCTATTAGTAGTGATTTTTGAAGAGAGGAAAGAGTTGCAGTTCTGAAGCTGGATTTACAGAAAATCCTGAGCAGTCACACTCCTACTTTTAAAAGCAGGGCTTTTAAAAAGACTTATCTCATCAGAGACACTCAGAAATTTAAATATCCAGAATGAATTCTAAATTGTGAAGTGTTTCATGTAAATCCTACTGTTAGTAAGTGTGGTGGTTTGACTGATGGTGGGACCATGTGGTCCTGCACTCACTCCCCTCACCCAGTGAGATGGGATATGAGACACAACACAGCGGGCACAGGATTAGGAATAAAGGACAGCGAGGGCTCACTCACCGGTGATGGTCACGGGCAGAACAGACTCAACTTGGGGAAGAAAAATCAATTTAATTTATTGCCATTCATCTAAGTAGACATAACAATCTCATTTTACAACACCTTCCCCCACCCCTTCCTTCTTCCTGGGCTCAAATCACTTTGCTCCCCATTTTTCTACCTTCCCCTCCAGCAGCACAGGGGACAGGGAATGGAGGTTCAGTCAGTTCACCTCTGCTGCTCTTCCCAGTATGGAAGTGTAGGAACAAGATGTTCCAACACAAGCTTCCCATGGAGAAGCTCCGTTCCCGGCTCCGGCACGGGGACATCCATGGGCAGCAGACTCACCCCCCACTCTGGAGGTCCACCCCTGTTCTCTCAGCGAGCGACTCTCGGGGACCCAATTCCAGTCACACTTGGCTCAGGCGCAGCTTCTCTGCTCCAGCGGGGAGTCTTCCATGGCCTACATGTGGGTCTCTGCTCCACTGTTGAACTTAAGTTCTATGGGCTGCAGAACCTCCTTTGTCTTCCCCTACTCCATCACGTGAACTGGGTGTCTCGAGGTCCTCTGTCCCTGCTCCTCCTCTTTCCTCCAGCAACAAAGCTCCCTCTGTCTGTCTATCCTTTGTTTAGGCTGATGTTCTTTTGTTCAGGTCAATGGCCTCTCCTCCAGGTTCTCTCCACCTTCTTGTTTTCAGGACAGTCCTTCCCCTCAGAACTATGGATTCACAGAGATGTTTCTCTAGTGCCCATTGGCCCAGCCTGGGCGAGGGGGTCTCTGCCTTGGAGCCAGGTGACCTTTTGTGAAGCTTATCACAAGGTGGCCCTTCCTCCACTACCAAAAACGCCCCTCCCTACACAAACTCAGCACAGTAAGTTACACTGTATAATAAATATATACAGTTATAAGAAGGAAGAACATATATGTTTCTGACAAAACTTCTTAACTGCCTGTTCTCTTAGGGGCAGTTTTTTTGTATGGAATATGACACTTTTTTTTTTTTCACTTTTTTTTTCTTTTTTTTTTCTCTGAGTCATTTGTGTGAAAATTTGTGTGGATGTGAATGGATTATAATGAATAACCACACTAATAATGATTATTTTGGTACATTTGTCACAGAGCTCTTAATTGTACACTGCATTATTAGGTATTTATATCGAAGCAGAGACTTGTATGATCAAGTGACAACAAATATTAATTATTTTCTTAGGAGGTTTGTTGCACTTAACTGGCTTGGGTTGGAGGACTGGGTAAAGCATCTGGTGTATTTGCAAGGTACCTGAGAATTGTCTCTTGTATTTCCTCTTGCTGATAGACAAGCACTTGCTAAACTGTTTTATCTTCCCTGCAAGCCTGAACCCCAAATAGGAAGCTGTACCTTCGTGCCACTAGCTGATTTTTATTGGAGCTCTGACTAAGAGCCATAAAAAAGTTCTCCTTCTCAGCCCTCAGTTTAGGAATATGCTGTATGTTGTTTTAAAATAGTAGAGAATGGGGGCATGTCACATTAAGAATAGTGAACTGCTATAAGCCTTCATTGTACATTAGGGAGAATTTATTGAGAGTCTTTACTGGAAATTTGTTACTTTTGTATAAAAAAGTGTGAGTTATATGACCTTGTCAAGAGAACATCTGTTATTAGGGTTTGTTTAGAACAGAAGTCCTATACAGTTCAGGCCAAAAACCATAAACCTGTCTGAAGGTTTAACATGAAGGTTCTTAAACAAGGACACAACCATGTATTTCATTTAGGCAGCTGTCAGGGCCTTTACTAACATATCATGATTTATATACAACATGGACACAAAAAAAGAGATGCCCAAGCTTTAGATGTATTCCTAAGCGTACATTTTTTCTGGAGTAGAATAGGATTTCTTCTGCATTATATTCTTTAACCAAGTACTAGAATCATAGAATCATAGAATGGTTTGGGCTGGAAGGGCCTTAAAGATCATCTAGCTCCAACCCCCCTGCCATCAGCAGGGACACCTTCCACTAGACGAGGTTGCTCAAGGCCTCATCCAACCTGGCCTTGAACACTTCCAGGGAGGGGGCATCCACAACTTCCTTGGGCAACCTGTTCCAGTGTCTGACCACCCTCACAGTAAAGAATTTCTTTCTAATACCTAATCTAAACCTACCCTCTTTCAGCTTAAAACCATTCCCCCTTGTCCTGTCACTACCTGCCCTTATGAAAAGTCCCTCCCCAGCTTTCCTGTAGCCCCTTCAGGCACTGGAAGGCCGCTATAAGATCTCCCCGGAGCCTTCTCTTCTCCAGGCTGAACAGCCCCAACTCTCTCAGCCTGTCCTCACAGCAGAGGTGCTCCAGTCCTCGAATCATCCTCGTGGCCTCCTCTGGACTCATTCTAACCGGTTGATGTCTCTCTTGTGTTGTGGGCTCCAGAACTGGACACAGTACTCCAGGTGGGGCCTTATGAGAGCGGAGTAGAGAGGGAGAATCCCCTCCCTCGACCTGCTGGCCACGCTTCTCTTGATGCAGCACAAGATGCAGTTGGCCTTCTGGGCTGCAAGTGCACATGGCCAGCTCATGTTGAACTTCTCGTCTACCACCACTCCCAAGTCCTTCTCTTCAGAGCTGGCCTCAAGCCACTCATCGCCCAGCCTGTACTTGTGCTTGGGGTTGCCCCGACCCAGGTGCAGGACCTTGCATTTGGCCTTGTTGAACTTCATGAGGTTGGCACAGGCCCACGTCTCAAGCCTGTCAAGGTCCCTCTGGATGGCATCCCATCCCTCCAGCGTGTCAACTGCACCACTCAGCTTGGTGTCATCTGCGAACTTGCTGAGGGTGCACTCAATCCCCCTGTCCGTGTCACTGACAAAGATGTTGAAGAGCACTGGTCCCAATACCAAACCTTGAGGGACGCCACTCATAACCGGTTTCCACTCGGACATTGAGCTGTTGACCACAACTCTTTGCGTGTGACCATCCAGCAAGTTCCTTATCCATCAAGTGGTCCATCCATCAAACCCACATGGTTCCAATTTGGAGATAAGGATGCCATGTGGGGCGGTGTCAAACACCCTTGCACAAGTCCAGGCGTGGACTAGATGACATCAGTTGCTTTAGCCTTATCCACCAATGTTGTGACCCCATCATAAAAAGCCACCAGATTGGTAAGGCATGATTTGCCCTTGGTGAAGCCATGTTGGTTGTCACCACTCACCTTCTCATTCTCCATGTGCCTTAGCTTAGTTTCTGGGAGTATCTGCTCCATGATCTTGCCTGACACTGAGGTGAGACTGACCGGCCTGTAGTTCCCCCGGTCTTCCTTGTTTCTCTTTTTAAAAATGGGGTGATGTTCCCCTTTTTCCAGTCTGTGGGAACTTCACCAGACTGCCAGGACTTCTCAAATATGATGAATAGTGGCTTTGCAACTTCATCTGCCAGCTCCCTCAGGACCCACCAATGCATCCCATCAGGTCCCATGGACTTGTGCACCTTCAGGTTCCTTAGGTGCTCCCAAAACTGATCTTCTCCTGCAGTGGGTGTCTTTCCATTCTCCTGGACCTTCCCTTTGCTTTCTAGGACTTGGGCAGTGTGGAGCGAGTCCTTGCCGGTGAAGACTGAGGCAAAATAGTCACTGAGCACCTCAACCTTCTCAATGTCCTGGGTAACCAGTTCTGCTGTCGCCTTCTGGAGAGACCCCACATTTTCCCTAGTTTTCCTTTTCTCCCTGATGTACCAGTAGAAGTGTTTTTTGTTGCCCTTGACATCTTTGGCCAGATTTAATTCTGTCAGGGCCTTGGCTTTCCTAACCTGATCCCTGGCCACTTGGGCAATTTCTCTGTATTCTTCCCAGGCTATCCATCCTTCCTTCCACCCTCTGTAGGCTTTCTTCTTGATCCTAAGTTCGTTCAGGATCTTCCTGTCCATCCATGCAGGCCTCCTGCTGTTTTTGCCTGCCTTCCTCTTTGTGGGCATGCATCATTCCTGGGCTTGGAGGAAGAGATCCTTGAGTGTGTTCCAACTGTCTTGCAACCCTCTTCCTTCCAGAAATTCATCCTATGAATTACTACGTGGCTTCTGTGTGTGCTAGTGCATGGTAAAGAGACTGAGAATGTAAAATCTGAATAAAGGCTGTCCCTTTCTCCAGTCCTTTTTGTGGACTACTGTGAAACAGTGAAGAGAAAAAACAGTTCCTGAAGTTGGTGTACGCTTTACTTTTTGCCTTATCACAGCTTTGGTGTGATGCACTGTGCAATACATTGTGATGCTGTTCCCCAAAATATTAGTTAAATGGCTTAGGACTGCAGTAGCTATTGTTTTGCAGTGATTGTAATGGAAATAAGGAAGGAATGAAAAATAAACATAAATTGTCAGGAACTTTGTATTCCACATAATTGTTTCTAGTTAAAAATTTGTGTAGTACAACTATGCATGACTCACAAAGTTTAGGTAGGAATTTGCAAACCTTTTCTTCCCTAATTTACCATTATTCCAAAAAGCAGGTTTTATTTTGCACCATTAGTAAAATTGGTCTAGATTATGTCCAGGTACGTATTTGGATACATTCCCCTTTTACCCACCTGGCAAAAGGTAAGCAGTAATTAACATTTCTGGCTTTGATTTCTGTATGAGGAAGGGATGGAGAGGAGTTGCAGAAACATCTCTGTCTGGAAAAGAGTTGTAAATAAAACATTGCCTGTGGATGCATATAAATAAATAGACATGCACACATGCAGTCACCTGCTTCTTCCATTGCTCCTTCTGTTACATCATGTCTCCTTCCCTGATGTTGATATTCCAGTGCACCATAATACAAATCCCTCTGGGCTCCTCCTTGCCACGGTGTGTTTCTGAGGCTACTTCTGGATCGCTGGCTGAGAGGGACTTGGATTCTTGAGAATCCAAGAGCTATGGCACAATCCCTAAACCCTCTGTCTGAAAAACTCACAGGCCATAGTGTATTTCTATGTTGAATCCAAGTACTGCAATATTCAGCTATATTTGTATGTGTTATGGGAGCTGTGGTTTTTTTTTTCTTTGATCTTTTTCTTTATAAAGAACTGCTTATTAATTGTTGTGCTTTTATTACTGAAATGTTAAATATAACATCAGGTGAATTGAAAGAAAGTGGAAAGTAGAAGGTCTTGAGTCACTTTCACAGCGGTGTGTTATCCTGTCCACACCAGAAATAACCTGATGTGTTACGGCACAATGTGTATTTCTCTGCCCAAACAACAGGCATATGAAGGTGAAGCTTAAGATTTTTACTGAGAACAGCACAGCCTGGTGTCTAACAATTCTGTCCTAGATAGTTCCTGAACATTTAATAATAAACAGTTCTTACCTCTAAAAATTGGAAGTATATATATCTCTCTCAAGTATGTTTTCATAGCTGTAATCATTCTTTGAAATAAATCCCCAGGTATGTATAAGCTGTTTTTAAATATCACAAAATATTTATCCAATCAGAGCCATTTAAAAACACAGTTAAAGCTTTAACGTCAGTAGACTGATGATATACAGTAGATACATGGAAGCAGATGTTTGCAGTAGTTTGCCTAAAGCTAGAGAACAGCCCATGTACAGAAATATGATTCAGTATAATTTTTGACTGATTTATACTGCATTAAAAGCAAATCTTCTGCCCAAGAGATATATACTTCACAGTACTTTTAGAAATAAACGTCTTTAAAAGATTTTGCTCTTTCCGAAACCTATACTTTCATGTCTAAGAAAGACATATTTAAACAGAATTACGTTGAAATCACTGCACTGAGATGCATTTGTACTGCCTGGATATATTTTTTCCAAAATTTAGCACCTCAACAGACTCCTTTATCCTGGGCCTAGTGGCATTTACTTGTTGAAGGGCTTGCCCTTTTAATCAGCACACCTGGGTAGGAGCAGGGTGGGACCGTTCCCTTGGTTTCAAGTAACATTCTCGGATGTTTTGCAGATGCAGTGTTACTGGTGTACTTATGCAAGTGGGAGAGCTGCTCTGGCTGTGTCAGGGAGGAGGTAAAATGTGTGGTTGGGACATTTGTCACTGTGGTACGTACCACAGAGTCTTTGAGTTTCCCAGAAAATAAAGCAAGCCAAAAAGGGATGTAATAGCTACTTTCTGTGAAGGTGATACGATATTAGGTGGTAGCATGATGGGGTTTATGGAAAGACATTACTGTAGCTTTAATTCCAGGATGTAATTATTAGTGGAGTGTTACATTAGCCTTGCAATGAAGTTCCATGCAGATGGACATAAATATCTGCAAACTACTAGTACCAGGAAATGGAAAGAAGATAAAGTGCCACAAGTGGTAGCTCTTTATTCTTTCAGATTTTTTTAAAGTACCAATATGTAAGTACTTTACAAGGAAAGGATTACAACACAGATTCTGTGCCTGATCGTTATTTTATCTGCCAAAGAATTATACCTGCTTTATGCTTTCTCTGTTAGCATAGATTATTTCCAGAGAAAATTGTCTACTGTCAACTACTGTAGAGACATAAGAAACACATGAGTGTAAATTTATGCCAAATAGCAGGTTTTTTGGTTTTGGGTTGGTTTGTTTGTTTTTGGTTTTTATTTTTGTTTTTGCTTGTTTTCCAGAAGATGGTAGTTTAGGGCTGGATAGACAGTTTTCCTGTGGTTTTGCTGAAGTTTGCAGAGTATGATCTGATTTCCCCAAATCACCAAGATTTGTAAAATGAAACTTTGCCATACCTTCCACCATCCCCACCCGCAAGGCAAGTATACGATATTCCTGTTTTAGTAAATGTACAATTTTTATTTATTAAAAAGTCAGAGGCAAATTATATATTAGTTAATATCAGATAGATATTGTTGAAGTATTTGAAGGCTTATCAGGAAGACTACTTTTCTCTAGAAAATTCTGGCTGTCAGAAACAAAAACATGAACACTGAAGTATTTTTTTTCTCAATTCAGCAATACGGAATTTAAAGTTTTGCATATTTGTTGGCTGCAAAATGGCCTGAGACTATTAATTACTGAAGTTGTTTTCCTTAGGGAACTGCATATTTCATTTTTGATGATAGGAGATGTGTTCTGTGCAAAAATTTCACTTGAGCAAAAAAAATATTTTAATTAGAGGAAAATATATATTTTTTTTTCTCCAACACTATTTGAAGTTAGAATTAGGAAATTATTTAGAAAATTGAGAGTAATTAGAAGAATAGGGTATATTACTGTATGTTAAGTTCACTTGCTTGACTTTTTCAAATTATATATTTTCTACTTGTTTAAAAATAGAAGAGGGTTATAAACAATAAGCCTCAATTAAGGAAATACAAGTAAGAACTGTTAGAAGGTTTTAATTTTGTGGCAGTAATTTTTCCATAACGCAGGAAAAAAATCAACCTTAGTTATACCTAATAAGATTTTGGAGTAACCAGAAGAGAATTGTAAGACCAAAAATAGTTTTAAGAATGAGATAGTGAAGGAATACCTCAGATGCAATACATAGTACACAAAGACCTGAAGACTAGGAGTGAAATTTATTCTTTCTCAGAGCAGTGAAGAATGTACAGATAAGATTTATGTGGTTTCTGGAGGAAATTATTTACTCTGTGCATAAGCTCACCTTTCAAAGCAGCCAAGTACGAATGAAACTACTATAAAATATACTTGCTGCATTTTGGTGCTTCCCTTTCCCTTTCCCTTTCCCTTTCCCTTTCCCTTTCCCTTTCCCTTTCCCTTTCCCTTTCCCTTTCCCTTTCCCTTTCCCTTTCCCTTTCCCTTTCCCTTTCCCTTTCCCTTTCCCTTTCCCTTTCCCTTTCCCTTTCCCTTTCCCTTTCCCTTTCCCTTTCCCTTTCCCTTTTCCTTTCCTTTCCTTCCACTTTTTGAAGGGGTGAAGATTAATGTCTGTATCTGATTTAAAATGGTTTCTTCTATACCTAAGCTTAGGATGGCTATCCCCTTCACCCTCCCCAGGGGTATGCATTCTATACAATAACAAATGTTGTCATCCATTCTTGTTAGATATCTATTATCTATATCCATTAAAAGTGTGTTGTTCCTGCTGGATATTGCATAAGTACTCTGTTTAAAAAAGTCTGACTCTTTGGTGTAAACTGAGGGCTGTGATGCTAAAACCGTGAAGCTAATAATTTAAATGTTTGAGACACTGCAGATATTCCACTCAGATTATACTGAATCCTCTCAAGATTTGTATAAAAAACAATTAATAGCATCACTGGTAACTTTTACAGCAGAGAATTCTGGTTCTCTTTGAAGATAAAGTACTGCTGGTGTTTGGTTGGGCTGAGGGCTCAGGTGAGCAGAATGAAGCATGGCTGTGTGCCAGGTTATCTACACTGATTTGCCAACTTCCATTCTTCCTGCCTATGGTGAAGTCATCGTTGAGACATCTCACCTCAGAGGATTGTGAATGGAGGGAAAAATGAAACTGGAAATGTGCTGCAGTCAAGCACTAGTAGATATTTGTTCTGCAGAAGTTCACTGAGGTCTCTGTCTGGATACAGACTGAAGGATGATGATTTTTCCTGTGTGTGCCTGCTGAGTGTTGGAGGAATTATTAGTGAACTATTGAACTAAAATCTACCAGTAATAGGTGATTATCAGTGGTGTTAGTGACACATCTGACAATGTGATCCAAGTTAAATGAAGGAGATAATGAAACAACAAAGTTTGTCCTGGATTGCACAAAGGGAAAGGCATCAAGGCTTCAGTTAGCCAGCCCTTACTGTCACCACTGAAGGGTTTTAAGGGAAAGAATTACATTTAAAACAGAGACTTGTTCACAACTCTCTTCTTTCCTTTCAGCCTGAAACAAAATGTTTAATTTTCATTTTCATAAAGAAAGTGAAGAGGCTGAAATGAACACAGAAGAGTTTGGAAAATGAAGAGGCTGTAGCATCAGTCAGCACCTTTTAATTCAGTACTGTAATAACTGACACTCAAATAGGAAGATTTATTCAATGCCCTATTTCTTTGGGATTTGAACCCTGATGCCCATCTTCCTTGAGGACTTTAAGTTTAAAAGATATTTTAAGGTATAATTTTATAATTTAAAGCCAATTCACTTTGAATGAAACACCTAGAAGTTACTACAATAAAAATCTATCTGTCTGCCCCTCAGATGAGTGCTCTGATCACCATCTCTTGCACCCTTCCACATTTTTGTTCACTTGACCTTTCTGGTTGGAAATGTAAGTATTTTATACAATGTAGAATCGCTCCGAGAGGTTGGGAGAGGCTCAAAACAATAATTCATATAGCACATTTACCTGTGATTTTCTTTGGTTGGAGCTTCTTTGATATCCAAGACTGGATATGAGCATAAACTTAAACTGTCATCCTCTGTATCATAGGAGGGTGTCCTTATTCTGCTCTGCTAGCCACCAGTAAGAGAGGATGCTGACTGTGAATTACATAACTTCTTCTCCCCACTCCCACCCAAATAAACCACAAAATTCTTCTGGATTCTGTAGAAATGGTGCTTTTCTTACCTGAACTTTTTACATATTAAAACTGACAAAAGCCACATGCAGCAACAGGCTTTTGTATGAACCTGATTGAAAAGGGGGTGGAAGATAGCAGTGGGTGAAGCAAATTATTCTTTGCACAGGTGCCAACATAAAAAAAAAGGTATAAAGTGAAAAAACATGTTAAAAATGTGTAGAATGTTAGTTGGAATTGCAATTTACACCAAGAAATAGTGAATGATTGGAAAAGAGGTTTGAGTGCAGGTTGGGACTGAGAGCAGTTCTCAAGATTGTACTGGATACTACAAGGAAGCTAGTTGAATAAATGGAACTGATCTAAAATATCGTTTCCTTTTATCCCCCCATCCATCCGTACATGCATGCGTGTCACTCCATATTTAAAAAGCGAGAAGCACCACGATATTGACTGCTCTGATAAGAATATCATTCACAAAGTACGGGAAATTTTAGGTATATTAATAGCCAATTAGTAACTGCTCTCTAGAAGGACAAGGTAACTCTCTCTGTGTCCGTGTCTTAAATTGGGTTATATTGAATATTATTTATCCCAATAAACATCCAATACTGGATGTTCTACTCACATAATTTGATAATATGATAAAACCCATAGAAAACTGAACCTGCAGAAATAATCCTCAGATTAGACTTTCTAATAGCAACTATCCCTTCCCCCATCCCAAGAAAAAAGAATGAGAAACTTCCATGCCTTAAGGTAGAAAATACAATCTGTCTATCTTAATCTACTGGCAGTGACTGGTTTTAGCCTTACAAGACCAGCCATAGCATAAAGTGCTGCTGGAGTACTAGAAGAAACTGGAAAATCAGAAAATAATGTATTTGTGTTTCAAAGTTTTTTTGTGACAGAGATTCCAAAAAAATTAGTGGAATTCACAGAGGTGAAAAATTACCTGTCAAGCCTATATTTTGTGTTGGTTTTCCTAGTGATTATGAAAACTTCCAGTTTGTCTTTG
The DNA here is from genome assembly GCA_907165065.1 of Caprimulgus europaeus. Next base: position 8,190,738 of record OU015527.1, read on the forward strand.
AATGAGTCATTGCTTCCAGGGAGATTTCTTGACAACTGAAGACTTGAGTATTTTAGTTGTCAGAAAACAGAATCCTTATTAAAATGACTCAATAGACATGCAACACTTGTAATATGAGACAGATCCCCAGTGGTCTTCCTTACTTTGGCTCTAACAGTTTCATGAAAGTTAGAAACTTGCCAATCTGTCGAGTGCCTCAATAAGTACTCTGTTTTGATACATCTTTATAATGGCTGGTCTGTTCTCATTTGCACATCTGCAGGCAGTGTTGGTCCTAATCAAGTGTAATTTGGTGTAGTTCACCAAATTCAGTAGAATTATAGAAAAAGTGCATGTGCTCAGATTGTCATGTTGATGTCAGTAGGGTTACCCACATGGTCAGTTCACTTTGAACCGTTCATCATGTTAATAATAAAAAATGTTCACAATGCTGTAAACAATCACGTTATACCTTGTGGACTCATGCCCAGTGAAGCTTCACAGTATAGGAAATGTAGGAAATTAACAAAATCCCACTCCAAAAGGAAGTGTGGGAGAAACTAGTGCAGCTCTAAAGAGAAGTTAAAATCAGAATTACTGTATGGCACCGACTCAGCATTGACTTGTGATATAAAAAGACATTCAATATTATTATAAAAACATAATAAATATTATTAATAATTATTAAATTATTATTACTGTTACTACTATTATTAATATTGAAATGACATTATGATACAGTTTCTTCAAGAAGCCTTTCTATCCAAATAATTTACAGTTTTGCCTTTGAGTTCTCAGATTGGCCATTGGCCACTTGTTTTTTGCAATGATGAAGTATTTCTACTGGCAAAATTTTAGGTGATTGAATATGTTTAGACATACTAACCTTATTTAAGGATTAATTTCTGCAGCATTGGAGGATAATAGACTTTTGCTCCCATATAATCTTCATTGCTAGACAATTTAAACTGCCCAGGAGCTATTTTTATTTTCATGGTATACAAGATAAGTTACTACAATCAAACTAGCAGGAAACCAATTACATTATGCATATATATGAAAGCAGTTGAAAATATCCAAATAAATGTTTAAACTTTTTTTTCTTTTAGTAGTTAAGATTCTGGAACTGGCAGAACAGAAGCTTTTTGTTGTTTATTGTACTAGTAAAATGAGTTTTGTTGTCTTTCCCTTTTAAAGAATTATTAAATTTTTTACTCTATATAATTTTACTTTATTTTAAATATTCAACAATTTTATACATTCTCTGCAACAGAAAAATCTCTTCAAAATTTCTGAGACTATAAATCATATAATCGTGAAAATACTAGTGTGAGTGAGAAAGAGAAATTTGCAACTCAGTCCAACACAATAGTTTGCCTGAAGATTCCTACATGCACTGACCTGTTCAGTAGCATGGTAGATGTTCATCCCCTTCTACTGAGTGTCTGGGTGTGGGATAGCATCTCAAAGAGGAAAAAGACAAGCAGTTTTGGAATTTGTATTTTGAAGTTGTTTTCAGGAGCTGTTTCCAGGCCCAACAGTTGTGTTTTCGCTACTTTAATTTCGTTGGTTTCCTGTGTGGTCATTCATCCTGTTTTCTGCCACTGTTATTATGTATATAAATAGACATATATTTATCAAAACAAATACCTGAGGAAATCTTGTAATATTCTACTGTTGGAATGCATAAGGAAATTTAAACTGAATGAGTCCTGGCTTTGTCTTCCATGATAAAAGTTCCCAGCAGTTCTAAAGGAGTTAGGGTTGTATCTCTGGAAACATTGTATGGTGAACTTTGATTGTTATTTTATTTTATTTTTTTAAGTGGTAGTTTACTACAAGTTTTAAAAAAGCTATTTCAGATACACTGTGAGTAAAAGATTCTGCTTAAAGGAGTGGTGACTATTCAAGCCCAGTATGTTATGAAACTCTTAAAATTAGAGTAAAAAACTTGTGAAAAAAACCCACAGTTTTCACACACTAGAACTTCGTAAGCATTATTTTCTTAAAATGGCTGAAAATCCTGAGCTCCATATCTCATGGCAGCAAGCTTGACATGATAATTTTGTTCTCTATTAAAAGAATAATATACTCTATTCTTTTAAAATTTTGTATCTTTTAACTTCATCCAAAACCTTGTTGTGCTATTAATGTTTTTTATTCCAGATCTAGGTGTATTAAAGAACGGAGAAATATTCAAAATGAGCACTCTATTTTAAGATTTTTAAGAAACACTAGTGTCATGCTGGAACTAATTTCTGCTTTATCATTTCAATTAAAAATATAAAAGAGCTCTAGCAGCCATTCTGAGTAGATGAGGCTGCTCTTCAGGTGCCAGTGTTCTTAAGCTTTTAATTTAATTTTCTTGGATCGCCCCCCCCCCCTTTTTTTAAAAAAAAAAACCAAACACAACTTTTAAAGAACTTAAAAAATGAGACAATTTGTGTATTTGTGGAAACCTTTTTTAAAAAATATGTGCTAAAGGTCTGATCCTTCAGGAGAATGGCAGAAAGTGAAATACCTACCTCCCCAGGAAAGAAAAATTTAAAATAAAAATTGACCTCATTAAATTTGGTAGCAAAATTACTTCCTTTCTTTTTTTTTTTTTTTAGCTCCTTCCCCTTCCACAAGATTTAAAAAAAGTTGTGTGCAAGTCCTTCTTCTCTGACATCCTTCCCTGTATCTTGCTGATATAACTAATACTGGGTACGAATTCTCAGCTTCAGGACTGAGGAATTGGTTCCTCTGGATACTACTGAATTCCTTGTGGTAGCTGTAGAAAAGGGATGTTAATGTTTCCCTTCACTGAAGAGTTGCCTTGCTACCTGGCTAATGTGTTATTATCTGTGAAAATGCACTTGCAGTATAAGCTGGCATCTCCAGATATTAAAGAATGTAGTCTGTTCAGCTTTTTAAATTTTTTTTTTTCATCTTTCTTTCTTTTTTTGCCAATTTTTCAGTCTGAACTGTGCCAGTATTATTCCATGCTGCAACTGGTGGTGGCTGGTACTACAGAGTGCTTAGGGAAAACCAAGCATTTCTAGTGAGAAGTGAAATAACCAATAAGCTACCTAGGGACCAAAATGTTGTAAACTAAGTCCAAAAGGTTACCCTTAACTAAACTAAGGGTTATGTTTTACTCCTTTTAGAACTTAATTGCCTTAATCAGAGCTGACTGGAAGTATGTAGTCCAGGAACTGAACCTGGAGATAGGTGCCCATGCTTTCTGCTCCACATCTTTAAGACTAGAGCAAGGTTCACACTTTTCTTTGCGCTCGTGGAGGTGCTGGTGGTGCCACCCACTTTGATGCCCACTCGAGGAGGGGCCCAGACTGAAGTCTCTCCTTCACTGAAGTCACTTCAATACGTTATTTTCTCCAATAATATGATTTACTTAAATACTTAGGGATTTTTTTAATCAGTACAAATCTATTAAAAGTACATTGTAGCAATAAGCAAAACCCAGTAGGAAACATACAAAATGTGCTGCTTTCTTTTAACCAGATACCAACACAATTAGCTTGTAATTTCTCTTAAATTAGTTGCAAAACATCCTGAAGGTACTGTGAACTTCAAACAGATCCTCAGGGGACATGCAATGGACTTTGGAAATCAGAAATTGTCTTCCTGCATCCAAATGAGAGAACAACCATTTTATCCTTTATCACAGCAAGGTGAAACAGAAAGCTGTATTCATCACCTCTCACTGCTTTGAGATCTAGCGCTTGGATCCAGTGCAGAGAGAGAGAGAGGGGTACAGGCCAGCTCTCTGAGGCAAAACAAATGGAATTCATGAGCATATCTTGAGTTATCATCAAGAGTATCCTGCAGTAGGAATATCTGGTGAACTTCCTACCCTGAAGAGAGGACAACAACTGAACATGTTTTCTTCTATCTTTATTCAACGTCGCTTTTTAACTAGAGGGGTGGATTGGAGTCTGTCAGTGGACCTATTTGTGGCAAAAAGCCATGTATCCAACACTGCACGCAGTTTGTGCCGGGAGGGTTAGAAATATTTAAGATATTCAACCTGACTTTTATTCCTGTTAGGGCAAGTTATACTATCTTTTCAGCTGTTCCAGAAGCAGCATCTACGGCACTGGCTTCTCTTAGCTGTCATAAATCATGTAGTCTTTATGTTGTTTGACCACCTAGTCTAGGGACGGTTGTTTTAATTTCTTTAAAGTTAGGTCTGCCTATAGAAATGCAGTTGTTCAGTTAAGCTTCTCTGCTAACCCACATCATGTTCTGAAAATACTATTGATACTCTCTGGCCTCTTGCTGTGTTTTTTTTATAGTGAAGTGAAAAACACAGTCCTTCATATCATGCGTGTCTAACCTAGTTTTGTTCGCATCTGGAAATGATAGATGTATTGTATATAACACACTCAAAACTTAGAAGAAGAAAAGCAGAATGTTATTAAAAAACCCACAAAACTGATGGAACCATCTGTAGGATACTGGGGGGAAAAGCTGGCTGCTGCGTAATATCTGGAAACTGATGAGTTAGAAAAAAGGAAAATATTTGGTCCTCAGTGGAAGCTGATGTGAAGTGGTAGAGGTAAAACCTCTTATTGGGGGGTAAAATGCAGAAGAAAAGGGTAAGGAATTAAGGCCTCTCTGCTGCAAGATAGACTAATTCCAACAAAGAAAAAGATACTTTAAGCAATCTAAGGAGGAGTTATCTTCTCTAACTGGTGCCTTTCCTTTGGTCAGGTCATGGTGAGCCTCCTCCACCCAGTTGACCATGTATCCTGCCAGGTTGTGTGTCAGAGTCTCAGTAGACATCCTGATGCTCTAGGAGCCATGGTACAGAGGCCATATCAGACCAGAATCAATTTGGCTGTAGTTTCTTTTATTTCACTTATTTCTTTGCTTGTCCCAGTGTGTTCATCTTCTTTTCTCACATTCCATCATTACTGTCTGACATCAGGCAAGAAGACATATGCGAACCGTTGCACATGGAAAATAAAGTAGCTACTATCTTGATCTATATATATGGTGCCAAGCCACTGGTCTTGAGACTAAGAGATCAAGTGGATGTCAAACTGTCATAGATATCTTTTAGGACAACCTTCTACAGCCAAGAGACTCTGCAAAGGATGGAGTCCTCATGCTCAGTTGTTTTGCTGGTAAGGGAATTCTAAGTGGATAGTGTGGAAATGGGCAGAAAAATACAGTGGCTGATGGTGGCTATAAAAAACTAATATTGCTAGAAATGTGCTCCATCAGAGGAGCAGGTTTACCTCATCCTCTCCTCTTGATGTTCCCCTGCAATCACATTAACCTCGTGCTTCACCAGCCTTGATTGCTTTTAGGGAACATCAGCTTACCACAGAACTCCTCAACTGCAACTTCTTCCCACATTACAGTAAAAACGGTTGCCTGTGGGAGTCAGACTCCTTTTATCTTTCCAAATCAAGCAGGAGGTTCACCCGATACCAATTCAATCCTGTTTCTCAAGCCCTGTATTAGAGCTTTTGAACTGAAAATACACAAGACTTAGAACTGAAATGCTCTGTGAGCCTTCCTCCAAACTCTGTGGATTGGTATGCAGGGAAAAAGGATTTTGTTGCTGTTTTTTTTAATTATTAAGGGGTTTTATTTTTGTAGAAAGTATTCTGCCATGAAAGCCAATCTATCATTCATTTTAAAATTCAGAGACTTGTAAGTCATGTGTGAAAAATCCTGCCTATAGAGAAAGAGTGCCTTAGGCAGGTAAGATGTGGCACTGAAATTGTCCATACAGCAAAAAGAGGCAAAGAAGCCTATGAAGGCAGGAAAAATGAACGCTGCGTTACTAAAATATGCAGTGATTCCCTTGTTTCCCCACAGGGCAATGCCATGTGCTGCCATTTGCATTTCCTCAACAGTGAAACCACAGCAATGTAAAATTAATAAGAGTGTACAGAGCGTGTTTAACAAATGCTGACACCTACCCTGGGGTGACTTGGCATCCAATATTTCGCTTGGAATTGATAGAGGTGTACAGAGCTTACTGGAAAAAATAAAGTCACATAATATCTGTAAATAAATAAACACATCCCCACAGTCTAGCAGGCTCTGGACAGGTCTGAAGCTGTCATATACTGCAGGACACTCAGAGTAGTAGGTAAAGCCTGTGTCCAATACATGTCCTGTCTGGTAGGACCACCTGGTGGGTCCTGTTTGTTTGGGAACATCTTGAGGGCCAATTAGTCCATTCTGAAAGTCTCCAAACTCTGTTTTCCAGCATCTGTAGAGATTCCCTTTGTTGACATGGTTTTGGCACACAGCAGAGCACACAATTCATGTTCAGTTGCCTTGAGCTGTCTAGTTCACAACTTCCCACTCTGTAATCTCCCAGAAGTATGCACTGTCATCTTGAAATTCCTGATGTCCTAAAAAGCAAATATGCAATGAAATATGTAGTCAGACAAAGCATTAACTTGTTGCAAAGCATTAGCACTGTTAATGTTTATATTCTTACCTGTCCATCAACAGTCAGATGCCTTCTTGCATAGTGAATTTTTTCTAGGTTGTCCTACAACACGGTGCACAGATCTGTATATTCTGGGATACTGAACTAGTAAAGAGTAAAGTAACTTCTTGTTTGTGAAATTTATTCCCTGTTGTGCTAGGTCTCATGCAGAAATAGAATGACTGTCAACTGTTTCAGGAAAGTTGGAAGACCCTCTATTTTACAAAGCATACAGGAAATTTTCAAGGTATATCTACCTATTTAATAGATATACAACCCTCTGTTGTAGTAGTATCTGTAGCCAATCTGTTGGACACCAAGCAGGGTAATGACTTAATGTAGTAAGCAGGACTTAAAGATTTTTCAGATTATTTTGAACACAAACTTCTGAAGAGAGAAGGAAGCTTTCAGAGCATTGGTAAAACTCTGTTTTGGCTCGTAAATCCTGAATACTGTTGAATCAAGTCAAGTTTCCTATTAAACATCCTTCTCAATGCAGCATATCAATATTACTACTTATGTACTTATTTATATTCCCAGTCCTATTGTTATTTTTTGCCGTAGCTGAAGGAGAAGTGATTTTAGATAGTGTTCTTGCAGCTCAATTGCTCATTAACACAGTGGTTGATTAATCCAGCTGCAGCCCTTTCAGCTGCACAGTCAGCTGCTTCAATTACCAGTTAAAAAGGTGTGAACTGTGGATTGAGAGAGAGAAATGATTGGTCTTTTATAATAAGACACATTCTTTTTTAGGTATTTTACTCTAAACTGAGAAGAGAATAACCCTCCAAAAAAATTTCATAAAATTTGGAGTGATATAAAAGTAAAAGCATAATTCAGAGGAAGATTCCTCCTCCCCAGCTAAATGGGGGAAATGACTTGTTTTGAAGTAAAAGTACTTGCTAGATTGTGCTTACTAACAAATGAGTAAAGCAATTGCAACAGAGCCTCTTTGAGGTAAATCCCTCAGTTAGACAAGGTGTCAGTCAATACCTGACTTGCGTCATTAGCAGTTCAAGAAATCCCTGTAAAAATTTGGAGTAAGTATGTGTTAAAGCTGAAAAACATTACATAAAACTGTCTTGTGTCCTCTGTAATTTTTAGGAGAGATAAAACAGACACCTGCATCTAGTATCTTGAACACTACTAGCAATACTACAATGATGTAATATTAAAAAATGATGTTCCTCCTTTGTCTTGATTTAGTGCTTAATAAAAATCCTTTAAATTTTGACTGTCTACTAATCTCTCATTAAAAAAAAAAAAATCATTAATTATACCCACAAAGTTTATAATGCCAAATATTTAGAACTGAGTGGGTTTTTATAACATTCAGGTATGATCTGTATCCAGGTTTCTGTTTCTACTGTGCAAAAAAGATCATGATAGTGGGTGAGGCTTTCAGGAGTTGATTTGCCTGATATGTGCGTTTTGGAACATTTACCAGAACTGGAGTGAGAACTTCTCAATTTATACTTCTAGTCACCTCTAAAAGAACTACTTACTAAACACATATAAAGTCATTGCACAATAAAAAGAATTTGGAAGAAATAAAAGATATCTGGAAACCTGTGTGCTACTGTCTGCCCTATAAATTTCTTAGAAAAGTAGCTTTTATGTATCTCTGAAAGTTTCACGAGACTGTTCTTTATAAATGCCTTAAGAATATTTTGAGCACCCAAAGCATACAGGATTAGAAATTCAAACATAGTATTAATTATGAAAAACTATTCAAACTGGGCAAATCCTATATCCTCCCCTCACAAGCACATACCATTCAAAGAGCTGAAGAATCAATATTGTTTTTACAGCAAATTAATACATAGTAGATACATGGATATATTTTGGCTATTTTCCATTGGAAAAATGTTTGTGCACTCGCTTGACTTTTAGAAAGCAAAAATTCTGGAGGAGAATTTTAGAAATCACTGTGAGAAATAGAAGTTCAGAGGTGAAGAACATACCTAAGCCATCTGCTTAACTATTTTGTCTCTTCACAAGGAATGTTACTGTCAGATGAACATGACAGATGAACTTGTTGCAGTTTGAAGATGTTGATGATGGGCCAAAGGCAGTGTCAAACTTCTGTAATTCATCAGTTCTTGAGAAAAGCCTTTAGACTACTTGGTTATCTGAGGCTGGTAAATTTCCTGATGCTGAACTGAAAGATGGCAATCATAACTTCTGATGATTCTACCTCTTTGTCTTATTTTCTTTGGTGAAGTCTTTAATGTTTTTTTCCTAAGTTTGCATGCATTTTTTATCCTTCCTGACACCTTTTTGGTAGAATATAGTTTTGTTGGAATAAACATTTTAACAGAATCATAGAATGGTTTGGGTTAGAAGGGACCTTAAAGCTCATCCAGTCCCAACACCCCTGCCATCAGCAGGGACACCCCCCACTAGACCAGGTTGCTCAAAGCCTCATCCAGCCTGGCCTTGAACACTTCCAAGAAGGAGCAGCCACAGCTCCTCTGGGCAACCTGTTCCAGTGTCTGACCACCCTCACAGGAAATAATTTCTTCCTTAGATCTCATCCCAATCTCCCCTCTTCCAGTTTCAAGCCATCACCCCTTGTTCTGTCCCTCCCTGCCCTTGTCAAAAGTCCCTCCCCAGCTTTCTTGCAGACCCCCTCTGGTACTGGAAGGCAGTTTAACAGAAGTGGTGTGGGGGGACGTAAAGGACTAATTTACACACAGCACAACTCCTCTTGCCCCATGGGACAAGAGTGGAGGGAAGCTTTGGACCAAAGCTCACAAGCAGCTGTGCTGAAAACATAAGCCTTATGCCGAGGCTTAGCTCCTGTGACTTGAGGTCATTTTTCCTTATGACACTCAGAGATTCATCTAAACCAGATACTTTGTAGAGGAGAAAAGGTGCATTAATCACTAAACTCTCAAAGTCCAGGAGGGTGTCCTTCTCCAGGGGCTAGGCATTTCTTCCTCTACCCTGGGGGACAGCGAGTGACTATGGCCTCTCTCTGTTTTGCAGCATGTGACACTCTCTGGTAATGCCAGAGATCGGGAGCAACTCCTCATTTTCTGCTCTCCCCAGCCCCCTGCAGAGCTCAGACATGGCCACAGAGAGTAAGTGGAGCTTACAGCCCCATCTGCCTCGGCAACCAAGAGGCTGTCACCTACATATCGCCTTGCTTCCACCGAGTTTGCGTCGGCTGTGTTCTGTGCAGGACAAAGCAAGACCTCAGCTGCCCCCTGTGCAGGGCGAGGACGGCAAACATCTTGTTCTCGGTGTGGTCGACTGAGGACTATTTTGAGTTGCGTGTCCCAGATCCCGTAGAGCCATGAGCTGAAGAGCCCCGGCACCAGCAGTGGGCTGAGGGGCCAGTGTCCGGCGCTCAGGTGGGCGACTTCCCTCCGGAGGTCTGGGCGGGCTTTTTCCGGAGCCACCCAGATCACATCAGGCCTGTGCGGGAGTGGGTGCGACGGGAGGTGGAGGAGATTTTTGAGGACCAGTGGTGGGAGGTGGCTGCGAGGGAGGCCACTGTTGTGTCTCTCCTCTGCTCCTATGGGCTGGACCAGGATGTGCTGGTGGAGCGGCTGGAGAACGGCCTGCGGGAAAGCACAGAGCACTTTGTCCTGCGGCTCATGGCCACCGCCGTCAGCCTCTGCGGCCGGGAGATCCTCTGGCAGCAGGGCCAGCAGGAGGAGGAGGACAATGGCCCTGCAGCCAGACCCAGCTCCAGCCCCAGCTGCCCCAGCCCCATCACCTCCTCCTGGGGCACTCCTGCTTCCCACCCAGCCTCCTCCAGCAGCCCTACAGGCTCCAACAGGGAGGAGGAACCCAGCACATCTGAGGCCGCCCTCCATGGGGGTCCTGGCCGCCCCCAATCTGTGCCCGGCCCGGCCCAGCAGCAGCAGCTCCAGGAGGAACCGGGGCAGGTGGCGCTGGCAGGTCCCTCCGCTCCCGGCCCAAGTGGGGACCACATGCCCGGGGGTCCCCGGTGCTGCCTAAAGAGGAGGGCCCCCAGCCCCCAGGGCCCTGCCCAGCCCTGCAAGAGGCCGCCCTGCTGGCAGCACTAGCAGGGCTGCAGCAACTCTCCATGGGAGAGAGAGACAATAAATCCCTGTTTCCCTGACACAGTCTCTGGGTGCTGCTTTCTCCCCATTCTCCCGCTGCCCTTCCCTGACCCCATGGCCCATGTTGGCAATGTCAACACGAGAATGGAAGTGGTTGTGAAAAAGCACCAGGGTGGTGCTCATAGAGGGGTAATGAGTGAAAGATTGAGCAGACATTCCTCAAACAGAAGAGCAAAACTCTCATAATGCCTAACACAATTATTATCTCAGCTATCACCTGCAGCAGTTGTTTACAGGAAATGCACCATCTAAGTATTCCACCTTGAAGGTCGATCGTTCAATTGTTATGATAGAAATGCGATCTTTTAGTGTTGGCATTTCTGAGTTTGATCCCTGGTAATCACTGGTTCCTGTATGGCTGTGTGGATGATAGGGTCAGTCAAACAAAAGTGCATGTGTTTATATTTGTGAATATTGGTAGTGTTCTCTATGGAGAGAATGTCATGGAATCATAGAATCATAGATTTGTTTGGTCGGAAAAGACCTTTGAGATCATTGAGTCCAACCGTACCTGTCCGCTACTAAACCACATCGAGCACCTCATCTACTTGTCTATTTTAAATATGTCCAGGGATGGAGACTCAACCACTCCCCTCAGCAGCCCGTTCCAGTGCCTGAGAACCCTTTTCATGAAGAAGTATTTCCTGACATCAAATCTGTACCTCCCCTGGCACAAGTTAAGGCCATTGTCTCTTGTTCTATCTCCAGTTACCTGGGAGAGAAGACACACACCTGCCTCGCTACAACCTCCTTTCAGGTAGTTGTAGATAGTGAAAAGGTCTCCCCTCAGCCTCCTCTTCTCCAGACTAAACAGTCTGTGGTAGTCTGTGGTTTCCGTCTGTGGATAGAAATACTTAGCGTGTAATTTCACTGAAAATTAAGTAGTTGTGCACATCATGGACCCAGTACTGCAAAGTGCTGGCCATTCTCCATAGTAAGCTTTTCCAGTTTCCTGGGAACTTGGTGAGAGCTAAGGGTGATGAGCAACTATGGGACTGTGCACTTTGCTTTCTAGCAGCTTAGCTTCACAGAGACACCATTTCCTTTTCTTCTAAACTGGCTGTTGAGCTTTAGCCACATTATCTGCTGCAAAGTAATTGAAAGTGTGAGCTAAAATATGCCTATCATGTCTTTCAATTTATGTGTAATGAAAAATCAAAGAAAGGTAAAAGCTCTCAAAGCACCAGCTATACCACAGTCTGACTTCTAATAAGCTGGAATGACTTAATTATTTGTATACTGTTAAATAATTAAACAATTTTTCTCATGTCTCTTTTTCCACTTCATGTTTCTAAGTAAACTGTACAGAACACAAGTATCTATTTTTTCAGGAATAAACATAGGTGAATGCGAAAAAATTGGAAATTAACTGGTTTGTTAAGTAATCCCTTACAAGCATGAGCTATATACTTCCCTTCTTTAACAGCTCAAGCAAGGTTCAGGAGAAGATAAAGTCATTGTCATTCTTGGTATTAATGTGCCAAGCACCTTGGTGCTTTGTGTTGTGACTGTGATGAGCCCCACGTAGCAGAGGGAAGGGTGAGAGCAGTATCTGAGCCTGTTAAATAAAAAGTTTTCAAGCTGAATCACTTTGAGAGGAACCTAAATGGGACCTGAGGATGCTTTATCTTTTGTGCCAGTGTGGTCACTGCTAACAGTTAGAAGAATCTGAAAAGTTTGCATCATCATTTTAGTTTTGATAACAGTTCTATAAGAATAGGTAGCACTTCTGTGCCTGGAGCATAAGGTGGAGTGGCTACCTGAACTGTCACTCAATGTTATGCATTATATGAGGAAACTGATCTTGGGTCTCCTGTACCCTTTCCTTCTAGGAACACTGAAACCAGACAGCAAAATAAAAAATCAGAAAAATCTGAAAGTTTCTCTGAAAAGTCTCAATTTTTTTTTTGACAGCTGGATGATGAACACCTGCAATCATGAACAGAAAGAAACATCTGTGTTGATATCTTTGAATAATGAAGATCATGACTGATCTGTTTATTTGCATCTTTCAAGGTATATCCAAGAAAACCAAATCTTGTCTCCCATAACTGAATTTTCTTTTGAGATAACCTCCTCAATTTCTGTGATCTTCTTATGGAATTGACTTTATTTTTTAAAAAAATCTGTACTACAGAGAAATGGTACAGATATAGTACTATAGAGAATGACTATAGAGAAAACAATAGATACAAATGTGTATTTTCCAGAATGATTTGGGTACCTGCATAGGACATTTTGGTAAACAGAGAGAAAAGCAAATGCCAGCAGATGAAATAACTGAAATTAATTTGCCAGGTCAGGAATTCTGAGTTTCTAGATTCTAGTTTGTTAACACTTGTATTCATATGTGTCTCATTCTGAGGTACTAAATTTAAAGGAAAGGAAGCTGTACACAAAGGCTGTCATGCAGTAGTGGCTTGGTTTTCATATTTCTCTATTCCTAAATTAGGTTAGTTTGCTGAAAGCTATAGTCAGTATTTCTCAGCATTCATCAAATTAGTATCACTTGTGCTTTCGTAAAGAGCAAACCAGGAAATCTATGCAAGTTCTTACATTGCTGACAATCACAGTTCAAATGAAAAATACTCACCACCATCAGTTTTATTGCTTTTATTGAAATGAATTTTATGTTGATACTCTAGTACAGCTAGTTTCTACATTTATATCTACAATTTTGATGCAGTGTATGTGAATTCTTTTCCTAACATAAAAACAGTGTGAACAAAACCATAGGGATTTGTAATGAGTATTTTGAATGCATTCAGTAGGAGATCTGAAAGTCAGTAGAGATCTAGCAAGTATGCGTATCCTGTCAATGTGAGTTTTCACTCACCTTCTTTATCAGGTATATCTTTTGAAGACAGCATTCTAATACTGTTTCTAAAGGGACTAGACCAGGAAACTTACAAAGCTCGCAGTTGTCCTCATAGTTCCGTAACATTGCTTACTTACACTTCTGCTGGTGTGAATTAAGAAAATCTGTAGGCATGGATCTATAGGCTTTGACTTTATGTCAGTTAAAAACCACAGGAATACAGATAATTCATAATGTTAACTTTTATTGTCGTCTTTTTTTTTTTTTTTTGTTGGTGAAAACTGCGTTCTGTAAGAATGATTAGTGCATCTTGTCTTAGCTGTTACGACAGATAAAAGAACCAGGTCAAATGCAACAGCATGAAGCTGCTGTGGCTGTTTTAAAGGCCACTTGATCAAAAAAATTAGCGTAAGTCATAGAACATTTGGAAGGGACCTTTAAAGAGCGTCTAGTCCAACCCCATTGCTGTGGGCAGGGACATCTTTGATGAGATCAACTTGCTCAAAAAAACCCAGCCAGTAGTATCTAAACCCAGTATTTATATGTAAAATATAAACCTAGTGTTAGGTGCCAAGGCTACCTGGGCTGTTTATAATAGTTGTTGTGTATCTCAAAATGGGACAAAACCAACTGGTGTGCTGCACGTGGTTAAAACAAACTGTTAGCTAGTCAGCACGGCTAGCTTCTCTTGTGTCTGTAGATATATCTTATTTTTCACACGTGCCTTCAGAAGGATGCCCCTGCCTCAGAGTTGTGGCTGCTCTCCTGGAAACAGAGACATATCATCCTCATTTTGAAAGCAAATGAAGCATGTCTTAAATCTAATGGAAGGGTTCTACCTGCTTTTTATATATTTCCTTTTAACCAAAGCACCCCTCCATGTCTTGCCAGCCAGGACACAGCTCTGTGGCTAATGGTGAGAGAGAGAAAGGAAGGATGTACTATTTCTGAGTCCATTCTGTAGCCTGTGTGGTGCTGGCCTCCAGGAAAAATTCTGTGGGCTAGGAAGACAAAGTATGTATGTACCATAACGCTGTGAAAGAGAACTATGTTTCACTTATTCCTCTTCATTGTATGATTGCTGCTGGGCAAGTTCTGTAATGGTTTGGTTTCTGAACAAGCAAGAGGATTGCCTGTCCTCTGGCTGTACTCAAAAGGAAAAAGGTGGCTGCTAGTGTTTTATGAATCCCCGAAGTTTGGTGTAAGTGTTAAACTTCGCGTCAGAACACTTATTAGATTGAACTCTTTGGGTATTTTATGCAGGACATTATGTTATTTTTGAATCATAGTAAGAATCTGATACAGGCAAAGCTGAGTGTTATCGAGAAAGAAGCACTGGGAATTAACAGGAAACACAACTGCTGGGAATGTTCAGGTCAAAAGTTGACTTTGTTGCTTTCTGATGTTAACCAGTGGTTAAACAGGGATTTTCAAGGTTCCATTTTAGGTGAGTCAAGTCTCCTAGTCCTAGATGACAGCTGAGGTCCTTTTTTTACCTTTCCTCATTGCATCTTTTCACACCTCAGAGTGGACAGCCCAGCAATGCTGTTTGCTTACTTTAGACTTCTCTCAGGGCCATGCTGCTTTCACAGTAGTCTTTGGGACCATTCCCAGTGGGTAGCTGGTCAGCTTTTCTAGTCAAACTTCAGGTTCTTTTTCTGCTTTTGAGAACACCCACACCCAAGTGGAAACAGCAATTCAAATATTTTTGACAGTAATTTATTCAGCTCAGTTTCTACTTAAAATTCTATATGACAGATTTTACATTGTTTGCATATTTACGTTATAGTTTCAGTTTTAGGCATGTTCCTGGCAGCAAGGAACAGAGGGTTGCTGATGAAAAGAAAATAATTATTCCCTCTTCCTTTCACCAAAAATCTTGTTTCACCCTTGAAAGATAGTGCACAGTGAGTGTCTCACAGCCAGTCTGGTTCTTCAGTTTGTGTATCATTCAGGGATAACCTGAGCTGAACTACTGGTCTGCTTCCAAAGCTCATCCTAACTCCTGAGGAATATTCCTAGTAGTGCAAGCGAGAGGCTGACAAGCAGCAAAACCATTCCCTTTGCTTATGCTTGTGAACCATGATAATTAAGAAATACCTTCAGAAACATTATTTCGTGCTAGAGGCAGGGTTGTGTTTGTATGTGTGATTCCATGTTGCTGTTATCAGTTTTCTGACTCAGTTTTTGTATAAAGGCAGTAACTTAACATTTAGCACAACATGGAACTTTTTTGGGGGGGGACGGAGGAAGAGGGAGTTACAGTTAATTAGCTTGTATTTTTGTATAATGTGTTGATAAACTGAGATGAGAAGCTTGTGTTAGCTGTGTATTAAAGGTCTTGCACTGTTTTATTTTAGAAGTCAGTAACCATTTATTGTTTCATTTCAAGGGTTTGGGGTTTTTTTGCCAGCCAATGGCAAGCTACTGGGAACTGTTGCTGGGCTGGGTATCAGTCTTCATCTGAGGATCTGAGCTGATTCTATGCTAAACTGCAGAGTAAAATTGTTTGTATTTTGAGAAGGTGAAAATTCTCTCTTTGAGAGACAGTTGAATGATCATATTTTGGCCATCTTAAGTTCTCCTAAGTGGTAAATGGCTTACATTTGGTGCAACTCCTTGTGGACCTAGTAAATTACAATATATTTGGGCAGTCCAAAAGGCAAATTACAGAACCCAGAGCTGTTTTATTTCATACTGGGAAATCCACATCATTCCAGTAGCTGAAGCTAAATGATTAAGGTACAAGAGCATATAAATGTGTCTTATCTACACCCCACTACATGGGGAAACTAAGAGCCAAGAAAACAATAGGGATGACTGAAAAGCCTGAGGAGATTCCTTTTGACAAGGAAGAATTCTTCCCTTTGAGTCTCCTGCAAACACAGGATCACCTGGCATCCCACACACAGCTGAGATGTCGGGCTGCCAAATTCCACCTGTCTAGCTGATACCTATCCATTTCTGGACAAGAGAAATAGAGAGAGGTTGATGTGAGCTGTGCACCAATCTCAAAAGCAGTGATGGGCAAAACAGAAGTGAGGGAGATGGAGGCAAAGCTCTACACGCTTGTGGTTCTGAAAGAGCCTTCAGAACTATGTTTCCCTGCACTGCTATTAGGGGGAGCACTAGCTAGACAGCATTTTTAAAGACTGAATCTATCTGGCATTTTTTCAGAGCATGTTTAAAAACACCACTGAGGAGACTGGACAGACCCTGAGTGACAAAGTAAGAAAGGGAATTTGAAGTTTAAATAGTTGAAAGCAGAGTTCTGTAAGTACTGAAACCACAAAGAACACCCAAAGAGACTTCATCTTTTGAAGACTCTGAATTTCCAGGTGTTGTGTCACTATACAAACTCACTTCTGCAGTCATGTAAAGTAAAAGTTTCCTGAATTATTCTTCAAACTTTAACCGTATAGCTCCTACACCTTTTAGAAAATTTTTTTCTGCTATCATGCTTTTAAAATTATCTGATTTTTAAACTATAAGATTTTATAAACAATCTAATTTTTAATAGTGTGTATATATATATATATATATATATCCAGTTATAGCACAACTGACTAAAATGTTGCCATTGCCTGGTTTCTTTTCTTCTTTCACAACAAGAATAGCTTTTAAACATTTGCATTCATATTTGTGAGTTTGTTTACATAGTATACACATGCTGAGTTGAAACTAGCTACGTAGCAGTAGGACTACGGAAATGTGGATTGCAGTGGGAGGCTAATCTTCTGAGCAAGCTCTCAGGGCTTTGGGTGCCCTTTGCATGTCCTCTGTATGTGTGGAGCTGGGGTTTCACTGTTCATAGTTCTCATATTGGGTAGGACATTCTGAATAGGTAAACAGATACTGTAGTCCTATCTAACTAGCATAAAGATTCCTTTATTTTCTTTTTTTATCCCCTAAAATGTCTTTAATTTGGCAAGTGATTAAAAAAAAAATCAGACCAACCTTGCAAAATTGCAATATCTCTTAGCAAATTTGGTTCAGGAGCAGAAGGATACTGAAACCAGAACACTTATTTTGTTACTAGCAAAACTACAAGTTCCAGTTTCATCTACTATTTTAAAAATCATATTTACATTACCATATATGCCTCTGCATTTTGTGCTATGGTTACTGTTAAAGTTTGTAAAGCTACCTGTGATTTGATATCATCTGGGTCACAGAAAATGAATGTTCATCACCAAGTAAGAAGAAATATAGGATTTGAATCTCTAGCTTTACGGGTCTCATGCATATTTTTTATTATTTTATTCTCAGTTCTAGTTGCAAAAGTAAGATCTAACAGAATCTGTTTCCCTTGTACTAATATGTAATAAATTTTTTGAAGCAATTTCAGTGTTTTGACCTCTTCTGGTTGGTATTTTCCTAAACTACTTAATGCAGTAAAAGCTTATTATACTGCACTGCTTTCATCCTTCTTTGAACTCTGTTTTTTTGTAGTTTCTCAGACTGCCTTTAATCTGCAACAGGCAGTCTTCATGTAACTTTTAGTTTTCTAACCCTTTTGATACAGCCTGCTCTTTCATGAGTGTTCTTACATTTTCTGTAGTTCTAAAACTTTTTGGTATTGAAATTGCTTTGTGAATATTGTAATTTACAGATCACTGTGGAGGGAGGCATTTTTCACTTGTAGGTTAAAAAAAAAAGTGTTCAGGAACTCTGTAATAATTTTGCTGTACTTTTTCCTAGAATTCTAAGGAATCTTCCAAGGCAAACTTAGTAAGTTTGTGCTGATCTGAAGCTCAAAGATTTCCGTTGACTTTGAAGGACTTTGGACCATAGTATATTTATTCATCAGGCATGCAAGGAATGTATGTGACTTAGAGAAGTCTGAGAATTCACAGATCTGTAGATTTATACTTTAAAAGAAAAAAACAACACTATTTTGATGTTGCCAAGAGTGAAATATAGCTAATTAGGGAATGGAAAAGTATTTAATTAATGCAGTTCACTTTATAGTAGACAAAAGGGGATTACTGCACATCACCTCAACAGGACAGTTTTAAAAATAGTTAAATGCTAGGTTCCAAGGCAATTTCATTTTCTTATTGTAATGAACAAATTTAACGCTTGAATGTGCCCTAGAAATAGTCATCCCAAGGCAATTTTACATTCTTGTTGTTGTGAATTTTTGATGCATGAATCTGTCCTAGAAATAGTAGTGTTTGGAACAGAATACACAACATTTAATTTAAAAAAAGTACTTAATCCCATGCTAGCCACCAAGACTCTTATAAATGTAAATTGGAATCTGGAGGAGGCAGAAACGGATAATTCAGAATGGAAAGAGTCAATTTGAACTGCTTATTTTTATAGATTCCCTTGGGTGCTGGAAGATTTAAGTTTCAGGGAAGAAGGAAAGAAGAAGTACAAAACATTATAGAAAATAAATAGTACAAACCAGTCTCAATAAAACAGAGAAGACTTCAAATGTTTGAAATGAAATACAAGTAAATATATTTAAAGAAAGTGGATTGTTTAAATATACTTTGTTCTCTTTAAGTACATAAAGGTATATTTGCATAACAAATCTGCATCAGGTAAATGATCTGTGTTAAGTGATTTATATAAGCAGAACACCTCTTTTACAATGTGCTTGCTTTTTGGCTGTATAATGTTCCATTTTACAATGGAATTTTATCATACTGAAGGTGCATTTAAGCAGAGAAAAAGAAAGGAAATAGAAGTTGCTTACTTGTCTTACACAGAATAAATGCAGAAATGCACCTGTTAGGCTTTTCTTCCCCTCCTGAAAGGAGAACCATTTCACAAGGTTTTGGAGATAGGAATTGTAAAGCACAGCATTAAGTGTGATATGACTTACATGGGGTAAGCTCTAGTCTCCTATTTAACTTTTATACAACTTTTTTTTTCTTTTTTCCTTTTAGTGGGGCAGTTCAAAATTCAATCTTTGCTTTTATTTTCTGTGCAGTCATTTTATTATATATACACCTTATTTTCTGACCTATGGCAAGATACTAGAGAGGCAGTTTAGTAGATATTAAAGTTGTAACTAATAGAAATATTTCAACAAGATGGTCTTTCTAGAAAGTTTAAAGAAGGACACACAAACCTCAGTTTCTCACTAGAGGATTTTTCCAATAAAATGATTTTGGTGGGTCATATTTGGCTATGACTTGTTATAAATATATTTTTGGCTTGCAGTTAGAGTTTTGCTATTGAACTGCTACAAAACGCTCAGGAAAAGTGAAAAAAAAAATCTGAACTCTTTGCAGGGTGTTCATCTCCTTTGGCATTAGAAGTTTACAGTGTAGCTGTCTACATCTGGTTCGTCACCTGAAGCTTTCTGTGTAGGATAGAAAAAGGAGAGAAAAAACAGGAGATAAAAAGGAAGCCGACCTATTTCTAAATAGTCTGCTTACAATGAAACATGCCATGCACTAGAAATACTTTCCTTTTGAATATAGGACATGAGCATGATTTGCTTAGGTGTAACAGGCATACGTTACTTGTTCATATAACACTTCAGGTGTTGTACAAGGAACTTGTCCTACAGCACTTTGAAATGTTCTCTGAGTCATATTTAGAGCTGACTGAATTGTTTATTATGAATAATTTATCTCCAGCATTTTGCTTTTCTTCTTACAAATAATTAGTGAATAATTATGGTATTTAACTAGCTTTGGAAAAATTCCAAACTGCATGGTAAATACTTAATATAAATAGGGATATGGGGTTTTTTAATCATAGCTAAAATTGCTTTCAAGGAATCTTTTTCACTGTTTGACTAGTTAAAATAAGGTTCCTTGTGGCTGCATTAATCACAAGTTGGTTTTGTGCAGCCTTAGAGCTAGTGTGTTCGGGAAAAGTCAAGCTTTTATGTTTAAAAGTCTTATTTGTTTTGCAAATATCAACCAATGTATGTTATTGCACAGAGTCTATAGCTTTTATGTTGTACTTCCCAGTATTTGGTACAACAGCTATTATGCTGTGGTCTGTGGCGATCATGGTTATTGAGATTACACTTCAATTTTTTTCGTAGGTTTTATTGCATCATCTGTAATACATCATAGCATTTTTATTTTTTCAAAGCCATATTTTATCCAAGTGCTATAATCACTTTGGTGTAAGAAAAGGTACTGCTTAAATCCCTAAACAGAGGTATAAAATTCTGTCTGTCATATCAGTTGTAGAATGATGAAGAAATTCGTTGCAAAATGAGGCCACGAGACAAATCAATCTGTGACCATCTGCATTTTGGAAACTTCTAGAGCAATGGACTGCTCTTGATGTCATGTTATATGAATACATGTTTATTTTCAGACTGTACAGGGCCTGGCTGAGTTGGAGGCAACATTCTTCACACCAGCCTCTATGGCACTGTGTTTTGCATTTGTGACTAAAACAGTGTGGATAACATACCAGTTTTTTGTCTGTTACTGATCAGTGCTTGCACAGAGTCAAAGACTTCTCCATTCCCTACTCTACTTGCCCCAGTGAGGTGACCAGGGTGGGCAGGATGCTGGGAGGGGACACAGCTGGGAAAGCTGACACCAACTTACCAAAGAGATATCTCATACCACATCATGTCAGGCTCAGCAATAAAAGCTATAGGGAAGGGGGGACATGATGCATTTGTGGTTATGGTGTTTGTCTTCTGAATCTACAACTATGCACAGAGATGTCCTGCTTCCAACAAGTGCCTGGACATCAGTCTGCCGATGGGATATAGTAAATCAGTTCCTTCTTTGCTTTCCTTCCATGCAAGGCTTTTGCTTGACTTATTAAACTGTCCTTAATCCACAGGTCTCATCTTCTGTATTCTGCCTGTCTTGCAGGAGAAGGCAGCGAGTGAGCAGCTGTGTGGGTGCTTGGTTGTTGGCTGGGGTCAATATACCACAGAGACATATTTGCCTGAAGTGAAATTTCTCTTTTAAGATCCATCTTATAAAAAGTTTTGAAAAATACATTAGATCTCTTTTACCATTTGATATTTTTCCTATTTTTTTATTCCACAGGGATCAGTAGTGATAATGTGTCCTGGTTTTGCTAGGATGGAGTTAATTTTCTTCTCAGTAGCTAGAAAGTGCTATGTTTTGGTTTCAGTGTGGGGTTTGTTACGAGAGGAAAATTGATAAGGTACAAGGTCATCATGTTTGGGTAGTTTGCAGGTGCAAAGGATTGGGAAGGGGAAAGTGTAGTAGTCAGTAAAGCTCAGAATTGGCATTGGGAAATGCCAATGAGATGTTCCATATCATATCCCGTCATGTTCAGTATATGAACGAGGGCTGTTTAAAAAGCAGAGGAATTCTCTTGGGAATTGCTCAGGCTCACTCTTCCAGGGTTGTGGTTTCAAGTTCAGGATTCTTTTTTGCTCCTCTGGGATTGCAGTCAGTGGGTGGTGAGCAATTATACTCTGCATCACTCATTTATGTGTGTGTATATATATATAAAGTTATAATTGTTATTATCATTGCTATTTTAATTTTACTCAGATTATTCAAATTTTCTTATCTCAAACTACAAGTCTCCTTATAGGTCTAAAACTAAAGTTCTTTTAGAAACAGTGTGACTGATCTGGCTGTGGTAGATGATGCTTGCTTTTCTTCATCTTCCTTGCTGGTAAGATCTAAAATTAAGGTCTTTTAAATCAAGTTGTTCTTTCCAGAAGTCCTAGCTTTTGTTATTGTATCAATATCACATTGTAATATTGATAACTTTATCTCCCAATATCACATTGTGAACAATACATAGCACATAGGAAGGATCTACAAGATGCTTCATCTTCTTCAGTGCAAGTCATACAGACACAAAACTCTACAAAGACTTTTAAACTGTTAGTGGAAGGTTTGTTTGCTGCTTGAGTCTAATTGTGAGTATGACTTAAGAGCTAAATACAGCTGGTGCTGTTACTAATGGCAGGATTAAATTCTGTCATTTGTGCCTTAGTGGGTAAGAAAATTCTCCAGATAATCGCATCTTTTTCAGCAGATATTGATTACAGTGCCATGAGCACTTTTGCTGACCAGAACAAAAGTATCTGCACAGCTAATTAATCTGTCATACTTCTCTGTATGTTTACTATCTACGTATCTTGAGATAGTTGGCCAGAATTTCTTTAGCAGAGAAGAAGCATTCTTGAAGTGCAAGTCCCCTCTATTGTGCTTATTTTTATTTCCTGCATGCTTCCAGCTTCCACCAGTCTTGTGGATTATATGCACCCTTCTTTTATCTTGCATATCCCACAGAGATATGTCCAAGACATTCTGTGAGTTTTCTAATTCACACAATCACACTTTTTATCTCAATGCTTAATTTTAGGTGTCTGTATTCAAAAGTGATGTCTAACATTCTTAGAGATTATTGGTGACAACTCTGAAGCTATCCTTCCTTTCCATTGTCTCGTTACCCACCCAAACTTCACCCTCAACCTTTCCTTCCTTATTTTCTTCACCAGATTTTGCCGAGTCAGGATGCTTAATGTCAGGGATATATTACTTGTTTAAGGCCAAATTAGCTTACTGTCAGAGATACTCTTATTCGTTGTTTTAGACAAAAGCCAATTAAAGAAATATTTAATGGATAAGGCATTTCTTGGTGATGAGACAGATGTTAACAAGAGCAACTATACAGCAAGCTATTTCTTTCACCATCGTAAACTTAACAGCATAATCTCAGAATCTTTGACAGGCAGTGGGTGCAGTGTCATTCTAAGGTGATATTCAGAAGGTTAGAACTGTTAGGATCAAATGACCTTTAAGTTCTTTGGTTGGATTGGACTTTTTTTTAACCTGCTGTTTTTAATTTTTTAAAATACATTAGTATGCTTTTTTCTGTAACGTAAAGTTTACTACATTTTTCAAAGAATCAGCAAGAAACTGTAATGTAAAAGGCTGAGTTATAAGAAGGAACAGAATCAATGGTACTGCTGATTTCCTTGGCACAGGGAGCAAGCTAAAGAGAAAAGAGGCTGCAGAAGAAAGTAAGTTAAGCAGGTGTAACATTGGCCAATTCTGTCAAATTTCTGGGAGTATGGAGGGTGTGTAAACTCTTGATCCTTAATAAGAGTTTCACAAATTTCTTGATTATAATAATTTTAGGTGTTGTAAGTGCATGTATTTGGCAACTACAAGTAGATAATTAAGAATGGAAAAAACATACTGATTTTTCTCTATATAAATTTTGTATATGCCACTTCTTCATGTTAATTTTACTGTGAAAATGGCATTAGCTGTATTTTCCCTCTTTTCTATAATTTCTAATTCAATTATAGGACTATAATGTTTTTTTTCTTTAACTTCAGTGATTCCTGCTAAATCCTGTTATTCAAACAAATTTCCTTGGTATGAATTAGAGATGATACTTAAACATTCTTGTCTTTTGTTAGCACTTTCTGTAAACTAACATTTTCTGTAAAATCTAATGGCAGAATGTTCATGTTTAAGAAATACACATCTGATTTCTCAGAAAGTTGCCCAGTTTCACTCTAATGGGATTACTTGTGTGAATTAGGATCATTATGTATGAAAAGCTGGGGAAAATAGAAAAAAATTGCAGAGAGCAATGTCTGTGTAGTGTGGCATCTATCAGTAGGTGAACATGGGAAACTGTGTCCCTTTGCTATTTCTGTGACTGTTTGCTCTTTGGCTTTCTAGCTCTGTGTTGGTGTCTTCGTTTACATTACAAATAAGTCATTCTGAAGCAAATCTGAAGGTTATTAAAATAATGCTATTGCCTCATTAGTTTTTTTGAGCAGACATAAAACATAAACTACAAGTAAGGAAATAATGGCGCAGTCTCCATGCTGTATATATTTTTCTAATACAACTTTTATAACCAATGTTTTCAAGGGTTTTTTTTTTCTTTCCCTGAGAAACTGAACCTGAAAAGCAATATTTTGCTTATGATTGACATTAATATCTCAGTGCATAAAAATCAAATATTTTAATTTGAGAATTACAGTGTAAGGCTGATGAAAATAAGGAGCATGAGTGGTACAACATTTTATCATCTTTTTCTGGATAAGATACATTGAATTAAATGCCCTATTTCATTATTTCAAGAGCTGGCTTTTACACCATTTTTTTTTTTAAATCCAAGTTCATGTTATCTTGTTGTTAACAAATTAGTTATGCAACATATTTTGACAAACAATTTTCTTGTAACATTTGCCAAAAATAATGTTTTCATAGATAGGATACATGAAAAAGAGAACTATTTTTCATACTAATACATTCAGTTTACTAAAATGGTTGTGTGTTACCTGCTGAAATCTTAGTATGGAAATGAAAATCTCGATTGTCTTTTCGCCTATCACCAAAATAACACAACTCTGTGACAAAATATCAAACCTTTTTTTTTTTTTTTTTTTTTTACTAGATGTTCACAGAAACAGTGATGGATTGACTTTGTAGTTCATTATATTTCCTTTCTGTCAATATCTAAGTTACTTATCTCCTTATTAGCATAGTTTCTGAATAGTATGCAGTCCTAAATATTCTGCTAATACATTTCTGAGGTATAATAGTTACTCATCATGATCTCTATCCTGATAATAATCCCATGGGTAAGAAGTTACAAGCATTCAGAAATGACAATTTGAGGGTCTCCTAGGTTTTTTTTTTTTTACACAAGGTGGGAAGTGTTTAAAAAAAAATCAAAAGAAACTTAGTTTTTGTAGGGTGATACATTCAGGGGCAAGAGCAGCATGTGTGGGCATCAAGGCCATCCATCAGGCTGCTACTGATTTGAGAACCACAGCAATTTCTCTGTTGGCTTATACCTCTGAACTGAGCCTATATAAAAATTACAGTATGGCTGTGTAAATCTTACTCTGAAGCCCATCTCTGTCTGCATAATAATGGGCAAAAATCACAGATGCACTCGTGTGTCTGCCTGATCAGTGATTTTTACATTTTCCAGTCAGCAAGAGAGGAGGTTTTTGCTTCTGCTTACTGACCTCACTCAGAGAGTGGAGGATTTCAGATGAAGCTTGCACAGCATACAGATAAGTTAAATATGCTGCATAAGGTTAAAAAAGTGAAAGGGCCCAGTGTTGGATAGTTGCTAATCTTAATGTGTAAGACTGAGGAGTTGACTTCGTCTGACCCTATGCCCCTGTCTATTAGATGCAGTCTCTTGATACAGTTCATTAACTGAATTTCTGGCTGGGATTGCAGTTTGAATGGAGAATACATTTTTAGTTTCCTAAATTACATCATGCTCTCTGCACTGCTTCCTTTGCTGGCCCAGTGACTTTGCCTGCCATACCAAGATTTTATTTGCAGTTTGTTCTTGACTATTTAGCAGAATACTTGAGATAAAGTTCATTGCTGTAGCTTAAATTTTTCCTCACATTTTGGCTTTGTATTACCTAAAATTCTCATGACAAATACAAAACTAATGCAGAATTCCCCCAAGGGCCAGTTGTACCTTAATATTTATTTCACTTATTTATGATAATACTGCCACTTGCCTTTCGTTTTGTTTCCAAGATGTTAGATTTAATACTTCAAAACTGCTGAATGCAAAAATCAGTTGACATCTCCAGGTGCTGTAAGTTACAGAAAAATAAAATGTAAGATGAGAAGAAACTCAGACTGATATATGAAGATTTTACCTGCATGGAATCAGGAAAATGGCTGCCTCAGGGGAAAAAGTGAATAAATTTCTATGTGCTAAACCAGCAACAGAACTCTGAATGGTGTTACCACTGGTTTTCTATTAAACTTCTCACAAAGGTCAAACCAAGATTCTGCTTTCAAATAACCTATATGGATATCCTTTAAAAACTATGATAAATATGTAGCACATTTTATTGATATCTTTGTGATAGCGGTATCATGAGAGACATATGTAGTTATTTGGGTCTCAGAGATAATTACAGTTTTTTTCTGATAGGTAATAAAATAAGAAGTCTCCACAGAGTTCCCCAGCAAGTACATATATTTTTGTCTAACACATATTTATGGCCTCCACATTTGAGATGTAAGTTAATGTATTTATTGTGGGTAGACAGAATAATTTTTCAATAAAACACTATTGGCATGTCCAAAGACCAGTGATACCAGTGGAAAAAATCTTCAATACTGTTTAATTCAGTTCTGTTCATATATTCTGTTCATACTGAGGAGACTTAAAATCTGAATATTCTTTCAGAAAGAGGACAGTGAAATATACAATTTCCTTCCTTCCATAACTACAGAAAGGAGATGGCAGAACTCAAAGGGAGTATTCACATATCACAGGGACAAGTCCCTGATTGTCATAGGATTATGGACACTGAAGGAGAAAGAAGAGGCTGGCAAGGTAGCCTATAGAGAAATCAGACTGTGAAAAGCCAAGTTTATTTTTCCTTATGCTTATCTTGTCTGGGTCGAGGGTAATTTGCAAAAATGCGCAATCAGAAATCAGCAGAGATGCATTATAAACATGTTTCTTGGTCTTTAATATCTTTAGCCTTTGATGTGCAGGTAGCTGTTGTAACGATGAAAAATGTTTTCATTTAGAAAAGTATTTTTAACTGGATTGAAGAGGGATCATATTTGGCATATTGTGTCGGGTTTGTGTGTGTGTGGAGGGGGGGGACACGTGCATTTTTTGGTAGTAAGGGAAGGGCCATCTTGTGAGAGTGAAAAGCTCCCCTGGCTCCAAGGTGGAGAACCCCCAACCCAGGCTGAGCCAGTGAGCACTAGAGAAACACCTCTGTGAAACCATAGTTGTGAGGGGAAGTACTGTCCTGAGAAGAAGAAGATGGAGAGAACCTGGAGGAGAGGCTATTGACGTGAAAAAAAGACAACCATTGGCCTAAACAAAGGACAGACAGACACAGAAAGAGCTTAGTTGATGGAGGAAAAGACAGAGACCCACACCCAGTTCTACTATATGGAGTAGGAGAAGACAAAGTTCCCTGCAGCCCATGGAGATTCAACAGCAGAGCAGAGACCCATGTGTAGGCCATGGAGGATTCCACGCTGGAGCAGAGAAGCTGAGCCTGAGCCAAGTGTGACTGAAATTGGGTCCCCAAGAGTCACTCGCTGCCAGAGCGGGGGTGGACCCCCAGAGTGGGGGGGTGAGTCTGCAGCCCATGGACATCCCCATGCCAGAGCCAGGAACGGAGCCAGAAAAGCTCTGTGACTCCATGGGAAGCTCGTGTTGGAACATCTTTTTCCTGGACTTCCATGCTGGGAAGAGCAGCAGAGGTGAACTGACTGAACCCCCATTCCCTGTCCCCTGTGCCACTGGGGAGGAAGGTAGAGAAATGGGGAGCAAAGTGATTTGAGCCCGGAAAGAAGGGAGGGGTGGGGGAACGTGTTGTAAGATGGGGTTTTTATGTCTACCTAGATGAATGGCAACAAATTAAATTGATTTTTCTTCCCCAAGTTGAGTCTGTTCTGCCTGTGATCATCACTGGTGAGTGATCTCTCCCTGTCCTTCATTCCTAATCCTGTGCCCCCTGTGCTGTGTCTCCCATCCCACCTCAGGAGTGAGAGCAGGACCACATGGTCCCATTGTGGGTCACACTACCACACTTATGTAACTGGTCAGCAGAAGGAGATTGTTCAGAGAACTGATTCTACAGCACATAGGTGCAGAGTTAATTCCATAAGAAGATGCAGAAGGATAGGCTGAGCAGTTGAAGCACACCCTCAGGAAGGAAGAAAGGGAGTCAAAGCACTGTGATATCTGGAGGAGTGGGTGAATGATAAAACAGTGATCAATTTTTAGTGCTTATTTGCCTGAGATTATGTGAGTCCTAACTCACTCTGATATTGGTGAAATTTCTGAGGACTCTCTCTAGTATGCTACAAAATCAATATATCAGTTAGAAACTCTATATGGATGCTTGATCTGTTTTCCACAAGTAGCAGGTGAGTTTCCAAGAAGCCGAAGCATGCCCTGACATTTGACAAGAGTAGAATAGACATATAGAGGCAGCTGATGGTGCATCATACTTGACTCTCCATTTAATCAGCTTGGGCTGAAAGAGAAAAGACAGGCAAAAAGAAATTCCAAAGCCATAAACAATTAAAGGGCTTGCAGGCTCACCAAGGAATCCAGTTCTTTCTTGCTCTTCTCAAGGGCTGATCTCCACCCTAAATATATGCATGGTTATTATCTTTCACGTACTTTATACTACCTCTGACTCTCAGTAAAAGTATTGTATTTCTTTCTGTGTACAATACCACTTCATAAGAGTTAACCTGTTTGATGTCAGAAATTATCAGGGCCTCACACTACACTGAAAAGGAAGCCGAGTTGTTTTCCAAGGTCCTCTTCACTACCTATTATACATGATAAAAGAGAAGTGTCCTTTGGGTCTTTAACAATTTGTCCTCTCGAGTAATCTCAAACTTGGTAATCTCAAACTTCAAAGTTTTCTTGTTGCCTAAAGAACTTTTATTGGTACTTTACCTACACAAGTTTATATGGACTATGGAGTTTCTGTGATAGTAGTTACATATATCAAATTACTGATATAAGAATCTCTGGTTTTAAGTAAAATTGTCAATTCTGAATGAAGTTGAAAGATGTCAGATGCAAAATTATTCAAAAAACAGTAGAAAAATTAATTACGTGCTATTACTTCTTAAACTTTCAAACATTTTATTTTCATTTTTGTGAATATTTATTTATTGTGAATGCTTTTTGGGAAGTAAAAGAACAATGATTATCATTGTAAATACAGATTTGAGCAATAAAAGAAAGATATTAATAACTTTTAAAATTATTCACAAAAACCTTAAACTCGGAATGTTACGGACAAGTCTCTAAAACCAAAGAACCTCTCCCTGTTAAAAAAGTTTCGGTCCTCCAGCAAAGTGGAAAAGCCAGTAAATGTGACCATTCACACAATTTAAGTACTCTTAATAAGATTTCTGAGTACAATCTGTTTGTTAACTATTGCTTATGCCAACTTGTGGAGAGAATGATATAGTAGTAAGTGTTTTGTCCCTGACAGCCAACAGAACAAGGTTGTTCTTATTCTGCTCTTGTAATAAACTGATCACTTTCCACTATTCTGCCTCAGTGTGTGACAAGTGTAAAGAAGAACTTCAAAACCACAGCTTAAATCCAAGTTTGTGCTGGAATAAGTGTAGTATTGTGAGGATGAGGTTCATTCAAAGGGAGACTGTGAGTGTGATGGCTTTCGTATAGCTGACTGTATCCCAAATGCTAGAAGGAGTGGCAGCCACTTGAATATAAATTATGATGTACTTATCCATTTATTTCTTACAGGCCTGGATATAGACATATAATCTAGACTTAATATTTAATAAGTGAAAGAAGGATCTAGTCAAAGCAGTTGAGATCTTGACAGAGCGTTAAGAAATGCTCTGAAGGAACCTAGGAGCATTTTGATGGCTGCAGAAGGGTGGACCAGCACGGAGGACATCAGGCTTTATATTTTCAAATCATGTTTAATGTGACCAAAAAAAGAGTAAAAAACCCCTTTAATTTCTTACATGCTTAGGATATTGTAAAGGGAGATAAAATTGATTGGAGAACCATGATTAGGGGGATAGTTTGTAATGATGTTTTACTGACTATTATAATTAGGAGTCTAATTGAAAGACTTAAATATAGCATATGTAAATTATTAACGAGGCATAAGAATGCCAGTTAACAATGCAACTGTTTGAAACAATGGGTGCAGCAAAACTCTGCATGCTATAAAGAGAGATAGGAATGGAATTTAGTATACCCCTTTGATCTGTATGTTAGATTTAAGAGAAAGGGCAATTTTCCCAGGTAGTTTAATTTTTTAATTCATTACTTTAATCACTGCTATTCCTATATACCTGCTTACCTTTGCAGGTATCTACAAACATTTTATTTCAGAACATAGGAAAGGAGTCACCTAAAAGTGGGAAACTCATGTTATTCTTCAGGCTTTGTAAGTTCAAATTTTTCCTCCTGTTCTCTTTTTTTTTTTTTTTAATATATATATATATTTGTTTAACCTGGAGTGTAGTGTACTTGCACAGGCTCAAAGCAGTGATATTGATTAACTACAAAGGAGGCTCATTTGGTAGTATTCCTTTCTGTCTTGGAGCAGGAAGCTCCACAAGCCTCTTGAGGAAGTGTCAAGCATGGCTGTAGAGATTTAAGAGATGCCAGGGTGGGGTTGGGGTGCATGGCAGGGGCAGAAGAAGAAGAAGAAGATTTTGTTTTTGCTTATCTCAACTGAACTGAGGCTCTGTTAGCTTTTGAGATTTGTTCTTTCTCCAATTCATTTTGATATTTGGAAAAAAAACAGTGGAAGCCTTTTAGAGGACTTATTAAAGCTTAGTCCAAAGAACACTCTCATTAAGCAGAGTACTAGAGAAAACTCTTGCCATTGACATTGTGGTATTTCTCTCAGACTGTTCCTCATGGCTGGAAAACCTTGACTCTGAAGTACTGCTATTCTAGACACTTGGGTTCAGCTAATGGTTTCAGCTAATGTTAGTCACTTAATATTAGTTTTTTACCTTGCTGAGGGCCCTTACTTTTACATCGAGGAGCAATTTTCCAAGAAGTGCTGCAGTAAGTTTCAACTATGGTGTTTGCTTTTTTCTCCCCTGTGCTGCATCTGGATTATAAGTGCATAAATTCTGATTTAGTTCAAGCTTTCCATTACTCAGAATATCTTGTTTACTTTGTTATGACTCTTTTGGGGTCCTTCCTGCTTCTGGGATGCATTTTCCAGCAGATTGAGGGTTGCTGATGTTTTATAAGTGTGTTCCACACAGATTTGTGTCACCTTCGATTGCTTGTGTGATTATATGTTAATTCAGTAAAGCACTAGAATTAGAAGATATTAGGTCAAATCAGGCATGGATGATATCTGAGTTACTGACATGTCACCCTTACTTCACAATTAGAATTCTTACTCTGTTCATGCAAGAAGAGAAATCTTAAAGTGTTTGGGGAGATTAAGTGATGAGAGGTTTGTAACCAGAGGACAGAAATATATCTTGTGGTGAGGCACTCAAGTCAATCTGAGATTTATATTCTCTTTCATCTTTTAACTATTTTTTCCCAAAGGAAAACCTTAACAACTAATCCAAAATGGGAATACAAGAAGGGGGAAATGAATTAGTAATGGGTAAGAGCATACAAATTTTTCACAATATTTGTGGTACACTGTTCAAGGAATTGGTATAAATATTGTAATACTAGTAAAACCTTAGTGGAAAGTAATCCGTGGGATTCAGAAAGCTCTGAATAAAAACATGGAAATATTTCCTCTGAATGTACTGTTGTGCTAGTTTGGTTTTTTTTCAGCTTTAGTCAGTGTCATTCAGTTTCATGTATGTATTTATGATTTAATAAGTTTTCTAGTACCTGTGGTGATGCCTACATTCCTGAATGTGTGCTTGTTCTTCCAATTCACTGTCATTTTATAGAAAAGGATTTATGTCATTTTCACAGTCTTGGAACATTGTTTTGTACAGTGAAGGGCAGAACTTACACAGAGAACTGCATAAATATGATCACTTATTTGTTTCTTTCTCTTTGAATATTTATCTAGACTAAAAGAAAGATTTTCCCAGGTACCCAGCTTTCTTCTCTAAGAAGGTCTGTCAGGTATCCAGTAATATAATAAGTGATAGTGACACTAACAGAAGCTCAGGACCTAAAGGGGAATGGAACAAGAGGGAAAACTCTGCTTCCTACATGAAAGAAAATGGCCACGTTATTAATAATAAATTATTAATTTATTATTTGTCTGTTTCTCTTCTATAATCTTAATAACTCTGCTCAGCTGAGCTGTTTCCTCCTCCCTCTACCCTATGTCACTTCCCTTCATTTTCCTAACATTTTCCCCTCCAGCTCCTGACTGAACTTATGAACTGACATATCTGCTCTTGGCTTTCTGCTCTCTCATTTCAGCAACACAATGGGGAATAGCAAAGCCTTTGTCTACCAGATTGAAAAGTGTCCTTCATTTATGCTAATTTTCCATGTTTAAGCTGCCAGTGCTATAAGCTCCAAGTGTGGATGGGACTGATTTGGAAGATATGGCTATGAGAATAGGAGGGCTAGCTGGCTACTTCGAGTGAATCCACTCTTTCCCCATTCAGATCTGTTATTAATAATCAGGTCACTGTCTTTGGAACAGGCTAAATGCAATCTAAACAATAAACTGAAAATAGCAGTGTTAGCTTCTGAAAGCCTATGAATGAAAAACAGCTTTTCGTTGTTAAACAACTATAGGGACATTATTTCCTCATCTTTCTTCTAATTTTCTTTCCAGCTGTAAATTAAGTGTCTGCCAACTGTTGCTTAAGTGACATGGGTAATATCTTGATTCTCAAAATCAAAATTCCCATTAGCTACCATGAGACAAGAAAAGCTGCTGCACCATATGCATATCTCTTCCCTTCTCATGCACTCCCCTTCCTCCTCTAATACATTCTTCATTATATTTTTACTTCTTTTCAGACAGTTCATGTTCTTTCTCCCTTCAGTTGATTGATTTACCTCAATCAACGTGAATTTTACTTACAAACTCAGCTTTGCTCCTTCTATGTGTTTTTCCCTTTCTCAACATTATCAGTGTTCTGTGTATGAGAAATAGGAAGGTGGAGTAAAAGAAAACCTGTGGAAAGGAAGAGGAAAGGACACAATGAAGGATCTTTCCCTGCTATTTGAACCATTCTGTCAGCTGGCTTGTAAGGCTGTGGCTGGTTTGGAAAATCAGAGAAGCAAGACAAAGCATTTTTTCAGAAAAACAATGTATGTAGCATTGCAAGCACACATGTAAAAAAGAAAATTCTGAAGCAAATAGCCATTTCAATACTATCAATCAAAGTCAGCAAGAGATAAATTTCTGTAAGTAATAAACTATGATAAATAATTCTTGCCTGACGTTATATTTCATTAGCTTACTACAGTGGAGGGATGGATTATCAGACTGAGAGCCATGATCCTGCAGAATGCTTCAGCAAATGAGGAAATTAAATTTGGAATATGGATTTGGAAACATTCCAGTCATTTAACTTCTGAAAACCAAACTGACACAATATATGTATTTCTAAGGGGCTACATAGATTGATCAATTAGGAACAAATGAGAACTGTCGTTCCAAATGGATGTTTCAAAAATGTGTGTGATAGAATACCGCTGTGATTAAAGCATCCAGGGATATCACTACCTAACCAACTTTCAGAAATTTATCACAGATGGTTTAAAGTCAAGAGGGATTCCTATCTTGTCTCTTTGTATGCTTGTCTCATTCAGACATCTCTCAGAAGTGTTAGGACATTTTAGCAAAAATTATTGTGTGATTAAAAAAAAAAAAGGCCTTTTGGTGTTGATTTTTGTTTTTTTAATGTGAAATTTAATTAAATGTTCAATAGGTTTGCAACATATTACCACGTCATGTGAGATTTCAAACAGGCCAGTATCAGTGTGATAAACCAGAGAACTGTTCAATGCATGGTGCCTCATCTACACTCTGGTGTGCAAACCACATACACTCCTTATTGTGAGGATGGATTTTTTTCTTCCCTCCCCACACCCCACCCCCGAATTTCTTTAGCATTGGTGGTTCTTTCACTAGCAGGAATTCTCCCATATGAACCTGATAAAATGTTAAACTAAATTAAATCCGTGAGTGACAGGTGGCAGACTGAGTTGGGGAAGGAAAAAGCAGCATGGAGCGGAAGAGGTGTTCTTAGAGCTTTCTCCCTGGTTGCTAAGGAAACTGTTCCTTTTCTGTATGTTCAAAGTGTCGTTTCTAGCTGGACTGGCATCTAGACATTTGCTGGCAGAAACACCACCATTTTCAACTTATCTCCCCCTGTGTAACCCTTGCTTGCTTTCTTTGGGAGAAAAAAAAAGATGGAAGAGAAAACATACAGCAAAATTTACTTGGTTTTCTGAGACAAGTATGTTTTTTGACTGGGATGTGATCTCAGTGTAGGGGATCTTTGCTGCTGCTTCAGTGAGACCAGTCAATAGTTGCCATACTACTTATTTGACCTTTGTTTCACCCATCTTCTACAATATTTAATATCATATTAAGAGATGCAATTCTCTAATTAGTTGCAAATCGTTTAATTGGTGGTGACTGTGGACACTAATGTCACATAAAAGTTGACTGTTAAGCATGATCCCCTCTATATTTAATGTACGTATGCAAGTATGCAAGCTCTCCCTGAATGTAATGGAACTATTCAGCAACTTAACCATGTGCCCACCAATTTTAGGTATACTGGAAAGTTTTTGGGGGGCTCAGGCTACCTAAACTTAAAGTTTATGATAGAATTATTGATGACTGGATGTCTGTGGCTCAGTATTTCATGTCAGCCAAGAAGGCCACCATCGCTGAGGACCTGCAGAATGAGGACTGTGCAATTGCTCAAACGGATGTCCTTCCCATGATGCAGTTCAGCTCGTATTTTTCATAGTAGGCTGTTTGGGTGAGATTTATTTTGCTCTTTTTCCTTATTCTTGAAATGTCTGTTTGTCTTAATATTTGAAATGGAGATATTAGAATATTTAGGGTTGTGTATTTTACTCTTTGTTCTGAATATATACATTCTTAATGCAGTGATTGGCAGAGGCTAATAGTTTTCTGTGGATTTTGGGCGTGCTGCTGAACTCTCTGATGTAAATGGCAAAACTCCAATGCACAATATTTGCCATTCAACTGCAGTTAAATGTTAATATTTTTGGCTGGGATTTGCTTAGGGAAAAACGTCCCTTAGGTTTCTCTGAAAATCCCAGCCTTCATTAATATTATTGAATATTTCTTTCATTATTTGAAGCAGTGTGTTTAAAGAAGACAGTGACTTGCTAACAGAAATTTGAATCTTTTCCAAGATCTCCTGATCCTTGGTTTCACCTGAAATAACTGTCAGAGCTGGGTCTGTGGTTTTAATCAAGCCTAAACTAACTTTCTTTGCATATGCTTGTATGGTATGGAGTCATGTCTCCATGAATGTGTACTTAGTGTCCTGAATGCATCTACACATGTTAGAAAAACATATTTTTAGTATGTGTTTCTTATACAGAGAATTTAAACCCAGTCAGGAATTTTTAAAGTGTCTGCTACTGGCAAGAAACAGTGAGTTGTGAAGCCAGACATTTCCTGAAAATGCAAATGCCTTCAACGAAGCTTGCTGGGAAAGTCTTTCAGGACTGGAAAGACAGAAAATGGAAAGTTTCATTTCAGAAATTTGTGCTGCCCATAGCCTAGTGATTAGGGCTGACTGCTGGGAGGGAGGAAGCTTGAATTCATTGTAGTACTTGGTCTGATGCTCAGCCAGAACTGAATAACAGCTTCCCGAAACTTAGTGGCCTTTCTGCTGAGCTGAAGACTCAGACTTTGTCTCCTGATGGAGCTCTTCCACCATGAAAGTTTCTAAACAGTCCTTAATTCTAAAATGGTGATTTTTAGTGTCCTGATGCTAATACTAAGATTAATAATTCTGACCCAAATTTAATGTGAATTTACCCCTGAACACCACCTGCCACTCTGTAGTGTCAGTTTGCTGCTGCTGAGGACACTTGCAAGGTTTTGTGAAAGCCAGGGTCTAGCTCATAACTCATTATGAAAGCAGGACAACTTCAGCTGAGCAGATTGAAGTGCTGCTCCTAGAACAGTTCATAGGAGACTTTCCAAGTTTAAGGACATACCGTCTTTTTTTCTAACTCAGCAAAGTGGTGACTTGAAAACAGATACTCTACCTTACTGATTCGTGCCACAGTATAGTATGTTTTGTGTTAGCTGGGGAATGCTCATTTTCTTGTGGGATTTTAGAATAGAATACAATAATTAAAGTTGGAAAAGACCTTCAAGATTGTCAAGTCCGACTGTCAACCCAACACCACCATGCCCACTAAACCATCTCCTGAAGTGCCATGTCTGCACGTTTTTTTAACACCTCCAGGGATGGTGACTCCACACTTCCCTGAGCAGCCTGTTATATCTCACTGGCAGCTGCGTTCACCACCAGCCATGTCTCAAGAAAATATTATACAGAGAAGAAAATTCAAAAATGAGAAGAGATAGGAACTAGAATATTGTGGAGGGTAGAGTTCTTCTTTGCATTTCTACTTTGACAGTTCAGCTAGACCACTGCATGGTGGCATTTTTGTTAGGCAGATGTGGGAGCATTTCTTGTCTCCTAGGTCTAGCTGTACAACTTCTCCATGTTCTGAACACATGCTTCTTGGAAATTTCATGCTTGCTATTTACCTTCTTCCACTCTTTTTAAGTAAGGGAGTCTAGATACCAGCCTAGAGAGAGACGGAGTGCGTGGAAGCTGTGATGTGCTTAAACTGTTTGGCATCAATGATTAGGGGATCAAGACTGTGGAAATTACTGATAGAAAGGATCTGCAGTTTAGATGGAGCCCTTAACTTTTGTCTGTGTTTTGTTGAGATCAGGATGCATAACTCAAGTTCAAGACAGTGTCAGACCATTTAGACACTGAAATAACTGACTTTGAAGTCCATTTATGGATTTATTGTTAAATTGGTTAGGTGCTTTTGGAAATGCCACTGCATCTTTCAAATACATCTAAAATTACATTCCCATGACATTTCATGGAGCTTGTAACATTTACACTGTTATAAAACTTGAAGAACGTTAACTTTGCAAACATGGAATCTTCCAGAATTGTTTTATATTATACACACAGAGAAAGAGATTTTCTTTTTGGAACCAAATATATTTTTGTGACATGCATTTTCTACCTTTTCTTCCGATGAATCATCCTAATATTTATTTTATCTTTGGGGTTATCTACTATGTCATTGGTGAGAGGGAAGAAATCTACTGAGAATTATAATCTTTCTCAACTACTACTGTGTTTTACAGAATATTAACTAAGATAACATTTTAAATTATTACCTTGTCAAATTGTAATACATATTGTAAATTGTACATAATATGCACGACAAAAGATGAAACAGCTATATTCAGAACTATGTTGAACTATGTAAATAGTTCATAATAGTAATGAGTTAATCATACTTCATTACTAGTTCATATAATGAACCAAGTTGTGTACAATCAGATCACCACATTGCTCTTCAAAATTGTCGTAGGTTATACATGAAAAGGATATTTTCCAAAGAAATTATTGTAAGCAGAATGTTTGGTCCAGCTCTGTTTATTTGGCCTCTAGTTTAAATACAATATAATAATGATTCCTAAATGTATGCTGTACCCTTGTTGGTTTTACTATGAAAAAATTAGAAGGTATGGCTTATTGGTTATATCACCACCATGTGTAAATACAGTTATGTTGCTTTTGAGACATGAATTAGTATCAATATGCATAAAGTGAAATTTTAGAGTGCATGAGGTGAAATTTTATATGGGACTTGTGTCCCTAGGGAGGTTGCTGCTGAGGAACAGGTGTGGAAATTTGGTTTGTCATGAGAACATCTCTTCAGTGACCCTTCATCAAACAACATACCACCTCTTGCAGAGCTTTTCTCTCACTCATGTAGCTCATGCAGCTGAATGAAATCTCAAAGTTTTTGTTATTAGGCCAATGTACAAGGTCATACCTTTTTTTTTTTTTTTTAAATCAGTAGCTTAAAGGAAAGTGTGTTTTCACAATCAATAGCTTTAGACCTCTTCCATGTTGTATACTTTTCACAAGTGAAATGAATGTGACACAAAAGTCCCACTGGAATCGATGGACAAAGTTTTCTTTTTTGGAAGAGCAGAAGTCAGACCTCCATCATTCATTCAGGTATTGGGATTTTGTGTTTGTCAAGAGTGCTAGCCAAAAGAGGATTTGCTGAATGCCAGCTGGTTGTTTAAAATTTCAGGATTTGAAAACTGGTCTCACCAGCTCATAGCAGTATGTTTGCTAATGTGCAGCTGTGGTCACATTAAAAGATACAGGACTGCTATCGTTTGCCAAGTCTTGCACATTTTAAAGGAATGTACAGTCTTTGAAAAACTAAGCTCTAGTTATAAGATTTAATCTCAGTTACTGGAAGGCAGCAGAGATTACCATCTGTAAGTTAGTGTTTCATAATATATATATTTGAAACTACCAGTCAGGAAGAGTATTTTGGTTTACATCGAATTTCCTCTTTATGACACAAAAACCTCCTTGATGCTATTGACATATTATGTTTTACTGTCTTATGGTTCAAGTTAGTAATCAGGTGGGGGACACCAGAGAATGAATACATCTAATTGTAAAGTTATCTGCAAAGTAAACTATTAGGTGAAATGTCTGTGTAACTGATTATATATTTACATTATTAAAAAGCTGATGCTTTAGCTGTCTCCTGGTTTCTTCAATAGCTGAGTATTTCATTGCTGTTAGTAATACAAGAGGTAGGATACTGTAAATATGCAGAATTGTAGCATTTGAACTTAATAGGACTAATGAACTACCAAGTCAAACACATAATTGCAAATTGATAGAACACTGTGCAATTTTTTTATGCATTGTTGGATGAAATTATCTAATAAGTAGAAACTGATGGCAGTGCAAAAGCTTCAAACTTTATTTGCATATTCACATTGTTTAGTTAAGTTAGTAAGTAAGCAATGTTAACTCTTCATTCAAACCTAGTTGTTTCTCACATGTTTGCTCTCGCTCATCACTGTGGTTTGTTTAGTCACTTAGCTTTATTTAAAACATGGATTTCTGAGTTCCTAGGGGGAGAGAGTGTTGTTTGGAAGTGTATAACAAAAAGGGACTCTCAGACCATCTGAGCTGCTTGGCTATTACTGTGCTGTGTAATAATCATTGAGTAAATGAAGCGAAGAATTGGCTGAGTTAAAAGCAGGGGTGGAGGAGTCTACCTTGTCTCAACAGCATTTCTTATTGTTTGTAACACAATGAGTTTAAAACTGATCAATTTTGTAATTTCAGTGAAAGTTCAAGGAGCTGGATAACATGACCTAAATGATCTTCTTTTTTTTCCGCCCCCCCCCCACCCTGCTGCAAATAGAACACTAGAAGAACGTGTTTAGGAGGAAAGTCAGCAGGGAGACAGCAACCTCATGGAGTTTAGGGTCAAGAATCTGCTATCTTCTGCTGCGTACGTGTTGGAGACAGCAGCTTCACTGTAGCTTGAACCCCAGCAGGTATGAAGCAATCTTTATAGGGAGGTGTTGTAGAAAGAGTATGGAATGGAAAAAGGAGAGAGAAAGTTTTGTGTAAAATAGAAAATAAGGATGAGAATGGAGGAGGTTTTAGGGAATAGCAGATAAGTGAGATGCATCATTGTGGGTGTTGGACAAGGACATACAGCTGCAGATCCAGAGGAGTCACACTGTGGGAGAGGCACAGGTGGCAAAAAGTGTGGAGGAACTGGAGTGTGAAAAGAAATAGATGGAACTCAGAAAGTAACCACATACCCTAGTGTCCATGGACACAGTTTTTCCTTGCCTTACCCTGGGACCTGTGAGCATTTGTCTCAAATCTAGATATGAGATAAAATCTAGGATTTTCAGGAATCCAGTAACCTGCTTGATTCCACCCATATCCTGAATTCCTGAACACTGATATTTTGCAGATGAACTCTACAGTTCATTGCATGAGCCCTGCACAGCTGCACATGAGACATACTGGGCAGATAGTTTGTGCATGAACAGTGAATCTGATGCATTCCCAAAGGAATTACTCCACTGCACATGTTCACACCTGTTTGTCCATAAAATCATGAATAGAAACACAGTAAGCCATGGATTGAGAGTAGTTCATGAGGATGAGTGAGAGACCCAAAGGCAGAGCAGACAGAGCAGAGTATTAGTGATAGATTTGATAGCTGGAAGATGAATGAGGGGACAATGCACAAAGAAAACTGACAAGAATTCAACTGAGCCGTGTCACTTTGATTTCATTAATTACTGGAGAAAGAGAGGGAGAAGATGTGTAGAAGGGATGTTGGTGGGATGTTGGTGGGAAAGGGACCACGAGGCTTTCACAGCAAGGTGCTGCAAGGGATGAATATGTCAGGAGCTGACAGTGTTGGTCAGTAAGCTGCTGCTTAGAGGGTATTTTCTGATGTCAGTTTGTATAAGCCTGAGAATAAATATGAGAAACTGCCAATGATTTTACCAGAAAAAACCCCAACAAACAACCAAAAAACAACTCAAGCAAACAAACAAAAAAAGAAACAATAAGGAAAAATATTATAAATTAAAAAAAATAAAAATTCATAACTCCAGCACTTCAGAATAATGCATTCTGCTTTCCAGTAGGACTATTTCCAAAATTTTACTTTAACTATTAAAAATATTTTGATCTGGAAAATTTTGCAAAAAAAGAAAAATGCTTGCAAAGAAATGTTTCTGCTTGGGTAAAAGAAGTGAAATGTAAGAAACACATGACAAAAAGAAGTAGAGACTTGTCTTTTGGTCAGGTTGAGCCCCATGCCACTAATAAGCATGAAAAAGCCAAACACCACAACTCTCAGCTCCGTAACCACAAAGGCCTCTAAGGCAATATTGTCATTGCTGGTAGCAGACCACAGGCTCTCTATTCCACAAGGAAAGTCTCTGTACTTAGGTTTGCCTGAGCTTTGTCTGCAGCTCTGTTTTACTTGGCTTAACTGTGACATCAATTTCTGTAATTGACTATGTATCTGTGGCTAATTTGTTTGGGGATTTTTTGCTTGTTTGTTTGCCTTTTTTCTGATTTTTTTTGTTTGTTTGTTTGTTTTTTTTAAATCAACTGTATCTTTATATAGGTAAGAGCAGCAAGTAGATTTTCCATATAGAGTGAGGTATTTACAAATCAAGCAAGATGTAACATTAAAAAATACAGGCCTAGTTCGAGAGCAGATGGAAAAGTGGAGGCGGAGGACATAGAGCAGTAGAGGGATAGGGTTATAAAGGGTGGGGTATAGGCTTGACACTGGAAACCCCACAGCCATGAGAAACTCACCCATGGTCAGTTAAAGAAATGTAGATCTGGAGCTTGACAAAACTGGTTGGAGTAGCAGCCAACGTGCCTTAAAGTCACCATTTGTCGTAAACTGGGATGTAGCATGAAATTGCAGACCAATAAAGAAAGCAAAAGCTGTGTATGTATTGTAGAAAATGTATGGAAAACCCCAAGTGGATCCTAGAGTGAAGAAGAAACCACTAACACAAACATTTTTCTTCTGGCAAAGGACTTCAGAATTTGACAGCTTGCTGTAATGCCCTCCACTGAAATGAAACTGACAGCTTTAGGAGCCGGAGGAGCAGTGGAAGGGTGAGAATAACTCCAGGAAAAGGGGAGAAATCAAGAAGTGAGTGTAACAATTTAAACTACATTATTACTTATTTCTCTGTAACAATTAGACCTGGACTGGTAATTACTAGAGTCTTCATTTCAGTTATTTAGATTTCAATCATTCTTATGATACGTTCTTGGATTTAAACTTATATATGTATATATATATATGCATACATACATAAATATATAAAATATGTATAGATAAGTATCCATAAACAGGACCTTGAGTGTAACAACTCGTTTTCTGTGGCTAGATTTCCAAAACGCAGACATTTTCTTATATCAGTTATAGATTGTATTCTCTGCAATCATCACCACAATTATACTTGTGATTCACACAGTCAAGATGTGATAGAACAAGGAGCAATGGTTATAAACTGGATGAGAGTAGATTTAGATGAGATCTGAGAAAGAAATTCTCTGCTGTGAGGGTGGTGAGACGCTGGCCCAGGTTGCCCAGAGAAGCTGTGGCTGCTCCTCCCTGGAAGTGTTCAGGGCCAGGTTGGATGAGGCTTTGAGCAACGTTGTCTAGTGGAAGGTGTCCCTGCTGATGGCAGGGGGGTTGGAACTGGATGAGCTCTAAGGTCCCTTCCAACCCAAACCATTCTATGATTCTGTGATTCTATGATCTAAACCATGTGTGTTTCCATCATAACAGTAGGGATGCTGCTGCCTTTCAGTCACTTTCCCATTGGTAGGAGAAGCCTGTAGTGCTGCTTTTGAGTTTTCCTGTAAGAGGCTGTGTGACCTCTTCTACCCAAATTCAAACTCACAAGAAAAAGGCAACTTTTTTTTTTCAGAAGGACTCATCTTTAAAGGAAATTTTCTTGTATTAAGGCTCATTATGGCTTTCTTCTTATTCTTACTCATCTTCACAGTGATGTGAAAATTAACCTTTGCTTTGTGCCTTTGTTGAAACTGGTTTAAACAGTGTTATAAAATGGTAAGTTGAATCTGATGTAAGGAGCCTTGTGTATCTCAGTGCTACTACAATACCAAAACAGTGTGTCCTGGACATACCTCAGCGAGCAGTATCCTGC
The DNA here is from genome assembly GCA_907165065.1 of Caprimulgus europaeus. The sequence goes on from OU015527.1 coordinate 8,233,307, forward strand.
AGTAACGCCACGCATGCCTGCTGGATCAGTTGCAGACAGCTGCATGCTACGTGTACTCATGCTGCAAGCTGGCGTGTTGCAAGTCAGTGCTTTCCAGAGGCACTGAGGCATGTTAGCATAAAGCTAAATTAATCCTGATGGGGAGTATATCAGGTGGCTTCTAGCAAGAAGGCTGGCCAGAGCAGTTCTCTTTCAAAGGACTATAGAGCTGTTTTTTTTCGGTTTTCAGTGAGGTATTTCCATTTCTCCCTACAACAAATCAGTCCTTTTATTTTTTTCTTCTTTTTTTCCCTTTTTTTCAGGGATCTTGATCATAATTTTTTCTGTACAACTGTCCTTCCAGCATATGACATGTGATTTACTCACCCACTCCTGCCAAAAAAAAAATGGCCCCTGGTTGTCACTAAAATGGATTTGTGTTAAAGTCTCTCCAAGATCATGTATCTCTCTGGTTAGGTTATGCCAAGATTTAGGCCTTTCTCTTCTTGATTCAAATCCATTTTGTTGAAAAAATTCTAGGTCATTCAAAATCTTGCAGAAAGTTACTAGAACCAGATTTTCCCATCATCAACTCATTATTTTGTCTATCATAGGCTCTAGCATGAGGGAAAAGATATCTAGCAGTGAAGCTCTGTGGATTTAAAACAAAACAGTATGCTTACACACATCTACATTTTTTTTTTGGTGATATTTTGTCATAAGTTAATCATGGGGCTGAGAGTGTCTTTGAGGAGATATAGTCCAGCCCTCTGCTCCAGTGCCTATCAGTCTTCAGTGATTTTTTTTTTAACCCACTTTTAGAGGCTTCCAGTGATGGAAAAGTTTATTCCTGTTTATTCCAGTGCTTTTCTTTCTACTATGATTCAGAAACACTGTGGTACAGTATCAGACCAATACATTTCAGCCCATTTGCTGCAGACATGGAAGAAGCACTGGTTCCTTTCTTTTTTCTTCAGCTTCTTAAATGCCTGAAAATTTTTATCATATCTTTACACCACTCTTAATCTTGGATATTTCTGCTAGTTAAAGTGGTTCTTGGCAGCCTTTTCCTGAAAAAGATATTTTCTCTAAGTGCTGCATGCAGAAGAATTACTTTGGTTTTGCCCAGAATTGGAATTGCAGCTCCCCGATCTGCCGTAGCTACTGATAACAAGAGTTTCTGTGGAAGCATGATGATTAACACAGTCTGGTTGCATTTATCCAAGGTCTTTTGTAGGTCGTAGGAGTTCTCTACTTCCACAACTACAATTTTGCATTAAATTTAGAGAGTTAAAACTAGCTTGAATATTTAAAAATGTAGTAATTACATCTTATATTCTGTATCCTATCCATTTGTAAAGTTCTGGTGGTCTCATCTGGTTAGTTGAAACAGATGGGATTAATAGGCAAATCTTTCACTGTCACTTTCCAGGAAGCTTGTTGTCCTCAATTAAATACTGAATTGTTATCAAAAGCTTTCAGCCTAATAACTTTGACACTCCTTGTATTCACTTTAAAAACTTTTTAAAAAGTGAACTCATAGATCGACATTGCTTTATGCTCTTCAGATAAATTATATCTTGATAATGACAGAGATCTAGTGGGTCTGTAGGACCCATGTTCAGCAGACATGAGAAATAAAGTGGGTTTAAAGATTGGTCAAATTCAAGACGGAACTTTAATGTTAGTCTAAAACTAATAATTTGTTTTAATAGAGGTTAAGTCCTTGTGTTATAAAGTGTTTCCAAGAACTATAAGGTATTAACTAATCAATAGAAGTTCTTAGAATAAAATGATCTCAAAATTCAAATCAGTGAGGAGATTTATTTTTTTTTTTTTTAGGAAAAACTTTCTATTGACCTTTTCAACTATTGCAATTTAATTCTATATTTAATTATTTTTTATATGTATTTTTAATTCTACGGCTAGAAAACTGGGTAGTTAGTTGCATTTAATATTATGAAAAGATGAGTAATATCAATTCTAAGGAAAAAAACCCGAGTGACATTTTCTTTCATTTTCTGATTTGGTGAGTTTATTTTTTGTGCTCTATTTTCTTGGGTTCTTCAGCATGGTGTGCTCAAAAACAAATGCTCACCAGAAATGTAGCAGACGTCATAAACATCTGAATCTGACATTTTCAGGTCATCTTCTACGCCTTCATGTCTGTAATTACTCATTAGGGCAAGCATCTTGTGTGGGTGTTAATGGAGTCTGTGATCGATCATAGAAGCATAGAATCACAGAATCAGGGACTGGTTTGGGTTGGAAGGGACCTTAAAACTCATCCAGTTCCAACCCCCCTGCCAGCAGCAGGGACACCTTCCACTAGACCAGGTTGCTCAAAGCCTCATCCAACCTGGCCTTGAACACTTCCAGGGAGGAGCAGCCACAGCTTCCTTGATCTTGAGCTTGAATCCAGAATAAAGATTTGCTGTTCATTCCATTAAGGCTACAGTTTCCTTTAGAAACAACCTGACTCTAGCTTCAGTGTACCACTGTTCTGGTTTTTCTAAGATAGAGTTAATTTTCTTCTTAGTAACTAGAATAGCTGTGTTTTGGTTTCAGTGTGGGATTTGTTATGATAAGAATGTTGATAAGGTACTAATGCTATTAGTTGCTGCTGGGAAATCAAGGACTTTCCAACTTTCCATATTTTGCTAGTCTGCAGGTGCAGGGGAAACTTGGGGACAGCGTAGTAAATTAGCAAACCCAGACTGGTATTTGGATATGCCAATGGGGTATTCCATATCACAGAATGCCATGTTCAGTATATAAATGAGTATGGGACAGAAAGCCCTGGGATCTCTATGGGCTCTCTCTCTCTCTCCTCCAGGAGTGCTGCTTTGATTTTGGGATCACCTCTGCTCTGGGATCGCTAGCTGCAGAACAGGCTGTGCAGTGGTGGGTGAGTGGTGAGCAATTGCACTGTCCATCACTCATGTGTATATTCTATTATTACTGTTATTGTCATCATTATTTTATTTCAATTATTAAATAATTTTTATATCAACCCACAAGTTTTCTCACTTTTACCCTTCTGATTCTCTCCTCTATCCCATCGAGGGAGGGTGAGCGAGTGGCTGTGTGGTGTTTGGCTGCTGGCCAGGCTAAAACCACCACAACCGTGGAGTGGCAAAAGGCTCAACAAAACAGGGTGCTTAATACAGTGACCTTATCAAGTCCTCAGGAGGTGAACTGGAATATCTGTTCCACTGAATGGTGAAAAGCACAGGTACAACGATTCTGCAAATACAAAGAACCCAGACAAAGGCACATACTATTGTAGAGCATAGTATTTTGCTTAGAATGAAGAGCTGTGCCTGCAGTGCTGGCATTTTCCAATTTACTAGTTGAATTTACCAGCTGAATACGGTTCAGTGAGTATGTGCAATGAAAGCTTGGCCTTCTAGCTTGGAGATTTGTTTACTGTGTCTTTTCAGGAGGTTGTGTATTTAGAAGGGGAATGTTGAGGAAGATGCCTCTAAGCCTAGAAATAGAAGTTGTCATAAGATCAAATGATAGAATAAACAGAGTACAAAATGTTAATGAAAAGAGAAACACAGTTTTGCAGTGGTACTTGTTTAATGTAGTTTCAGGTTCTGCAGTGCTGTAATACTGAAAAAAATCGAGACTCGTAAAGTTATTACATTCCTTTAAAATGAAGCATTCTTGTTTCCCAGCCATTGTGACCAAAATTTGTCCTAGATCACATACAGCACAGAGATTCATCATGGAATGAATTCTGCTCTGTTTTTTAGGGTTTTTTCCCCTTGTGTCTCTCCAGTGTGTCTGAGGGGATCTGTCAAGTAAGCAGTACTACATTCCCAGCCACAGCCTCAGGTCCACTGTAAATGATGTAGGACTCTGGCTCCTGTTGGTGTATGTCCTAACTGCTAGGACAACACAGTTTGATTCCAACCTCTCAGTGTATGGCAAATCAGTCTTTTTCCTGGCTTTCTCACCATATCCACTGCTATGGCCTTTCTGTGCTTCTGCACCAATTCTCTGCTCACTTAACAGTGGTACAGAAAGAAAGACTGCCTTTTTATGCTGCACCCTTGGCTATAGAGGCTTTTCTACATATGTCGCTCATATTTATTGCCATGGTTACAATGGGTGAGGAGGCAGAAAGGGAACCTCAAAAGAAGACAATTTCTTTTTAGATGTGCTTTTCTAGCAACAAGAGAGTTTGGCAACAAAGACTTCACATCATTCCTATGCTATTTACTAGCAGGATCACTTTTAAAAGTACTTGATTATTACCAATGTTTTAACAGCTCTTGTGGAAACACGCGTCTGTGTAGAAAGTACACTTAGGATAACTCTGTGTCATCGTGGTGTATAAAGACATTGTTCTGAGTAATTTCCATCACGTTGGCTGTTAATAGGTGACAGAATAAGCTGAGCATGTACACCTTCAGCAGTCTTTCAAGGAGACTTCTTTTTATGAATCAAAATCAGATCCCTTTTGGTCCATATTGAGATGCTGCAATGACTGTGGAAAAAAAGGAGAGTGATTTTTTTCCCCATCTTTATTATTCTAAAGCCCTACAAAGTAAACACCAGTGCCAAGACTGCGTGTAAAATAGGCTGTTTTTCCTACCTAGCAGGATTGGATAGTAACATGTCTTTATGAAATGTCAATGTCCTTGTGTTCTGCAAGATTTTTTACCCGGGTATAGAATATAAGTAAAACCTAAAGTCTCACTATTGTAAATAGATAATTGTATTCATAAATAGAAGTATACAGAAAGAAACAGATACTAAAGCCACATGCTGAATAATTTCACTGAAATAAGGTAAATATGTTTACTGTAATATATGTCCACAGCTTCTAGAAAAGTTGCATGCAACCTGAACTCTCTACAACAGTAACTGTCTTGGCATTCTGCAAAAGTTTAGCTTTTGTAAGAATTTCTTACACAGGGCAATTAAAAGAGCCATTTCAGAACCCTTACGAAACTGACTTACAGTATATCTCAATTTAATTGAAAATTAAATAAAAATTCAAGAAAATCTCCAGTCCTCATGGATCAAGGTCCAAGACCATTGTTTGTTTATTTCTTGGTACATTTCTTAGGTATTTGTCATCTGGAAATAAATGAGAAAGAGCATGTCAAATGAAAGGACACATTTTATAATATGACAAATCCATCTGATGAAGATCAAGAAAGGCCATCTGCCATTTCAGCTTTCAGAAATGGGATTTCTGTCAATCATCATGCAACAGGTGGGTACTCTTCCATGCTTTAAAATATGTTTTTGTGTTTCTTGTATTGGGATAAAGTAGATGTACTGAGAATAGTAAAGTTTGATTTAATCTTTAATAAAATGGTAAGAAACAGTCTGAAACAGGTTATTTTCTATTATACTTTTCAATACTGATATGTAAGAGAGGTATTGATATTCCTTCTTGCAGCTATTCAGGGGGGGTGGGGAAATGTTTCCTGAAGTATTGGTACAGATATGTTGCTGTATATCCTATCAAGCCTGTTATTGTTTTGAGATCATGCACTGCTGGTTGTTGAGTTCTGCTCTGAAAGAAAGGAGAATAATACATTGTGCCTGGGACAGATTCAAAAATTGTATTTAGTTTCTATGCTCAAATGCTAGAGAGATGTGAGAGGGGGTTTTTTCCCTCTTTTATGCATCACATTTTCTTCTGGTACATAACATTGTGTAAGTTTCCAAAAACAAATAAAAAAAAATACAGTTTCAAAGAGTCAACAAAAATGCCAGTTTCCTGAGTTTTTTTGGTCCTCCTGAGAAAAAACAGTGCTAACACCTTTTAATTAACTGTGAAACACACTAGTGCCAAAGTAATTAAATGTAGTGTTTACCACTCATTTCTCCCACCTTCCACAATCATGAAGTCAGAAACAAAAACTTGGTTTATGGTAACAAAAAAAAAATAAATCAACATCTGAAACAACACTTCTCAAGAGTTCTCTAGGAGCAACAGCGAACAGGATGGGCAAACAAGGTGTGCGGCATCAGAAGGGCATGGGTGGCAATTTGCGCAGCAGTTCATAGAATCATAGACTGGTTCGGGTTGGAATGGACCTTAAAGCTCATCCAGTTCCAACCCCCCTGCCATCAGCAGGGACACCTTCCACTGGACCATGTTGCTCAGAGCCTCATCCAGCCTGGCCTTGAACACTTCTAGGGAGGAGCAGCCACAGCTCTGGGCAACCTGGGCCAGTGTCTTACCACCCTCACAGCAAAGAATTTCTTCCTCAGATCTAAACTAAACCTATTCTCTTCCAGTTTAAAGCCATTTCCCTTTGTTCTATCACTACCTGCCCCTATAAAAAGTCCGCTGTAAGGTCTCCCTGGAGCCTTCTCTTCTCCAGGCTGAACAGCCCCAACTCTCTCAGCCTGTCCTCACAGCAGAGGTGCTCCAGCCCTCGCATCCTCGCATCATCCTCGTGGCCTCCTCTGGGCTTGTTCTAACAGGTCCATGTCTTTCTTGTGTTGGTGGCCCCAGAACTGGACACAGCACTCCAGGTGAGGCCTTACAAGAGCAGAGTAGAGGGAAAGAATCCCCTCCCTCGACCTGATGCCCACAGTGCTCTGGATGGGTGGCCTGGGAGGAATACAGAGAAATTGCCCAAGTGGCCAGGGACCAGGTTAGGAATGCTAATGCCCTGACAGAATTAAACTTGTCCAGAGATGTCAAGGGCAACAAAAAAAGCTTCTACAGATATGTTGGGGAGAAAAGGAAAACTAGGGAAAATGTGGGGTCTCTCCGGAAGCAACAGGAGATCTGGTCACCCAGGACATTGAAAAAGTTGAGGTGCTCAGTGACTTTTTTGCTTCAGTCTTCACCGGCAAGGACTTGCTCCACACTGCCCAAGTCCTAGAAAGCAAAGGGAGGGTCCAGGAGAATGGAAAGACACCCACTGTAGGAGAAGATCAGTTTTGGGAGCACCTAAGGAACCTGAAGGTGCACAAGTCCATGGGACCTGATGGGATGCATCAGTGGGTCCTGAGGGAACTGGCAGATGAAGTTGCAGAGCCACTATTCATCATATTTGAGAAGTCCTGGCAGTCTGGTGAAGTTCCTGCAGACTGGAAAAGGGGAACATCACCCCCATTTTTAAAAAGGGAAACAAGGAAGACCTGGGGAACTACAGGCCGGTCAGTCTCACCTCAGTGCCAGGCAAGATCATGGAGCAGATACTCCCAGAAACTAAGCTAAGGCACATGGAGAATGAGAAGGTGAGTGGTGACAACCAACATGTCTTCAGGAAGGGTGGGGAGAGACTTTTCATAAGGGCAGTTAATGACAGAACAAGGGGAAATGGCTTTAAATTGAAAGAGGGTGGATTTAGATTAGCTATGAGGAAGAAATTCTTTGGTGTGAGGGTGGTCAGACCCTTGCCCAGGTTGCCCAGAGAAGCTGTGGCTGCTCCTCCCTGGGAGTGTTGAAGGCCAGGTTGGATGAGGCTTTGAGCAACCTGGTCTAGTGGAAGGTGTCCCTGCTACATATATTAATAAAATAATATGAAACATTAGATATATTATTTCTATAGTTTCATCATGATCATGTTTAGAGGTAATAAAAATGTATTAATATCTTAGTGTAAAGATGTGATTCAATATTTTGTAATTTTAAAAAATGTCATTAAAAACCATAATGGATTTTAAAGTAATGTGAAGATATTTATTTGTCTAAGACTACAGTTTTAAGAAAAATAGGGAGTATCATTTGATGACTGATTTTCAGGAAAATTATATTAAGGACTTGTTAAAAATAAAACTCTAGACTTAGATGAGCTCCCAGTTTTGTAATTCAAGCTCAGTCACTGAAGTAGCCCATAGAAAACCTGGTAGCCCTCTACAATGAGATGGCTGGCTTAGTGGATGAGGGGAGCAGTGAATACTGTTTAACTCAACTTTAATAAGGCTCTGCTGCTTTCTCCTACAACATTATGATAGACAAACTAATGAAGTGCAGGCTAGGTAAATGGATAATCAGGTGGATTGAAAACTGACTGAACTACTGAGCTTAGAGAGTTGTGATCAACAGCACAAAGTCATCTGGAGGCCAGTCATTAGAAGATTGAGGGCCAGTAGTGGAATGTCTGGAGTGCTGTGTCCAGGTCTGGGCTCCCCAGTGCAAGAGAGTTATGGAGCTACTGGAGTATTTGATAGATGGTGGAAAGGAAAGTGCAACAAGACTGTTTCCAACAGTTCCTTTGTGTCTTCCTATGGTTTTCAGCCCTAACTAGATCCTATGGTAATACTTAGTTGAGTTTTTGTTTTCCTGTAGCTGTAGAGGGGACGAGAAGGAAAATGAATGTATATAAGCATGGCATGCATGACATTTAAATTAGAGATGCCAATAATAGTTGAAGTTGGACATTTAATGTATTTTTTTAAATATCATGGAGTTAGGTGATATCATAAGTAGACTATGTTATGTCATCATTATCTTGTGGACCTCAATGCACTCATTTGGATTATCAAACCTGAATGATCTATTTCAGTAATGTAATAACCCTAAAAGAGCTGCTGCAATAATTGCTGAAGTGTTGCAAATTATGGAGCGTTTCACTGAGTAACTGTTTGGAAATTGCTAATTAATCATCTCACTCATTTAGCTTTCCATCTTCTTGCATGTTTACAGGCTCAGAGATACTCAAATATAGGAGGGAATCAGTTTCTCCTTTTATAGCTTTATCCTCACTTTTAGAGAGGAGTCGGCAGTTTGAAAGACTGATTTCTGGAAAAGTGTCCTTCAAGTCACATCTGTTACTCTAATATTGTATTTTATATAAGTGTAGAAATAGCTCCAAATTATTTTCTTCCTTAAACAAAAGGGGCTTTTATTAAAACAAAAGGAGAAAACACAGTATATTTTCTTCTTTTCTTTGAAGTTAATTTTCACACTTTTCTGATAGTATAATTAAATATGTGTTTTCTAAAATTCATGACCAAAAAAAAAAAAAAAGAAAAAATCAACAAGTGTCGTCTGGTGTTCCCTGAATCTCAGGCTGATGTCTATCACATAATTCTTACATCTCTGAATTCACTGAATGAAGTGCTTTAAATGATTTACCACTCCTAAACTATAAAGAAGATTAAAAAGATAAATAATACAAATTATGATAGATTTTTATTAATAAAATACCCCCCTTCCTCCCCATAATTCCTTTTTATAGACTTTATGGAAGGCAATTGTTCCAGCTCCTTTTCCACTGAAAACAACAGAAACATTTCTTACTTCACTGATGTACTTTAGTTGAAGAATTTTGTATATATATAAAAATTATGTACAGAAATGTATGTGTATGTGTGTGTGTATATGTATATGTATAAAATTTATATATGTAATTTTGTGTGTGTGTGTATATATATATATACATATATATATATATATATATATATATAAAAGTAAGATCATTTCCTCAGAAGAAGCATATGTCTCTAAAAGGCTGAAAAATTAGTAAACTAGATTTAATTCAGGGAGACTAGAGTGTTTTGTCTTACACTTATTTTGGCAAGTTGGAGATGAAAGTGTATAGGTTGAATGCATTTTTTTTTTATCTCTTGGTTCTGAATGTTAGAGAACTTGAAAGCTGAAGAAGGCTATTTGAAGTAGTTCTGCTTTATTTGCTTGTTTCTAAATTGAGAAGATGATTTTTAAAAGATTGAAGTAAGATTTTTTTGTTCCCTAGTTAACTATAAGCAGTTATGATTTCTCACATTTTATTATTTTAAATTACATACTGTAGAATTGTTGCAAACTATCACTGATCTGTTGAATATCTGTAAGGAGTTATCATCACTTGTTCGTAAAAACTGAATTTGTGTTGGCAGTTTTTGATTAGATTAAATGAGAATATGCATGCTGTTGAAATTAATTTCAGTATGTAATTTCAAAGTTAGATCAACACTCAGTCCTTCTGAGAATCCCTCTCACAGCAGAGATCATTTGCTTTCATTAGCTTACTAGACAAATATAACTGTTAGAATCAAATTTATATTGAGGGAGCGATCTTTATAGAATCTGCAATTCATCTCCATGAATATAATCTGTTTAAAATTAACTATTTCTCATTTTTGTCTTGACAAGGTAGAGAAGAAAATGCATTTGTTAGATTGTTTATACAAAATGAACAAACATTTGTAAGAAAACAACTGACCTGAATTAATGAGTTCATTTTTTTGAAGGTTGCAACACCTGTAAGATATTTGACTGACATTTCCTCTGTACTGTAGATTAATCATGCTTACTTCCTCCTTTTTAAGGCAAACATGCTGTCTGCTCTAGGTAATGTTGTATCTTAAAATACAATGGATTCACAGAGTCGGAGGCCAGAAGAAATCATTAACCCATGCATTCTCAGCTTTTGTGTATATCACAAATCATTGCATCTCGCTTGTTTTTCTCTATGTTGAGCCCAGGAAATAGCATATTTGGGTGAGTCTCTCAGGAAGCATTAAGTTTTGAACTGAGAGCATCTGAAAGAGGAGACCTACTGACAGTATTCAGTGTCCAGCACTGAACTGAACACCACCTCCTGAAAAGTCTTTCTAGAAATATGTAATTTGTAAGATTGTTTCCCTTTTTAAATTGCTTTTCCTATTGTTAGTCTGTTGAGGCGCTTGTAGCCTTTTCTGCCATGTTTATAGGGACTGGTATCCAACTAAGTGTCCTATTGCTATTCTACTCATCTCCCTTCTTTTCTGAAAAGCTAACACAAGTTATAGTATTCCAGAATTTCCCTAGGAAACCAAGATTTAAGAAACAAGTGAGCTGTCGGAGCTTGTCCCACTAAATGGTTAAAACTGTGGCTAGTCTATTGAATAATATCTATGGAGAGATCATGAATAATGTTTCTGTGGTATTCAATAACATATCAACCATTCCAATAAAGAAATAGGATGTGGCATGATCTTCTCTTGCTGTTTCAGTATGTGGTGTGTTCTTTGGGTCCTTGTAGTCAGGAAGGTTTTTTAAATAGAAGATTTTTTTCTAAATCTGGTTTGAAATGCTTGTGCTATACACTCCCTGCATCTACTCCCCCCAAAAACCCCCACAAAAATAAAGCCTCAACAAAGTGCATTTCCTATGTGTGGTACTATTATCTCTTTGTGAGCAATGAAATGTAAAAGAATGTCATTATGTAGAGTGTCAGTGTACTTGTAGTTGATGTTTGACTTGGGAACTTTGAGTGTCAGTGTGGCATCTGAGACATGGCTTGTAAGCTATCAAAGTTATAATTTCCTGTACTAGAAAATTAGATATGCTACCTGTATGTGGCTATTCAAATACTTTAATGGGCTTGCCAAGATGTTCTTTACACCCTGAAGATATTCTTAATTTATCTCAGTGTGAAGCTCATAATCTTTTAGGAATATATGCCTCTTGTATGACTTACAGCAGTATCCAAATTCTGGTACCTTTGTCAGAAGAATGCTTTACCTTCCTTTCTTTTTTCATCTTACCAGGTAGCTGCAGAGTCAAAAGGAATCCTCTCCCTTAGAGATTTTGAATTGGAGAACATTTGTTCCTTTCCCTGCAAAGCAAAGAAGTATATATGCACATTTTAGTGTACTTTTAAAAATTCTGAGTTCAACTACAAGGAAGCTAGATATAAAATACCAAAAGCAGTCTTTGTCCTCTAGAGTTTTGATTTTTATATTTCTCTCTGCATGCTTACATTCTTCTGCATGTTCTTTGGCAGCATAGCTCACATCATGGGTTGCTAAGTAAATGGTCAATATTACTAAAAAGTAAAAATTTCTATATAATTCGGCTAACTCTGTGGGACTACTTCTGTCAATCTAGAGGACCCTGACACACTTTTCACTTATTGTAGGTTTCTTTTGCGAGCTCTTCTTGCACTGAATGCATTTGTGTTCACCACAGACAATGGAATCTGGTGGTTGTTTAACACCACATTGACTTTATCAGATTCATACTGCTCAAGGTGTGAGTTCTGTGGCTGAATGCAACAGCTTGCTCGTTACTGTAAGTAGTACTGCAGTGATGTGGTCTGTGAGTGCTGAGCCTCAGAACTGGTAGTGTCAAGTAAGAAAAAAGGATCTTCCTATAGGAAAACAACGTACAAACTTGCTGGAAAAAAGAAGGAACCAAATTCTACCCAGGAATGAAAGCCTACAGTAAAGCTTATCTCTTTTAGCAGGTATCATTCTAGTCCTTTCTGAAACATGCTGGTGAATATATGGGAATTAAATTATACATGAAACAATTGGAAATGAGCTTGAAGGAGTGACTACCCACAAAGGTAATCATAATTCCCTACCGTTCTTTAAGAATAAACCTCATAAATTGTTTTTATGGATTCTTAATCCTACTGTTTGCTCAGAAAATCACCACATTCAGATTGATGCACTTTTCTTCCTAAATTTTACGCTAGCTTATAATGAAAATAATGCAGGCAAATTGCAGAAAATTAGTAGCATCTGAGACCACAATTAATAACTGCAATATTAAATTCCAGTTTTGGTTATCGGATGATGTTTGGATCAAATTAATTTTTGCCACACTCCAGTCTACTCTTTGTGCATCTTTAATGCTCGGAATATCCCTACATAATAATATCATAGTACATCCCTTTTTGAAGGAGAAGGTCATTAGCTTCTAGTTAAGACTAAATTTATAGTTTTAACTGAAACCTTGTTAAATTGTAATAAAAGAAAAAATGAGATGCTGCAGGAAGCAATAATGCAAACCCTTTCACCCTCCTCCAAAAAACCCCAACACACCAGATATCTAATACAGTGATCAAATTGGTCATTAAATTATTGCCCCAATTATTCCTCTATGGCTTTAATAACCGTAGAAAAGTTATTAACCTCCATTGATTTTTCAAGGAATACACATAGTTCTAATTAAACAAATATTTCATTTTCAAAATTCTTATCAAGAGAAGTCACAGCTCACAACAATGATTTGGTTTAATTAGCTTAAGAGTGATTTCTGCACTGAGCAATAGTAACCCTCAGACAATTTCTGCTTTTTGTTCCTTTCTTTGTATGATGGTTTCAAAACCAATAAAAGAAAAAAAAGAAGGATTAAAAAGACACCTCCACCCCTTGCAAATCGCGCTAAGCAGGACAAGACTCTCGTTGTCCAGATTTGCTAAAGAGGTTTCCCACCTATATCAATTTTTTTTAAAGCTGATCTATTTTAGAACTCCTTAGAAATCAGGAAACTTTTTGTTTTCCTCCCACAGTGATTTTCTGAAACATTTGCATCTTCTGAAGTAGTACTTGAAACCTTATACTCCGGGAAAATTTTGTGATACTTAAATGTTTACAGTAATTCAGGTTTGAGAAGGAGGGAATTTGGATTCTTTTCATATTTATTTTGTTCCAAAGTGTTATCACTCTTTTTTTTTTTTTTAAATTGAGTTCTCAATCTTCAAAACCATTTTTTTAGATTGTTGTAACATAGCAGGTTCTTCACTTGTCAAACAGAAGGACAAAGCACTTGGAAGCTAACCAGAGAAAGCAGCCTTTCACTAGAATAGTAGTTGGACATCATGACTAAACCAAATCTTTGCTAATAACTGCCAGTCCATAGATCAGTCAGCACAGAAAAATCAGCATTTCAGTTATCTGCTAATTTGCATTAAGTCTAGAGAGATAAAAAAAATCACAATGTTATAATATAACTATTCTTACTGTATTGCTGAGAGATGTTTTAGTCTCTATAAGTATGATTTGGCTGATTTAGATCCAGGTTGTGATAAGACACTTTCTCCATTGCAACGGTGCTCTTTCTTGAACCTAGTGAAGACATTTAGCAGAACTGATATGTTTGCTAATGAGAAATTAGGGAAAAAGGAAACAAGGAATTACGTGGCAGCTTCTATTAAGGCTAATGTATCATCTTCTTTCTAAAATTTTTAATTTGTATAAAATAAAGCTATGCATTCCCAGAAATTGTAATGTGCAATATATTGATACATTTTATTATTCTTGGTTAACAATAGCACTTAATGTTAAATTTGAATAATATAGACATGGTAATGGGTTAATACTTACTGAGATAGATTTCATGAGCTTATAAGAATCAAATTTTAATTCACTAATTAATGTGGCATAAAGCTTTTATGGCAAGGAAAATGTCCTAGGTGTGATGTTTCAAAATACCAGCCCCCACACTTGTGCTAGCTTCCTTAGAAAAACATTACTAAACAAATAAGAAAAAGAAAATTTAAAAGAATTGAAGAAAATTTTCTTCTGATATTTGCAAAGTAAATCCGACTTGTAAAGATTTTTGTAGGAAACTATCAGTACCTTTCAGTTGGACTATGTATAATTTCACTCTGTTCTGAGCTCTTTGGTCTTTTTATGTCACTAGTCCTGGCCCATTTTTGTTTCTCTTCACTGGACTAAATGTGCTGATTTGCTTTTTATTTAGTAAAATTATACCATTCCATTAAAACTGTGATTTACAATTTATATAGGAAACTGTTTTTGTTGGATGATACCTTTGACTAAATATACTTGACAAAGTAATTCCTCCCCAGGGAGAAGTCATGGTAAACACTGATGTTCAGCATGTGCTGCACAGGCAGAGCCCTGGCTGTCTCAGTGAAGAGAGTGGGCAAGAAGAAGACGGCCAAAGCTGGGTGACAGCATACTTGAAGCCTCCTCAGAGTAAGTCAGGAACAAGTACAGAAACACTGATACAATCAAGGCTGAAGTTAAATTTGGGTTGAATTTCATTATGACTAAGCCTAGGTCTTATCTGTTACAAATATTTTGTAACTTTATTTGGCAGTTCAATAACCTTTAAAACAAAAAAAATCCTTAAGCTTTCAGTCAGCAAAACCTCCCTTTGATTATTTATATTTGAAGAAAGCTCTCTGAATCTTAAAAATTGCCTTATGATAGCTAAGTCTGAAAAAATACATGAGTGGGAGGCACAGAGGTGCAATATCTTACATGCCTAATGTTGTGCTGTCAAATGTATATTATCAAGAACAACCCTTTAGCCATTTACAAGGGAAGGAAATGCTTCAAAGACAGGCTAATGGCAGTCAGTCTGTGTACAATATTAGTCAGAATATGAAATTGCAGCAGTAAGAAAAGTATTACTTACTAGCATGTGAGCACAGTAACTTTCCTCAATAAGCTAAAGAATGAATTATTTCCTTTTCTATTTCTCTTTCCCACCCCCCAACTCTGGTAGATGACAATATGTGTGAATACCAGAAACTGCTTTGTTGAAAGCAATTCATGTTCAAAATTCATTCTGTGTTGTAGAATCTGACAGGACAATGTGCATTTGACAGACTATATTTGTTATAAGATGTGTTTGGGTTCCAACCCCCCCTTTTTTTTTCTTTTTTCTTTCCCCCCTCCCAGACTAGCAGTTTTACCTGTGCCAATGCAGTTATCAAGCAGGGCTGCACCGTTGGGTAGACTGATTAGCCATATGACAGAGCAGCACATCTATTCAGTTCCTTTCTCTTAATTTCAGTGAGCAAGAAAAGCACTTTAATTCCAGCAGTAATCTAGTTTTAATTGAGAATGGTTAACTTGTGGCCAAGTTTGTTTTTATCCTTTCTTACATTCTTCCTCATGCTGTATTCGCCTTACTCTCACAGAGGAAGATTTATAAGAGGCTTTTATGTCTGCCTGGCTCTACCATGTACCATCAGCAGTTGCTCAGCAGGAGAAGGTACTGTCATCTGATAGGTCATGATGTATGTTTGCATGGAAAACCCAGCAGCTGCATTCAGATAGATAAAAAGGGAAGAGAAGAGAAGAGAAAGGAGAATTTTAGCTGAGATGGAAATACAGAAAAAAAATGTTATTACTACTCTTGTGTCCCTAACAGTTCTCTTGCTTCATCCTTTCCTTAAGTCCTCAGAAGCTCTGCTGTGAAGTGTTAGCGGTGATACACAGCTCTTACTTTATTGACTCTGTAAGATCCTTGAATATTGCACTTCTCTGTTTACCCAATGCTTTTGGGAGAGCTTCGTCAACCCAAAGTGTAGGAAGGAGTTATTTTCTCCACTATTGGTAGATTTTCTGAACTGTACTATAGTGATAATCAGGAGTTTGCTTTTCTAGCAGTAAATTATCTTTCCTGTTGGTCATCTCTGTTTCTGAGGTAACAGGATCTACATATATTAAAAATACACAATTAAGCCTCAGTTACCTATAAGCAGATTGTCTGATGTATGAGTCAGGTGTAACACAGATGCAGAAGTGCTTGAGTACATGCTCGTAGGTTTTATAATCTCAGGAACCACAAAAGGCACCTGCAGTGGCTCCAGAAATACCTCAGTCTGTGCAGAATATACTACACTTTCTTAGCTCTTGTAGGAGACAAACAGAGGAAGACATGCTGGCTGTGGTATGTCAAGAGGCTGAAAAAGTGGCCATCTGAATAGTGCATGCAGGAGTCCTACCTCAGCTTCACTACCCAGATTTGAGAGAACTGTTGGTATTAATAAGTATTAATGCTATTTGCTTATTTTTGTGCACCTAGTAACGGATCCAAAGCTCACAGTATGATAGACGTCTGTAAAGACACGATGCTACGAAGTACTGAAGAGAACCATCTCAACAAATTTTCATCCCATTCAAGGGTAAGAGCTGGCAAATAGCTATAAACAGACAGGTAGAGAACCACAAAAAGTCAATGAGACAGCATTTGTGAGAATTAGAGGTGATGGGTTTAGCAACAGCCACAGAGAAGGAGAGTTTTAGTTTAAAGGAGCTTGGTTATTTTTGGAGTATGCAGGAAAAACGTTAAGGAGGAAAGTGAGGAGGAGATTTTAAAACAAGCAGTCTTGATTGGGCATTGAAATCTGTTATCAAGAATAAATTGTAGTCAATAATCAATATCTCAGGAGAAATAAGCAGTAAAGGGCCTTGAATATAAGAGCAGATAAAGAGATATTAGTTTCAACATGGGTAGCAGTTTCACTGGTAGAAAATGAATTGAAAAATAAAACTGAAATTCCACACAGCAATAAAGCATATTCAATCAACTTAAAAGTAAAAGGAAATGAGGTGGTAATTGAAATGGCACAGGAATTATCTGGTTGATACAGTCTATTTGGATTTCCAAAAGACATTACACAAAGTCCCTGATCAAAGACTTTAGGGAAACTAAGCAGCCTCAGTGTAAGAAAGAAGGTCCCTGAACAGATAGATAAATGCTAAAAAGGTAAGAAACAATGTGTAGGAGGAAATAACCAGTTCTTTTGGGAGAGGGAGGCCCTCTGAGTTCTGCAGAGCTCTGCACTGGAAGATTTTTAATCTTTTAATAAATTACTTGCAAAAGGAGATGATCAGTGGGGAAACAGTTTTGTGTTGGTACTAAGTTAGTTGGAACAGCAAAGCCAAGGGCACAGTTTGAAACGTTATAGGAAGACCTTATGAAACAGTGTGACTGGTTGTAAAGTCTGGTAATTCAATGTAGATAAATATAAAGCAGTGTGAATGGGGGAAAGGACATCAAATTTCACATATAAAGACATAGTTGCTATCATTCAGTAGCAATATTTTGGAATTATGATAGCTCAATGAAAACTGCAGCAACAGTGAAAAACAAGGAGGAAAACAAATATAGTGCTAGGAATTCTTAGGACAGGAATAGAGAACAAAGCAGCATTACATCGTGTTATAGAAACCTGTGATTGTCTTACAACTTGACTACACATTAACTTTCAGTCTCCTGTCTCAAAAAGGATATAGAAGAACCTGGAAAGCTTTAAAATATGGCAACAAGAATGACTAAATGTTCCTTTTCATGCAATGACTGAGTATTCTAGGACTCTCCAATCTGAAAAAGAAACAAATGCAGTGGGATATGTCATTATCTATAAAACTTTGAGTGCTACTGAAGTTGTATATGATTTAAATGTTCCTGTCCACTCAAAGTGCTTTTTAACTTATTTTGTTCCTGAGGAAGCCAATAGGAGATGGCTAGAGAAGACTATAGAAATAAGCCAAACATTTTGATTATTCCTCAGTGAGCTCTCCCAATCTCCAGAGACCTGTGGCTTCACATCTGGAGCCAGACGTGACATCTGTGCAGTTCAGAACACTGCAGGAGAGAAGCAAGGATAGAAGCAGGTGAAGAAGAATAACTTTTTAAAAATTTATTTACTGTGAAAGCTGGAAAGTTTAATACAAGGAGGAAATTAACATGAAGAGATAGCAGAAGTGGAATAAATTCTGAAGGGGTATATGTAATAAGAGGAGAAGAATGGCATACAAGTCGGAAAGCATTGAGAGGGACATTGACAGTGGCATAGGCATGTGGATAGGACTGTGATTAACAAAGGTTTTGACTGTGAATGAGAACCTTGCTATGTAAGTAAGTGGTATTGTCCTGCCTTAATAAAGAGAACCAGTTGAAAAATAGAAAATGTATGAGAAAGGCCTCTTTACTACATGAATATGTTTGTATGCCAGGGCACTCAATAATTAACTGATTAAAAATTCACTAGGAAGAAAACTCGCCATAAAGATGGCTGGTTAAATATATCACTTCAATTATGTCCTCTTACCTTCCGTTTCTCCTTCAGACAGCATTCTGATTAATTTTACTGAAAATAGGCCTTGTCTTCATATCTTGTGGTTGGTCACAGCCAGGTGACAAATGCATTGAAGGACAGAAGAGCTCTCAGCTGAGGTGCAAAATGACCAGGAAGGTCATCCTTCATGGACTGGTCAAGGAAAAAGACTGGTGAATACAAATCTCAGATCTATCAAGCAATGCAGAGACTTGTGTGCATTGGGAAGCTTAGAAAGGTAGTTGGTATCTCAGAGGATGAAAGTATGAAGCAGGAAATATTTTCAGAGAAAGTGTTGACTTTAGACATTGCCTGGGGGACAAAAATGAAGTGGCCAGCTGTGTACCTGGCAGAAGAAAATGCACTTTCTCACTTGAATTACGTTAAAGAATAAGATAAGCAAATCCATATGTTTGAATAGATTCCACATTATTTGATTTTGTTTTGGACATGTGCATAATTTAGTAAACTAACAACACTGAATCTTCAGTATATATTATTTGGTTCAGAGTGATTAGACCTTTTTATCTTATGGACCTGGGAAATGCTCACAGTATGACTTGGACCTGGAGGAGTAAAAGGTGTTATATGACTTCAACTGATTTTGGTAATATCCTTCAGAGCCTTCAAATTGGTTGGTTCTTTCAGGGCAAATATGAAAGTTGCTTTTAATAAAAACAGCTTCTCTAATAAATGCCAGCTTTTTGTTTTCATGGAATAAATTGCTGCAGCTAATATGGTATATCTTTCCTCCTTTCTGACCCTGAGTCTGACTCAGACATAATCTACACACAAAGTTACATATTTTAGTCAACAAGGAGAATAAATGCAAAAATACCAAATATATTGGGCAGCTCATAGAATTTATGTGATAATGACCTTATGAATGATGCTATGAAGAAATAAGTGTTCTGATTTTCCTATAAACAGACAAAATCTGAGTGGGATCTTCTAAGTGTAGGGTCTGATCTCCAGAAAATAAATAAATAAATAGATAGATAGGTAGGGAGATAAATAAATAAATAAATCTCTGTGGCTTTTTCAGTTACCTTACCTGTATTCTTGAGTACATCAAAAATATGCTTATCTACTTTACCCAATTAGGCATCTAAAACATAGCTGCAAGATGAAGGGCTACACTTATACACCCATAATTCAGATATGTAGCAGTAAATTTCTTTTCTTACTTGAAGTATTAATATCACAACATGGAACACTTATTTTAGAAATGCATCCTTTCCATTTTCTTTTAAGTGGATGAAACTTTATTTCAAATGTTTAAAAATACATGTGCTGTGAAAATACAATGGGTAATCTTAATTTTTTTAATTATGTTCTTCACACACAGAAAAACCTGAAGGACAAACATTTGTGGGATATAATAAGAGAGGCTAATTTCTAATTAAAAAATTAAAATAACTTAAACCTGCCATCTAGATCCATGCTGCTGGCCCCATTGTCCCAGCATCAAAGCATCCAGGTGGCAATGTGTTCACCTGGATAACAGGTGAGATCCTTTTGGATGTCTCGCAGCTCACTGAGCGATAGGGATCGGGTGACTACCTCTGGTTCTGGCTCTTCCTTGGCTTCTCGTGATGGCCCCGCTTCCTCCTCATCCTTTGTTATGCGAACAGATTTCTTTCTGTATTTCCTCTTTTTTACAGGGGCAACCGATACTGGCACAGGTTTGTTGTCTGGTTTATCTGCGCTGCTTTTCACCGAGGTTTGAGTAACCTTAGCAGGTGCTGAGGTTGGAGGGTGCTGAGGTTGGAGTAGTTGTTGTGGTGACTACTGCAGGGGTTGAAGTGGTTGCAGTACTGGTCGTGGGGGTTGACATTTCCACGGTGTCTGTTGCAGGAACTTGAGTGGCAGCACAACACTGACATCTGCACCGAACACCCACAGCAGATCTAAACAACATCACAACCTGACACACATTCAGCAATAGGGTGATGGTATTTTGAGCATCCCAAGAGTATTCAAAATTCTCAAGAGCTTTTATAAATGATTCAGAGGAGAAGGAGAAAACAGAGGCAGGTGTCCCCTCCTTTTATTGGCTGTCCCAGGAAAAGGTGTAATTGGTGACCACACCCATTATACGACTCCCAAAATGTGGGGGTGGAACCGGCTTGGTCGTGCCACCTGCCACCATGGTATACAGATACAAAAGTGGTCCCACAGCCCATGATGTTGTCATACCAACAACCAGCACCCCACAGCACAGCACAACAAAAACCTTAATCAGCAAAACAGCATCCCTCAATCCAATCCAACGCCTAGTGGTGATGAACCATGTATAAACACTGGCAAACAGCATATACGGCAAGGGAGGTGAGACAGACCACAGCTCTAAAACCACCTTAGAGATCACAGAAACAGCGTTCTGATCAGCGCCGACCAAGTCTGAGGCCATATAATTAGTGCTTATCAGAGTTTTGTTTTAACACAGTCTGGTCAAATCTGTCTTTATCTCAACCCTTTGTGCCCCACATTGGGCACCAAAAAAGGACTGTAGTGGTTTAGGTGGATTCACCCTTTTTGCTTGCAGCTTGCAGCCAAACACATCCTACTCTGTCACCCTCCCCCTCGCCCAGGGAGTAGGGGAGAGAATTGGAAAGAAGGGCAAGGAGACTCACGGGTTGAGATAAAAACTATTTACTAATTAAAATTAAACTATAATGATAACAACAGTGATAACAGAATTATACAAATGAGTGACACACAGTGCTCACCGCCCGCTGACTGATACCCGGCCTGTGCCAGCTCACGATCCCGGAGCAGAGACAGTCCCAAAACTGAAACCCTGGAAGAGTGAGCCCAAGCGATCCCCCAGAGAGGTACCCCCGGAAGAGAAGTGCCCTGTCTTCTGGTCAGCCCTGGTTAATATACTGGCATGACGTGATATGATCTGGAATATTTCATTGGCACATCCAAATACCAGTTTGGGCTTTGCTATTCACTGTGCTCCTCCCTCCCAGTCCTAATGCAGCTGTGAACCAGCCAAACACGGTGGCTTTGAGCTCCAGCAGCAACTCACAACACCAGCACTGTTATCAACGTTCTTCTCACATAAGTCTGAACTGAAACACTGCAACTAAAAAAACTAAAAAGAAAATTAACTCTATCTTAACAAAAACAGGACAATGAATAAAGAAAGACTGAGAAAATTGAGGACAGTTGAGTCAGTACTGACTTTGTTCAGATGAATCCTTGCTGGAAGTAAAAGACAAGAAAGTTACTTGTGCAGTCAGTTGTCGGACAAGGGACTATAAAATCCAAGAAGAATTGTAGTATCAATATACTATTGGAAAAGTGTATCAATATCTTATTGATACAGCTCAGCAGTGGTTCTGTGAAAAGTTTTGAAAACTGCACTGATTTCCTTTATTTGCAGAACCTTACCTGGACATTATCTTCCATTTTTGGGTGCTGCCTTCAGGAAAGAGGTGAAAACAACTACTGAAAGACTGGCAGGGGCAAAGGAAGTTATCAGACTCCTGAAAAAAGATGTGTGAGGAAAAATGGAGGTGAGACATAATGAATTTCATATATGTTGAAAAGTCCTGAAAAGGCAAAAGGAATGGGTTGTGTTCCATGTTTCTGGTGAGTAAGGTAAGAACTAATAAGTCTGAATTGGAGAAGGAGAGTTCAATTCATGTATTTGGGAAATCCATGAAAAACTGTAGCAGATTGATTAGGAAGGTTGTTTAGGTTTCAGCCACAAAGATCTTTAAGTACACATTAAGCTTTCTGTCAAGGATAAGTAATATCTGTGGGGAAGTGGGTGGTCTACTCACCCTCCCTAAGATGCTTTCAATCTGTTTGTCTATGCTGCTCTCATGCAATGCTAGATGATTTGCTTCTTGTTTGTCACCTTTCATTACAGCCTAGGGTCTCCCTGGTCTCTTGTCAAATTGTGTATGAGCCTGGTGCTTCACATGCCAACATGCATTGAAATAGTTAAACTTTGCTTTTGTTTTTATTTGAAGTGTATTCCAAATCTCTTATTAGCAGTTGCTGTTTTGGTTTTGGTTTTGGTTTTGATTTTGATTTGGGGTTTGGTTTTGGTTTTGTTGTTAAGAGAAGAGGTTCAAACTAATTAGGTGAAGTCCTTCAGGGATGTTTCCACTCAGATTTTCAATTTTATACGTGGAAGAGATCTGTACTTCTTATGATTTTTCTTATCAAAATCTTGTTGATTTTTGGAAGAACTGATTCAGATGCCCTGAGAGACAAATATGAGGTTGCAAAACATTCCTGGTTAGATCTCTTATGCTTTAAGCACACTGAATTTCCATTTCTAGGTCATTTAGCCTTGCATGAGATTCTTCAAAGGAATCTTATTTGGTTTTCAGTTTGGACATAGAAATAATATTTCAACTTTACACTAATATTAGCCACCCTAAATGTAAAATAAGGAAAGCCCTACTGATGTGTAAACAACTTTTCAGGGAAATTAGATTTTTTTTTTAAAGTCTAATTTAGGACTTCTGATCTCTGAATGTATTTTAGATATTATACATATAAACAAATAAGTCAGTAAAATAAACCCTGACAAGCAAAGATTATTTTTAATAACAACACTCCAGAAGTTGGGTCTTTAAAAAATGAATAGAATAAAAATAAAAAATTTTCCCTGACAATAGTCTAGGTCTCTTTCTTCATGGATGTTCCAGGATCAACTTAATGCTGCTACATGTATTTTAATAACAACAGCAAACTTTTAGAGTGATATTTTTATTTCTTGACTTTTCAGTGTGGTTCAAAAAGATAAGGTCCTTATAAACTCAATTTTAAGATTTATTGGTTACATTTTGTCAACCTGAAAGCAATGTAACAGCCTGTTTCTGAAAAATTGATTGTGTCAAGGATTCTCTGACACTGGGCACGTAGAAATAAACTTCCTATTCCATAGCTGTCATCCTTCTCCTTTCAAATCCAGTCATTGATTCTTGTTTCTCCAACAATACATAAGAATACAGGGGAAAGATGTAGTGAATTATGTTTAGGTGGTCATTCTGTCAGAATTTGAACATACACATCGCGGAAGAAATGAAGCTCTGAAAGTGTAACGTTTTCTCTCCATTATGTTAGATCTAACCTAAAGCTAAACCTGAAATTGTTGCAGTAATTAATCCTTTTTCCTCATGTATCCTTCAAGTACTAAAAATTTTTTGGAAATGTGATCTAAAAATCTTTATTAGCTTAATTTATAGATGTCATTAAGTACCACTCTGAAAATTAAAACAAAAATGTTTATTTCCAGTTAACAGATTGTCTTATCTGAATTGTTATTTACTGAGAGCTTAATAAGAAACTCCCACAACAGTGTGCAACCACTTGCTAATTTATAGAGGCTTCTTTACAGACTGTGTCCGAAAAATGATGTCACCTGCTGTATTTGCTTTTAAAAATGCTTATTCTCTTAAATTAACCTTCTCTAATATAACATTGACAGTAAATAACATGGACATACAGAACTAACAACAGAGAAATAACAGCACTCTGCCACCATTTCCTAAAGAATGTAAATATCCTGTGAAGTAGTATCCTCCAGGGGTAGCTGGAAAACTCCCGTATATAAAACTTAGTGTAATAAAATTTCATTTTTTCTGTAGTATTCAAGTTTTTCATTAAAAAGGCTTGAATAATTTGCTTGAGGAGAATTGAACATATTTTTCTCAGTGCTGTATTTTTCTAAGACCTTATAGTATTTAGCATGGTTGCAGTTTAATGGGAAGTTTAAATTTGCCTAATTTCTTTGGATATTTTTGCTGGACTTGTAATAACACACTTCAAGCTCTTTGGTTAACTGGCACAAAGTGTTAAAGAACATGCAGTGTATTTATGAAGTTGAGGGTTTTAAAAGTAACAGAGGTGAGATTTTCAAATTACAACTTTCTTAAGGCTTGACATCTGTGTAGAGAATCCAAATTAATTTTGAGCAAAGCAGTAGCAAACTAGTCTTAGTTCAACAAGTCACATTTCCAAAACATGAAAATATTACAGCCTTTCTGAACCTGTTCTATTAACATTAGAAACCGTACTTCAAGATTCCTGTGTGTGACTAGTACTTTTTCCGTGACCCATATCAAAAGCAAGCTACCAGCGAATTCATTTCTCAGAGAACAGTACATTGTCAGAGAATGACAAGTTCTCTTTTAAAAACATACTTACTCAAGCTAATAATAAATATGTTTTTAATTTATTTTGTTCTCAAAAGATGTTCTCAGTTGGGTCACTCATCCTAGGACCACGGGCCGTACTGCTTAGTCAGGTGTAGGAGAGATGGGGAAGGGAGGAGTACTGCTTTGCTTCCTACATCTATTACTTCCCCATGATCATTTCTATCTACTACTTAACAGATTTACTTTCCCCATCTCTTTGTATCAAAAAGACTATGTCTGGTCTAAGAACTTTCCATTATTGTTAGAGAAGTCACATTCTGAATTAAAGATTATCACACTACAGGTAAATGTTCCCTGCTCCCTTCTCCCCTCCTTGCTCTGTGCCCCAGACTGGGTTATTTCTTTAGTTTCTTTCTGTGGGTTGGGAAACTAATGCCATGAATTGTCCAGAAGAATATATTCCTGAGTAAAAAGATCCCTTGTTGACATCAGGGAGGTGAGTTTCAAGGAAATGCTACAAACTTGGTAAGACTGAAATAGAGGCAATATAAAAGGGAGAAATTGAATGTCAGTATTCATTTCCATTTGTGCCTCAAAGCATTTAAATGCAACTTGGGCAAGGAAACTGATTTCTTTTATCATATCAGTCTCCTCTTCCATTACTCTGTCTTTTTGGATTTTTTTTCTCTTCATTAATATAAATAAATTGCTAATCCAGTTGGCAACAGCAATCTACTGTTGTTACATCAGTCATCAAACCCAGGAAAATTGGTTCCCTTAATTATGTGGCATAAACACCTGAAAAACAAGCTGAAGAAAGTTTTCTTGTTATTTGTTTCCATAGCTAAGCAATATTTCCTTCAGAGAGCAGAGCCAAAATCAGAAGCTCCTTGCACATGCTTACTTTCTTAATGTTTATTTTCTGCTCTTTCCATCATTCCCCACTGACCTTCAGCTTACTTGTAGGCTTGTGTGCACCTGCATGAAATGGATATTTTCCTTTCATATTCTCTGCAGTGGTTATTTTTAGAATTAATTAAACCCTCTGAGATGGGGCTTTGTTGTGGTTTTGCAGAGAGATTCCATGCACAACTGCTATTTAGGGAAAATTTACAAGAAACAAGTAAAAAAGTCTTTCAAATCACTATTATCCTGCCTTTGAAATGCACTTGGGGTGATTCTGTGTTCCTCATGATATGATTACTTACCCTACAGTACTCTGCAGTCTGTGGGCCATTTGATGCTGCTGACATACCAAAGATGAGAAAAGTTTCTGAGCTGGATACTTGTGATAAGACTATGACTGGGTCACAACAACCCCATGCAATGCTCCAGGCTTGGGGAGGAGTGGTTGGAGAGCTGCCCAGCAGAAAAGGGCCTGAGGGTGTTGGTTGACAGCAGCTGAACATGAGCCAGCAGTGTAATTAAAAGATGCTTAGGGACATGGTTTAGTTGGGGACTTGGCAGTGTTAGGGTTATGGTTGGACTCAATGACCTTAAAGGTCTTTTCCAACCTAGACAATTCTCTGATTCTATGATAATGAAGAAAAAAGGTGATCTGTATTTAGATTGTTGTCCTGTTCAGTACTTAATGCTTGCACAAGAGTCATATAAAGATAAAAATATATGCATATCTTCCTGGATTTTGTTTACACCTATTTTAAATACTAGTTACACTCAGAAATGCCTTCAATTAGTATTTTAATTCTAAATCATTACGTCCACTACATATCAACACTAACTGCAGCTGCTGTGTTCAGTTTTCACTTACTGTTATTTTTAACTTTTGCTGCTATTTAATACACCTCTAATCCTTATACCTAGGCCCAGTGCAAGTAAAGGTATCAGAACTGTTTGCTGCATGATATTTTGTGACTGTAAACTGTTAATGAAAGTATCATCCTGTAACTACATATCTCACTATACTTTGTCATTCATTTTAGTCTGAAATGCGTGTTGTTCTCAAAAGGGATACAATTTCTTTTCATTCATGAATGTTCAGAGTAGCTATAAATGACTATGATTTTTAAAATAGAATTCAAGTTAGCTGATTGCTGTAATGTCTATAATAAATATTATTACTAAAAGAAAACATTGTAGAAAGGAGAAAGAGGAAAATCTGCTCTGTCTCCTAGCTGTGTTTTTCAATCACTATTCACAATATTCAGTGAAATGATAATATTGGAGTTATAAATAATTCTTAACTAACAGCATATTTTTTAACAACATCAGAAACCGCTAAAATGTAAGTAGGTCTTCCCTTCAGATTTGTGGAACTGTTTGCACTTTTCAAGAACAAACTAAATTTCTTGGAGTAGCAGGCATTTGGTTGTCTTTCAGCAAAAATTATTTGCTGTCTTCCACTTGCATTTCTTTTCAGTTGTCCTTTTAAACTTTTCTAGAAGCAAAGGAAACAAAACCTCAAAAAATGTCATAAAATGAAATCAATGGTTCTACTTCCTGGTGAACAGAAATTGATACATAAATAGCTGAATTCCAACATTTACTGTAAAAAATAAAGACATTGAACAGTATTATGTACAACACAAAGAAGAGCCAGGACATTTTACTTTTTTTGAAACTGCAAAGAAAATAAGAAGAAAATTTCACTTTAAGAAACAGGGGAAAAGTATATTCCTTTAGTTTTACCAGTATAAAAGTTATTTTGCTTCTTCAGTATTGGAGGACATTCCAAATCAATTCAAATCAGTCTAAAAAAAAAAAAAAAAATTACTCAGCCACCCTTTTTCTTCCTGTATTTAACTCATCCAATAATTCCAGCACTTTACTACTGACAAGTGTAATTTTCACCATGAGCAGGAATGATAGTAGGGCTATCCATGCTCTCAGTCAGGCAAATAAGTAATTTGTTAGTCCCTGAAAATTACGAGACTGCAACCAATTCTTATCTATGTGTAGGGGAAGGACTCCACCACGAGCTAAGCAAGATACAAGATATGAGCTTGATGAAATTAGCTGACACAGATATTTGAACCTTTTAATTTGTACTGAAAACATGGTATGGGTAAGTGAGGGGAAATCAACTAGTTTGGTTGTAGATTTTCTTGGGCAGAATAACTTCAGTGACAGGAGGAGAAGGCTCAAGAGTGGAGGAAAAGATTATATTGAAAGTAAAATTTTAACAAAACTAATACAAAGCACATGTGGGGCTGGTGGTCTCAAAGATCGGTTTATAGTCACAGGACAAGCGAAGGAGTCATATAGGAGAGGCTACTATGCATTTTCCATCTGATGATACTTCATCTGGCAGTTGAACTACCAGTTGCTGATTAAATACTGCTATTGCCAACACTTTCACTCCATCCTTGCTTTTGCTACATATTTATGTGACAAAGTCTGACTTTTTGTTACTGAAAACAGTTCACACATCAGAGGTAAAATGACTTTCTGTGATACATGAATCTTTATCGAAGTTTTGAGCCCCTGTAAATGAAAGTTCCTAATCCAATCCAGTATGATCTGGCTGAAGTAGAGTAAAATAATTTGGCAAAAAAAAATCTATTCATAGGCAGTTTTTCATTCATAACATCTCAGGAATCCTACTGATGCTAATATTCAAAGCATATAGTAGAATGGAAACTTAAAGCTTTATGTTCATAAGTTTACTTCTGATCTGAGTTCTGTCATCATGCTGCCACAAGCATTAGTGATGGTCCAAATCAAAAAGGTTTATAATCCCTGTCTCTTAACTGCTAAGTACAATGCAAGGCTAAAAAAGAAAGAAAAGAAGAATTTAAAATTGGTGTAAACTATTATCTTGGTATATAAGAAAACTATTTCTAAGTAGAAGGGACGACATTGATGTTGTTGCTGAATGTTCTTTTGGGGATTTTTTAAGAAGAAAGGTTTCCTTAGGCACTGCAGTGTTTAACCTCAAAGTTAAGTATATGCTTATCAACAAGGAAACATATTTATAAGGAAATATAGACATCAAGTAAATTAATGGAGAAATGTAAGAAATAGTAGAATAGAGAACAAGGACTGAGAGTTGTACGCAGAATAAATGCCATGCCACGATCAGTGTTGTGGAAAGATGGGCCTTGAACCATAGTTTAGTAATAGAAAAGAGAAGAAAAAAATGAAGCAGTATTTATGTATGGGTAGATCTGTTTTAACACCTATTTTGAATCAAGAGTGTAATTATGAAGTGGTTTTGTTGATCATCCATGATTAACAAGCTGTGGGTGCTGTGCTCACAAGGAAAATTATTTATTTAGATGAAATTACTCCAGAAGATAGACTTCAAAAAACATCTAATGCATCCTACCTACTAATGAGATTTCAGATTATGAGATCAGATTAGGGCTAGTCCAAAGTCAAATTTCTGAATTGTCTATAATGTAAATTCTAAATCGGGAAATAAGCTGTTTAGCTCTTTAGATCTGCTCCTCTTGCACTGAATTGCTTGCTATTGTAAATATAAATTGTATTTAGTCTGAAAGAGGTGAGACACAAGTTTGTTGACTCCTTTCCAGTGAAGGAAATGATAGAAAAGAGGAGAGAAAATGTGATGTAGAGGTTTGTTTTTCGGATTAGTGCCTAGGAAGAAAAAGATATATGAGCTACATCAGCAACTACTGGAAACATCCAAGAACAGGATTAGTAATAATAGATGTGTCCTAGAAGGTATCATATTATCAACTGTATACTGGAAAACAAAACAACCCTCAAAAATCTTAGGCAATACATCTAGACGGAGATAACTTTGTATTTCAGAGAGTGGGGGAGTGTAATTAAGGAGCCGCTACATAGCAGAATGCAGTTGATTGAGAATGTGAAAAACTGGAGGTGATTTGTGTGAAAGTGATTGTGAAATGTAAGCACTCATTTATTCTCAGGAAAGGTGTTTATGGCTACAGCAGAATACAGATTGTATACAATGGGATCCAATACAACCAAAAAATTAGTAGAAAAATCTCAGAAGAAAATAGTGAAAATAGCATATTTTGGTTGAGATGAACGTTACTGGGAATATGCATAACTGCAAAATTTCCCTGTACAATTGCAAATTAAGATGCAGAGTGAAGAGCTATCCTGGCTGCATCAAGATTACTTTAGTGAAGGCCAGAAAGAGAAAATGCAGAATAATAACAATTTATCTAGGGCAAACTGTGAAAGGATTACATAAGTCTGTAGAGGTAAAATAAAAACCTGCTAAAATGACAGACAAATTTGAAGTAAAAAGGACATTAAATAAGTGAAAATATATGTTCATAAATATATTAAGAGAAGAACTATATTGGCACTTTTTTATAATCTCCCAAAAACTTTTCATTTGCCTAAATTGTGAGGAATTCTCCAAAGTATAACAAATTTATTTGAAAAAAATTTTTCAACTACATTAGCTATGCATTCTGAGTGGTTTTATTTACAACATACTCTCTTTTCTTAAATCTCATGTGGGACTCCATCAAAATTCAAATTATATTACAGTTGCTATGTTCCTTTTATAGTAGTTTAAATGACCTTTTCAAAGAAAGAAATGAAATTGGTTTGCTATCATGTGCTATGGACAAACCTGTGTTCTAATCCCCAAATTGTTTACATATTCATTGTTTAGCAATTTGTTCAGCTATCTCTCTGGGTATTAAGATTAGGATAGCTTGTCCTCTTTTTAGCCACATTTTGAAGACAAATAATATCTATGGCCTTTTGCAATCCTCTAGGCTCTCATTCATTTCCCATTACTTCTTAAGTATAATCATCAATAATTCAAAAATTGTATCAGAATAAATATCACCAGATCCTCTGACCTGAATGCATTTAATCTGTTCACATATCACTTGATCTATATGTTCCTTATTCTGTTAAAAAAAAAAAAAACAACAAACAATCACTATTCTTGTGGCGAGAACAGCTGGAATGGTCCTGAGTATGCTTAGCTTTTTTCACTGTCCTCATTTCTTTTTCTTCTTCCTCCATCCAGTGCATCTGTGTTTTCCTTTATCTTTGTTCTTGCTTCTGTTGTTTCCTAGTATTTTTCCTTGATTTTCTATGCCTTCTACTAGTTGCACCAGAGTCTTTAGGGTTAAACATAATGCGATTGTGCTATAATCTTAGGCTTCTTTCTTCATCTTTTAAAGATCCATTTTAGATTTTGGAGCTGTTAATGTGTTCATTTTAGAGCCCAATTTTTTTCTTAACATATCTCTTTATCATCATTGACTATCTTCACTGGTATCATCCCTTTTCCGGACTTTATTCCAGGCTTAAAAACTTCCAGCTTTTCTTTGCATGGAATATTACTTGAAAGATTTTTTGGCAGTTTATTTTTTCTCAGAATGGATCTGCTTTTCTGCTGTCAGTAGAATTTAGGGCAGGCATAACCTTCTGAATATTGCTTCTTCCTTTCTCTTTATCCCCCTAGTTGTGTATCCTGAGCTACTCTTCGGACTAGATTACTGAGTCAGTGTGCTCATCCTTTTCTTCACCAGAGGTTAACTTAAAGCAGTCCCTATTCCCTAGTCAGGAAAACTGTAATCCTTTTCTCTGTATTTACGGATATGCTGTTACTTGTGTTTATCCCCATTTGAGTCCTTAACGTCATGCAGTAAGGCCCATAGGAACACTGCTTATGCATCATAATCCTTCACCTTCATTCCCCAAAAATCAGTTGAAATTTGAAAATTCCACATTTTTTTCTAAAAAATTCTTCTAAGATGATTTAGAAGACATAATTTCTAAATGAGCATGCACAGCCTGAGCAGAATAGAATGTGTTTTAAGGCCATGCAACCAGAACACCAAGATGTAGGAACACAGTAGTAGATAGGTAGTTGTCCCAATTGAAGGAGAATTTCCAGTTCCATCCTTAAGTGCCATCTTCTCTGGACCAATGACTATGAACCTTGTACACTGTCTGGATATATTGGGTCATATATACCCATCTAGTACATCTATTTTTTATTCTTCCTCTTTTATCTTAAACTTCTTTCTTGCAGTTGTTTTTTGAATGAAGTAGTAGCTGAGATGTGCTTTTCCCTTCACTATTAGCCTAACTCAGCTTATAGCTAGGCTAGAAGTGGGAAGGGGAATTTCAAGCAGTACAGTGAATTCTGGAATTAGTGTCCTTCAGGATAACTTGAAAGAAGCCATATGCAGTAGATTCTGAACTATGAGGACCAATATTTTCCCCTCTAGAAAGACATATGCCTTATCACTTAATGATCCTTTGGTCTCAAAGATGAAAATTCAGAGCTTTTTGCTTGTCAAAAGCTGATGTCAACATTCATCCAATGCAAGAAATCCATTCCGGTCTGAACATAGGATGTTGCTTAGCAGCTTTTCAAAAAATATCAGTAGTAAAAGTGCATACCAGGAACAGCATTGCGAGTTTATGTAAACCATAAGCTATGTGATGACTTTTGCCCTGTGTATGCTCATGTATTTCTTCATGCAGTGAGGAAATATGACAGTTTGTCTCCCAGGAGTGACAAAGAGCAGTAGCAACAGCTAGTTCCAATTTCTGTTATTTTCCCCAGAAAACTGAATGTGGCTGCTGATATAATGCATGCAAATTATACCCCCAAACCATATTGTCTGGTTCCTCTGCTTCTGCAATAAAAATTTGCTAAAGAAAGACTAACTTTTAATCTGGTTTGGTAAAACAGGCAATTACATTCAAGTTACATTAAGAATTGAATGTGTAGGAGTATGATAAGAAGATTTAATGACCTACAGCATATAATTAAAAGGAGAAAAATAAAGGAACATCTCTACATGCTATCTCTTTATTCTCAAAGGTTGTTATCCAACAGCACTTAATTCTGTCCCATGCCACTTACCAAGATAAATGTTTGTTATCTTTGTATTCAAATCATCCAGCTTTCTCAGGCATGCAGAGAACAGCTTTTCACTTCTTATTCCCTATGTCTTTGCCTACAAACTGCAAGTTCCACAGAAGCCTCCGGCTCATTTGGGAGGAAAACCTTATTTGACTCTTCACCACTTCTAGAAGGGATTTTTAGGGTATTTTTGTGTTTGCAGCTGTGTGAACTATGATTTTTTTAAATTTTATTTTATTTTTAAAAAGAAAGAATTCAATGGAGAGACCCAGGTACCTAAACATTTTAGTTACTCTGGAATGTCTCAGTGCCTTGCACAGGAAAGATCAGAGGGCGAGCCTACAAGGAAATCATGCTACTGAAGAGTGGAAGGTGGAGTTCAAAGCAAGATATACTATAGAATCTAAAATAAAACTGAATTCCTATGTCTAGACACCTCATTCTTCCCTGAAACACAGATTTTGGCAGATTTTCAGTGTCGACAGTAACACCAACTCTATCTGCTGACAACTTTCACATCCATAAACCAAAAAACAAGACAACATTTTTCATGCCTCTGTCCCATTATCCTGCATTTCTGTTTTGTAGCTCTGACCTCAGTTAGAAGGAACACAGTGGGAAAAGGTTTTGTGTCTTCTTGGTCATGTCTGATATAAGCTTATATCTCCATTCCCTTTAGGGGGAAAAAAATGAATGCTGAAAGGGAGTGGGAGAGCGAGATCAACCTTGATAGAAGACCAACGTAAATCTCTGAAAACTTCTCAGGTGTGTGTTTGTTCCCAGCCCCCTCAGTTAACTTGGAAGAAAAACTAACCTGTAGATAAGGTGATACTGAATTGAGTTTTTGTGCAGGAAAGATTCAGGTGGCCTGACCTGGAAGGTGGCCCCTGAAGTGAAGCACTGTTGTGATAATACCTATCTGCTGCAGTTTAGGACAGCCTCAGAGGCATCCTAAAAAAACAGTTTGGAAAAAATTATTAGTTTGACAACCATTTAAAATGTATATTTTCTTATTTTAGACTTTCTAGTTTTCTCTAGTACCTGTGTTTCCAGTCTTTCATCAAGATTCTGGTTGTTTATGCGATGAACTTGTTTTCATTATAATTTTATCTTCCTAAATTCCTACGATTTTCACAAACATAAGGCAATTGCTTTTACTAAAGGAGAGCACTGAAAATCAAGGGAAAACACTTTGTAGTATAATCCAAGATAAATGACATGATGTTCTACGGAAACATTAAAGGTCAGCTGTACTAAAGTAGTAGGCAAAGCAGCGTGTTATTTCTTAGCCTTTATTTCAGAAATGACTGAATTATTTTGATTAGTTTTCACTAGAAAAGCATCATCTTGACATGCCACATTAAATCTCTACACAAACTAGGAGAAGAAAAAAGACATGTAAATTAGAATCAGTAAGGTGAAGCTTGTATATTAGGCAACCTTTATTTTGCAACTGCTTACAATTTAATTTAAATATGAATACATTTTTGAAAGTGAACCCTTTTCTGGTGTCAACTACTGCTGCTTTTTTTTAAAAAATATTTATGTGAACCATATATGAATCCTGATTTTGATTGTGCCTGAGACTCCTGTACCCTTTTGCAACTTCTAATGGATAAAGTTGGATGCAAAGTCAGAGAGATGACTGCTTACACTGTTCCAGTAGGAAAAGGAGAAAAATAGTTACCTCTTTATTCTGAATCATCCCTTTCTCAGTTTTCTATTAGAAAGAAGGAATAAAATGGTAAAGCACTAGGATAATTAAGCTGGACAGTTTTCTTTTTTTCCTATGCTACAGTTCTAGCTAAGCAGAGGATAATTCCATTTTGAGTTTATTTTCATTTCTGTCCTGAAAAAAGAATATTTTTCAGACACTTTGATGAAATTACAGTTGTCAGAGGAAAAGTGTCATCATGTGCATGATCACATAGCTATACAGGTATAGACTACTTGTAAAATTAAAGTAACTGTACTAATTAAGAGTGTTTTACAGAGATGATACAGGAGCAGCTAATATTCTAGTTTTGAAGGCTGGCATCTACTTCAAACTCTTGACTCCCAAAAACATAGTTCTGTGCTTTTTTGTTGTTGTTTTCTTGGGTTTTTTTGTCTTTTATTCCTCACTCTATACAGAAGGCGATATGCTCATGGCCTTGTTTGTTTTAGTTATTTGTGTAAGCATTTGGTGATCTACAAGCACCCAAATTACTGAAGTATATTACATAACAAGGATCTGTCTTGTACTATTATTCATTGCAATCTGTTAGGCTACGTAAATTTCTTGGATATTCTTTGATTCAGCCACTAATTTCTTTGTCAGCTCTACTACTTCTCTTCCTGACATTTTCAGCTGGATAGTGCTCTATTATATATGTGTTTTATTTAGTCTACATCAGGCACAGGTGATAAGTGACAATTTTTCTCTGAATCCTAGGACTGGGCTTTGAGAGGTGGATTGCCACCTCTCTCTATGTGCTGATTGTCATCTGAGGCTTCATAGCCATTACTGTCTTGAATTTGGTCATACTTGCAGCCTTCTGTTAATGATAAAATTCTGGTTAATCCACAATTTCCTAAAACTGCTCTGATTTAAAATTCCAGAGTCCTAATCTGTCATCTATACACCTATGTTATTAAATCATGCAGGCATGATTTTCTCCTTCCCATGCCACTTTACCCAAGCGCTTGGTAACAGGATTTCTTGTAATTTTTCAGGATTTACCTACTTTTTCTCTTCCATCATGTTTGAATCCACCAGATTTCCCAGTGTTTGATTATATTAACAAAGTTGCCCACATGTAAATATTCCACAAGAGATTTTGTTTAGGATACTGAATATATATCGGTCTACAAATAAGAATCTGTTACTTCATGTGTCTTACCTCCTTATTATTAGCCTTTTCCTACTTGAAAATTGGCTAATAGTGCTGTTGTCCTCGATGTGAACTAAGTCTAAATGCTTTGATGTATCACTATAAATTCTTCCTATCATTCCCCTGCCAGGCTCTATATCTCCTGTGAATGTTAGCAAATATGTCAGATATTGGAAGAAGAGAAAGTTCATTTTCCACCACATCAAGGAATTAAAAATTAAATATAATTAATGAAAGAACTTCTCTTTAATTAAGTCTTTGATGTACAGCTTCAAGAAGTTTAATGGGAGAATGTTTGTAATTCAGTTTCAGTATTCTATTGTTATTCAAATTTGGTTAGATTTTTACAGAAGATACAGCAAAGAGTACTCAGGCAAAAATTAGAAAAATAAATTAATCTGATTACTGCATGATTTCTTTGCGAGACATTTTCTTCTCTCAATTGTTTCTTGAAACTCTACTCCATTATATACTACAGAAGACATGTCACAAATATGTCAGTCACCTTGCAATATTCTACAGAAATGGATGTTTTCTACAAAAAAGCATTGAGATGATTTTATTTGATTTGTAATTTATTTGCTCTGGTTGAATTATATGGCACTTTTACTGTGGACACTCTGAACGGGTTTTGTGGCCTAAAAATTTGTGAAAAGATATTTCAACTGAACAATAGGGAACACTTGTAGACAGAAAAATTATGAACTCACTTCTCATATGCAGTCACACTATGAATTTCAGTGTAGGAGTTAGAGAAACTCAGGCACAGAAAGCAATGTGCCATGGATGAATTTCTACCTCTACTGGCAGAATTTCACCATGAATTTGTTGGACAACTCACAAAAGCTCCTCAGTTGCCATATTTTTTTTCATTCTCCTTCTTTCTACTGCTACCACAAAATTCTCATTACTGTACTGTTCAGCTTTGTTTAACATTTGTCTTGGGATTTGATTCTGCCTTCAAGGTTTCCCACCTGCTTTTTTGTCTGTGACTAACTCCTCATACCAATATGCTCCTGGTTTTTGGTATAAGGAGTAAAAACTTCTGTTTAACTTCTGTGTGATTCACTCATCCCTTTCTGAGGACAAGGTGATCCAGATGCCAAAACTTCTTTTGGATAACTTTTGAGGGTCCAGGCTACTGATCACTACTCAGGTTATCTTCCCCAAATCCCCACGGGACTTCCCTTGAGACCTACCTGTGATAATTTTTCACAGAATCACCATGGGGAAAAAAAAATCTGACCTAGGAAATGCTAAATAGTTTGCAATTTTTGAAAGTCTCAGTTTGGCTATTTAAGGACTTGACTTTTGTAGCCTCATGTCTCAACTTTATTGAGTGCTCACAGTAGGAGTTAAAAAGAGATGGAAGAAACACAGAAAATCTAAGATAACTGGACATTTATTTAAGTACCCTGAGTATGTGAAGATAGTTTGGAAGGTACCTGTAAGTTTGGTTGATGTTACCAATCAAAACTGATTTTGTAAAACTGGTAAAAAACAAGGTCACTTTTTTCAATCTTAAGATAACATATGCTTCAAAATTTATTATCATATTTCCTGACTCAAGGTACAAGCAGGACAATAAAAATGAGACCAAAACTGGCTAGTAGATATGGTATAGAATATTATTCATTAAGAACAGTATTCTTAATTGGTTAATTTGTAATGAACAATATTATTCATTAAGAACAATATTCTTAATTGGTTAATTTGTAGTGAACAATGTCCTTAATTGTTTTATCTGAAACATGCCTTGTAAAGAATGAGACTTGATGGGCTAATATCTTTTTGATAGGGAAAAAGACAGTAGAGTGACTGAAATGAAATTCCACAGTAATAGCTGGTCATGGATTACAATAGTGCTCGTGTTATAGACTTTACAGGAAGAATATTCCCATTTGTTTTGCATTATGCACATAACACAACCAGGAGGGTAGGAAAGAGAGAAGAAATTATGGTGCCTGTGAATGAAACTTCAATTAAATGCTGTTTTTCCTCAACTGTAATATAGTTTTGGATGTTTTCCAATTGGATACGAATGGAATGTCTAAACCTGCTTTATTAAGCAATAAAATGAAAGCCTAATCATTTTCCTGAAGTAACATATCATCTGGTAGTTTTATTTTAAAAGACTATTTTTTACCTCATAAACTCAATAGATATGACTGCTATATAAAACTACATTTCTGACAACAGATTATAGTGCATGATGTTCATCTCAAGAGTAAATTAGAGTTCTTACTCACCAAGTGTTACTAAACTTTATTCTTACTATCAATAAATGCATAGTTGAGATTAATAGCACCATTCTTTTCCTTAATACAACATAATTTTCATTGTAGTGTGAAAGTGTAGGAAAATATGGAAAACAAGGATATGAACTTAATAAAAATACCTCTTAAAAAGTACTGTAACAAAATACACAAGTGGTACCCATTCTGTCAAACTCAACTCATTAAGGAATGTGGGATAGTATAGCGTTTCCAGCAGCTGTGTTTTCTTAATTTACCAGATTTTTGTCTCCTACACATTTTTATATTTAATCAGATTGTAATATATCCCCAGGGATTGCTAAAGTTTAGTTTGAAAGATACTTCTGTGTTTATACATCAAAAATAGTGATTTAGCTAAAGTTATTTTTGTTATTTCAGTTGTTGCAGTACAGGCAACACTTGTTTATACTCTGCTTTATGAAAATTGTGCTAAATATTGAGCTTTTTCAGCTAGTAAAATGCAGAAGTTTAGTGACAAGCAGTAGAATCTGGTTTGGTTTGTTTTATTGGATACGACAGTGAAAACCAGAAATTCTACTCAGGTTGAAATGTACATGCAGGAAAGCCAACACATCATTTAGTTCCACTTAGAACCCCAAATTATGGCTTAAAGGGCATCAAAACAAAGCATCTCTTTCTGTCTAAGGTAGGGATTTGAAGCTACTTCAACATCCAGAAAATGGATCTGGGAGAGATCATGGAATAGACATGATTATTTGAGCTGCAGACACCAGAAAAAGCCAGTGGTTGCTCAGGAGCTGGCG
The DNA here is from genome assembly GCA_907165065.1 of Caprimulgus europaeus. Next base: position 8,271,658 of record OU015527.1, read on the forward strand.
AGCCCTGTACAGCCTATACATTTTGACAGGCAAAGTGCTTTGCCTGTTGAGGCTGTTGAAAATGAGATGGGGCTGGGGAGGACTGGTCAGGAGCGAAGATAGACATCGATATGACATTGATTGTAAATTAAAGATCTGAAATAAGCTTTGGGTTCAGGCTTGCGTGGGGACACAACAAAGCTGAATCCAATTAACAGAATTCCATCTCAAATGTCCACAGCTAATTGGAGCAGGGAGGGGTTTGACTTTGTTTTTTTGTTGTTAAGTATATGAAAGTAGTATCTCTACACGTGTGCATAGGAGTAGATAATTACTTGGAAGTGTTACCGCTTGATTTAGTAATTTCTAAGAACAAAGCTGCTGATAGCTTCATGAGAAACATTAAAAAGATTCTAGGTTTTTGAATTGTGATGGCATTGGAAACTGTCCATAAATGAAAAACAAAAGACATGTTTTACTCTTGTGCAGCATAAAAAAGCATGTTTGAAAATACAGTATGAAGTAGTGATACACTGCTTCTTCTAAAAACACATGCAAGATTACTAGAACAAATACCTTCATTTCTCTCAAAAACCTCAGAGAGAATTCCATAAAAATACATGTTTTTTTAGAATTTCTTAAAATGTGTGTGGTAGATTTAAATAGAGAAACTCTAAAAAAAAAAGAAAACCACCTTTTTGGGAAAAGAAATTGTATATCTAAACCAGAGTGTTTCAGTGTTCAAAGGTAGTTTTAGTAAACTCAATCGTAAAATGTGTATTTTTTGCATTGTCTATATAGTAAACAAAAATTGTCTGCAAATTTTAAAAAAATATATGAGACTTGTTTTCCTCTTGAGTTATTACAGCTTTAAGTGAGTATGATACCAGAAATCAGCAACAGTGGTGACTTGCTGCTTGGGAAAACTGGAAAAGCAATGCAGATTTTTATTCTGATGGCTCAGGAATTGAAAGAGCTTCAGAAGTGGCAGCGGAAGTTGTGAGTAGGTTTGGGGTTTTGTTTGTTTTCCCCCTGTTAAATGAATTGGGGGAGGAATAAGGAAGGAGAGGCATCTTTTGCATTGATGATATAATTATTTCCTTTTCAGAAACTGCGAAAGGGATGCAGTACATAGTAGTCTAACATGGCTGGTAGCCAAACACCACAGAGCTGCTCACACTCTCCCTTCTTCTCCCACAACCCAGGGAATAGAGGAGAGAAGGGGGGGTAAAGGTAAGGAGACTCGTAGGTTGAGATAAGAACAATTTAATAATTGGAGTAAAATACAATTAAAATAGTAATGATAACAATAATTAGAATTGTAATAATAATATATCAATGAGTGATGCACAATACAATTGCTCACCACCCACCGACAGCAATCCTGGAGGAGTGAAAAGGACTTGAAACCGCAATCCCAGAAAAGCGAGCCTGAACGAACCCTGAGAGTCCCCCAGCTTTCCAGTCAACCCTGGTTAATATACTGAACATGACGTGAAATGATATGGAATATCTCATTAGCATATCTGAATGCCAATTTTGGATTTTGCTAATTACTGAGTTTCCCCCCCCCCCAAGTCCTTTGCACTTGCAAACTAGCAAAAACCAGTGTCCTTCAACTTCCGGCAGCAACTAAAAACATTAGTACCTTATCAACATTCTTCTCATAACAAATCCCGCACTGAAACCAAAATGAAGTGCTTTCTAGCTTCTAAAAAGAAAATTAACTCTGTCCTAGCAAAACCAGGATAAGTCCTAAACAGAAAAATGCACAGCATGGATCCCAAATGAATAAGTAGCTGAAGCAATTTACCCCATCCCTGGAAACATTCAAGGTCAGGTTGGACAGGGCTGTGAGCAACCTGATCTGGTTGAAGATGTTCCCTGCTCAGTGCAGGGGCGTTGGACTAAATGACCTTTAACGGTCCCTTACAACCCAAACTGTCCTATGTTTCTATGATTCTATTAGCACCAGGGAAACAGGTACTAGAGACAGTCTTCCCAGGTCAGCACTGCAGCTGAGCACCTATAGATGCTGCCTGTTCTGTAGCAAGGTTGTTGATGAAAATCCTGAAATACAGGTCTTAGTCTTGAAACTAATGAATCTTTTCAGTTTCAGCACCTGGTTTGCTGGATGATTCCTCACACTTCTGTGATACAAAAATCCCAGGCAAGTAGTTCAGAGTAATACCCATTTGTACCACTGTCTTTATTTTAATCTGGTCGTGCAAGTGTCTGATTTATTTCCTTAAAGGTTAACCTTGGCATCTGAAGCCCTGGGGAACATGTTTGCAGACATGCCCCGTCCATGCCTGCAGTAGCCAACTCTGTGCTGTGTCTGATGACTAGGAGAGATGGAGCCTTACACATCTCAGCCTTGTGCACTGCTTTTGAGTATTTTTCTTTAATCTGTGCTGTGCTGCACCTTGCACAATGGGACTAACCTGGCCTCTGGGCATCCAGAGCATTCCCTTAAAATGAATAATAAGATGTAATAGTAGCTATTATAACTCTACTTTAGCATGACAAAGAAAATAAAAGTCCATGATTACTTGGTCAAGCAACTGCCTGACTTGTGATAAAGCCTGCTTTTTTAAAAAAATCAAAGTCTATGTTTTTCACCAGGCTTTTCACTTCCAATGTTAAAAAGTTGCTCTGAAAAAAAAGAAAAGTTGCTAGAAAGAAGGTACCTCTACGTTATTCAGGTGATACCTGTTTCTGAGCTTCAGCTGACCCTGAACAACTCTTAAAAATGAACAAAGCTGATGTAATTCCCTGTAACAAGCAGGGTAAATTTAAGTTCAAGCAAAGTTAAGAAATAGTGTTAGCTCACTTTAATGGTTATATCCCAAAAGGTGAAATCCAGTTCTGAAAAAAGTGTTTGTCATTTTGATATCAGGATGCTGGAAAGGTGAAGTTACACGGGAAGAATTAAAACCTATTTTCTTCAGGTTGGGGCAGTTGATTCGAGGGTTTGGGAGTCAGGGTGTGAGCACAGTGAAGGTTTAACAGGAATATGAAGTACCCAGGGTCAGAGAAGAGGGACCAAAACATATGTCTAATGCAAACATTGCCACTCTCTGGAGAGCTCCAAGCTGGTGGAGGACTTCAGGTGATGTGTGTACCAGTGTCCTTGAAGAAGTTTAGTTCTTAAAGTGGAGGAAGAAAGAACTAATAAGACTGAGAACTGAAAAGAAAGATGACTTGTATCTTGCTCCTCTTATTAACATATGAATAATCTCCTAAAGCACACATCTGCCTGTGTAGGTCAGATGTGGCTGTACAGAACAAACTCCTCTGAATCTGAAAGGGACATGAAATTTCATTAAGAATATGGAACTAGAAAGCCTTATAAAAATGCAGTGTGTTGTAAACCACGTAATGATAGATTTGTTACTGGTGAAGTGTGCTCAATTAACTTAAAGGCTGTCAACTAAGCAGTAGATATTAAAATATTTCAAACCTTACCTGGAGAAATTAAAAAAAAAAAAATAAAAATAGATGGTTTCAAAAATAACATTCACCTCATAAATGTACATGACCTTTAGAGCTGTGTAAAAGTTGAACAAAACTAAAGGTATCATTACAATTAGTCATGTGGAGCATTCACATACTTTTTAGTGGAACAGAGACACAGTTTTATTCAATTGAGTAAAGATAACATAAAACGTAGGTGTTAAACTTCTGTAACTGAATAGGCTGAAGGCTTGCTTCATCTATTATTTATTGACAAAATTCCTGATAATCATAGTTAAGATTAGTTTATTATCCATTAGAAATAGTCTGTTCCTTAAAAATTTTCACCTTTTAAAATGTTCATGGAAAGTACCATCACTCTAGTCATAGAAAGTTCAGACACAGGCTCTCCAGAGTGCTTTGGTGACTGTTAAGGTCAGAACCATATTTAGTTCTAGCAAAGTATGGTGTCTAAGAAGTCCATAAATATTTTTCATGATATAATCATGATTGTTGAGTGTATTATTGTTCTAAAGGAATACAAGGTGTTTAAGGCTACATTTGACACCATCTATGCAATAATAACACAGTTCTCCAATATGAAGTTCTCAGTCTGTTATGTCCTCTGTCAATTGCAAATGGTGATCAGAATCTGACATCAGGTCTCAGTCCTTCTCTGCCATCTTTTCTCCTGATTACTCCACTAAAGTGCTACTCTATATTTTCTTTCCTAAATTTATGTATTTTTCTGTATTGTCTTTTTCAAGTGTGGAATGTCTTTTTCTCCCATTAATCAAGCTACTTTCATGCACATTTAAATTCTATCTGAAAATCTGCTTGTTTGTGAGACAAAAAACTCAAAATTACTTAAAAAAATAAAAAGACAACTTGATAAATCTCTCTCTTTTTTTTTTTTTTACTGAAAAGGAAGAGAAAAATAACAAGTCCAATAATGTCAATGAAACACTGGTTTAAGAGCCAATAGAAACCAAAGAAGGAACTCAGTCCTGGTTTACTGCTTCCTGTTGTGTTTCATCAGCCATTCAGGCACAAATACCTTTAGATCAGGGACAGCATTTTTGTGACCTGTGCTTTGACACACAGAGGAAAAAAAAATCTTCATACCATCAGAAAGTAATAGCTAGTAAAAGCTAATTTTGCCCATTAAGAATAGTGAACGAGTGAAGATAAATGAGGTGCAATGCATGGCTTTGAAGCATAAAAAATTGTTATAATGTTCACATTTAATTATAATTTATCTGCATTCATTTCTCTTTAGATACCTGACAAGCCACTGTTTCATTTTTCTAACACTCGCTATGATATTTAGCTTTTTATTTCCTGCAATAATTTCATCACTTCACTTCAAAAGCACATCTATTCCTTCTGGACTCAAGACAAATGTGTTTGTTGACTTTCAAGCTGTTAAAATTAGCCATAGTAGTGGATTAATATTCATTTGGAGTTGTGACTCCATTCCATCTATCTGCTTCTAAGCATGCACAGTCTAATGTATCGTCTGACTTTTATGTAAATACATATGCCTTCTGCCTACAGAGTTTGATGGTGATTGTAGAACTTTTTGAACTTTGTGGAGCTTTTTTAATGCAACAGAACAACTCAAAATCCCGAAGAAACTATGTTTTTTTCTTTTTTTAATTTTTTTTCTTTCCCCCTCCTACTCTCTTATTGCATAGATCGCAATTTTTAAAATATTTATCAGAAACTTTCTTCAGCACAGACTGAATTAAAGTTCACTCTCCAACATTTTCAGACCATATTGCAGAGAGGCCCCTAGAAATCCTTCAAAGCTCTACTGTGCTAAAATATTGGACTTTTTTCCTCACCTGTTCCTTTCTCTGATGCTGGCACATAAGTCTTTTGTGAGGGTTTTATTTGCTGTTGTTGCTGTATGTCTCTAGTTCTGTATATTTCCTGCCATTTACCTCTTCTCCATAGCCCTGCCACTTTCATCGTTCATACATGAGTAAAAAGGAATTGGTTGGAAATGACTATTACTCAGACTTTTCCCTGTAGATATGGTAATGGAGTAGCATATGTAATGTAGCATTCGTTTAACTTTTGAGATCTACTTGGAATAAGAATGTTCTGCCTGTAGAGTCAGAAGTGCCTCAGCAAACAACCTCAAAAGCAACGTGAAATTGTATTGGTTCCTATTTTTATTACTGTTCTTTTCTCAGGACTTAGTGTTTTAATTTAAATGCCAATGTGGCTTTGTTCAGTAATGATGTTCATTAGAATTTCTGTATTAAAAACGTGTATTTTAAAGTTACATCTTCTTGCCCTATTAGTCTTTTAACTAGAGCAGAAATGCCTCTACACAATATTTATTTTGCTGTTTGTTTTCTTTTGCTCTGGATCTGAAACTGATAACACTTTGATGATATTTGTTCAGAAATAATATTCTTATCTAATCTTCTAGCCTGATGATGATTTAAAGAGTAAAACACTTAGGAATGCTTTTTAACATTGTAGAGCTGTTTTAGGCAGCGCAGTTTTATATCACCTGGTAATCCAGCCTTTTAACATTTTTCCCCTGTACCTCAACCTTTGCTCCTGATTAGTCAATGCATTTTTTTTTCAAATAAAATCCTTCTTTATTCTAATATATTTAGGTTTCTGCTTTTATGCATTTGGTATGGATTATCAGTAGCACCTAGCATCTAGATTCAGTGATAAAATTCCCACTGAATCATATCTAGTGCCTAATGCAGTGTTTAATTTTGGTCAACTTCTGGAAAACTCAGAGTTCTATGGACTTCACTACTAGATTTGTAGTATGCTACTGTAAGTAGATTTTGTGTTAATCATCATGGAAATAACTGGCACAACTGAAGAGGAGCAGTGTGAAGACTGATTAATGTTTCAAAACATCCTGGTAATTAGAAAAATAATTCTTACTGTAATAATAAAAAGGCCATGATAGGTCAATTAGCTTTTAACAAAATGCTACATTTCCTGAACTTTCTAAAATAGGAGTGGGACTTTGTAGTAGCAATATCACAAGATTTTTGCTAACAGCAATACCATGCTGATACATTAAAAGTCTGATAGTATTTTTATCTGAAAAAAAGCCTGATAGATCTTAGTCAACCTGATTTTTAGATGAGCCAAAATAATTGCTGGCCAGTGGTGGGGCATAAAATATTCAAACTGTTTTAAGCTGTTAACTTGTGAATCCATTTTCATTACACAGGTCATTTGTAGCAAGATCTGACTTCAATGCTTCAAATCCATTGATCTCCAATGAGTATAGTTTGTGTAGAAAGACCAAACTCCTAATTGAATCACCTGAAATAGATGCCTAAGGTTAGGCTTTGTGATTGTCTTTAGGATTTTTGGGTCTTAGTTTAGATAACAGTAACATTTGGTATCTTAACTGTTTGGGAAATAGTGTTAGTTTGGCACTGTTGTAGGTGACAGTCAAGTTTTACTAAAATTTTGCAAGATACAAACTGGAATGACTAAATTATGGCAAGTCTGATTCTGCGAATGCAGACTGTTGTAAAGGAAGTCGTGAAGATCAGGGCAAAAATGCTTCAGCTGCCTTCTCCACCCAGAGCAGACCATGAAGTAGCATCTGCTTATCTGAATGTTCCTCATAAAGGAAAGTGATTTATAACTGCAGATACACTTTACCACGAGTTTGCAAAGACATTCTCCAAAAGCAGTCATTTGCAATTGATAATATAGTTGAGTTTTTTATTATTGACCAGAGAGAATGAAATACAAAGGATTGGTAAATGATAGATAAAAACAAAGAGTAGTAAAGTTTGGTAGCAGAAAAATCAAGGAATAGAATAAGCTATGGAAAAATAGATGGAAATAAGCTATGGAAAAAATGAATATAAAAAAGACAACCTCCTCCTCCACTCCCCAGAATGCATGCGCTTTTCTGTATATTGGCATTTCTGTACTTGCCCAGAGATGGCTTTTCAACTTTGGTTGGTTTAGTACCTTCTGTATTTTTAACCACTATAAAAACCCAAGGTGTAGAGGATTCTTCTGCTATCTCGCTTGAAAGGCATTTATTTAATCTGTCCATATTCTTTATAGAGAAAATGATGGACTTTTCGGAGGAAGAAGAATGCATTTCTTCCCCCTCCACCAGGCCCAGTGGAACATGATGTGGGGCTATTTTAGCAAAATATTCACTGAAAGGAAGATAGTAGCTAACAATTGTTCAGTTCCCTTCCAAAACACAATAGTAAAAGATCATATTGTTTGCCAGCTTTTCAGAAGTTTCAAGCCCTGACTCAAAGAACAGATTGATCAGGTATAATTATCTTCCAATTATTAAGTTTTTGAGAGTATCTCTTTTGCTCTCAGGATACTGTAAAGCAGCAGGCTGTGGGGTTATGCTGTCGCAGTCTAAGGTTAGTGATGGAATAAAAGAAATAAAAAAAAATTACCCCCCCCCCAACAAAACACAAAGCCAAAATCATGTTAAAATTTCTAATTTGCTAGCAAATGGCAAAGAGGCATCAGAGGGAGCAGGATTTTAGGATATTACCTTGGGAAAGGACACTTCAAGCTTCAGTTTCAAGGAGCAGTTATGTACTTTCTTGGATTACTCTTTAATGCCAGTCATGAAATGTAAAAATAACCCTGGAGAAGAAGTAATAAATGTACTTGGTTCTTTAGGTATGAAACCTTCCTCAAAAAGGATTCAGAGATGTAAGCTTGAAAAGTGGGACAGGTTTCCTTGAAGAGTTTTTAGAAAGTACCTAAAAATCCCTAATGCAGAAAAGAATATCTGTTCTGACTGTTTCTGCACATGACTGAGGCAGCATCTGTATTAACTTGTCACCATCAGTATTATTCCAGGGTACCCCAGTCTTGCACACTGAGCTAAGTAACTATCTGAAGTCCATTATAAACAGTGCCAGTATGTGTTTCCTCAAAGCAAAGTATTCACAGTTATTTTGGAAAAGAACCCTTTGAAGATTAGTATTTCTTCCAATTCCTTCTCATACTTTAACTCTGATCTTACCATTTTGCTCTGCCAGAATACCCTTTTCACCCACCATCACAGCTGATGAACTGAAACCAAATTACATTTGGTATGTGGCCTCTGAATAGAAGAGGTGTTAGGCCACACAAGCAAAATATTATGCAGGCAAAGAAGGTCCTAGATGGTCCTGGAAGAATTCTCCTTTGTAATTGCAGTGTTAGAGGATCAGAAACAACTTCAAGAGGAACTGGCTGCTTAGAGTTTCTTCAGGTGAAATTCTCATCTCACATAATAGTAGTAATGTTGTAAAAAATATTGCTTACCTTGTTTCCCATTATCTGTATTTTAAATTTCTGTTTATATCTCCATACATACAAGCTTTTGTATTTGTTTGTAAACACTTTTATACAGCAGTTGTGTCTATTTATCTCTCTGCTGTGCCATGGAAAACATAGCCATTTTTATTGCAATTATAGTATTTTTCAGCACTGTCTCTCACTCCTGCTTCTCCCCTCATCTCCTATAATTGATCTTGTACTTTCTTCTGTTGCTTGCAAGCACTAGAGATCTCACTTCTGGTGTTGAACAAGTGTATCCTTGTGCCTAATTTACAAAAATCTGTCCTTAAGCTTCTTGCAATTCTTTTTGTGCCAGCAGCATCCTTTTCAGAGATGATGTCCTTCTCCTAGAATTAATTTGAGCGATCAAAAATCAGGATAACATTGTCCCCACTGGCCTCAGGAGCACTTGTACTTCTAAGATATGCTCAGGCTGCTGAATGTAGGAGCTGTACTTACTTGTGTGAGACAAGAATAAAAATTGGTCCCTGCCCCTGTTTTATGAATTCTTTGCTGCAGTATTATGCCAGGATTGCTGTAGAGGTAGTGAGTTGAGAGGACTAGTATTTTAGTAGTGAATTCTTGCCTTGACAAGAGACCAATGTACTTTGCTAAGAGGATCCTAGTTTGCACATGGGAGGACCATGACTGTATACTGATTTTATTGCTGTAAAATCTATGGCTACAAAGACATAATCTGCTGTAGATCTACCAAGGCATACTGGAAAGGTAATGCGAGACCTTCATGTAAAGGATTTCCAATGAAAAAGTTATACACTATTCTGAAAAAAAAAAAAAAAAAAAAAAAAAGACACTTGGCTTCTTCAGCCATGGTGAAAATCAGCCCAGTGTGGTTATCCATGTCCCAGTGTGATGGTGACTGTATGTGGCAGGTTTGAGAATCCTGCTTCAGACTGTCGTTAGAGATTTTTGCAATAATATCTCCGCTGTCAGTCATCAGCATCCATTTTATTTCCCAGGATATCTCGGCTTCTTTGACTAGTCCTACCTAGATGGTTTTGAAGGACTCAGTTTAGCTTTGATGAATTAGGTAAGCAGAGTGTTTATTTTCATAATTTATGGCTCTTATTCTGTCTGCCAGGAATACTACGGCACTGAAAGATTTGTTTGATTTGAATACAGTACAACAATAACAGCTATTTTGCTATATGTAGACCAGTATGTAGAATAATTGCATCTCTATAAGCTGTGCAGGAACTGTGGAAGAGTTGGATGGCTAAATTTCATATTTATGCTAATTTTAATGGGTTTTACATAGAATTATCCAGATTAAGACACAAAAAAGTATTTTCTGTTGCAGTCTTTTTTAACCTTTGTCTTTGTTTTGGTATTATTCTTAATGAAGTATAAAGCAAATAGCTATCACATGCATCTAATAGTTCCTGTAGGATCAATTATAATGAGATGCTTCTTTAACTCATTCAGAGCATCTCTGCTGCCTACAAGACTAAAGCTGTCAGTTTCTCATGCTCCAGTAACACATTTCATACACTTTGAGTTCAGAAGACCAGTAGAGGCAGCAGGTGGAGAAATCTAAATCTTGAAGCTTTTCCTAATGCCTAGGCACCAAGTTTGAAGATGAAGTATTCTTTCTTTGTGTATATTGTAGTTTCCTTTAGATTTTTTTTCTTAAAATCTCTTTTCTCACTGATTACTTGTTTGTCTAGTGGTCTCTGGCACTTCATTTCTTATGTTTTTCTGAGGTGAATTTTCTTTATCTCTGTATTTTTTGTCATTTTCACTTTGGTCAAGTTGCTGTATCCTTATCTTCAGCAAACCATTTTCTTATTTAATCTCTCTTGATCTTTTTCTTCTGTATATTGGACTGTCATTTTCTGTGCTCTTTTCCTTTTTTGTGTGTATATGTATGTTTATTGGTGACTAGCTTATGTTATTTTTTGATTCCTATGAAGAGTTTTCCTTTGTGTTCTGCCTCCACTTTTAATGTTTTTTGTGGTTATTTTTGTGTTATTTTGTTTCTTAGTCCATGCCATTCTGTTTTTTCTATGCCAGATCTTAACACTCTTTTCCTTCTTGGTAATCTTTTTGTATTTTCTATCTTCTTTTTCTATATGCTTTTGTGTGCTGATTTCATCATTTGCATTTTCTTACAGACCAGCTTCACTTCTGATCCTGTTCTTAAAAAAAACCAATACATGTATATACAGATATGCAAAGACCTTTTCCTTACTTTTACTGTACTGCATGAATAGCAGGAAAGAACGAAAGTACCTCCCTGGGCCTAATTCTGCACTTTTCTTTTTAAGCTTAACTTTGTTTTGGAATATAATTTCATGAGCAAACGAGTTACAGAGAAAAAAGTAACACGTTTTTCCTGACAACTCACCTGTTACTTTCTACTGCTTTGGTGGTAAGCAAGATGCTCAAGTAACACGTGGTTTGTTCATGGCTACTGTGCATTCAGTGATCACTGGATAAATGAAAACCATGATATGTCTCAGCCTTGATCTAAACAGCTTACTAGCAATATGTGATGAAGGAGATAGTACTGCCATACATTCACTTTCCTGATTAAATTACCAGTAAGAAACAGTGGTGATGGTGGCTTCTGTGGTGGAATGCCAAGCTGTGTGTACTTATGGGAATATGGGCCTTTATCCACGATAATTTCTTCTTCAATACCTTTTATCTTAATGTCTTTTAATATAATATTTTTCTATGAGAACGAAGATTTACAAAAATTAAGTTAAATATAGAACCTATTCCAATTTTCTTGGAATTTTTATAGATAAAAAAGAAACCATAGATCTCCATTATATTTTAGTCTTATTTCTAAGTGAATTAATATTCAGCAACTAGGTATGTTATGCTATGCTATTCTGACCAAAGAACTGTCACATTTCTTCAGCTGGCAACAGTTTCATGTAAGGAATTTAAACTTTACAGTCTTATGATATGTAAGCTATAAAAAACCTCCCCAAAAAACAAGCAAAAAAAGGAATGGATTTTGTTGCAGCTTTATCAGATGAACAATCTTTATGTTCTTAAGTGTGTATTTGTTTCACTTTTTCTTATGAAGAACATCAATGTGTACCTTTCTAGTTGCAGAACTGTATAATCTTCTATTCATCTGGAAGATTTTAAGAGCCATTAACATTGCACAAATCCATTTAAATACTTTATTTTGTTTTGTTTGGTTTGGTTTGGTTTTGTTGCTTTGGAGATATCCTGAAATCTTCTCTTTAATTTTGGAGAAGAAATTGTGCCTCACCATATTGGGCTTGTGTGTGTGTCAGGCTGTTTTTGGTAGTGGGGGAAGGCGCTAAAGTGATGGCCCCTGATAAGAAGCTTCCAGAAGCTCCCCTGGCTCCAAGCTGAACCTGCCCGCAGCCCAGGATGAGCCAATCAGCGATAGGGAAATGCCTCTTTGAATCCATATTTGTGAGTGGAGAATCAGTTTGGCAAGGAAGGAAAGAGGAATTAGGAACCATTGGCATGAACAAAATGCCATTGATGGCATGAGGAGAGAGGAGGGGAGGTAAGACAGGACTACAAGCACCCAGGTCAGCAAGAAGAGTTGTGGGAGGTAAATGGAGTCCCCTGCAGCCCATGGAGTTTCAATAGCAGAGCAGATACCCAGATATAGGCCATGGAGAACTCCAGGCTGGAGAGAGAGGCTGTGCCCCAAGGCAGCTGTGACTATGGGGAGAGATTATGACAGAGTAAAAAGACCCCAGAGACGATCACGCCAGAGCAGGGGAAAGATAGTGGAAACCCATCTCCAGCCCATGGATGTCTCAATGCCAGAGCTGGGGGCTGCACTCAAAGAAGTCCATGACTGCGAGTTGGAACACTTTGTTCCTGAACTCTTTTAGCCCATAGGAGGGATCTCATGCTGGGAAGAGTGGCAGACGTGAACTGATTGCAACCCCCATTCCCTGTCCCCTGTGCTGCTGGGGGGGAAGGTAGAGACATTGGGTGTAAAATGATTGGAGCCAGGAAGGAAGAGAGGAGCAAGGGGAAGGTGTTTTAAGATGTGGTTTTTATGTCTCACTAGCTTACTGTGATTGACTGGTTGTGATTTAAATTTATTTTTATTTCCCAAGTTGAATCTGTTTTGCCTGTGACCGTAATTGCTGAGTGAGGCCTCCCTGTCCTCATTTCAACCCATGACCCCTTTGTTGAGTTTCTCTTCTCATCTCACTGGGTTGGGGAGGTGGGTGGGGGGTGTAGGTGGTGGTGAGTGAAGGACCACATGATCTTACTTGTGGCTGAAACCATGTCACTTACCTTCATAGTTGTCTGGGAACAACCAAACTCTCATAAAAAAATGACAAAATTCTTCAGCTTTGCTTGAGGCCAATATAATCATAAAGAGTCATCCACAAAGATGATAAACTGTTGTGTAGAGACTGCACAAGAGTATAAATTTAGAGCTATCTAATCACGGTAAAAAAAATAGGTTACCCCAGCTTAAAGCATCTGGTGCTTAGCTCTTCCTTTCTCTCACACTCCTTCTTTTGACTACAGATTATCCTGGATATGTAAATACTTGGCAAAGGATAATATTTACAGCTTTCTTAGCTTTTCAACTGTGACATACTTTTTAATTAAACAGTAATAACTGTAGCCTTTGGCATTTTCTGAGATTTATGGCTGGAAAGCTTTGTGGCCTAAAGCAAATTAGCCCATCATTAATTAATCATAAAGAACTTGCTCTTGGCTTTGGTTATAATCTGTTTGGACTCAGAATCAAATGAAAAGAAATAGTTTTCTTTTTCTGTCGTGCTGTCCCTTTTACCCAAACTACTGGGAGCTTCAATTAACTCTAACATTCGGTATTGATGTAATGCACTATAAACTTCATTGGCTTTATGACTTTTTCATAAAATAGTACACATTTGAATCCTTTTCCCACTGTAGAAGGTGCATTCTCACTGAGGCAGACAAGTTTTTCTGAAATCCAGAGAATTTTCTACTTTTTCTCTGTCTCTATGCTTTCATCAAAGTTTTTTCCAAGATTTTCTATGCCTTTGTACATTTCAAAAGCATTCCAGAAATTTTTTACTTTGTTAAATTATTTTAAGGATTTCTAAATAAAACAGATTAGAAACAGAAATTTACATTATAGATTTAACAGAAGCTTTGTGTTTTTTGTTTATTTGTGATTTTGTCTCGGCCTTGTACTGTAAGATAAATTAAAAAAAAACATTTAAGTGTCTCAGAAGTGTATGTGAAATCTGACTGGAGCTGTCCTGATATAAAGCAACTCAGATACAGAACATGAAATCACAGAACAGCCCAGGTTGGAAGGGACTTTGAAAGATCAATTCATCCAAACTTTTGTGGGAAAGGGAGCACAGATGAGGTTTTCTAGCACCCAGTCCAACATCATCTTGAAAACTTCCATTGATAGAAACTCTTTACACATCCTAATTTCATTTAAATGCTGGAAAGAAGAAGTTACTGTACTTGTTTTTCAGCGTGAAGTTAGTGATTGATATAAAAGAAGTGAGTAAATTTAGAAGTCTCTCCATATGATTTCAGCCGATAGTTTATCTGGTAGTACTGTGAACAAAGCTGCCAGCTAGTGATTTTTTTCTTCTTCTCCTGATGTTACCTCTGTGTTAGGAACTTGTCTTAATTCACAAAGAAATATCTGGTAGTAAAACTTTTGTTTACTCATGGTCCATCTTAATTCTAATGCGACAATCTCAAAAGACCTGAAGAAAACAGACATACAACCTAAAGATCCAGACTACAAAAGGCAATTTGACTTAGCCTGATATTTTGTGAGTTTATCTGATTTTGAAGGTAGTCAACACAAATCTGCAATCAACAGAAATTCAGTCTCCAAAAGAGATATTTCTAAGTTTCTCAAAAATAATTTGGCACTATTCAAATGCTCTACCAGAATCTGAGTGTACTTATGACTTTTGTAAAAACCTAATTAAAATGAACTGATATCACAATATTAAAAGATGTAAGTGGCTAAGGACAAATGTGAAGAAATAAGAAACCTACGTGCTCATGGAAAAGCAGCAAATGAACTCATGAAGAAAACAGGGTACTGAGATAAGTCAGATACTAAAGCAAGTTGGGCAAGATAAGATCAGGTTTTCTTGGTTTGTAATTTGCTCCATGACTCTTCATTTTCTAGATTCAGTGGATTGGATTGTCCCCATGAGGTACATGCATGGCTGGAACTGAAGGCAGAGTATGGACCAATGTTGCTAAAACAGAAACTTGTCTTGTTCTGGAAAACCCTGAGGCCAAGTAACAAATGGAGTCTGGGGAAAAAGAAAATCTCATAGTGCTGTTTATCTGTACACCAATCAACTCTTCATGCTAGCAGCCACAGGCAGTAGGTTCATAATGCTTTATATGTGATAATTGCTAGAGGTAAGGGCAAGAGAGTTAATTTCTTCATAATGAATGTATCCTTTTTATCCCACCTGCAGACAAACAACTGACTGGCTTCAGTTCTGAAAATATCATCATTTTCTCTTTATTTTCAGAACCTGTAAGCAAGCTTAATTAAGATGCATGATTACTCACAATGCATAAAGCAAAATATATTCTCAAGTCTTTGAAGGACTGTGGACCCTGAATTTATTGATTTTTCAACAACAGTGACACATGATAAAAACTATAAACAGGGCTCTGTACTTGGAATGATTAAGCAAACCAGGACTCTTCAGTTTAAGAAAAAAATTACTAAGATATCTATCTCATAGAAGTCTATGAAAACACGAGTGGCATGGAAATGTCAATTGTTCACTCTTTTTTCTAATAGAAGAACTAAAGGGCATCGGAGATATCAGGAGGCAGGTTCAAACACTTAATGTGTATGTAGTTAATCAGCAATACTCTCTGTAGAACTGTATAAATGATAGTGACTTGTTCATGTTCAAGGTAAGAACAGACAAATTAATAGATAACAAGTCCATGAAAGATGATTAAATGCATGAAAAGTGCCTCAGTCTCGGGAAGACTCTGGGATACAAATTGTGAGAGATAAGATGTTTTGCAAAGAGGACCAAGGTACGTTAAATCTATCTTTATGCTCGCCCCTAGTTATTTATTCGTGAACACTTGAAAGGAGGGTACTGGATTAGATGAACCTATGGCATGGCATGGCTCATATGTCATTATTGCATTCTTATCCTCCCAGCTGTATCTTTGCTGGTTGTTGCTGCTGTGTGGTTAGTTGTAGATATTCCCAGAACAGGGAAACATTATGTTTCTCAACATTAGAACAATCCACGTATAGGGATTGCCCTGTGCTCTGGACCAGGAAAACAGTTCATCATGAATTTGCACAAAGAATCATGAGAATCCTGTATTTAATTTACTGAATGCTTGTTAAACTTAGTCTATGTGGAGCAAAATACTTATGATTCAATAGAATTATATTTTGAAGAACCTCTAACTTTCTTCTTCCCAGAGTATTGAAAAAAGCATCTTTAGGACATCAACTTTTAAAATGGAACTGAACGCCCTGTGGGAACTTGAAACAGTTACTGTCTAAGGGTCTTTCATTACCATGATGGGATAAAGAAGTAAGAACAGCAGCATGGATCTTCTTCTGAAAAGTATGCCATGCATTATTTATGGAACAATACTTTCTGATTGCTGTTCCTCTGGAATCTAAATGTACAATAGCATTATTCATCATTTCCACTAAAAGATCTGTATTGACTCTACTATGGGGAGTCTGTCTGCTTACCTCTGATGTTTGTTAAGAAAAAGATTTTTGGACTTAATATGCTTCATATTTTACAACAATTTTGGATTTTTCCTATTTCCAATAGGAGAAATCTGAAAGTTCTAATTGTTTTTCTTCTTTTCCACTGTTAACTTTCTGTCAAATGGTAATTTGTAATAACTGCATTTGTGAAAGATGTTATTACTATTTTTTGATGATTGTTGATCTTAACAAGAGAGGGATATATGCCATAGAACAGCTTTGTGCCCCAAAAGACACAGAAAATTGTGTGCAAATCAAAATGTATACATTTTATTTCAATTATGAAGATTTTCTATGAGTGCAAAAATATTTGGCAACCAATTTTAAATCTATGATTACATTAACACCCTAATTCCCCAAAGTTCTTTAATACCCATAATCTCCTACTGATTTATATTACAAGTATATAGAGTAAATCTATTGATTCCTGTGTCATAAAAAGAGATTTAAGTACTTCATCTTTGACAGTCATTGTCAGATGTTTAACTGGTCACAGATTGTGACTTGATTGTTGCTATGACAATTTACCTTATCAGAAAATCCATCTCTTTTTTTGGTAACCATGTGCAAAATACGTAGCACAAGCTTTACAAAATGATATCCATCATATTTGGAAAAAAAAAAAAAAAGTTACTTTCTATTTTAACATGGTGCTTAAAGAAATGGATAACTATAATGATCATTAATATCAATATTATCAAGCAATATCTTACTGGTTGTAAGTATATTGGTTTGGTTCAGCTACTGCAATGCTATTGTCATGATAAGAATCAAGTGTGCATCAAATATTGTTTTAAAAACTATAAGAAATATATAAAACTGACACTGGGAAATATCAAATGTAATTGTAATGAATAGTGAATACTGTACTACTTATAGAATGTAGATGCCTGATTAGTAAAATAGCTATGACTGTAGAAGGGAAGGAGGAAAAAGTATTTAATTATTCTATATGAGCTCAACATTTCAATTATTCTAAAATTATTTTGTCCAGGGTGCAATTTTCTTCAATTACAATTTTCTTACAGCACTTTGTAAAGATTTAAAAATTAAGTGTATGGTTAAAAACATGTCTAACACTAACATTACTATGTAGGTACTGTTAGCAACCCATATTTAATTAAAGAATTAACATACTGAGAGTCAGTACTCATGCTTTTATTAGTTGTGTGCCAGTAGCTAAATGGCCACAGATCTAAGATGACAGCTAGTGCAGAACAGTATAGTTTATTTTTTCTCTGCATCAGTTTACTTTTAGGGTACTACATATTTCTGGGAAAAAAAAAAAAAAAAAATCTGTGAGCTGATAGTGAAGCCTTATGTGTGCTGCATGTTTTGCTACAAATTTTTTACATCAGAAAAAAAGCTAAAAGACTGATAGAATGGCAAGTGGACCCTTGAACAGGGATGTGGAGAGTGTATACCAGGAATGATAGTGCGGGATAAGGGACATGAGAAAATACCACTAGGTAAACTGTAAAAGAGTATACGTGACAGAGACAAAGACACAGAGACAAAGACACCCTGTCTCTAAACTGACTACGAAGCAGTCATAAGGAAGTTAGCTAGCTGAAGCATGAGAAAGATTAGAATATCTGTGTTTGGATGCAGGATGCAGAAGAAACATTGTAGCTAACAGTCAGCAAGGATAGAATGCCTTTGTTTGTAGAAGCAAATACGCCTTTGTTCAAGGGTTCTTGTAGTTGTAAGCATAAAATAAGTAGGTCATGAAAAACTAGGCATAGGTAGCTTCTAATCACTAACCAATAAGGGGTCACACTTCACAATATGTAAACATTAGCCAATCCTGAGCTTTCCTTTTGCAATATGTATGAGCTCATTAACGACTGTATAAATGTGATGCTATTATATCTAATAAACGAGACTTGTTGACCATGATAGCATGAGGCTTGTCTCCCGCGGTCTTTTCCGACAAATGGTGACCCCGACGTGATACAATCAGGGAGAGTCGGGAGAAAAACGCTGCCACGAACGGAGACTGCGTTGGGTTCGGGTCCCGCAGCTAGAGGGACGACGAAAAGAGCAAAGCGACCACATCGGTGGGCTCGATAAACACGTATTAAAAGCGACCACCGCGGGGGGCTTAAAAGATACGTGTGCTCAAGCGTCTCGAGTTAGTCACAGCGGTGAGACTCGACCGATACTGCTGCCGGAGCCTGGAGGTCTAGCAACGGTACCGACGTAAGTAAATATGGATAGGCAAGCAGCATATGATTTATTTATCGTTTTTCTTAAAAGGAGACAGGTTAAAGGGATAGACTTAGAAAAGGAACTCCCTGTTTTGTTAAATCATGCAGTCTCCTATAATTTTTTTGCAAATCCCCACTCAGTACATACTTTAGAGGAGTGGCGACGATATGGGGATAAGTTATGGGAATTAGTTTTAGATGATGATAAGCCTGCAAAAAAGATGAGTAAATTATGGAAAATAGTACATAATGAACTACTAATGAGCCAAGCAGAAAAGAGAGCCGTTCAGGAAGCACAGGCTGCGCAAAAACAGAATCAAGATTATGGTCTGGCATGGGAAACTAGCATTCCAAACCCGCCTGCTTTTACTTCTGTTACTTTGTCTCCAACTCAAATTCCACCCGTACCCTCAGAGAACAGCCAAACAGGTCCTGCAGTTGAAAGCACAGTAGTCTCCTCAAACTCCTCTCCACGGGGTTCGACTCCGTCGGCGCCCCCGTCGGAACCGACCCCTGGAGCTAAATCTGACCTTGCAGAGGCAGTTGCAAGAGAGAGACGCAATCTGTGGACTATGCTGGCAAGGCGGGGGATGGAAGAAGGGGACAGTGATTTAATACAAACAGCCACGAAAAGTCTTGCGTTCCCTGTCTTTTATTCTCCTATGCCACAGGGTGGGGGTGGAGGCTGAAATAAGATCTTTAGATTGGAAAATGTTATCACAATTAAGAGCTACAGTGGGAACTTACGGAGTAACTAGTGAACCTACCAGACAAATGTTAGATTATCTATTTAATGCGCATACTTTGCTTCCAAGCGATATCAGAGGTATAGCAAAGTTAATTTACTCCCCACACCAATTGATACTGTTTAATGCACACTGGCATCAGGAAGCTATCATGACTACTGCTATTCAAAGAGAGCAAGGAGATCCCTTAGCAGGGATAACTCCAGAACAATTATTAGGTCTCGGTGCATGGACTAGAATAGAAGCCCAAGCTCTTTCTGGCCCTGATATTTTACGAAAATCTATGCAAACAGCCCGAAGAGCCATGGAAAAAATAAAACCCCCGGGTGGAACTCCTATTTATATGGAAATAAAGCAGGGACGTGAAGAATCAGTAGGCGAGTTTATTGATAAAATTATGGATGCTATTAAAAAGGCTAGTGTCCCAGAATATATGCAACCAGCTCTCATAAAACAGTGTGTACTCCAAAATAGTAACTCCCAAACTAAAACCCTTGTCAATACCCTGTCTGGGGACTGGTCAATTCCTGAGTTGTTAGAGAAAGCTGCTTCGGTCCCATCAGGACCTCAAGCCTTTTTAGTAAATGCATTAGAAAAAATTAGTGACAGTCTACGAGAACAGGCAAAAGCATTTCAGGAGCAGTCTAAATCTACTCAGGAGTTTCCTGAGCAGTCTAAGTCTACTCAGTCACAGGTTTTAGCCGCCCTTGCACCCCTCCAAGCTCCCGTTCACGCTGCAGCTGTTGGCCCCCGCTCAACTAACAGCTCCTGAATGAACAGCAGCCGCGCTCAGACACAAATGGCAGCTGCAGTATCAGCGACCCCCAGCGACAACAACCCCAACCTGCCACCAGCAGCAGCCTCGGACTGGACCTAACAGCCACCGATAAAAATTTTAAAGGGACAACGTTTAGCTCAGCTGGTGCCACTGCCACAATTAACAAAAGGAATGATTCCCCTTCAACAAGAACCAAGAAAACAGGGAGGATTTGGCTCAACTGGACAATTAACCCTACTTACTCTTGATTTATCCACACATCCAAAAAGACTGTGTACTCTGCACTACCATGATCAGAGTATCACACTAACGGGACTTTTGAATACAGGTGCAGACACATCAATTATTACCCCGGGGGAGTGACCGCGTAACTGACTGCTTCAATCATCAACTACCACCGCAAGCTGGAGAACACGGTGAACCTGGAGGACTGTCTTCAGCTGCTGGAAGAGCCCTATCAAACCTTCCTGCGATGCGTCCTACCGACAGTTCATGAACATTTTTATGATCCTCTTACTGAATTAGTGCGAAAAGTATACTCTTTACGGGGACCAATCCCATCTACTCGCGGGTGTTGGGGGTGTGGTGCTCGCTGGGGCTGTAGGGCCCAGGTATTGCTTTGCTGTGGAAGCTGTGGAAAATTAGGCTGGTACCCTCAGTCTATCTTTTATGAGCCATGTGCTCTGTGGTGTAAAACATGTCAAAATAGTTGGTGGTCACAGGAACCAAATGTATTGCAACAAGACACTCTTGCTTTTGAGTGTTGGCACCTTAGACACATAACTGAAAGAGCTTTGGCTACAAAAAGATCTCGCATAATAAGTTACCAATGCGGCCTGGGGGTCCGAGCCCTTGGGGCCTAATAACCATTTTAGTGTTAATGTTCTGGTGGTTATGTTGTACTGCCATTTGGGCCCCCCCACAGCCCAAAGAAAATATCTAGGTCACAATTACCAATAAAACGGGTCAAGATGCTATATGCTTAGCCTTAGCTTCTCCAGGAAACCCTTTTTCTACTTGCTTGGTCGGCATTCCCTTAGAACACCTCCCATGTCCAATACACGTCTGCCAGTCAAATAACACCCGTCACTATGCAGACACATGGGACGTGTTCACACCCTGGTTCCCTATAGCACCCCTCGAACCACAGGAGTTGGAAATTTTAGGGTCGGTAAAAGCTGATTAGTGTATATTTTTTAATTGAACCAGTGCCTATCGAGCCGAACCTGAAAAAACAGGTGTCAATTTTCCTTCCTTGTTTTTGTAGGCTTGTCACAGCTTTAATATTTGAATGTTTTCTTTTCGTTGTAGAAACACTAAATGGCTTATAGTGTATTTGAATAGCACTAGTTAAAATGGATACTAACAAACTGGAAATCCTTGAACTGTTCTAACTTGCAATCATCATTAATTTAGATTTTTCTTTTATTCTGCAGATGCATTTTTAGTTGAAGTACTTAAATTGTTTAAAATGTAAAAATGTTTTAGGTAGTATTTTATATTAATGTATACATTCAAATAGAGATCATTATGATAATTGTAATAGTTTTTAGTTATAAGTACACTATATCCAAATAGGTAGGGACATACAGTACTGTAATGTTTAACACCTAGACAGAGTTACTGCTTGGAAAACAAGTAGCAGTGACAGTGAATTGTACAGTGTTGACATTCACCAATGTAAAAGAAAAACAGAAAATTTCGACATGGCTGACACTACATAGCATTCACACATCTCATAAATTAGTACATTAAAAAAAAAAAAAAAAAAAAAAGGAGGAAAGAGTCTTAAGTTTAAAATTATTACTGCATTAAGATTTTGTTAACTAGCATTGTTTTAAGACCTTAAGTCGTAGTACCTAGATAAAGCATGTGGATAACTTTTGCTAATGTAAGGAAGTAAGAATCACTATAGCTTTCACTACCTACACCCGAGAATCCTTTTAGGACCTGTCTTATAAGAGTGCTTTGTATAACTTTGCTCACACAGGTGTTACTAAACATTGATAACATTAGACATGCAACACTGCAAAATAGAGTAGCAGTTGATTTCTATTTGTTAGCTCAAGTAACATGTTTGTGAGGAATCTGAAGGCATGTGCCGTATGATTCTATCAGACCACCCGGAGTCAATTCATATAGCCATTGGAAGATTAAAGGAAAATGTCAAACAGTTGAGGATAAATAGTAGTAATTGGTTAAGCAAGTACATTGTAATGTCGAACACAGGTTTGTGGAATGTCGAACACGGGTTTGTGGAGTTTGAGTGATTTTTGTTATCTTTGAGTGTTTTAAGAAGAAAGTCAGAAGAAACTTTGACAATTTTATATCAGGAGTAGCTTTGGCTGGTAACCACAAAGTGGGAGTACCCTGTTCCCTATTAACGCTTAGCTCTCACTTGGATTAGGACTGTAGTTAAAAAACCTTGGTAATGTATTTAATTAGCATTAGTAGCATGATTTTATTAATAATATTAGTCCTACCTTGATTTCTAACAGAAACTATAACACACAGGCCAATCTCCTTGTTTTAAAAAAGAAAACGGGGGAAAATGTGGAGAGTGTATACCAGGAATGATAGTGCGGGATAAGGGACATGAGAAAATACCACTAGGTAAACTGTAAAAGAGTATACGTGACAGAGACAAAGACACAGAGACAAAGACACCCTGTCTCTAAACTGACTACGAAGCAGTCATAAGGAAGTTAGCTAGCTGAAGCATGAGAAAGATTAGAATATCTGTGTTTGGATGCAGGATGCAGAAGAAACATTGTAGCTAACAGTCAGCAAGGATAGAATGCCTTTGTTTGTAGAAGCAAATACGCCTTTGTTCAAGGGTTCTTGTAGTTGTAAGCATAAAATAAGTAGGTCATGAAAAACTAGGCATAGGTAGCTTCTAATCACTAACCAATAAGGGGTCACACTTCACAATATGTAAACATTAGCCAATCCTGAGCTTTCCTTTTGCAATATGTATGAGCTCATTAACGACTGTATAAATGTGATGCTATTATATCTAATAAACGAGACTTGTTGACCATGATAGCATGAGGCTTGTCTCCCGCGGTCTTTTCCGACACAGGGAGTCATAAATACAGAAAAATTTGTGAAAAAAACCATTGTGTAAAACTGTGAGCTTCATTTCATACAATGCTGAGCAGAATTTCAGTTTTTATGCACCTTATCAGACTAGGTTTACCAAGTGCTAATAATCACATACTAAATATTGTGGTTTGAATTTCCTACAGTGTTTTTCCAGTTTCATCATACCCAATTTATCCTTGTTCCACAATCATTGAGATAACATAAACATAAAATGGATCAATGTAGTGATAAATTACAAGGTAGAAGATGCCTGGAGAATTTCCGTGTAAGGAAGTTGTACTACTTGTCCTTGCTTGTTCTTTCTATCAAGCAAAAATACATGATGCACATGACACTGATAAATTATTCTGATCAATCAGTAATAATTTCTGATCTATTGGTGATTTTTGTGTAATTTATTTACATATTCGTGAGGTCCTAAAAAAGAGAATCAAAATTCATATTGTATTTGAGAATCAGATACTTTCTTACAGCAATCCTTTTCATTTTTTGACTTATGGTGATGTTATTTTCTTAATCAGATTTTCAACAGTTCATTGAATTCACTGTTAAATATTATGTTTCATTCCCTGTTTAGCCTTCAGGTTGCAGATTTTTGGTGTTATTCAGAATGACGTAGTAAACAACTGTAAATAATGTTACTTACCCTGCCGTGTTAATGCTAGTAACAACTTTATCCCTTGTGTCACATATATGTGAGCATTTCTCTGAAAGAGAGCATCTCTTTTCACCAAGATGGCCATAACTTGGTGGAAATAGCCATAGCTATTCCTCAGCTGTTGTTTTGAGAACATCAAGGAACAAACTTAACAGGAGTTGCTGAGCTGGTTCAATGGGGTGTATTTGACTGATATTAGACTGATAGTTCAGATACAAAATTTAGTTTGGAGTGTAATGGTTAAGACTTGAAAGATTCACAGAGGAGCTGGTTAACTGCAGAGCACTGAAAAATGTGGTTTCTCCATCTTGGTAGTTCCTCCTTTCTGTAGGAGAAGTCGTTGCCTTATCCATTCTATCTAGGAGTCTTTTTGCTGATTACTCCTAAGGAACTATTCATTAAAACCTTGATTGGACCCAGCTGAAAGATTACAAATTGATAATAATATATATATGCCAAAATAAATTAAGTGCTATACTTGAGAAGCAACCTATTCCAATATGCAAGTCTTGTATGTAATGCTTACTTTGATACACAAGCAACTTAAATTTATCTTACTATCTCAGATGTTAAGTTATACAGAAAAATAGAAAAGCAGATTTCAGGGTATGTCTCTGCATTCTTAAATGAGGCTGATGACTTTCTTCAGCACCATATCTATGGTTTTGAAATTGATTTTTTTTTTATGAGCTTTATAGATAAAGAAACATAAAGAATCTGTGGGAAATTACTGTTCTTTAAAAAAAAAAATTGTATTTTCATTTGAAATGGAGATTCAAGCTCTGGGCCATTTGTCTTAACGTGAATATGAGGTTTTTACAAATGAAGCTTTGTAGAATTAATGCATTTAAAATATGACTTTCTCCTAGCAAATGGAAACCAAAGAATGAATCTATGTGTGATATTATGAGATGAATAAATGCTTGGAAAATGAAAACATATTCTGACTTGAATATGAATGAAAAATGTCTTGCAAATGATATGGTGAAATTTATCAGGTACTTGCATCATATTTGCTTGATAGACTCTGACCCTGAGGTTAAACTAGGAATGTCTTTTACTGGAGAAAGTTGGAAATAACACCCAAATAATTCTGAAATGTGTATTACAAGCATTGTGAAATGCTTATATCGCAGCAGAAATGATTAAAGTGATTTACATTTATATAGCTTCTACATGGAGAAAGTGCCTCCAGAGCTTTATAAACTGAATGCAGAGATCAGTGCAGCCAAAATGGGAAGTGTTTGTCTCCAAAATATTTTATTTTTATACCACACAGGAACACTATGTGGTGTTTTGAACAGAATATGGTGATCACTTCATCAAAACTTCAGGGAGAAGTGGCTTGACCAGGAGAATTAAGAAAAAACATGAACTCTTAAGAAACAGTGCCATGGAATACTTAAGAATTCAAGAAATAGATGACATATGTATTTGTAAAGATTAAACCATGCACTTTGGGAAATCAGTTTAGGACAGACACTAGTGAAGTAGGGGTACTTCCCTAATGAAGGTAGTGTTTCTCCTTACTTTGTTTCCTTTTCTGTTTTTGAACACCTATGTATACCTTTGGGCTCTTCATGTGGATGACAAGGCATTTTGACTCTACTGAGCAGGAGTAACTCTGGTTTCAAACAGAATATCAAGCTTCCTAATGCTACTTATGCTTCAAAATCATACATCCATGATCCAAATTCTCAGTTGTGGTCAGGGAAAGATCAAAGCTGCTGGGGAAAGAAAGCTCAAAAGAGCTGTTTAAATATACTTTGGTTTGCCAAGCTGTCACACATGTGCAGGTAGTCCCCAGGACAGGAGATGGGTCTTGTTCTTCTCCTTTTGATGCAGGTATAAAACTGATGTGAAAGAGATAACATTGGTTCAGCTGAAAAATTCAGCTTGGGAGAGCCACTCCTGACCTTCTACGGGAACATTTTTTCCCTCGGGGAATTCTCTGATGTAATTTAGAGTTGTCAGGGTACTTGTGGTTTAGAAGAAACCTGTTACATGCTGTTTCAGAAAAGTCAAGTCTTGTGAAAAAGATGCAAGCTGGTATCTTGTAGTGTACCTCAGAGTTGTTTACTCCTGTCACTGACTAACAGAATTATGCTGATTTTAATACACCTTTTTTTTTTTTTTTTATCATATCACCAGCCAAACATCTTTTGCTAACCATGTGTAGCAGCCTTTTAGGAGACTGTGTATCCAGAGCTTTCCTGAAGTTTAAGTAAACTTGTCAATGTCACTGCTGTCAGCTTTCATTATTCAGTGCTCTTCATCAAGCTCGTTAAGCATGGTTTTTCCTATATAAATTCACATCAGTTTTCTAGTTAGTCTGTATTTGCTTTGTTCACCTTCCCTATCACAGAAACCTTAACTACAGAAGTGGCAGTTACATCCTTTAATTTCTGTTTAATTTACTGTTTTCTTTTGAGTATGGGCATCATATTAGGTTCTCTATAGTTTAAAGTCCAAAATTTTTCCTGGTTTTACCATATCTCAGGGCTCTGGGGAAGTTAAAAACAGACAATGGGTCAGTAAAACTCACAGCTCCTCTACTGCTGTTGCTCCGGTCAGCTGTATATGTCCCTGTTCTTAGGATCATTATGAAAATACTGCAAAGATTCTCTGTAATGCTAATTATTACTGAAATAGATAAGAAGTATATCTTGCAATGAATCATATGACAACAGGATGTTAAAATTTTTCCTGAAAGGAAGAGTGGGAACTATTGTGTGTTCCCATACATCCCATGGTCTAGTTTACAAGATTATGGAGCCTCTCTACTACAGGAAACTTCCTGGGAGGCTCAACAGTGAAAACTTTTTAACTTTTAAAAAATAAACCAGTAAATCCTGTCTGAGTTTAGTTTTGGCATGTATCTGGCATATGATAAACCAGCTCTGTCTCCTTTCAAATTATGGCTATGCTTAAATTGATCTCCGTAACACACTAGCTAGCTTCTGGACAAGAAATGAATTTTGAAACCTGACAAGGCAGAGATAAAGTAAGTTTTAATTATAGTACCATGTCCCTCTGTCAGTTGACTTTTGCAAGCTTGTTAATTATACTTTTTACGTTTGTAATATTTTCTTTGTTTCTAAATGCAGGACATACCTAATGAACATTCAGAGAAGATTTAGGCTCAGTATCCAAGGAATTATTTGTCAACGTCTCATAGCCTAGTCCAAAATCTTTAGTGTGGACTCACTAGAGAAATATAAAGGATGTTATGATTATAGCCCCAGAAATATGGCTTCAGTTCTCCACCATTAATAGATTTTCTGTTTGATTTAGACAAGTGATTAATTTCTCCGCTTTTCAGTCTTCCTCTTCTAAAATTAGGATAATATTCCCAGCTGCATAATGTGGAAGTGGTTGTAGCAGTGGTCTTCACTGGTTAATAGCTGAAGCTGCCCACGTGTAAAATTGCTAGTGGTAATATAAATAATGCAGAGGGATGAATGTGATGTTGATACGATGATAAATTGTGTGCAAGTCTTAAGAAGGCAGCATAGGTGTTGCAGACGCATTGGTGGTCTGGAAGAATGCACTATCCTAACTCATTTTTTCTATAAAAGAATTTGATTTTTCCTGTTAATGCATCACAAAACATTTACTTTCTAATCTCATTATAAAAACCTCAGCTCAGCATGGCTGCAGTTGCTTTCAGTTAGGAAAACCGAAACCCTCCAAAGTTGATTGTTCAATGGATACAACTTGACCTTGAGCAGTAAAGAATTAAAGTTTATCAGAAAAGAAAAAAAAAGAGTAATGAAATGCTGCTGAGTATGGTATAAATTATTGAGTATAGGTTATGTTCTGCTATTGCTAAAATGGATTTATAGATATTATAGTCCTATTATTAGTAAATGCCCAACTTTTAGAACTTATATACCTGTTAAAGACATCCCACTGAAATCTCAGAACACGTCCCTGCTATTCAAAGCAACACCGAGCTGAGACATTCGAGCTAGTGCAGTCCACATACTGCTCTGGTATCAATCATTAAAGCATTATCAACCATTAAATAGCTGAGGCAACAGGGTTATTCCTAACATGTACCATAGCCTTGAAAGCAAAAGTCTTCTCAATGGTAAGAAATACAATTGCTGTCAGGCTGCAGCAGAATTAAAATCAAGGTTCATCATGTAGTTCTGTTTATAAGACTATCATACAGTCATCATCATAATTTTTTGACAAAAGAGGTAATAAATATTGCATGTTTGGCTAAATTCAGTGCTATTGTGCATATTAAACTTTGTAGGCTAATCCTTCTGTCAACCAGGTGCTGCCTGCTTTTTGGATCGAATTAGGGCATAGTTCAAAAGTGGGGTATTTCTAAATATACTTATGTAGTGAATTACATGTCAGTAGTAAAGACCATTAGAGTTAAGCAAAACAAGGTTTTAGAAAATTGTAACTTTAGTCTTCAGTACCCAAAATCCACCTTCAAAAATCTAGTTTAGGCCATGGAGTTCTTTTTATGTTTTTGTTCTTGGTGTAGAGTCAAAAGAGTGAATGTCTTTTCCAGAGTAGAGAAAACGAGGAATTAAGCAGTTGCGTCTACTACATGGCAATATTCTGAGAAATATTTAGTCTGTTTATATACATGATGAGGGATTATACTCAAAAGAAAGAAATAGAAGCAGAGTAAGACTAAATGAAGTTCGGAGCTTTGAATTTGTTTGATACTATATGAGCAAAAGCATTTTGATTTTACTTACCAGCAAGGGTAAATGAAACAAATAACTTATTTGCATGACAGATGGATAAGTGATTCTGAAAGACGGACAGTGATATTTTAATATGTAGTGGCTTTCTTAATATAATATCTTCATTATTTAGGTCTATAATTTCCTAAGACATTATTATTGAGATTAAAATAAGAGTTTTATACCACACTTAAGTGTTATGAGTTACTGTTTTCTTCTTTATCCAGACTTCAGATCTTGATCCATCCAGGCTTTAGAAAACTAAGAACAGTGAGAACAGAAAGTTGGAGGAAAAAAAAAAGTAAGGTAAGTAAATCATTCTATTGATCTAATTTTTCAGAGGTGGCAAAACTGCAGAACGTGAATAGCTAAAAGACAAGTTTGTATTTCTTTTTTATAAACCATGTTGCTGCTCCATCTTCCCTGCATTTATCTTCCATGCTAAACAGTAACTGCATTCTTATGAACACTTTCAGCTTTTTAGTAACAGTGCTGCAAAGTTTATAAGTATAAGGCTAGCAATATTTTCTTTGGTGCACCACCTTCTGCCCTGGTCTAGTTATGGACAACAATGTTGATTTAAATAATCACTCAAAACAATTACTCTGAATTCAGCCCATTTGTTTATGACGAGTGCTGCTGATTAAATAGCCAAGGAACACTCTTTAAGATAGCAGTGAAACAGAAGAGAGGCTAGACCTAACCATGGGTACTAGGTAGTCATCTCATCTAGTATTACTGATCTAATTTATAATATCACTATGATTGCTATGGGGTATTAGGACATAAAAGGAATGGAGGGTCCCATATATAACCCAACTTTTTTCTGTAAGCCATACCTTGTGTAAGGATTGCAATAATATTTTCATGGCACCTGGGGAAGCCATTCTGACCACACAGAATATAGATTTGTGTAGAAAGTATGCTTGAAAAGCTGGTTGGGTTAACATAACATATTAAATTTGCAATTTCATTTCTTCTAGTTCTCTGTTTCCATTAGATTTTGGTCCTAATTGTGCATTTCTTGTATGTTACACATTACAAGTTATTCTTTTTTTTTTTGAAAGGAAATGATAAGGATTTTTGTTATAATGTTTATTTGGAACCTTTTTTTTTTTCTAAATTGAGTGACTAAATTCAAGTTTATGTATGTTAATCTTCCCAAATACAACCTGATGTTAGAGAAACTGAGTTTTATTAAGAGTTCTGAAATGTAGTAGACCAAAACTCTTAGACCAAGACCTTGCAAGACCAGAAGGATTCACAAAGCTTAGATTCTGAAACTTTCCTTTTCATGCTGTAGATGCTTAATACTTCAACCACAGCGGGGCTTGTGCCTCCTTGATGAAGAGTAAAAGGCAATTAAATCAATGTCGAGCAGTTTTAAGGTTCAGTCAGTGACATATTGTTAAAAACAGTACATGGTGTCCATGGAGGAAGATGCTCAATAACCTGCCAGGAGGTTGCAAAAGCTGCCTGGCATAATTTTGTAAAGATACCTATGGCTCAAAAATGAATATTGTGTAGTTCATTTTGCCAAATTTACAGTTGCTGGTTGCCCAATGTCATTGTGCCTGCTGTTTGGTAGTCTTAATGGATCCATCACAAATTATGCAATATAAGTGTTGCTTCTTTTTTCCCCCACGGTGATCCCATAAACACACTGTCACAGTAATTTGTAGACAGTAAAATAGCTATAAAAGTACTACAGTAGTATATCTTTCAGAAGTAAAATACATTTTGTAGAAAGCATATGATTAGTTAGAGATGAACAATTCACATCAAATTATGATCTGAGTGAGATAGATTTTTTTTTTTTTAGAATCTCTGTATAACCATGAAGCTAAGAATAGCTGCACTAAAATAAAACTTTACACTTTCCTTACTGCGTGAGCCCTGGAAGTGATAGAATTCTTCTTTTAATGTAGATGCATAAGAGCTTAATGTTGGAAAGCAAATTAATTTAAGCTATCTACAATTTTTTTCCTAAACTTGCAGCATGACTTTGTTTTAAGTAGAAAGATAAAACACAAATAACAAAACTTTCTTCTGTTGTCCCAGAATATGGTCCCATGTTTAGCAAAAAAATAGGTTTCTATTTTTTCACCATGCTTTATGAGAGATCTCATGAAAAATCATAGGGAATCTTTGGTTGAGTTTAAGCTGCAACATGAGGGGAAAACTATAGGGTATTTAGAACGAGAAACTTAAAATTTAGGCATGAACAAGTGTTTACTGTTCTTAGCAGATCAAGCAGCGGCAAACTTAACATTTACTTTTCCTTTGAACAAAGAGAGTCAGTATCAAGCTCGCTTGCTTGCTTTTAGTTGGAATGCTGGAAACTTACCTTCACTTCAGAAAACTCCTTGACTTCAGAAGATTAAATTGCCTAAGATTTTGAAATTGCCAAGAAAAAAATTGAGGACTTTATCTTCTGTGTTTATGTTTTGTCTAACTTTCTGGACTTAATCATCTAGAATTTAAGGGAACATTAAACTCTACAAGCAAAGAAATACCTCATTCTGATCAGAACTTTATGAAAAATGAGATTTGTGCAATACTAATAAATCCTCCTGTGTTCAATGTACAGTGAAGAAAGTGCAATAGCAATTATTTTTATTTTAAATGTGCAGGTAGTTTATTTGAACATTCAGTTTCAGAGCAGAAGATTATTCCCCATAAAAAAGGTCACAGCTTATATGAAAAAGACAAAAAGCCCACTTGTAATCACATTTATACAAATACAAATACTGAGTTGTGACTCACAGATTCCACTGTTATTGCTGGAAGCACACTGATCTGAGAGCACAAAATACCTATTCATCGAGTTTTGATTAATTTATATTTATCTGTACTCACTCTGATGTGCATTTTGGATGGGTCTTTGTTGCAGAGGACTTGCTGGGGTTCATGAATGGTTGACCAGAGAGTCAAGAATCCTGATCCTGTCTGTGGCTTAGCTACTGGCCTTTTTTGAATAAACACCCACTTACTTACCTTTTCTGTGCTTTCTTCTGCCATCCTTTCTGGTTTATTCAGAAGAGAAGCACCTCTATACCTCTACTGTATCCAAGACAAACAGAATCTTAGCCTATTTTGGCTACAGCATCAAAATACTGTTAATTTCCAATGAATAACAATATGATAGATTTTATTTTTTCCTTTATAAACTTTATACATTTTCATGATTTTCTGGCCAGTGGTTTTTGCAGCAGCAAATGTGGAACCTAGGCAAAAAAAATATTTGGGTTTTTTTTGGGTTTCTTTTTTCTTTATCTGTCTTAAAATAAAGATTCCTGCTTCAGGACAGCTTGCTATGGAGAAAAGCTTGAACAAAGTTTTATTGCTCGAACAAAGGTTTTCTTGCTATGTAAACAAAAATGTCTGTTTCTTAATGAGATTATTACCTATTAACTTGCCACATAGGGTTGTTTCCCTCATTAATGTTTATCAAACTGGGAAATTAACTTCATACTAGAGATAAGATATAGTTGAAAGGCAGATTGGGTCCAAAGGACCTGATTTTCATATTTATGCATCTAGATCTGCCTCAACATTTTTTTCAGATTGTCATCTCATTTAACAGAAAGACCAACAATTTATTCTGACCACAAATAAACAAAATCTCAGAGCAAAAGCTGTAAAAACTGTTTTCAGGACAAAATACAGACACATAATGAGAAAGAACCCTTTTTAATGACAAAGGAGATTTTTTTTCTTTCCCATTGAAAGTGAGGCATTTGAGAGGAAGAAAAAAAGCCTTCTGGATCATTAGTCTTTATTTTCCATAAATAATTTAGCAAGAGGAGGATACTGCAACTAAACAGGTAATTATGCCAAGTTGCATTTGGAAATAAACCATAGATTAGTGGGTATTAATTAATTTCAAGCAGTGAAGCTCATGTTGAGGCACAAGATGCGGATAAATTACCCCATGTAGTGGTCTCTGGTACCACCACTAGGCTGCTGCAAGTCAGCAGTATTTTCTGAGCTGGTCTGGTAATCACTGCCCTATTCCGCAGAGCACCTGGGCAACATTAAGTTAAGCTTATTCCTTCATGTTTGGTACATAGCAGCTGGAAGTGGAAACAAACAAACAAAATTTATAGTACTGCTGAGATAAAATTAGAAAAGAAGCAATTCCATGTTGCTCTTTGTAATTTTTCTCTTTCTGCTGTTTATATTTGAAGAACAGATGAGAATCTTCAAAGGAAGGTCTTAGGGACCTATGTAGTGGCATAATTACAGTTTTTGTTCTGTTCTTTAATTCTTAATATTATATTTTTGTATATCTACTGAGAATTGAGATGACATTTTCATAAAATTATCAACTTAAACTCCAAGATTTATTTCATTGATACTAACAGGTCATTCAGATTCCTTCACTATGTATGAGAAATTTGAATTTTGCCTATGTAATTCCTTTCGTACTGTTAATACTGAATTTAATTCTTTGTTTTATCACCCAGTAAGAATCTAAAAATCCCTCTGCAATTATTTGGTAGTCAGCTCTTATTTTGCTGATAGTGACAACCGTTTCTTCTCAGATTCAGTTTTGATTAAGAGTTTTCAGATGACATTAAAGTTAAATTTTCAGAAGAATTATGTGAGGCAAAAATTTTTAATTGCCATAAAGTCTTCTAACTCTTAAATCTCGCTTGTAATCTCTCCTTTTCTGTTTCAAAATTTTTAATTCTTTTCTTGTTATTTTTGAATAATTTTCTGGTTATAAAAATGTGTCATCTGCAGTATAGTAATTACTTTTTGAGGCCTAATTGTTAACATTTACTTTAAATCTTATAGTAAAATGTTTCTTTTCTGTGTTGTAAAGTAACAGATTAGAAACTTCTTATGACATACTCAATAAATAAAAATTGAGAGCAGAATAATTAGAGAAAGACTATTAGAATGATGAGAGCATGGAAGAAATAGAAGAAGACTAACAGTACTTGGTTTTCTCAGTCTAGCAAAACAAGAATTAGTAGAGGAATTGGTCTGTTTCCCTTAAATTTGACATGAAATAAGAACAGACTTTTCAAGATGGAGCTTGTTTTCAGGAAATTATTTATATTCTGCAGAAGGGAAAGAAGCACAGAGGTAGCAATCCTCTATCAGTTCTGTGTCCTATGCTGTCAAGGACTTTAAAATTCCTTTTTTTTTTTGGTATAGGTATTATGTGGAACAGCTATGAGGAAGTCCAAGGATGTGTTATAGAGCAGATCACACTAGATTATGAGAGCTTTCTGTCTCCATAATTTTTAAAAGCAACACATCAGAAATAGAGATAGTCACTTATAGGTTCTGTCAATTTGGATCAAAATAGCACCCTGTGCAATAAATTTCATCGTGGAGAGGGACTGATTTGTGTCTCAGTCAGAGCTTGTAGTGAATGCTGTCCTTTGTTGTCTTACCTCTGTTTTTTCTATTCTAACCTTCCATTTCTCGCTTGTGGATGTGTCAATGCCTGCTCTGAAATGCAAGAATGGCAGCGATGTTCACCTATCACACAGGCTGGGTGGATGATAAAGTTTAATTCTGTAAGGCTGGAGCTCCCTACTCCTGGTTCAGGGAGCTTATAAAAATATGAAGTGTTATTCCTAAAAGGAGTTTAGTAACAGAACATGCAGTACATGAAATAACTTTCCTATATAGAATTTGTTATATTTTCAGTGAATGAAGGAGACAGGTCAAATATTACACATATTTTTTTCAGTGTCAGATTAAGAAATATTTCTTCTTACCCATTTATTTTGAAAATAAAGATTCCCACTTTTTAAGGAGTCTCCTGCCTGGCATCCCCCAAAAGTGTATTAAAACATTAGCAAATAATTTCTTACAGTAGTTTTGATTTTCAAAACTGCAGAACCCTGTCCCTGAAAAAACATTTTAATGATATAACAAATTATGTAGCAATGTCAGTGAAGATCAGATAGGAAATTTAAATATGAAAGTTTACCTATAAAAGCAGGAAGTGTTTTCTGTGCTATATGTAATAGTTTATTCTATTGTAAAAAGCCGTGTAAGCAAACTAAATCCTCTTTCACTTTCCTAAATCTTACTCTGGTAACATTCCTTCTATTGAACACATAATTGCTTTTTGTATGTAAATGTGGTGTTAAGGATTGACTGGGAATGGAAATGATTCTTGCTCTGTGCCTCATGAAGTGCTTTGAGGTCTTTACTATGACACGACACTGATTGAAAAGTGCAGTTATTTGTGGGAGTGGACACATCTTGTGAAAATTTAGAGGAAATCAAGGACAATCTGCATTACTAAAAATTGTTGCAAAGTGCAGGAGTAGATAGAAGACAGTTTTCTTGAGAGAAACACTAAAACCTGGAAATAATAAATGACTGATGGTGTAAAAGAAATTGTAATAGTCTGTGCATTTGCGACTGTCTTCAGCAGCTACTTAGGTTATGCTGAAATCAGCAGAAATAGTCTTGTTGGTAGCAAAGGGCAAGGTACCCCATGAGAATTTCTTAACTGATAATACCTGCAAAAAAGCTAAAATTAGCCACGTGAGAAGAACTAGTAAAAAGTTCAGAAATGCAATCCAATGAACAGATGTTTGTTTAAAGAAAATGGAGCCATTGAAAATGGACACCTTTAAGAAACTCATGCCAGGTATTGCAGAAAATTGTCAGGGGTATCAAAGTGGCAGGTGAATGCCTAAGGAAACACAAGTTTAAAGAAGACTTTCAGAAAAGCACTACTAGAAATCTGGATGTGGTACACTTATATGAAAAAAGGTAATTGACTATGAAAATATCTGTTTTGTAACATCATCATGTTTTCGTCCTCTTATTGTTGTATAATCCAAATTTTCTCCATTGATATACTTTTGTTTTTTGTTTTGTTTTTTTTTTTGCTTAACACCAGAGAGGCCCCTTCCTTGCCAAGCAAGACTCCTGTTCAGCCTAACTGGTTTAAACATTCTTCAGATAAGACTACAGAGTAAAACAAGACAGTCTCTGAAGACAAATCAATTTACCTTTATGTTTCTTAAAATCCCATTGCTATTTTAGTAGGGAGGAAGAGAAGGAATTTTACTGGAAGATGCACTTAGAACAAGTGCATTACATCTGGCTTAGATACATTATCTTCCTGTAAGTGTGTATGATTCAGAAAGTATCTATTTTGAATAAATTCTGTTTGAATATAAACTCCAGGCCTTTAACTGACCAGCTTTGATTACGCTATAGCATTCCAGCTGACATTTTTAGAATGGCAATCTATGATTGGTTTTAAATAATTTTTCATCCTCAAAACATATTTTGGTATTACAAAGAATAAAGGTGTTGAACTGCAACTAAATAAATAAAACATAAATATTCTGTAAAAATATGAAGATACATTATTTTATGTTGTGAAAAAAAATTAAATGTTCTTGGTCAGTTTTGTAATAGAAAGAAGTTAAAACACTGTGAAATTTGCAATAGAATATTTTGAACAAACTTTTGTCCTTGCTTAGATCTAGTAAACCCTGTAGCTTTTGCATTAAAATGCAGAAAGAGTTTTTGAATCAGCCACCTCATTTCTAACAATTCACAGTCAGTCTAATCTTAACACCTGAAACTGACAGCTGCTTAAGTGAAGACTCCTGTCTTTGAGCTTCAGCACATCTGTGCTGCCCATGCTGCTGTCTTTGCTCTAAGGACAGTAACCTCTGGCAGGGAGGGGGCTGTGGGTATGACATTCTGCATTGACATGTAAGCATTCATAAGAATTTTACCCATTTCTTCTTGATTTCAGTAGAAATGAGAGTCTTGGACCTCAGTGCAAAGGAACTCTGTGGGAACTAACTTTGGGGAACATGAGATCCTGAATTTGTAATCTGGACAACTGGGATTCCCATACAATATGTAGGGAAGGTTGAGGAGCCCAAACGAGATCCACAGAAGCTGAAATGGCTTGCAGGGTCAATAGGCTAAGGAAGGAGAGGCTTAGAGAGAGCTGATATGGAAAGACAGAAGGTAGATGATCATTTCAACCATGGTAATGTTAATGGGGATCCTTTCAATATCAGAGGATATCTACATGTCTGTTGGAAATGCTATCCATTTCCTTCACTGAGTAGTCTCTAAATATATAGACAATAAAAGGGTACGAAGAAAGAAGCGTTTATACTCACGAAGCACAAGTGGGAAAATAAGTGTTCATATGATTTTGCCAGAGTCAAAATAAAAGCTTTTGACAGAGGAACTATTTGCAGTCCCTGCCTGGTGTCTTTAGCACTTGACCATCTTTCCAAAGAGAATCTGATTCCCTTTTTTTTTTAGTCCTTATTCATAGTAAAAATGATAAATTTATTTTCTGCACATTCAAACACTAATGAGCAAACAACACCTCAGCTGTTTTGTAATTGAGAGAGATTTAATATATACTAATTTGCTGTGGTACAATCAAATAAAATATACTTATCACTGAGAATGAGTTTAAAATTAGTTATAAACAAATTGAAATAATTTAGAATCATTAAGAATAACTACATCTGGCAGAGTTTTGCTGTGCAACTTCACCACAGGATTTCTGATGAAGCCTACCCTTTCTGACTAACATATTCTTCTTTCTTAACATGAAACCTCAGGTAGTGGACGATGATTGTAATTGAATACCTAATTAAAGCTAAAATATCACAAGAGATTGTTTAGGGTGGAAAAAGGCTCATGTGTGGTACATCTAGTAGTGCAATCAGAATCTGTACTAAGAAAAAACATCAAATTTTTGTGTCACAAGTGGTTAAGTGTCAGAAGTCTTAATTTGCTGGAAGTATTTCCATGTTTTCTAGGTAGAATGTACAGTCTGAAATAAAGAAACAGACTGGGGTTTTTTCCCTGTAGCTGGATCTGACAACATGTCAATGTCATCTCAGCCCCTCTCAGGATGTGGATCAATGCTACTACAGTTGGCATTGGTCCAATGTAGTTAACTCTAAAGTTCGTTCTGGATTAGAACTAACTCTGAAGTTAATTCTAGCTATAAGGACACAATTCTGTGCTTTAAGAGAAAGCAAAACCACTGAACTTGTTATTAATTTGAAGTACATTGTCCACTAGCTGAAGCATTTCTGCACTGTGGCATATTGTTCTTTTGTCTAAGATTGTGTTGTTTGCATAGCCCTCAGTGTATTCATTCAGAATTGTACTCTGACCCTTTTAAAATGTTTGGTCAAATTTTCCTCCAACCATTCACTTACTCATTCAAAAACTGCAGACGGATGTTTGAAAGCTTATTTATTTATTTATTTATTTTTATTCAGTGTGCATTTGTTTTAATAAGCAGAGAGCTCTGATGGCACCAAAGGCATTTTGCTTTACCTTCTGCCTCATTGTCTTCTTGAGGGATACACAGATTTGCACTACGGCGTGATTTGTCATGTCTTACTGCTTAATTAACCTTTAGTGTGGTGGCATTTCCCAGATTGCCTGCAGAATTATTTCAGAAGACTGTGTCTGTGTAGATAGGCAATGTCAAATATAGCAGCTTTCTTCTTAAAATATTGTTACTTGCTAGCATTAAAGGCATTATTCTTTTGAATAGAGGCTGTTGAGACTCTCTCAGATCCAACCTTTGCTGTTAACTTACTTTAAACCCCAGCTTTGAGCATACAAAATCAATGTAAGCCTTGTTTTTCTTTATGTGGAGAAATTTTTGAAACATGAAACCAGATGTACCCCTGAGAAACAGGAAAACTTCTTTCAGTGCTTGCTTATCTACTTTGTACTTATTAAGTGATTGCTTACTTGAGGTAACTACTGCTGTTCTGCGCCGTGCAATAATGAAGCTGCCTCAAAGAGAGATAATTTAAGTTTTCCTTTACAATTCTTGCAGTGATCACTAGAAAAGGTTTATTTTTTTAAAAAAAAGAAGAAATGTTTCTTAATTCTCCCCTGTGAGAAAAGATTCTTTTACTTATTAAAACAGAATGGATTGAAAGCCATGTTAACTATGATATTACAATCAAATCTCAGATTTTTCCAAAGGACAAAACCCGAAAATTTAACGACATTTTTAAAGGACCTTTTTTTTTTGGTTGCTGAGTATTTAGGATGTCTATTCAGTTGCTTTAATAACCTCCTTATTCTTTTGAACTTTGTATTTTTGTTTTATTATTGGCCCAATGGTTCCTAAAATTTGCCCTTACAATCTGGGGTATAATTTTCAGCAAAAAAATATTTTAATTTCTTTCTTATAAACCCAAAGCTTCTGTAAAAACAGAGAGCAAAAGTTTATGGGGATTAAAAAAGGAAAACAATGGATACATAAACAAAAAATGAAAGGCATTTTCCTTTGTAACTTTTGACCCAATAGACAGTCAGAAATGAATATAGTAAAAATACCCTGGAAATACATTCAGTTAATAACAAACTTTTTTGCTAGGGCTAGAAAAAAACTAATGTTGACAGATTTAAACAGTGGAAGACATAAAACAATGGTTCACAGCTTTTCATCTTAAAACAAGTGCATGTTAACATATTTAAATATCTAATGCTTAGAATTAAAAAAAAAAAAGATATTCAGAGGCATTTTTGATAAAACGGGAAATGCTTATGAAATCTCTACAAAAGTAAAAAAGATATTTGTTTCTTAGACATAATATATGGAGGAAAGAGTTAATGACACACTAGTAGTAATGCTTAAAATAATATGAGAATCATACAAATAATAGTCTCTGGTGGAAAGCAGTTCTCTAAATAAAATTATTATATGGTGGAAGGTAAGCAATAAGAATTTAATAAAATTGAAAAAATATGAACATACTAAGTATCAGGTTAAATAAGGTTAGTATTACTTGTTTCAGTACATGTAAAAAGAAGAGGAAGAACATTCTCCAGAAGACTGAAGGATAGCCAATGTCACTCCAATCTTCAAAAAGGGCAAGAAGGGGGATCTGGGCAACTACAGGCCAGTCAGTCTCACCTCCATCCCTGGGAAGGTGATGGAACAGCTCATTCTTGATACCATCTCTAGGCAGCTGGAAGAAAAGAAGGTTATCAGGGTAGTCAACATGGTTTCACTAAGGGGAAATCATGCTTGACCAATCTGGTAGCCTCCTATGAAGTCATCACCAGCTGGCTAGATGAGGGGAGAACAGTAGATGTTGTCTACCTTGATTTCAGAAAGGCTTCTGATACTGTTGCCCACATCCTTGTAGCAAAGCTTAGAAGGTATGGGATAGATGAGTGGGTGGTGAGGTGGATTGAGAACTGGCAGAGCTCAGAAGGTTGTGATCAGTTGTGCAGAATCTAGTTGGAGGCCTGTAACTAGCGGGGTTTCCCAGTGGTCGGTACTGGGTCTGGTCTTGTTTAACGTCTTCATCAACAACCTGGATGTAGGGGTAGCTCCACCCTCAGCAAGTTTGCTGATGACACAAAGTTGGGAGGAGTGGCTGGCACACCAGAAGGCTGTGCTGCCATTCAGCGAGACCTGGACATGCTGGAGAGTTGGGTGGAAAGGAACCTGATGAGGTTCAACAAGAGCAAGTGCAGAGTCCTTCACCTGGGGAGGAACAACAGCATGCACCAGGTCAGGTTGGGGGCTGACCTGCTGGAGAGGAGCTCTGTGAAGAAGGACCTGTGTGTGCTGGTGGACAGCAGGCTGGCCATGAGCCACCAGTGTGTCTTTGTGGCCAAAAGGCCAATGGCATCCTGGGGTGCATTAAAAAGAGCGTGGCCAGCAGGTCAAGGGAGGTTCTCCTCCCCCTCTACTCTGCCCTGGTGAGGCCACATCTGGAGTATTGTGTCCAGTTCTGGGCCCCATAGTTCAAGAGGGACCGGAATCTTCTGGAGAGAGTCCAACAGGGGCCACAAAGATGATGAGAAGCCTGGAGCATCTCCTGTATGAGGAGAGGCCGAGAGAGCTGGGACTCTTCATCCTGGAGAAGAGAAGACTGAGAGGAGACCTTATTTATGTCTATAAATATCTGAGATGTGGGGACCAGATGGATGGGGCCAGGCTCTTTTCAGTGGTGCCCAGTGACAGGACAAGGAGCAATGGGCACAAACTGGAACACAGGAAGTTCCAGACAAACTTAAGGAAAAACTTCTTTACTGTTAACGTGACAGAGCCCTGAGACAGGCTGCCCAGAGGGGTTGTGGAGTCTCCATCTCTGGAGATGTTCAAAACCCACGTGGATGCTTTCCTATGTAACCTGCTCTGGCAGGGAGGTCGGACTGGATGATCTCCTGAAGTCCCTTCCAACCCCCTGTGATTCTGTAATATTCTGAAAATTGTAATGCTTGATTTACAAACTTTAAAAGTTCCTTAT
Organism: Caprimulgus europaeus; assembly: GCA_907165065.1. The sequence goes on from OU015527.1 coordinate 8,312,619, forward strand.
TTTAAAAAGTATATTATTCTACTCAGAATTGTTACATTCCTATAGATGTGTTTGAAAATCTTGCAAAACTTCTGTTTAATTTGTTTTTCTCCAATTTTCCCTTTTCAAATAAATGTCATAGTCTAGTTTTAAAAATTAAATCTTCATGGATACATGAGATATGGACATAAACTAATACAAATTAATATCTATTGTTGTAGATTGCTTACAAATTATCAGTGTAGAGAATCCACTGAAGTAATGGAACCTGTATGCTAATTAGCGTAGCACCAATATAGTAGGTTGGACTCATCAAATATTCTCAGTTCTTCACGGCTAGCAGCATGCAAGGATAGTGTACAGACACCTTATACTACTAGAGTTGGATCAAAATCATGTTTCCCAAAAGCAAATGTGTTCATTTTGTCTGTTTACCAGAACTTTCCATCCAAATTCGACAATTAATCAGGTGAGGACCCCAAAGTGCATTCTACAGTCTAAGTCAGTAGGACAGAAGTAGCTTCTTCTGACTTCAATACAGCAGAGCTCTAAAGAACTTGTCATCTTCAAGCATCACTAATTACTTTTCAATACATCAAAATCTCATTAAAGTTAATGAAGGTGTAGCACGTGCTTGTTGTGAATTAGGACAGGTCTTCTAATATTTTGTACATAAAAATTCTGAAGGTTTACCAACAGTGGGGAAAAAGATTGAAGATGGGTAAATGTGTGGTCTATGCTCAGCTTGCCCACTTTTGACGCTTGAAAAAGTAGGAAAGACAAAAGTCTAAGGATTTCCCAATATTTCTGAACTCATTTTTTTATGGTCTTCTGACATGGAAAAGACTCTCTTATCTCTTTTATTTTAAAGAATAATATTTTCACACTGAAATTGAAATAAATTGTTTCGAATAATACAATTTTATTTTCAGAGCAGTATTTTCTGATAAACTCTTAAGCACTTTCTCCTAATTAATTTTTCAGAATATTTGACATGGATGCTCTTTAATAGGAAAGTAAATTCTATTTTTATTGTAGAGTCATTAGACGAGTAAGTGGTGCAATCTGTCATTGTCGTAACTCTCTTATTCCTTACTCTATCTTCACCTGTAGAGTCAACTATACAGTTATCTTCATATTCTTTGTGTCCAAGCAGTACAGTTAAATAAATTCCAGTTCAAGTGAGTAAAGCTGTTGTTTTTCTGTTGGCTCTAGGGGAAGCAGCAACACTTCAACACAGGTGCCTTCACCAAGATGTCTAGATGTAGATGAGAATAATCTGTTGTTAAATATACATGGAAAACTAAATATTATTAAAAGATATACTTAAAATATTTCACTAAAGCCACAGTTTAGGATTTTTCTAAATGAAGGTCTAATATTTGTTTCCTAAGATTATACTTAAGCACCTAAGTAAGCAGTTAGTGTGCATAGAAAGCTGAGCCGTGTGGTAGCTAAGTGGTTTAAGTGGTTTATATTTCTTGTGATGTGCTTAATCAAGAAGGAGAATTGTCTTGGGGCCGGGGATGGGGGGGGAAGGGAGTGGGGAAGGTAAATCTACTGGTTTGTATTAAAACTGTGTTATAAAATACTAGGTTTGTTTTCTTAGAACCTACAGGTACATTCCTTCCAATGGACATTTTTATGAAAAATAAGTTTTCAATAAACTCTATGGCTATGTGTGCGCACACACACATGCTCACACGGAGGATAAACTCCACTCTGCTAACTTATTTTTTGTTAAGTCAACACATTCTGCCAATCAAATTGCCTTATGAACTAAAATTGCTTTGTGCAAATAGTTTGGAACTAACTTTGGCTGTAATATTGATGAACACTCACAGTTTGTACTTTTTTTTCCTGTTTATTTGCTGATAACATCAGTCACACTAGTAAGTATATACAAATGTAGATCTGTTTTTTTTTTTTTTCTTGACTCTCTTTAAATTATTTTGTGATGATCCATATATTCAATAACATTCAATAGGTGTGTTTGGGAATGCATTGCACAGCACCCAAGGGAATTTTTACTTATGTAATATGACATCTATGTATAGTTTGAGGGACCTGTGTATGATAAGGATAATATTGGGTTATGATGGTGAACAAATGCATGATCCAAAGAATTAACAGTTCTTTTGCTAAAGAAAAATCACTACATATTTAGCCTCTGATCAATCACAGCTAAATCTGTGTATGAGCCAAGGGGCAAAAATAGTATTCCCAGATGACACTGTAATCTCTCTCTTCCCTTGTGCTTTGAGTACAATAGAAAATAACATTTTTGTTTAACAAATTTAACCTTACCATTGTCTGTTGTATGAAAACAAGCATAAAGCATATGAATCAGTGAATTCATTGTTGTTTGTTCATTATAATTTAAATTCATGACCTGGCAACAATTAGTAGAAGAATTAAAATGCAAAGAAATAAATATTATAAACAATATTCTTTAAGTAAAGTATTTCATTGATGATGACTAGAAAAATAATTTTTTAAAGCATTCCACAACTTAGTAAGAAGCTTTATTTTAAAATGCCATATATATATATATATATATATATATATTTTTTAACAATACAAGAAATTGCTGTGAAAATACTTGAAATTGCTGTAAGTGTACAAAAAGTGATGGATGGTGATAATTTCAAACTATTCAGAGGTGACATTTAGATGGATGTTTATCTTAATGTAGCAGAATTACAGTGTTCTGATACTCTCTAGAACAAACAGCTTTTGTGTATGATTTCCATAATGCCTTATTACCAACAAAAATCTTAACATTTCAGATTGGTCATTCAAGTTAAAGTATAACTTCATGCACATTTGTTTAGGATTTGGATATGAAAATGATGTGTGGAAAACAATTAGATAATACAGAAGTATCAAAAACAGATATAAAAAAGAAAGAATTAAGGAAAAAAAAAAGAAAACAAAGAAAAATTAATTCCCAGCTTTACATTTTTCCTGCTTACTTGACAGATTGTGCTAATGCAGCTGCTGTGGTCACTAACATCAGTGAATGGAACTGGAAGGAGGATCAGTGTAGACAACTTCCCACTGCTGAATGGTCTCCACATGTTCTGGTGTCCTCTCTTTTTTAAAGAGAAATGCAAAATTTCAGACATGTGGTGGATGGATTAATGTTGTTTTAACCTGCATTTATACTCTCTGCATTACTGGCAGATGGAGATGATACTAGGGTAGCTTTCACAACCATGAGTGTCCATATAGGGTGTGTCATGCTCTCTAGAGTTCCTAGAAGATGATAACCTTCTCCTCTTAGGAACATATAACCCTACCATCTGTGATTGGGCAAGGAATGTACACTTTTTCTCTCCTTCCCCAAAGCAAAAGTTGGTTTGGAAGTGCTTAGAGGACAATTTCATAGCTACTAAGTGTCCTCAGGTGGGGACTTCCTGCACTGGATAGCCAGGCAGAGAGATTTTACACTTTTGCTGACCTTTTGCCAGGGATTTGCTCTCCAGAAATTAAGCCTCACAGCTTAGTTTCTTTTAGCGTATGCCACTTCAAGTCAAAACAAGATGTTTCCTGGATGGCCTTCTGGAAAAAAAATTCTTCTGAATGTTTCCTCTAAATAGGAGCAGGTTTAGATCTTCACCTAGCATCAGTTAATACTTTTGAAAACCAGGCTTTTTTCCATACAAAGGGGACTTTTTGCACCCAAGTTCTCATTGTATCCTCTCATGTGCAATGCCTCTTTTACCTCTTCTGCTGTACAACAAAGTCTCTTGGAAAAGTTTCACTTAGCAGAAGTCTTTATGTCCTCACCTTCCATTACATGTCAGAACTTGTGTAGGACCATGTAAATCATCAAATAGATTTGGAAGCAGCAGTAATTGTAACAAATACTTTTGAGCCCAATTCAAAGGCAGAGTAATATTTCAATGTGTGAAGATGAGGTACCTGGGTACCTGAATGTTAGAACTTTAGATGTAAATGTGGTCCCATGTGTGAATTTCACTCTATTCACCAACTCTTAAACAATATCAGTTGCTTAATAGCATTACTCTGTAACTTACCCAAGAAAGCCTGAAAGTCTATTTAATAAAATTTAACTACAAACCAAACATAAATTGGAATCTAAGGCTCATTTAAAAGTTACTGGTTTTTTATTTATCTTTCATGATACACAGATTTGTGCTTACTGTAATTGTCTTATAAATTTACTTTTGCAAGTAAGTCATATCTCAGATTTTATGTTCAGTACCCTACATCTTAATTTCATTATTTCATTTTCTCTACTACATGTAGAGGAAAGAAAAGCACTATTTCGTCCATCCTTATGTTCAAGTTTTTACTTTGTAATTTTAAACAGGCTCCCAAGTCTTATTTATTCCCTTTTTACAATAATATTGCTGTTATGTGCTGATATGTGGATTATATGAATTTACATCTTGCATCTTACAGCTGTTGACTCTCTGAATGCTTAGAAATATCTAGAGTTTTTAATAAAATGCCATATCCTGACTGTTTGCTTTCCCTAACATATACACATACCTTTTTAAAAAAAAAAAAAAAAAAAAAAAAAAATTCCCTCTAGAGGTATTTTTGTAAAGGCTTTTAAAAAATAATTTTATTTTATTGCATGTTTCTTCCCAGATTTCACTGAATATTGAGATTTATCTGCAGGCACTATATACAGAAGTAGATGCAAGCAGTATCAAACATAGGACAGGTGCAAACTCTTTCCTTCTCAAAGCCATGGAAAAGAATAAGATTTAAAAAAATCTAATTTCTGTGCTTTGGCTTTTGCACAAACATATTAGTTGATTTAATTCCTTAGCACATTGAATTACCTGATAATGAATAAGTGCCTAATAATAGACTGGACTTAAGAAGTGTAGTACTTTGTGCATGAAGGAATTCTATAACATATGTAAAATGAATATGAAATTATTGATTCATACTGAGAACAGGGTTACAGTAGGTTATTTTTCAGAACACTCATTATGTCTCCTGCTGTCTTGCTGGTGAAACCCACACTTTATTTTTCAGAGTTGAATCATTATGCTTGCACTTAATTTCCATTAAAAAAACCCACCTGAATCCAGCTAAGGAGAAGTTCCACAGCAAAGTCTTCATTAATTAGAATTGTCTTACACAAATTTGCGTAGCAATTTTTTTTTCAACAATTTTATGATAAAAAAAATAGTCTTACAGTAAAGACTTACAGTGTGACTTCCAGAAGCTGTTTTCTGTCTTCCTGGATAAATCTATTGCATTTGGGTCACTTTGTTCTAACAGGGTATACAATGGTGATCTAAATGGTTGTCAAGTCATATGTATCTAAGCATTAATATTATCAACTGCTATCATCTGTTCATCCAGAGAATGAACCAAGAGTTGAATTTTTTAAGAGAAAGCAAGAAGACTGTGAAGAACATGAAGAACTTCAGATGTTCCTAAACCATCTTGTTGGTTGGACAAGCCCATTTTTATATCTCAGGTGTGTTAGTCTCAGACGGAATTTAAACATGATGAAAGAGCTATGGATGACAGTAGGTGGAGTTCCTATGCACATGGCACTGGGAACAGCAGTCCTAGAGACAACCTGTGGCAAATTAAATCATTCTCTAAATTTTATTGGGTGATTGTGGTCATCAGAAGGGAGGGCTCCACTGCAGTATTCAACTCATTCTCCTCTTTCACCATCACTTGACCAATATATTAATAGGGACAACAGAAAACTGTCTCAGACATTTATATAAAGTACTAAAGAGTTTTTATTTTGGGTAAAATACACTGAAATTGCAAGATTTGACCAATTCTATATTATTTGATCTACAAATTATTATGGAATTGTATATCTGACAGCTATTTTCACAGTAGTTCACAGATCTACATGGGGATTACTAACCCACAGTTTAGGCTATATAGTTTGAGTAATGTAGCACAGTGGTTTTCAAATCATGGCACATAGTCATGCAGCAGTCCACATTGCTCCTTTCAGCTAGGCAGCTGCAAGAACTGTTGTAAGAGACTGGTAAAAAATAATAATATGCCAGAACTTTGCTAAAAAATATGCCTCAAACAACTCCAAAGACATGTTAGCAAACAAAGGCAGGCTCCTGTACTGACCTACCCCGACCCTGATGACCAAGGGGACTGATAAGAAGAAAGAAAAGGGAGAGCTAGAGGGAAGGGGAGTTGCTGATATGGAACAAGCTCTGCTGGAGAGTAGAGTATTGTCCTGTCTCCAAGCTCCAACCTCTGGCCTGATGGCCACTAATGGTGATGACCTGGAGAAAATGATTGTGCATCTAACAAAAGACAAAAGATAACTTCTGGGGTGTTTGTCAATCACCAGGGACCACCAAACCTATTTCCAGAACCTTGTGGACTACGCCCATTTCCAGAACCAGTCTGAAAGGACTGATTAGGCCTGCATGCATATGCTAATCACCTTCACCCACTGGGAAGATCCTTAAGAACCGAAGCAAATAAACAGCAACAGCCTTGGCCATCAGTGGAGCCCCCTCAGATATCTTGGATCCATGACGCAGAAGAAAAGATGACAACTCCATTGCTGGCAGGAAAGAATAAAAGAAGAATTTTTATTGGTTGTTGATGGAATCCAGGGTGGTGAGACTTTCTTCTATCTCCTCTCTTTCTTATTTTCTTTTCTTCCACCTTTCCTTGCTCACTTAAACATTATAATATACACAACCTTGTTCCTTGTTCAATAAAGAAATTTCTGTCACATATCTGATTTCTTGATGTGGATGCTCCTTTATTTGCCTCCTGGAATTCCAAAACCTATGTCAAACCAGGCTTGAACCCAGGGTTCTCAAACTGGTCCCTGACAGCTGTCTGCTTCTGGTACAGGCTATGAATGTCCCCCACAGGGCACAGTCCTGCAGAGTTTGAACACTATGGGCAGAGCCAGATGCCATAATAAGGCCCATCAACAATCTCAGATGAGGCAAAGTGGTGAACCAGGTCCAGAGTCCATGCAGGGACTTTGGTCAGGAGCAGAGGCGGAACTGGAGACATGGCTACAGCATGAGTCCAAAGACCATCCAGGAGGTAGGGCCAGGAGCAGCGTTGCAGACAGGCACATCTGTGACACAGGGAAAATTGGTGATGCATCTGTTCAAGGATGGTTCAAGGACCATCCACGTGGTGTTCTGCTGCTGTAGCCTATAGAAGTTATAGGACCTGTGATGTAATGACCATGGTAAAGCAACTGTGCAGCTGTCCCATCATCTGGGGGAAGTGTTACATCATTCTCTAATGCCAAGAAGAATCTCTGCAAGGAAATGTAATTATAAGGACTACACTTTGGAAACAAGATTTATGATTAACTGTATAAAGAAATGTCAAAATGGGCATATCCTGTGAATACTGAATATCCTGTTAATTAACAAACTAGTAGAGGTAATGACAGTTTTTTAAATGTCTTGTGAAAACCTGCAGACATGTTGCATACTCATTTCACTGCTGCTTAGATGAGTTCTGCAACATTATATTTAATAATAACAAAATAATTCAAATGAGTTTTTAAAGCATTTGTTTAGGACATGTACCTTAAGGGCTGCTGAAAGCAGAAAAAAACCCTTAAGAAATAGGCAAACCTCCAGTAAACTTTATGCACACTTCGTTTGTATCTAAATAAATCTAAAAGATTTATTTTACTTGTGTATTTGCTTGAGAAATGACACAAGGACCTTCCTGATTTGCAAAAGCCTCCCTCCTTCTGGTTGCTAATGAGTTATATAGCACCAAAGATGATTCATTAATTCACTACTGCCTAACATGTTGGAAAATACTATATATAAAACCTGGTTATAGTCTCATAATATGGCTGAACATACCTTCCTTTCAAATTTAAAGCTTCTGACAAATCAGCATATTTAAACCATTTAGCCTGAGTAAGTATACTAGTCTATCAGGTAAAGACGATATATTAAGCTTATTTTTCTTTTGAACTTGCCCATCAAAGAGGCTTACACACCCTTTAATCTGTATTGAGGGAATGTATAGTGCTTACCTGTATAAATCAGCAGCGGGGTATAGAGCTGTCTTATTTTCATACTCCCAAAAGCTGAAAATTATTGAGCTGTGTATGTGAAATCTCTGCTGTGGATATTAAAGAAGCACTGAAATGACAGGGAGGTAAAGCCTATTGCAGGATTATTTTTTTCTACTGTAAAGGAAAGACAAAAAGGAAAAGAATAAAGGAGACTTTAATGCTTTTCCTCTTCTGGGAGAAGTGGTGGCAGGTCTACTGTCTAATTAATAAAAATTTTTTACATTCTGATAAAAAAACTGTGACTGCTGCAGCTTTTGATACATTAAAGAAATATTAAAGGACTTTTTGGTTAATTTTTGTGCTAAATAATAAAGTTATTCTCCCCTCAAACTCAAAAGTTCATTGCACCCTTTGGTTGTTGGCACTGAAATAGCAAAAATGTTCCCAAGGCTCAGAAATCACTTTTTACCCTTGCATATGTGTGTGCTGTGAACATGTGTCTATATTTATACTTGTCTTACAGAAGAGTATTATTGCTTGTATGAATGCAGTTGTTTACACTGAAGCCATACAGACATTTCAAGGTTGAGGGGGTTTACAATAATTTAAGGAAATTTTATAAGTGAGGGGCAAAGGCCAGGACAAAAAGCTTGCTGTCATTTGGTCTCCTCCTCCATACCACTTGGATTTTTGGCCTTGAGGTGGCTTTGTTCCAACAGATGCATTTGAATGATTAGAGATATATCGAGGATATGGTGGGCTTGAGTTTCATTGTATTGAGAAGGGTATTGAACTCATCTGCCTCTTTTGTGGGGCTGCTCCAACTACTAATCTATGATGCAAAGGACTGGCGGAAACTTTTCATGCTGTTATCAAACGGTCAAATATCTGCTGTGTCTGCTGCCTTCAGTGCTGAAGATGTTGTCCTCCCAGCTGCATAGGCAGAGGTTCAGGATGCCCAAGTTTAAGGTGTGTGGGCTGCAGTGAAGATGCCCATTAGCTGAGCAGCTGCAAGCCCTGAGCAGCACTGCTCCTGGTAGTCTCAGTTCTCTTGGACTTCCTCACCCAAAGTCCAAGGCTCACATTACGGTGCTCAAATAGATTTTATAAATACCTATGTAACTCATTTTCATGGTCCAGCTGCCAGGATAGAACTCTAAGATAATCTGATTATTAGAAATATTAGTCCTATTAAGTTAGAAAAAAAAATATTTGGCTGGTGTGATTTTTGTTTCATTCCATTAGTTGTAAACGATGGATTTTATTGATTATGACCCCATGAAAGAAAAAACCTCTTGATAAGTCATCCTCCTCTCCTACATTTAATGGCATATAGTTGGGACAGCCATATTCTCATTATGTCCTTTGTTGCTCTTGTGACAAAATTTATATGACTGCAGATTCAATCACTGATAATGTAATAATGGGGTCTTTGCTCCTAAATCACACTTGCTATTTGTGACATAAATAATTTGGTGGTTATAATATTCCAGTCACATACACCTATCAGAAAATAGAGAGCGGAGGAAAGCTAAAAATAACCTTTGGCAAAGCTTGAACAGATTCGTATCTTACTGTTTAAATCATGACTATGTAAAATACTCACAGATGGGAATGAACACTAACATACAGCAAGAAATGTTTCTCCTTTTGTTACAGGGCAACACTTGTCCAGTCAAGTAATCAAATTAACATCACAGATGTGAGATTTCTCAGGGCAGAGTTATAATCAGAACTGGGTCTTACAACATAATTGTGAGCCCATTGGCCCAGAATGTAAACAAATAAAATTATAAGCCCAACTTTCATATTTTTTGATTTAGATAGAAGTACTCTGGTGAATAAACTATGAACTCTTTATGGACATGGTTGAAACAAAGGAGATACTAAATTTTGGGCATTCAATTTTATTATTTTCAACAAATATGTCAGAAACCAGATAACTGAAATAAGTAGATGAAACCATCCATTCTGGCTAAAGGTGGTTAAAACATTCAGCAGCTTAACCTTGACTGTATCCAAGTAGATCTAAACCACATAGTCTCTTAATACTGAACTCCTAAAACTGTAACCAGAGAGTGGGCAGTGCTTTTTCATAAAGAAAGGTGAAACATAAAATACAGAGTTATGTCTAACTAAGACATACTAAATGCAGAACCAAATGCCACTTGTATACCCATCACTAAGGATTTAATCATATAAGAACTGGACAAGATTTGATATTAAATATTTTTATTCTGTGAAAGTACTGGCTTGTTCAGTGTTGGCTTTACATTCGATATTTCTAACATTTACTTCAGCTGGGAGAAAAGCAATTAGATTAACCGTAGAAAAGAAGTCCCAAGTCACTGCTTTGTTGAAATCCACTTAGAAGTAAAAATAGAATAACATGTAAAGTCACTCAGGATACAAAGACTCATGAAACAATCAATTTATTACATGAAGTTTCTTTGTTGCTCTTGCAAACTACATTTGTCATTGTATCAGCAACTGTAGAAAGAAATTAACAGGCATAACTTCTCTCATGTTTCATGAAATCCTCGTGTTGATTTGATGCATTGCAAAATATTTTGTACTGGCCAATTTTGTGTGTTTATACTTCAATTTGCCTGTAAGAAAAGGAAAGTCGTAGTGTTAATTACACAAAACTTGAAAGTATTTGGATGAAAGTTTGCACACAGCTTATTTTTGGTATATAACAAGAAGTCTAAAAAAATCTTAGATTTTTGAGTTATTACAAGTCTCAAAGATTTACTGAGGTCTAGTCCTTGTCTCCTAAAAGGACACCTCCCATGAATGATATTTTTTCATCTTTCTCTTTTTGTTGCAAGAGATGAATGTTTTCATTTGTAAAATAACTTTTTAAGGAGATTTACACAGCCACACCAGCAATTTAGGATTCTTCTAGTATATGAATCTCTCACCATTGTCTTTTATAAACAACCTTAAACTTGGTTAGAATAAATTTGGACATTAGTTCTGATATTTCATGTTTTTCCAGCACATTTTTGTCAGGGAAGAAAAATGATATTGGCATATGCTGTTGACATTATGCCTGACACAACAAATATATAGAAATATTGTCATTGTGTATAATGATACAATAGAATGTGGTTATCAGTAAAGTTGCCTTTCAAAAGATGGAATCACCTCAGGACATATCTAGGTCCTAGTAATGACAAGTCTTGAAATAATATTCAATTTTCTTTAAAAGGCAAATGAAGAGTAGGACATTGTTCAAAATATATAGTTAAGTGAAAAAAAAAAGAGATATAAAATGTATGCAACTCTAATCCAAAGCAAGAACAGAAATCAAAATCAGATGCATGTGTTAAAATATATTGTCTCATAAGATGACCCAAGCTATTAGCAATTTATTTGGCTTATAAATGATAATAATAGTTGCTAATAAAACGTGCAAGCACATCATGTTTCAGGATTCTGAATCCATTATTACAAAAATGCAAATGAAATACAAATTGACTTGTGGAAAACATTCAACAATTACAAAGTGAGTTGAATAGTCATTCTGTTTATATCAGGTGAAGGTCTGTAAATAATAAGAACATGTTTATTACAGCTTCGTGTTGAAATCAGGGCACAAATTTCTAAGTAACTGAATGGAAAACACAAAATCAGATAAAAAATAAGTTATATGTAAAATAAAGAATACAAACATGTTTAGTCAAGTGACTTGTTTATGAATATTCAACCTTTATAAATACGTATTGTTTGTTATGAAGAACATAAGAAGAATGCAGTAATATATTCTCTGAGTGAGAATGAACTTTCTGAAATGGAACCAGTTAATTAGTCTAACAAGGAATGACTCCTATATTACAGAACATATTAAAAATTGCAGAATGGGAAATGTTGCTCCTATGCCACTTTCAGCTTAATCTTTTCTAAACCAATAAACAAGAAGACAAAGACTGAAATTCTTCCATATTGATAGGTGTCAGAAATTAATTAAAGTGAAAGTTAAAAATAAGAAAGGGATGCAATGTTTGCTAATATTTCGCTTGACACAGACCAGTTGGAGAAAACCCAAGCAAGTAGTAAAAGCTCTACCACCTGAGCTATAGAAACAAGAGTTGCTAGCTGGAACTTGATATTCAGAATTTTAAATCACTTTTAAGACTAGTGGATTGTGATGGCGTGGAATAACTTAATATAACAAACTTCGAAGCCTTAAGTCTTAGGTTTGCAAAACGAGTTAGCTATTGAGTTCACTCCTTATTGGAAAAATTCTACCCATAAAGACAAGGGCAACAGATGCAAAGTTATTTTAAATTTTAGACCAGTATGTTAGGAGTTTTGGGCAAATATTATTGCTATTTTTAATATATTTTGTTTGCTAATTAAATTCCCAAAAGACAGTTAAATTAAAAATAATAAGTCTGAAAGAATGGTGATTGGCATGCTATTTCATGTAGTGTTATTTTTTTTTACAATAATTTAATATTTTCTGTATGTAGTAATGAAACATGCCTTTGTCAATGTCTGTGATTTCCATTTTTTGTCTTAAATGTAACGTAAGTCCAGATGTGCTTCATTTGACAAAAATAAAGGTGCTATGTAGATAATACTGAAAATAGCTGTGCAGAAGAGTATGCCATATCGTTACTTCTTTTCCTTGTGCTAGGTGGTTTTTTTAATAGCACTGACAGGTTTTCCTGAAAACCATTCTCTTGTTCTCAGCTTAAGGAGGGAATTAGGATAGGGCACATAGGACATAACAATCCATTAGAACAAAGTCTTAAATAGATAAATGAAAGTCTAGATTTAGAGGAGCTTTTCTTTAAAAATAAAAATTACTGTGAATTTTAGCAGTAAGAGCAGTGAAGTAGTCTTCTGCTTACTCTTTTTTTTCTCTGTATAATTATAATATAGAAAATTTTTAGAGTTGTATGCAGATGATGTTTATTATAAGAAGAAACTTAATCCAGATATATATTTTTACCTAAGTTAAAGAAGTGTTTTGTACTGGTCTACCTTTATTTCCCCTCTTGTGTCCCTTCTCCAGTCTTGGGGATAAAATATAAGAAAAGACAACGCTTAAGAGTATGAGGAAATTTCTGGTCAATCAAATCAAAGATTCTAATTCAGGACATGCTTTCAGCAGGGACCATTCCTGTCTCAGAAAGAAGAGACTCAAATGGCAAAAAAAAAGTTAGACCTTTGCCCATTGTAGATGGTTAAAGGGCTGAAGTTTGCACCTCGAGCATATTAAACAGCTACCGATGAACACACTTTCCATGAATATACCTATTCTTCTCTTAAACCCATTTATACTACTCACTTCTATCAGTTTAAGTAGTGGCTGGATACATGGAGAAGGTGATTAGAGGACAGATGGTACTATTTCAGCTGTATGCACTCTGACAGCATTAGCTGTAATGTTAGCTGAATGCTTGCAATCTCAGATGATATCATTCCACCTGAGATCTGATAGGAACAGCACTTTCATAGTTGAAGATTAAAATAGTAAAAGTCTAAGATTTTGAGATGTGATAAGGTAAGGAATATCAAAACCCTGAAATGAAATGGACATTTTTCCCCCAGAATGCATTCCTATTCATAAATGTTTATTTAAATCTCCAAATTTGCTTCCAAATGTCTGCAGAAGTGAGAAATTCAGAGTCAAATATGACTTTAAAAATTAAATTTCTTAGTTTTTGTATTTTTTAATGATGAAACAACACTTGAAAGGACACGGACTAATGCAAAATTTAACAACCAGAATAAGTAAACAAGACAAGGTTTATTTCCTAATTAATTTAATTGGAAAATATTGAGAATTTATATCTTAAAAAGGATATAAGGTAGTTTTGGTTTAGTAAATCCATATTAGCAGTTTCATAATGAAAGCATTCATTTATTGTAGGTTTTTTTTCTTTGCTTAGGTCATTGGTTTTCTTGGTTTGTCATTTTTGGGGGTTTTTTGTAGCTTCGGAGAGACGTAGGAAAAGACCTTTAAAAGTCAGTGAATAAAATGCTGGATAATACTGACAGCTCAGGTAGCTCAGAAGTAGCAAACATTCCACATAATGAGTCCAGATGAAATCCTGTGTCTTTTTTGATCTCATTTGGGAATTTGAGCCTCTGATATGCCTGCTTAACATCTGGAGCAGTTTGTAAAATAAAATAAAATAAAAACAAAGAGTCAATCAGATATATTTAATTTCCTGTTTAATCTATCCATCTTTCTGACTTTGTTTTTAATCATGATCTTGCAAAGTAGATTTGTTTTCAGGTTTTTAGAGAACAGTCTTTAATCCACCTAAATATTGCAACCACTGAAAGCTTTCCTTGAAAACCCTATTTTTTACGGCCAGACACTAACTACTATTACAATGTGTAGATTATTATTGCAAGCAATGACAAACCAGAATAATTACAAATAATAGTTTCTCTTGCTGAATAAACTGATGTTCATATTGAATACTCAAAACAGAATTAAGAAGCCCTCTCCACTAAAGGTCTTGTTGAAGATAAGTGGATATTGAAAAATATTATGTGTAAAAATAACAGTTGGCAGTAAGGAAGTGATATATTTGTAATGTTCAGTGCTGTTGCTCCCCAAGCATTTTAGAAATTGCAATGCAAAGAATTCTCCATCTCTGTCTCAAAGAAAGAGTGGTAAAGATGTAGCACTGTCTGATTATAGTACATTAATTTTTATAGTAGGAAAACAGTGAATTTACTATCTGAGATTGGAGGTGAAGCAGAAAATATAAAGAATGTCTAAGATAACAGTTGCAGAAGTGTAAGGTTTCAGTGATATTACCCCACACTACAAAGAAGGAAATTCTGTGTTTTATTTATTGCTATCGCACCCACCTATAAAATGATAAAAAAACAAAACCAAAAAACTTGCAGATTGAGATCTTTTGTTCAGATGTACTTATCAGTTTATCTACTACACTACTGCCACTGCAGATCACAACAAGAGAGATCTAAGCCATAATATTCTCTCATCTTCTACTAGATATACAGGGGAGCATAGAGGAAGAACAAATAATAAATCATACTGGCTTTACTTATGTTTTTTTAAGTCAGAATGCCAGACTTAAAAACATATAGTAATGACATGTTCAAACTATATCCCAAAATGTAAAGGATTGTGCTACATGGAAGAAAGGAAACAGGCTTATAACAGACCAAATACCCAAAGCCTTCTTGTTTGAAGAAGAATATCAATAGCCTTTTTTTTTTTTTTTTAATTTGGTTTTAGTCTTGCAAGGTTTTTAGTAACACCTTGTTTTATTTAACTGCAGACTCTGAAGCTGTATCTTGCTCTTGAAATGTGTTAAGTAGCTCTCATTTATCTTTGAAGGCAATGTTTGATCCTTTTACCATAGAGATACAGGTTAAAGATTTAAAGTCAGTCCTTCAAAGTAAATATATGTTTGGAGATGTTCAGGTCATGTATCTAAGAAGTGAAAGTGTCTGAAGTGATTTTCTTCAGTATTAGCATTGTAACATGAGTGTGGCCGTTGGGGAATATCATAACTATGCATATCAGTCATAATACCTGGAAAACCTAATGGTTTTCTCTTTTTGTGAAAAATATGCTATGTAACGTGATTGCATTTTTGGATTGAGAATAAGGCCACATAGAGAGATAAAAAGCGTGAGTGTAGAACCAAGAATCATATAAAAATATAGCTCTAGAAAAAAATAAGTTCTCTTTAGATGGAGGCATGTATTTGCGAACTGTAAAAAAGAAAGACCTATTTTATTTTAGTTTAGTTTATTTTATTTTGAATACCAAATTATTGCAGGCTGGAACAGGGATAATATTTTGGCTTGGAGATTTTATTGCTCATTTTTGGCTTTTAATATCTATGGCCCAATTAATTATAAGTCTGTAAAAGAAACACTTTGGAATGTTGAGTATTATACTGTGTTTTTTCCAGGAATTCATATAATGACGATTTAGCTCAGGGATGTTTACAGGTTTAGAACATGAAAGAACAGGTAAGTACAAAATAGCTTGGATAACTTACTAGAATTTTGACTTTTGAACCACAGCCAGTGCAGTATCTGGAATAGCCACCTCTTTGGAAGTGCAGTTTCTAGACATTGAGATGAAGTTTAAAAGTACGTATTTATTTCATCTGTATAATCCATGCAACCCCTTTCTTAGTTAATTTGAATATGGCAGTATTTAATTATGGTATGATTTAAGTGGTTTTTAATAGTTTCTAGCAAAATCTTTTCTTTTAATCCAAATTGAATCTTTGGATTTTAATTAAACTAAAAGACATCCACAAAGAAAGATAAGGTTTGAACAGTTCACTATTTAAAAATTGAAGACATTTCAATAATGTCAATATTCAATATAGTTAAAATAATTCTTTTCAAATTTGAAAATGAAAGTTTAAATTTTTCACTTAAGTATTTAAAAAGGAAGGTTATTTAATCTATACATATACAACATTAACACCAACATATTCTAACAAATTAAAAGTACCTTTTTCTAATTTATAAAACTTTTCATGGACTGAATAGCCAAGATTGGAGAAACTTAGGATACAGACTTTGAAAGGCACATTTTTTTTGTTAGTTTTGCCTGTGAGGATTACGTAGAAAAGGCTATGGGAAGAAACAGTGTCATTGTATTAGGTCCTTATCTTCTGAACAGCACAGAATTAACTCTCAGTTGTGTGTGGAGTGAAGGTAATATTGGAAATGAACAATGGTATTTTTATACACATGGCATGGCTTCTCATATAAAGTGCACACCAGTTCTCCCAGGGAAACTATAAACAGTCCCTTCAGTGTCTGATGATTCAGACAGGAAATCAGAATGACATAGTTCATAGAAGGAGAAGTTCCTCGGCTGACTCACAGGGACTCTGAACTTACATGTATAAACCTCTAGTTCTTAGGGACATCCCAACCTTGAAATAAAACTCAGGATAAATATATGCAGAGGAGACAAAGAGAAAATAATCGTATGGGTTGTTAGTCTCTGAAATATAGCATTTAAGGAGTTGTGCACAGCAGAAGTAGTGTAACCCTTCTAAAATCCTGATAGTAAATGCTTTTCTGTTCAGTTGCTGCTCTAGAGTGACACCTTAATGTGTCAATATTTGCCTGTGTGACATGTCAGAAAAACTAGATTTTATTGTCCAAGCTTGGCTCTGCAATTTATAAATTTAAACAGGATGGCTGTTGTAGAAGGATGTCCACAAACCCTTGAAAAAAGTAAGTTAAAATAGCTCTTGAAAGATACAAAAAGAAGAAAAACAAAAGACAGGTCATACCATTGTTAAGGATTTGTCGATGGTAAAGCTCTTGTTCTACTTCAAATATTCATGTGTCTAAGTGATGTGACTTTACTAGCTAAAAGCTACAGCAAAGGAAAAAAATAGCTTTAAAAATAGCTTTAAAAATAGTGCAGTAATTGTACTTCAGCTTTAATGGAAATGATTTTTTTTTTCTGAGTGTCATGTCTTTCTTACCTTCTTGTTATGCAGTGTAGTTGCACTAATAACAATGAATTAATTTAAAATTAATTTGAATGTCATAGATACAGCCATAAGTGTTCTATTGTAATGCAGGGCTAATTTAATGTAGCACTAAAATAGAACATTACCAGGTTTAGTCACTTATTAATAGTCCACTGTATTTATTAAAACTGAACAGATTGTCTCCAGAGAAGCCAAATAATCACCATAGTGGAAGGAGGTGGGCCGCTGCACAGTTGTATCTTCAATGCTCTAAGCTTTTCCTCAGGATGACTTTAGGGATGGATCAGCAAAGGGTCAGTTGAGAAGAGCTTGTCCATACATTTCCTAAGAGTTTTGGAGGTGAAGACTATAAGCAAGAATAAAAGACATTGTTTGCCAGTCTTCTCTCCTTTCAAGAGATGAGCAAGATAATAGGGTCATGGGGATATGCTTTGAAATTCTCAGGCAAAAAAATAAGAGAAAGCTGTATGCAATGGGGAAAAATAAATAAATACATATATAAAGAAAGCCTCTGTTTTATAAAGCTCTGATCAAATTTTCTTTGAGGAACATAAATTACATTAATGGAAGAGTTCGTGGATGCAAAATACGTTATTCTACTTTAAGCCAATTTGTACTATGAAACCTTTCTTAGTTCTCCCAAATATATATATATATATTTAAACAGTTGACTAAAACAATTTCATTTCTGTTTCAAGTTTGCTTTTCAATATGTGTACAATTTAAAAATATCTGAGAACTTAGTTTAAAAAGGGAGTGTCGAAAAGAGAGTCAATATTAAAATATTTAACTGGAAAAGTTTTCATATTTCCTCAATTTTATTTCCTAAATGTAGTACAAATTAAAATTCTCATTAAATCACCTAATTTTACAAAGTACTCTTTAACTTTTTGTAGAAGAGTGTATTCTGGTAGGACAAAGTTCTTCCTAGGTATCTTTTTCCAGCTGCAGCTCTGTCATGTGTGGGTAGTTGAGTGTTAGGAAGATTGATAGTTCAAGCCATGAATCAGAATTCATCTTGTCTGTTAGAATCCTCTTAATTGTTAATTAAAAACAGTGGTATTGTCATTACAGAACCCTATAAGTAATTTCCTACAAAATATACCATAATTAAAAAATTGACCAAGCAAAGAATTTTAAGAAGCTGTGTGGGAAGTTCAGCAATTTCCTCCTGCAGTTAAGCTGATAGTTTTTTCTCCTAGCAGATGAGTTATTGGTAGTCTATGGTATTTATAACATATAAAAGATGATATGTCAACATGGTTGCTATTAGATTTAATTTACATAGTAATTCCTAAATTGTTAATTTAATAACATTAAACTAATTAATATAAGACTATGAAGAACTGTGCATGCTAATGGATCTCTAAGGGAATTGAAGTTGCTCATGTTCTCAGTATATTTGGCCCATTATTATCATGAGTCAAAATAAGCTGTTTGCTGCCTTACCTTGAAGTTCTAATTGGCATAAATTATAGTTTGCATCCTTGCTGTAAAACTCTGAACATCATAGTGGAAGAAGAACTTTCCAGAAACCTGAACTGAGCTGGCTACTTGAATTATTTACATCTGTATTTTATCTTTCTTCTTTTAGTCTTGGCTTATAAGTGGTTACTAAAAGTTACAATTTCTAAACTTCAGAAATGTCTGCTGCTATCAAAATTAATGCAGAAAAAGTAGGTAGCTCCTAAGGTTACACATGTTCCTTGAAAACTATGCATGTCTCATTTATGACAGGAAATCTTTCCATAAAAAAAATATTTTCTTCTTGCTTAACATAATTTCAACATGGGTGACATTTCCATTCCCTTTACAGTTCATTTATTTCTTAAGTCAGCATGTGCCAACAGCTGCAAAGGAAACAATCAGATCTCATGCCATCAAGATCTTAAATAACGTAATGAAGTTGGCTTGTTTAAAAATAAATACTCAAATACAAGTGAGTTTTTAAAGTATACATGTGTATTGCCAAATACGCACATAAGTGTTAAAAATGCGTTGCCTGGGAGATATCCATCTTCAGACAAATACTGGTACCAGCTCTGAAGCTAGCCCATTGTTTTGAAATTTGATATCTTTTCTCTGTGTGCTACAAGCTAATTCTTTTCTTGAATTTCAGCCTATATGAGGCTTCTTGGGGGTTTTTCGTTGTTCTTGTTGTTTCTTGGTTGTTGACGAGGGTGGTATTGTTTGTGGGTTTTTTTGTTGTTTTGTTTTTTAAAGATGCTCTTACAATAAGAACATACATGCTTGATGCAGAAGATTGGCCTGGGAGACCACTGTCTCTAAGCTATGCACTGCATGCCTGATGAGAAATTGTAGCGTTAACTAGAAGGTTGTAAATCCCAGCTGAGGTTACCTCCTGAATCCTTATCAGCTAGTACTGCCAAAATCTTTAATTTTATTCCTCCTTTCTAGTTGCTGTTATGTACATCCATTCAAATTACTCTTCTCATAAAATTAAGCTTTTTACAGTGCAAGCATGGTCTTGTGTGCCTACACTCAAATTTTCAATAAACCTGGGATCTTTATCTTACAATTCTTGCTATAACCATGGCAAGTTGCCTTGTCAGAAGGTCAGTAATTCATTAGTGACATAGAAACATAGAGGTGGCTGCTGACAATTTGAAGGAAATGGGCTTTTGATCTGTTTTTAAACTTTATAACCATGTAAACTTTCTCTCTTGTCTCCTTGAAAATGACATCTTGTATTCAGCAGTTGTTGATTACCACTCTGTGTTTTCAAGGGTTATGACTAAGTTGTAAAATGTCTTGTCTTTTTACAGTGTTTATAATACAGCTGGCTCTTTTTCTCACTCCTCAAGGTTTTCCATTGTGTGTGCTGCTACTAATAATGCAATTGAGACACTTCAAACATTTTAGGCAAGAAACCTAAGAAAATATCTGTTTAACCAGCATGCCGATTACCTCTACTCTTTCTTAACTCAGTCGTCTGGCCATCTGTATATTTGCTGCTTTGGATAACTATTTTTGAAATTCAACATATAAGATGATGATTCAACACTCTAAATGGTTTTGTAGACTATTTACTGTTAAATAAAACAGGGTCAGGTCTGGTTTCTGGCCTAAGACCAAAAGGCACAGCCTGATGAAACAGAGATGAAAAGTGACTTAGTGTCAAAGTTGCTGCCTCTACCTGTGTTATTTATTGACACAGAAATAACCTTAGAGTGGGATCTGTTTGGCCAGCTGTAGATGTCTGTATTTCAGACATCTGAACCTAGCTGAGTCTATAGTAAAACAACTGAAATTGTCTCATTCTAAAGCTGAGAAGTTGATCAAATGAATGTACTGATTTTCCTCTGTTGGTTATGGAAGGAGCCACAGTTTAGGTCAACACATCTGCATTGTGACTTCTAAAGTTAGACAAAACTGAGTTAGTACATTTCTTTTAAATATGTCTATTTAAATGTCTACTTTCCAAAATGAAAGTGGAATGTATGAATGTTTGCAGTCTCAAGTAGCATTATAACTGTATTAAATGGCATATTTCACTTCAACACAGAAACCAAGCTTTTGTAAGAACTTACATTCTTCTGATTTGATGATTCCACCTTTAGTTATCAAAAACCCAAGGGTACAGAAACCTTTTTTGTTGTTACTGTTTTACCATTTAATCTTTGACAAACACCTATTGCTCAAATAGTGATTTACTGTTCTGCTTACTGTGTTTGCCAACATTTATTATCACTCCACAAATCTTTTAAAATTATCCCGCAAAAAAGCAAAATTAACTCAAATAAAATCCTGAAGTAATGTGTGATGAAAAGAACAAAAGCAATGTGCAAAGCTTTCTATTCATAATCTTGTATTGCTACCTTTCCTTACTCTTAGCCTATGCTGCTCAACCACACTGAAGTCACTGAAGTCTTCAGTAAATCTTCAGACACATGAAATGAAGATTTGTTAAAGGGCATCAGTGGCCTGAGCTGTTTTTCTGACTTCCATTAGTCTCTCTTGACAGGTATGCAACTTTCCAATAGAGAAGATCAATGCAGTTTATTCTCACTTGTGAGTAGTTTTGATTTTTGTTTTAAATCAGTAGTTCATACTCACAAGCAGTGGAAAAAAGTGATGGTGAAATGAGAGGATGTGAAAGAGAGCTTGATGTTTTTTCCCATTAAAGCACCCCATCTTTCTGTAGGGGTAATCAAAAGGTATGTTGTTATTTTATGTACTCTTTGAAAACCCTTTTCTGTCTTCTGTCATAAAAATGTGAGTGGAAGGAGAGGAGTCCTAGTCACGAGTCTCTTTACAACTGTAGTAACAGCCTATTTGGGAGCAAACTTCATCAAAGTACTACCATGTGTAGAGCACTTTCCCTACTAGCCTCATGCCTGCAAGCACCATTTCATCATAGCAAAATTTTGGACAGAGACAGAGTAAAGCTAGAGGTGAAAAGAGAAAACTCATTTTGACAATATTGGTAGCACTTGTAGTCCCCAGAGACTCTCCCTTGAGTGATGGATTGATGTCCATATGGCAATAAACAGGTCTGTTTCCAGTCATTGACAACAGTCTACCTTTTAGCATTTTCTTTCAGTCTTTAATTCCCCCTGGATAGATTACCAGCACTTAGGATAAACCATGTGTTAATAAAGATGTATTTTGGTTAAGGGAAAAACCATAAGAGTGACTGTCAAGCTTATTTCTCACCATCTCTGTGCTCCAAATGGTTTTCTGTGCCCATCTCCACATTTTAAATTTTTACTCAAATTCATCTCTGAAGGGGACAAACTCAATAGGTTAATAGTGATACTATATTTGTAACAGAAAGCCAAAGGCCAGTAACACTATGTTAGTATTTCTATCTCAACCGAAATTATTACTACACACAATTCCCATATAGCAAGGCATTAAAAAAAAAATAGGGTTTTTATTATTTTAATGATTTCCAATATAGAGCAAGTTGGAAATTACAGGGGGAAAAAATGATGGCAGACACATGCCTTCAGATGCATTTAATTAATTTTTAAAGAAATATAGCTAGACACTGTTTTTAAAGCTAAGGGGGAAGGTTTTGGATTTTAAAAAATCAATTTACTAATTTTGATAGAAAAAAGGAAGTTGTCCAACAAATATTACATTTTTGGTCCATTGCTTGACAGAGAGCTGATGCCTTATGTTATAGACAGCATAGATGATTAGAAGTATGTGTGAAATCAATATGAAACAAATGTGTAAATCTAGCTTTCCCGTGAAGTTATCCTATTGTTAATTTTAGCATCAGTAACAATACAATATGTGAGGGTATTACCCTACCATTTTAATGTGAAAGAATTTTGGTATGTATGATCTGTAGTTGGCTGAGGAAGCAGTTGACAAAATCAGAGGCTGAAAAATATTGTCTTTGACCTAACTCTAATAGGATGTTAAAAAAGCTATTAATGCAAAAAATATGCAGGTGGCAATTGTAGCTGAAGAGTGGCTGCTCTCTTGCTAGCTTCTTCTCACAGTAGTCATATATGTCTATGCTGACCAATACTGCTTACATGTGATCACTGGTACTAAATATAAATTACACCATTGGTGCTATACCAGAATTGCAAAGATGTGAGTCACACAAACCAGCTGTTCAGTGGACTACAGGGGAGATATAATGCTTTATATGCAGTTTGTCATGATAGAATTATCAGTTAAATAACAAAAGTTTCTTTGTTCTTTTCCACTAATCCTATTGCCTGTCATACCACATGGCAATGGAGGAAAAAATTCTATTAGCTTAGTGGAAGTTTAAAGGAAGATAAAAATCCTTCCTGATGATAAATCATATTGAAATAAAAATGGGAGTAAAATCTCCATGCTTGTATTATGTTTAATTTACTCCACGGAAACTTCCCTGTAGAGGTTAGCTGTTTTAGTGAGCATCTAGTAGAAAGGAGTAGCCCAACTTATCTGTACAAAATACTGTTCAAGGAGTAGGAGTCCTTTCTGCCTGTTTAAAGGGGTTTGAACCAGGGCCATAGTTGTGGGAAATCTCAGACTTCGGTATGGGAGAAAATGATATCTTTTCCTAGGGCTGGACAGCAGAAGATGGGAGCAAAAGGGGGAGACTTGTTTTCTTTTTTTTTTTTTTTCTGTTGCATCCATAAATGATGTGGTGAAAATAGTTTACAGTCATGAAGCTTGTGTGAAACCATCATCTTAGCTGTGAGAAATAAATATTTTTACACAATGTCCTTGGTGAGAGAAATACAATAAAGAAGAAAATACTTCCACACTCTACTGAGACAGAAGCATTCAAATAGATAATCTAGTCTTTAGCATGTAGGAAAAATCGAGAAGAGTTGAACATGGAGTATTGTTTTGTGTAGAATCACCACATACATATTTTTGTGCATAGGATCATTCTTAATATAAACAGTTTGTCCTACCCTAGAATTAGCAACACCATTCAACTCTACATACAAAGGCAAATTTAGGAGAATTTAATGTATAGTCTAATATACTATTTATAATATGAAGGTGAATTCAGCAAAATATAACTATTCCTCTATAATTTATTGTGTTGTAGCAGTTTTAATTATTTTTATTGGATAAATGTCTTCATCTGGAATTCATTGTTCTGTAGAGACTAGACTGAGCTTAATTAAGCTCTCTTCACTACACTTGCATGGATGATTTAAGAAAATAAATATTTTGAAGTCATTTGAGTATTTGTCCTATGTTTTACATGCCCTCTGCATGTTTTAGCGTGTATACTAACACCATCATTAAACATCTGCACAATGTACAGATTAGCAAATACAAAATCAAACACACAGTGGTTTTCCAGGCTTCACGAGAAACCACTAAGAGGAAAGATGTCCTTTCCACATGATTGAAAGAGATGGCAAGCCAAGTGAAAAAGAGTTGCAGACCAACCTAAAACACCTTTGCAGCACAACTCCTTGATGACCGTGGGATCAGGACAATGTCTCGGCACAAGTATCTGCTTCTCATATCTCTGATTTCCAAAACTGTCTGTAAATGCACTGTGTCTTTGCAACTTGCTGCTGTTGCCAATTTTCTTCTACCTATTTTCCTTCTGTTTGGTCATCTTTTCTTCATCTTTTTCTCTTGAGTCCATGAAATAACTTCTCCTCCACCCTGCTTAATTGTAAGGAACTTTTTGTCCTAATTGCCAGATGACATGTTTTCCTCTTTTTCACCCACAAAGTCATATCTGTTGTGCAATAACTTTAACTTCTCGCTCTTTATGAATGGTTCTTTACCTTATCTAATTCTCTAAAATAATATCCAGGTTTTTAAAATAATACCATTCTCACCTAACTCATACTATAAACAGGTCCTGTAATAACATAAAAAGCTGTATAAAAAAACATTTTGTTTCCACTCACGATAGACATTCCTTAAATCCTAAATGTTTCTGAATCATCAAAATATTTTCGGCAAGAATGACTAATTTCAGAGTGCCATACAGACACTTGCATTCAGACATGCTTTATTACTGCCTTAACCTCAAAGTCAGTGCTGTTGAGATCCAGACACTAACTCCTCCTCATCAAAAATTTAAACCGTGCCTCAAGCAGGACCTGAAACACAGGACACAGAGGGTCAGTGAAGCAGAAAGTACGGTACACTGAACTGCTGTGCTGACTCCAAGGAAAATAAAGGTTTTGATATGTGGCAAAATTCATTAATTTCCACTTAAAATATTTAGCATTCACTCTGGAGGTGTAAGATTGACTGGGAGAAATACTTTTCCTAAATTTCATTCTGCTCAGGCTGAGATTTATTTGTATAGTTTCATCCTACTAAAGCATTACTGCTAAAAATGCCCACAAAGAAATAGAGAGAAAAAAGAAAACCCCAACACATTTATGTTCCTGATCCTTCACATACTCTTGGGGTTTGAGTGCTGTTTTTCCCATGGAAGTTAGCTATAAGTTCTCTCAAATGAGAATAGGATTTCTTGTAGTATGTATCTTTTGTAAAGTACAAACATTTAATGACAAATGTTATTTAAATGTTAATAACAGCTCACGTAAAACTGTTGTGACTGTTTCATTCCTCTTCAGGTTTCTACCTCCTTATTGAAGAACTAGGGTATATTATTTAAAGAAAAACCAAGCTTGCGGTGCCTAGCAACTACATATTCATTACATCATGGAAATTATGCACTGGTTAGAAAAAAAAAAAAAAAATTAGTTAACTTGGAAAATGTAATAATACTTATGTAACCTGTGTCTTTATGTGTGTAGCAAACTACCCTCTCCTCTCCTCTCCTCTCCTCTCCTCTCCTCTCCTCTCCTCTCCTCTCCTCTCCTCTCCTCTCCTCTCCTCTCCTCTCCTCTCCTCTCCTCTCCTCTCCTCTCCTCTCCTCTCCTCTCCTCTCCTCTCCTCTCCTCTCCTCTCCTCTCCTCTCCTCTCCTCTCCTCTCCTCTCCTCTCCTCTCCTCTCCTCTCCTCTCCTCTCCTCTCCTCTCCTCTCCTCTCCTCTCCTCTCCTCTCCTCTCCTCTCCTCATGTAAGACTAACAATTCAGATGGACCTTCCCATAACTTTTGTTTGCACAATAAGTAGGAATTCTAATTAAGTACCATAGTTAATTTTTCCCTTAATTTTTAAGTAAAACATTCCTCTTTGTCATGCCCTCCTACTATTACTAAAGAAAATGTTTTTCTTATTTGCCTTCCTATTTGTTTTGTAAAATATTGTATGGAAACAATAGGGGAAAGTTTAAGGAAATATTTCTGCAAATAGTTGTCCTATTTTGAAGGAAAATTATGATAGAGTTAAAAAAGTTTCAAGTAACCAAAGTTAGGAAACTGTCATCCTGTTCTTACTTAACTGGAAAATAAATATATTGAGATGAGCCATTGATCTAAAACAAACTATTTCTTAGGCAAGGAATTTCTTCCTATTACATGTGAGTGTTCAGCATCTGCCGAATTCTTTCTGAAAACATCTCTGCAATCTGTTTTCACTTATAAACTATAGTCATTTATAAACAAGAAGAGAACAGCCCCAAATCTGATAATAAATTAGGAACTATTATCTCCTCATAGTATTTGTCATTTTTACTTAATGCAACAGATTTTTTTTTCAGCCTTCTGGTTTCTTTGAATTTTGCATGTTAACAGAGATGTAAGAGCAGATGTCAATGTGCTACCCCCTGCCTTCAGAGCAGATTGAATCTTCAGTTATCACTATTTTCAGGCTATTGTGTGCAGACATTTACTCTGAGATTTCCTTAGCAACACTGCAAAGTATGCTTTATGAGAGATATTTTTGACAGAAATGCTATTAAATAAATCTTGATGCTTTTCCCTTTATGCTTTATCTGTATGACATTTTATTAAAATAACTGTAATAGAAGAGTTGATCTGTTTTCCATATAGTCACAAAACAAGCCTGTATAACCCGTGCTTAGGTGCAGTGTGCACTTGCACTACAGTATTGCACACTTTCCTCACCATGCTGCAATTGTCTTTTGTTTCCAGCTCAAGTATACCTTCTTCAAAAAGACACAAATTGATTCCTTGACCTTACTGAGGCTAATGTGCCATTTTAGATATCTTTAATAGTATCTACAATGATAATTACTTGCTGTCAAAGGCCATTCCCTTATCGATTGCAATATGATTGCTCTGGAAGACCTCAAGAGAGGCATGGACTGTAAGTCTGACAAACTTCATCAGTCCTTCTAGCTGGGGTTGTCTTGCTGCACCTTGTATATTACATGTATATTTGACAAAAAAAATCTTATGCTTCAAAATTTCTTATAAAAATATTCATAATTGCACAAGAGGAAAAGTGTCAAGTTGCACCCTAAATAGCTCCGCCTGTTAATTTTCAAGGAAATTCCTCAAAAATGTGTAAGAGATCAAACACTCTTTGAATGCAATATTTCTTTATTCTTATACAAGATATTTCTCCTGATAATTAAAATTAAAATTAATTTTCTAGTATTTTTTTTGCTTCTGGCTGTAAAAATTATTTACATATTCTCAGGACTTCTCCAGGCAAAGTTCAAATTTTGAACAGAAAAAAATCCAGAAACTCTTTTAATATTTTCTGCTTCACTGCTATAAGGCACTTAAATGGATTACAGTTGTACTGCCATTTGTACTCCCTGATACTTTACAAAGTATAAGAAATAATTAAAATAAATGAGTCTTACCATTTATAGACAGACCTAGAACAGTTGCAATGAGGAAATCAAGACAGAAATTTAGAGCTGTTTGCTAACACTTTGCTTTTGTCTTGCTTTCTGTCCCCTGTTCTGGCACTGAGTTGTTGTGCAACAGGACATTCAACTTCTTTCTATATCATCATTACTAGAAAGTGCCGTTATTTTTATGAGTCAGTATGAATTTTCTGTTTTCACTGAAATTTTTCATTTACCATTTTTCTGAAAAAAAATTTATCAATCTGATGTATAAATTTTAATGCATTTTCTAAATTCTAATTCATTCGATTTTGCATGCATTTTGAAATTAGTCACAATAGAAGTGAAACTTTAATATTGTTAAGGTTCAAGAGCAGGTCTGGAAATTAAGGTGATTTGAAAAATATATTTTTGTTGGTTTTTATTGATTAGCTGAGGAGATACCTGTCAGTGTCGGAGTTAATTTTTATTGTGTTTACATTTATGATTCCTTTTTCTAGAGATCCTGTACATGAAAAACTATAGACCTGTTTGTAGAAATTTAGAACCTGTAAGGTATAAATATTAAAGGAAGATTTTTTTTATCTTATCGGAAAGGCAATGGCCTTGATGGTCCTATTCTAGGTTCTGTGGACATTTTTCAGTGAGGTAGAACTGGGTGTTGTTTGGTATATATTTTTGTGCTCTCTGCAAAATCAGAGCGATGATTCTTGAACTGTTTGGAAGCTGACTGAAGGTTCACCAAAGATAAAATTCAGTGCTTGTTGGTAGGTGTCTGGTGTCTCTCAGTGCCATCCAGATAAGTCTAGCATAGTCACTGTCACCTGTGTCACCAGTGCTAGAGTTCTTTACACCTGTCTCTCTTTTCATACCTTTCTTATTTTTCATCACTCTGTTTAATCCTTATACCTGTCTTACCAAATATATCAGGTTTCAAAGCTCCTTGTGGCCAATTCTTTCTCTACCAACCACATTTCATTCTGTATTTATATTGCAAATGACAATCACGATGGATCATACCATCATAATACCACAGTCCATCACCTATTTTTTAATATTTAAGCAAGCATGTTTATTTTTATTTTTAGGTTATCATGCTTGAAAATGTCCTCTCTAAATGTATGAAGAGTTACCTCTTTCTCTTATTCAAGGTCTTTTAAAATCTCTTTATCCCTAATGTCTAAAAGGATGTTTAATAGTTACACTGCAGATACCTCCTCTTTTCCACCTGTTCTTCTCGTGTTTATCTGTTCTTCCTTGTGCTAGCATTTAAACAGGGTGGATGAAGACTTTTTTTTTTTTTTAGTATAAAAACTAGTATAGAAACATTGTGTCCTGTATTTAAAGATTTGGGTAATGCCGTCAGAAATAAAGATAAGAATGAAAAAATGGCAAATATTTATCATTGTATCTATTACCTTTTGATCCAGCTGGGAGAAATATCTTTCCATCTTCTAGATCTTCTTTAATTACAGTTCTCCAGAGATTTACAGGGAAAGGTTATATTATTTTCCCCATTTCATACATGAGAGAGCCACAGTAAGGGCAAAGCAACATACTGGGAGAAAACCACACCTCATCCTAACCTGGGCTGACGCTGCCTGGTATTTTCAAGCTCCTGTGGGCTTCCCTTCTGTCAAAACACAAGTGCAATTTTTAAAGTGTAGCAGGACCCATCTGTTTAAGAGGTTTTTTTCTTTTGCCACTAATGGCAACAGGATTAATTTTTCATTATTTTCATCTTGACAAGTAAATGTCACCATGCCCAGCAGAACCACTTCTGCAAAGAGAATAACATCTGCTTTTCCTGAGCATTCTCTGCAGAGCTGCAGAGGTGTAAAGAGAATGTGAGTCACACTTATTAATTCTATCATCAGAAACTGCATGATCATGTGAGGACAGAATTTAGGCTCTACTTATTTCCAGTGTACAGTCATTTTAAAGGCATAGGTGTAAAGTCTTTCCATGAACAAGGCAGGGAAAGGAAGTGGACAAAAATCCACAAAGGCAGCACAAGTACTACCTTTGGTGTTGTACAAGTCCAATAAAAAATTCTGCACAACCTGAAGGCTATCAATATGACTGCTCTGAGGATGGGCTATTCAGGTGGAGGGCAAGATGGGCTTTCCAATATTGTACAATGCGAATGGCAGGACAGCTTCACAACTGCAAGCCTGAACAACTTTATTTTGGTCACGTTTCTCAACCAGTAACAAATGTCCTAATACAATCACATTAGGGAGAAAATGTTAAAATGTATCTTAAGGCCAAAAGCTAACTCTCAAGGTGATTTACATTCTCATAGCAGGCAAACACAATGTTCTTGCAGAGCTGCAAAATAGCATTATTGTAAACACTCCCTTGGCAGAAATGGAAATAATTTTACTTTCTTGCTTCTACCTGAATCTAATAAAAACTGCATCTTGCTTTCATGTCACTGCAGCCTGAACAAGCCTTAGAAGTTATTTTCTTTCTTTGGATGAAAAGGAAGTTGCACTGAAGTAGAAATAATCTTTATTGAATCAGACCTTGTGAGAGAAGAAGGTAGGTAATAAAAGTAAACATTGAAACTAAAAGTGCAAATCAAAAATGTTTCTTTATGTGTTTATTTTTCCCAGTTTTTGTAATAGTGACATTTCTCTCCCCTTCTCAATGGAGTCTCAAGATACAAAGCCAAATACCTGAGCTAATCGTATGAAGTTGTTCTTTTGAGAATTTTACAGAGTAAGAGTAAGGCTGGAGTTTTCCTGATTATATTTTCCTAATAAAAAAAAAAGAGAATATGTCATGTAAAAATAACAGAATCTGACCTTGTGATTTAAAAAAGTTGGTAGGTTTTTAGAAAAACAAGGATCTGAGGAATCCAAATACCTTTATAACAGTTGTACAAATGTTCACTTTAATGCTGGATGGTGTTAGTGATACAACTAAGAAAGCTGCAAGCATTTTGTGTGGACAAACAACATATGATATCAAGGGCATCTTCTCCTCCACACAATGGTCCAAGATGCAAAGCTGCTTCCTAGTTTATGGACAAGAGCATATAAAATTATCCTAAGTCTGAGGGAAGGAAAGTATTTCTAAGCACATTAACAATGATGATATTTCAAAAGTGGGGAAAAGCCTTGATTGTTTAAAGATGTTGATGTAATAGTGCCTTGATTGATTCAAGACCCCATTACATAACTCCCCACACAAACTGGGAAGTGATCATAGAAATCTTAGAGCTTACACTGTTTACTGTGAAAAACTGTGAAAAAATAGCTGAGAGGAAAGGTGGGATTTATTGGTCATGCTTTGATAAATGTAGTAACACATATATATCTGATAACATATATATATACATATATATATATATATATCTCCAATATAGTCAATGGAGAAAAAAGGATCATTTCTAGAGCACCATTAATTTTATCCTAAAAGAGATATTTAAAGTCAGTTAAATAAATTATGCTGTTTCTCTCAGACAGCTATAAAAGACATCCAGATAACTAGCTGTGATGTGACTGTATTATACATGACTTACATTAGGTGAGATGAAAAGACTTTACAAAGTCACAGAGAATATAAAGACTGAGCCAGGACTGCACACCTCCTCCATCACCCTATGCACCACATGAAGTGTGTTTTCCATTTAAAGGTGATCTTTAATATTTTTAATTAAAATGTGAATAATTTATATATTTCTCCTCTGCTTGAGTAGACCCAGCTAGGCTGACTAAATTCTGCATATGTTGACACATATTTCCAAGTTCCCAGAGTGATGACCTCTATAGTAATGGACAAAGTTTTCCCTTTGCACTATGAAACTTTCACTCTTATGCTAATATCAGTCATCATTATCATATGCTATAGCTGGAACAAAGCATCACAAGAATAAGGTTAGCCATTTTTCAATGTGCTGTCTCATTGTAGAGTCTCTCTTCACTGTTATACTACTATTTTTCATATTTGAGAGCAAAATTTGATTTGTAATTCATTATGTCTAGTAACATAGAGTTATATTTTGTTTTAATTCAACTTCTGCTGTTATTCTAGCTCACATAACTAGATAACTTTAAGTCACTGGGAGTAGTTAATTCCAGCTAAAGATGAAGAAAGATTGAGAAGAAAACATGAGGGAAATAGGACAGAATAAGCTAATAAATAATGTAATAATAAATAACCTCTGTAACAATAGAACAATTCTCTCTTATACACACTTTAAATTTTTTAATCCTTCAAAAACTGTCTTATATTTCTAGGCAACAAGTGGGTTAATATGGAGAAACCCGTGCATTAAAGGGAAATACAGGAGAACGTAATTTCTGATGTGGTAATGTGTCTCTTTGGAACATATATTACTAGTCAGATAGAAAATTCCTTTTTCCAGGTCATTTTCAGAAGCAGTTTTACTGCTTTCTTTCAAGAAGAACTATTTTGAATTCAATGAGCTGTTTTTTGATTAGGCCTTAAAAATAATATGAAACAGGATGGATCATTTTGCTTTTTTCACCCATAAATTCAGCATGCATGATATGGCTTATTCAGGTGCTGGTTACACAGATACTTCAAATATACTTTACTATGTTCATGTGTAATTCGGTTATGGAGTATATCTAGGCAGAGAATAAAGCTATGGAAACAAGACTGCTTTTAGGCTCAGATGAGGATTCTGCCTCATTACTGAAACCTGGTGTTGTTCTAAGACTCTATATGAAAACTTTAAAAGAAAATATTAAGGTTTTCTTAAGAACAAATACAAAATGTCACATTACACCCTTGATTAAAGTTCCTTTTGAGGTCACTGGGAATGTCACAAAATCACAGCATCAATGAATAGTTGAGGTAGAAAGGGACTTCTGGAGTTCATTTGCTCCAAGCCTTTCCACTTGAGCAGTTCTACCTAGAACCAGTTACTTAGGACCCTGTTCAGATGACTTTTGAATATCTCCGATGTTGGAGACTCCATAACCTCCTTGGGGAACTTGTGTCAGTGCTCTACCATCTTCACATTAAAAAGGTGTTGCTCAGAGTTGAGAGAAAGAACCTCTTGTGTTTCAGTTTGTGCCCATTGCCTCTCATCCTGTCACCAGGCACCACTGAAAAGAGCCTGGCTCTGTCCTTTTTGCACCCTCCCTTCAGGTATTTGTACACACTGATGAAATTCTCCCTAAGCCTTCTCTTCTCCAGGGTAAACTCTTAGCATTTCCTCGTAGGAGAGGTGCTCCAATCCTTCCATCATCTTAATGGCCCTTCACTGGACTCCTTCTAGTATCTCCATGTCTCTTGCACTGGGGAAACCAGGACTCCAAGTGTGACCTCACCAGTGCTGAATAAAAGGGGATGATTACCTCCACTGATGTGCTGGCAACACTCCTACTGCCACCCAAGGTGCTGTTGGCCTTCTTTGCCACAATGGAACATTGCTGGTTCATGTTCATGTTGGTGTCCATCAGGACCCCTGGGTTCTTTTCTACAGAGCTGCTTTCTAGCTGAGTGACTAGCAGAATTTGCTGGTGCATGGAGTTGCTCCTCCCCAGGGGCAGGACTTTGCACATTTCCTTGTTGAACTTCATAATGTTCCTGTTGAGATCCCTCTGGACGGCAGCACAACCTTTTGTTTTTGTGTCAGCAACCTTGGTGAGGTTGCATTCAGCCCCATCATCCCGATCATTCATGAAGAAGTTAAACAGGAGTGGATTCAGTACTGATCCTGGAGGAACACTACTTACTATTTACACTATTTACTGGCCTTCAGTTAGACTTTGTAACGCTGATCATCACTCTCTTGGCCAGAGCATTCAGCCAGTTTTCAAACAAAGGATGGCACCATCTTTCATATGAGGAAAGGCTGAGGGAGCTGGGCCTGTTCAACCTAGAAAAAAGACAACTCAGAAGGGATCTGCTTGATGTTTATAAATATCTAAAGGGAGAGTGTCTATTAGATGGGGCCAGACTCTTCTCATTGGCACCCAACAATAGGATGAGAGTCAAGGGACATAAACTGAAGCATAGGAAGTTCCACCTGAACACAAGGAAGAACTTCTGTACTGTATGGGTGACTGAGCACTGGAACAGGTTAACAGAGAGGTTGTGGAATCTCTCTCCCTGGAGATATTAAAAAACTGTCTGGATAAAATCCTGATTCATGTGTTCTAGGAGTCCCTGCTTGACGAGATGACCTTCAGAGGTCCCTTTCAACCTCAACCATTCTGTGATCTGCTTGTCCAGCCCATGTTTCATCAGCTTCCCTACAAGGTCTTCTCGAAGACAGTGTCAAAATCTCTTCCCTCATGTACCAAACCAATTGTGTGCATGATTTGATAGCACACAAAGACAAAGTTTGAAAATCATGTGAAATAGTAGTCTAAATTAGTGCTTGGCATCCACTTAAAGAATAGTGACGGTAACTTGGGCTTTGACTATGTGTCACTGTGTCACTGCTAATTCAGCTTTGTTATGGTACAAGTAGGCTGTGGTGCCTCAGACATGGCTAAATAGTTTACTTGGTATAGTCATAGCTATGTAGAAACTTGCTTCCTACTGTAGTCTGAGCCCATCCATGTAACCTAACTGTCTGAAGGTTTAGTGCTTGACAGTGCCAGGCTGGTGCTCAATGATCCCTAGCTTTGCTTTTGGGTCCATCTTTTTGAAAGACCATTCCTTTCCTTGCTGTCATACCATAGGGTATACGACACAGCTAACTGTGGTTGCTAGGTCCCACAACCAAACTATCAGCTTCCAGTGGTTTTCCTCATGCCAGTCAGTGGCCTGTTTCCTCTTCTCTGGTTGGCATGCAGGCATTGCTGATCACTTGACAGAGAAGCAGCAGTTAGTATCAGTGGAACAAGAAATATCAATGAGGAAATCGGTTTCTGCAGTGTGACAGAGAAAGGGAAAATTACAATGTCCCTGCAGAACAGAAGAACTTTGTCTGGAGATAAAGGAATGACCAAATACATATTTGTTGAAGAATTTTTCCCAATTTCTTGTTCACAGCAGCCTGTTGACAAGGGCTGGGAAAGAATGTTATGGGGCCTTGGGATAATCAGCAGAGGAAGACAGCATGTTGCAAATGGTATTTTTCTGGCAGTTCACTGATGCTAGAGCTCTTGTCTTTGGGACAGAATCATGGTCTGGAGACTCTGACAGTTAGCTAGTCAGTGGTGTTACTGCCCAGGACTGTTGTGATAGATATCTGAGTTGCCACTATATTTTTTAATTTGTTGTCAGCTTTCCTAGCCCTTACCGGGTTATTGTTAGTTTTGAACACATGATAATCTAGAATTTAACCAAGGCAACTATTGTTAAATAGAGGCATGGAAATGTAGCAGAAGCTAACAAAATTCAAGAGCACACAAGCATCACAAAATTGTAGTCCAAGCACTTTTGCCACTGCTGATTGCAATTGAGTGTTTCTGTAGACTTCCCCCGATGGTCATTCTGATGGTAGAGTTAGTCAAAACATATGAGAAATTTCATATGGTATAAAATTTTTAATTTCTCACAAAGCAGAAATTCAAACAGAAACCTATTTTGAAAACAGAAAACAAACAAAAAAAAAGGAAAACAAAACAAAACAAAACAAAACCCCACAAAACAAACAAACAAAAAAAAAGAAGGTTGGTCTTTATATAGTTGGCAACTTGGCCAGGCTTGGACACCTTCAAATTTTTCACAGAAACACTCTAAGCTACAATCAAGATTCAGCAGAGTCTTGGAGGCTTTAAATGTCAAACTATTAGTTATCAGTAAGAGTAATGATTTTTTACCAGGACTCAAGAGTGGTCTGAATTTCTCTTTTAAATGGAACAATCTATACTGTAAAACCTGAAAAATTACGTGCCCATGATGACATTGGCACAAAATATAAAGGAACTTTAAAAATAAATTTTAGGCACTAGAAACAAGTAAAAGAAAAAAGGATGATATTCACCTATATTACCAAAGGTGATTGGTTTTGAATCAAGCATAGGATCCAAAAGAATGTTCTTCAATATGCTGTCTGCAATTGTGGTGGTTCTAACCTGGCAGGCAGCCAAACACCATGCAGCCACTCATTCACCTTCCCCACCCTGGGGCACTGGGAGAGAATTAGAGGGGTAAAGGTAAGGAGACATATAGGTTGAGATTAAAAAAAATAAAAATTGAAAAAATAAAATAAAATAAAAAAATAAAATAAAATAAAATAAAATAAAATAAAATAAAATAAAATAAAATAAAATAAAATAAAATAAAATAAAATAAAATAAAATAAAATAAAATAAAATAAAATAAAATAAAATAAAATAAAATAAAATAAAATAATAAAATAAAATAAAATAAAATACACAAACAAGTGATGCATAATTGCTCTCCGCCTGCCGATCAATGCCCAGACAATTCCTGGTTAGAGATTCTGGAAGAGAGAAAATTCCAAAACCATAGTCCTGGAAGAGAGAGAGAGACAGCTTCTGAGCCAACTGTCATCTATATACTGAGCATGACGTTGTATGATATGGAATATCCCATTGGACAGTTTGGGTCTATTGCTGTAGCTGTGCTCCCTCCCATCGTCTTGTGCACCTGTACACTAGCATAATATGGGAAGCTAATTTCTTAGCAACAGCGAAAAGCATCACTATATTATCAACATACTTCTTATACCAAATCCCACACTGAATCCAAAACACAGCTATTCTAGCTACTAAGAAGAACATTATCTCTATCCCAGTTGAAAACAGGAGAGTCATGAACAGAGGAAGTGATTAGAAATTATTTTCCATCATGTTACTTTTCTTCTGTTACTCTTCTTACAAAACACATTATAACATTTTAAGGGAACAGTACATGCAACTAATGAATATATATGATAAATTAAAAAAAAAAAAAAAGGGATTGATGTTAAAATATTGAACCAAATGTTATCTCAAACCAATGAGACTTTTTTGGCCATAAGCATCTGTAGGTCATCTATTCATTGTCACAGGATATGAGTAGCTGAGTTGATAACTGTATGTGAATTTGTAGATCAGAAAAATTAACTGAAAAACTCAGGAGTTTAATATTTGACCCTGTAGTCAATAGGGTGCTACTGATAAAAGGACCACCATGAAGAAGGAATTAAAATTCCTATATTTGCAAGTATCTGAATTGCAAACAACATACTATACCAAATTATATATTAAAAGCTCTAGGGAGAAGATGTTAATAGTTCTCAGGAAAATTTTGAACATAAAATGCCATAAATATTGTAAATAAATGTTGTGCTGGTGTAAATAATATAAAAATTTTATTTCATAGTAAATCTGATGATGTTTCTTATTTTAAGAGCCTTATTTTAATGAGGCTTCAAGATACTTT
Organism: Caprimulgus europaeus; assembly: GCA_907165065.1. The sequence goes on from OU015527.1 coordinate 8,349,536, forward strand.
TATCCCTGAAAAACTTAGCACAAATATATAAATATATTCCTCTTGGTCATCTGTTGAGAAAGGATGCTGGTTTAATGGTGGACAATATGATCTTTTTCTCTTGAGCAAATCCGTATCTGTTCTTGGTCACCAAATGAACAGTACAAAGGTCTGCAGAGATCATTAGCCTTTCTGCTATTTTGGTTAATTAGTGATCAGTATCTTCAGTTACGAGCAGACAGAAATCCATACTTAAAACAATACAAAAGATGGGGGCTATCCCTCACACTAAATAGATTTTGGTCTTTGTTAATTGGCTACTAGGTCTGTAAGCTTTTCTTGAACTTGTAAACTCCTTCATGCCACTGGTTGAGGTCTTGCCATGAACTACAAGAGACACAGGCAGATTTTCTGTAGGGAGAGTGTTCTGTACTGTTCAAGTTCTATACTGAGCAGGGTAATAACTGGCACAATGTTTTTTTTCTCACTTTCCAGGACCTTTGTCTCTAATGTACCTAATCTCCACACTTTGTACACTGGCACAGAGCATTAGTAACCTTTTATACCCTTCCCTTCTTTTAGTTTCTTCCTTTGGGCTAAAACAAGTCAAAAGCTGCTATATAAAACTTTATGAATCAAAAGTTTAGTTGTTATTCACTTGGAGTCATAAACTTATATCTGCAGGTATCTTTAGCTGTTTTATAAGCATGGAGTCTGTGCTATGTGATGAGTGTGAGCTGTGTAACCTGACATGTCTGCTTTTCAAAATGGAGCTACATGTAAATGGCTAAGTTAAAATTTAACTGGTGATGTTTTTGTTTAAGTTTAGGATCAGTGAAAAGCAAAATCAGACTATGTAAAACCGGCCAATGATTCTGTTAATTATACTGATCAATAGGTCTTGCCATTACAGTAGTGTTGTTTCCATTTGCAAACAAATTACAAATTATGTTTTTCTGTCATGGCACCTACATTTTTTAAACGTTGTATATCAACACTTTAAATCACATTGTGATATTTCTGCCACTACTTTTCCTTCTTGATATCAGTTTTCTAAAATGCAGAACGATGCTGATGTAGACATCAGACAGTAGACCTGAATTTTTCATTAAGAGCTTAAATGAAGACACTAGCATTTCAAAGCAGGGGTGACAATACGTAATATAAATACAATGTCTGGCTGTGCAGTCTGTGTTAAAATAACTCTATACATATGTGAAATTCTATATAGGGAAAAAAAAGAAAAAAGAAAAAAGAAAAAAAGCTTGCCTTTATTATAGAGAAGTAGTTCAAAATGGACTGTGAATTGTTTGTCTTTGTTAATGATAAATTTATTAAATTATTTAATGTCAACATGGTGCTTTTAGTCTTGTATCTATCAAATCTCATTGCCACACCCAGAATGGAAACAATATATTGATCTAGTAGATCTAGTTTAGGACTTAATCCAGGATTCAAAAACCTCTTTCTGATCTGGACTGAAGATCTAGAATAAAATTTAAACTAAACTGAAATTCATCAATTTGCATAAAGGAGTTTCCAATTTTATTTTCCTAATGAACACAGAAGACAATTGTCAATATCCGTAAGAGATATACTTTGTGAAGAATTTATCAAAAATAACATTTCTTACTTCCCCATCTCTCCTTAATTTATGTAAAAGGTCATGATTGTCTGCAGATAGGATTACAGGAATAAAATTAGAGAGTTAAGGGAGAGTCATTCTTTATATGAAAATCTAAAGAAAAAATAAGTGGTAGAATTAGTGTAGTAGAATAACATTAAAGTGATTATTTTCAATTTATTGTGAAGGACATCTATGCAGTGTGAGAAAAATAAAATTAAAAAAAATCTAACTCAGAAAGTTATGAAGAGGCATAAAGGACTATCTGGAAATTAATACAAAAGTCATCCTAACACTACTTTGGAGAGTTGTTTATACTGCTCTTGCTAACCTTGTTGTATCTGAAGTGCTTGGTAACAACTAACTGCTAGCAACTAACACAAGAACATCTTCCAAAGCAGCTAGCCTCAGAGGATGAAGTCATGAACTTATTTAAATCTATGGAAAAATATCTTCTGACTACAGGAAGACCAAGATTCAGACTTGATGTTTTAAATATGTCCATCCTGATTAAGTGCTAAAGGGTAAATGGAGTGCTAGCAGGAGGCCTGATCACACAGTCATAAATATTTAGGTAGTCCATTCCACTTCTCATCAAAGGACAAAAAAAATGACACAGAAGGACAAAACTAAACAGCAATGAGAGTCCATCTGTTTCTAAGGTGCCAGAAGGTTACACAAGAATTTTTTTCCAAAAGAACCATAGAGTATGGCTTGGAAATATATGTAAAAACTCAAAACAACTCAGACAAGCAAAGCTTTCAAAGACTGACTAGTTTTCTTATATATTTCTAATACTCATGGATGATAAATTCTGGCACCATTAACATAAATATACAACCTTATATACAATAACAATTTTAAATTTATCATTATAATTGATTTCTAGATATATTTTAGAAGTATCCCAACATTATGTTTTGTGACCAGAAAATTCTAATTATGTTTGGACAAGAAAATACAGAAGCATGTTTCTAATTGTACTTCAGTGTAAGCTTTGGAGTAGGGCAAAAGTAGAAATAGGGAAAGGAAATAAATTTTTTAAAATGAGTGATATGACAATATAATTCTTGTAATGTGTGGAAAAAAATTCCACCATTGTATATGAAAATATATTTTTAACCTGCTGAGAAATACAAACAAACAAACAAACAAACAAACAAACAAACAGAAAACAACAAAATTACAAACTGAAGTTTACCTCAGATGGATACATTAAAAATTGGCCTCTGCCCATTATTTCTTTGATAAAAGAAATTTGTGCTTTTCTGAATTAAGCATTATACACAAACTTTTATTTTGACTGATTGACATAATTTAGGACAAAATATGAGATTCAGTTAATGGAAGTTAATCCCCAAATGCCTGTTTTGGGGTTTTAATTTATATGATTTAGTGATGCACATACCAAAAAGTAATGTTTGTCTGTTTAAATGATTAAGAAATAAAGGATGACTGGCAATTATAGAAAACTTAACTTGTGAAAGACAATATTTCCCCATGTTTGTTCCATTTGCTTCCTGGGAACATAAGCATTTTGTCCAGGTTTGATTCCAGCTCCTGATAGTCTTGTGTTTCTTTTGAACAAACTAGTCTGGCCATTCCAATCTGTGTCAACATAACCAAAGATGAGGAAAGAAATTTATTGTGCACATGCAGCTAGAAGACATACCTGGTAATTTTAGCATGGAAGGAGTCATGTCTACCTGCAGTTTTTTACTAGTATGAGCGTTAAAGGTGCCCCATGGTTAGTATTTTAGATATGTTAAATGGGAAATTTACTAAATCTCTTCAGTGAAATGATCAAAATTTAAGCAAATAATTAAACCATCTACCATTATCATGTATTATTTTTCTTCAAATTACTTTTTGGTGAGTTAGAAGCTCAAAGGATTTTGAGTTTTTCCTTCTTGATGATATAGAGTTTTACATTTTATTGTGATTGCTTCTGAGGAGGTTATTTTCTAATGTGAAAAGGACCTTTGTTGTGTGATTTAATTATTATTAAGTTTGAAATTAGCAAGGTCCTTCTGCACAGAATTTAATGTTCAGTAACATTTGGTTCATTTTACTGCGTGTAAATAGCTTCACATTGCTTCCACTTTTCAGTTGCAGTGCTACATATTGTCCTTGATCTGTGGCAGGTCATTCAGCATGTTTGGGGTCTAGGGAGGAAGGAAGTGAAGGGAATATTATATAATTTTCAGTTAATAAAGGCAAAGACACAAAAAAGGAAGTGGAAAGGGAATGGATGTAACTAAAATGTTTTCTTTGATAACTGACACATCTGGTTAATTGCATTTATAAGTAACATATATGCATACAAACATATGTATATGTGAACTAGTTGCAAATGTCTCATTATCTAAACATTTTTTAGTTTTTTTCTATATACTAACTTGTACTTAAGTGAAACTCATTAGAAATAATCCAGGGTGCAAGAAATATCTTTGAAATACATTTAGTGGTATCTATCACAACTATACTCAAATTTTGAGAACATATTCTTTCATTAACAAGTAGGGAGAAAAGTGCTCTTCAAAAGGAATAATTTTAACCCACTCACTGCATATTTCAGTAGGGTTTTATAGCAGTAGTCTTTGACAGTAACAATTGGGAACAAAGGATTGTACTTGATATGTTGAACTTGTATTTAGCTTTTCAGTATCATGTGTCTCGGCTCATGGAGGTGTTCTTAAAGTCATACACAGTTAATACTGTGGTTCAAAAAACAAATCTGTAAAATATTTTGTCATCATCCTTCATGGCTGGATGCGTTTCATTCTTGCACACTTAAGTACATCAATATATAGGAAAAGACTAATTATGAAGAAAATAGATGTTTGATGATTTATCAGACATATTTTGTACAGCTGGCATTCAAAAGGATTTTCAGTGCACTTTAGTGATATACAGACTTCATTCACTTCAGTTTTCAAAGTGAAGCAGTGACTGAAGAAACAGTTTTGAGTTAAGCATCTGAACAAAGAGAATTTTACATGATTTTGTGTAATTGACACACATGCAGATATTTAAATCTCTCTACTAATATTTACGTGCAAGATTTAAGATTGTTTGTAAAAGATACTGAGCATCTTGAACATCTCTGTCTCAGTATTTTCTGAAGTGGCTCAAACCCCCTAGGTTTTAAAAATAATTCCTAGTTGTAGTTGTCTGATTTCTCATCCAAAGTCCCAGGAGATTACTGGTACTTTTTTCTAGGTGTTTGCCCAGCTGCTTCTCAAACTGGAGTGCACAAGGGTCACAATCCACATTTTTGTCTTGAACAGACTAAAAATTTATACATTTTTATGCAGTTACTTTGGAAATACAAAGTAAATTCAGTTTTCAAGGGGAAGATTGGAATTTGATTGCACTAGCCCAGAGCTGTGATGCATCACAGATGCAGTGAGTCTGGCAGATGCCTCTGGATACTTTAGCTGCAAGGTGTGGGCTCACAAGCATGTACCCGACAGGACTCATGCACTATGACTCTACTGCACAGGGAGTGTGTTCATGACCTCTAGGCATCTCATGGCCAGGATGGGACTACTGCATGAGCAGCAGCTGAGCTGCAGGTGTTCAGGGGGAGAGGAACATGAATGGCTTCAGAAATCTGCAACAAGTTTAAATTGCCAGGAAAAAAATGGAAATTGTGTTTGTTATGTAAGTTAAATGGTATTGTCTTTTTATACTTATTAAATGACCTAGCAGCTAAAAGAATGCAAACACTGAATTTCAGAGACTGAAAACGTAATAGGATCCAAAATAGAAATATAGAAATACTAAGACTTTGTTTTCAATCCACAGTGGAGTGGGAATTTCTGTTTACTTGTAAACATCAGTTGCAGCTGGGATAGCAATTGCCATAAGCAGTTTACAGTCTTTCATTGATGCATCTCTTCTGAACTGCAATGACTAAATTTTTGGAAGCAAAAAGTGATTCAGAAACTGCCATTAACCAGACGATGTAAAATGGAAGAGTTAGAAGCCCCTATTCAGTTGCAAATTTCCTACTAAGTCACAATTTATTTTCTTTCAGAAGCCTTCAAAATCCAATACCTGAGCATTTATATTAGGAAACTTTCCATATTGTATTTATTTTGTAAAAGTGGCTGTTGGGAGTTTACCTTATTCATCTGTTTGTTTTTTGTTTTCATTTAAAAAAAAATATGAATTAATATGTCCAAATAACAAAAGCCTTAGAGGAGAATAAAGAAGACAGCAAGGTGTTCACTGTTCATACGGTTTCTGCTGGCAGCAGTAAGAAACTATTTTCTCAAAACTAAACATTTGTCAACATACTGGAAAAAAGAACACAAGTCACCGTGCAGCAATGCCATTTTTTTTGTTTTTATATTAGTCTTTGGTTTTGTGGTAAATTAGTGCAATTAAGTTACTAGCAGACAAATGAAGACTTTCCCCCCCCCATCCCTCCGTCTAGCCAAGGAAAACAACCTTAAAAGTAAATTTGGTTTCAAGTGATAGAGTTTTACATAAAAAAACCTGCATAAAATAACCTTGAACCCAGACTGTCAAGTTTCTACCTGTTAACCCTAAGCTCCATGAATGCATATTTGACCATTTTTAATTAGATAAATTAACATAGCAATGACAACTCATTCTATTTTTTGTAACACAGTATCTTTTTTGCATTGCCAATTAGCATTTCCAAGGAGAGACTTACTTTTCTAGAAATAGATTTTTTCTTCATTAGCATATATTTTCTTGTGTTTTAAGCTTGTGTCTTGTTAGTCAAGTCTTCCATTTTTCTCTACCAGCTTAAGATAATGAGAAGAACCTATAAATAGATGGAAAAAGCCTTAAAATAAGCATAAATGATATTCATCAGTAGTACATCAACAATACCATAAGGGCTTTTTCGTGGATCCAGAACAGTGTCCTAAAGTTTCAGGGTAAAGACAATTAGCTGTTAATTTACTACTGCAAGCTATCTTCAAGCCATTATAATTGTGCTGCAGAGGGAAAGTGAATTTTATTTGCTTTAGAATATTTTCTAATAAAGTAATTATTCTGTCAAAAGTGCATATTTGTCTAGCAATTGTCACTTATTGGTCATATAAACTGATCATATAGCAGGTCAGAAAATTGCAAGGCAGTGCATAACGATGATGCAGTCTACACAAAGTATGCTTGTGAAGCCAATAATAGTGCAAAAAATAAAACCTGTGTGTAAAACTAGCCTGCTGAACAGTGCTTCTGGCCATCTCACTTACATGATGATCTCAGCTCTGACAATTGGTAGTGGTGTCTGTCTAACATCGCACAGTCTGGTGGTTTTTGACAGCCCACTGAGCCAGAAAGTCATAGTTATACCATTCCCTATATGTCCTTTTAATGCACTGGGGGATAATGGCTTTCTTGCATTATTATTAATGCCTGCAGCAAAGGCAAAGTACTTCTCTCACGTTCACAGAAGGCTGAGACAAGTGTTTTTGTTACAGCTATTTGATGCTGTTTAAGGTTTCTTTCTGCTGCTGCTTGACTTCTGAGGCAGGACTACACTGTTAGCAGTGTTTCAGATGCCACTTTGATGCCTTCAGGTCTCATCCCTAGAAGAGTTCACATTAGAAATGTCAGAGAGTTAATGATTGGAACTGATCGTAAGCAGTTTCTTTTTCAAGGCTGAGCTGTTTGTCAAACATACCTGGCTGCTCAAGTTTTTCCTAGTCTCCTGTTCAAGGCACAGTGGCAACCACTTTTTAGATACTTCTAAACAAGTCACGAATGCAGGTAGAAATGTATAAGGTAGAAAAACAAAGACATGGATCTACACCCATGTTGATTTTTTTTCTAACCTATGTGTCACACTGCTGAGGAAATACTATTAAAGTATTATCTATATTTGCTTCCATACTCTTGCAGAAAACTATGTCAATTAATTTAATAAGCATGCAAAACTTCACAGTACATTTCATAACAAGGTACTGTTCTCCTTGTTACTCTCCATCCCTACCACCTGCTGTATAATTTTAAAAATTAGGAGAATAAAATTCTGCACTGATTTTTAATCATCCGTCCTAAGTCATCCAGAAGAAATGTCTTATAATAAAATGTCCTAAAATTATTAACATTACCCAGTCTCTTCAGATACTCAGTTTCATCTGTGCAATTTTTTCTTGTCGGTTAATTTTTGGGGCAGTATGATTGTAGCAATAAAGGCTCTGGGATATAAAACAATTATTTGTTTTTCCCAAAATGACATTTCTTTTTTATTATGATTATGTAAAATTACTTACAAACCAGAATAATTAAAGTGAAAAGAGCACACTGTGATACAGAGTCTGAAGCAGAAGGAGGAAAAAGAAAGCCTGATGAGGAAAAAAAAATAGATTATATCAAATAAAATGAGACAGAATGCAGGAAGTTTGGGAAGAATATGTGAAAATGGACATATTCACTCTTTCTTCAGATCACTGAAAGTTATGACAAACTTTCAGAAGCCAAGAAACTCCCTATATTAAAGAATAAAGATATGGAGACACAATACAGACACTATGCAACTGATATCAATAGGAGGATTTTTATATACTATATCACAGTGAAATAGCACATAAAGTACCTATAGGCATAGAAGATGAATAGAACTTGCTTATTGAAGTTTCAAACAGCTGTAAGATAAAGGGTGAAACAGAATTAAATTGTTAGTCCACATCACCTGAATGCCACTGCTTCTAATGTTATCTTATTAGACTCTGTGTTATGGTCATTAATTAGTAGTCCTTCTCCAAAAGACATCCACAGACTTGGTGTAGTGAGCTTTTTACTAGTTGTTTTTGAAATGCAGAGTGATTAACTCTTCTACAACAAAGTGATTTCTCTTCCAGGAGCTTATCATCACAGGCAAGGAACTGCGCGTGTCCTGCTGATAATGCAGCTATACGCTGGAAGTTTCTGGTGTATCTACACAGCCTTGTAGGGAGTAAAGCCAGTCTGAGACAATAATGTATATGCATAGATATTTTGATCGACAAATTAATGGTTTTCAGTCTCACTGAAAAGCTTTTCAAACATTCTGATCTGGATATCTAGTCATCTTTATGATTCACAGGAGACCACTGTGGTTGGCACAGTCAAAGGAGCTGACTAGTGTGATATACATTCAGCTTTTGCTCAGTATGTACTGGGGAATATGATGACATTTATTCAAAGTTCCTGCAAAGGAAGAGCAATAAAACAATCCTTTGACTGACATCTATTTTGCTCTTTTTTCCTGTTTTTCCCCTCTCCCAGTTCTGAGTAGGTTTTCCATTTTAAACTTAAGCAGGGCATGCTTGCTGTATCACACAACCCTTACAAGTCCTCATGTTTGTTGTTTTGTGGATATCTTATCAAAGGTAGAAAAGTATGCTTTTTCTGGCTTGTTTTATCACTACTTCACATTTAACCTGGGCTCTACAGTCTGTGCTTAATTAATTATTCTACATCCCTCTCAGAAGATAAGCGTTTGCTCAGGAGTAACTGGTGGCATTATTTGAAGACAAGGAAGGCGTACAGGTCAAACAGAGTTTGAACTTCAGGTTCAGTTCTTTGTAATGAACTTAACTGAGAAACAACATTATCAATAAGGCTAAGGTGGGAATTTAAATCACAGTATATGTAGTGACTTCAAATAAAACTTACTATTCCACTCCTTTAAAGGAGTAGCCAGGCACTTGCAGATATAGGGACCTGAACCAATGATGATAGACTATATAAAGAAAAATTAGGAAAATAATGGAGAAGCTGGTATGATTTTTAGGCTGTTTGGAATGCTTTGGAACAGCAGTTTTAAAACCTCTGTTAGTTTCTGGACCTCTGATTTTTTAATTATTCTTTTTTAATGACAGCCTGCAGGGTCCCATATAAAGGCTCTCCAATCAGACATTTTGAGCAAACTATTAACTAAATCTCAGTAATCATAGAATGATACAGAAAAATGGGAAAATATGTCAAATTAATATGTATTTTTACAGACTTACCTTTGCATTTTTTTTCAACTAGCTTTGATACAAGTGATATCTGAAAAGGCAGCATGTAATGCCAAGAATTTCAGAATGCCCATTAGAAAACAACAATCTTTAATGTAATTACAATGCAATTTAGCTATTGAGGTGTTAATATTTCCTGATTTTTAAAATTTAAATTAGTGATAGTGGATTTCAACAAAAAAACAACACAAATCAACAAAATTCTGTAGCAGTTATTATTTTGTATTTTATTCTTCGTATTAGTCTATATTATTTTAATAAATCTTAATTTTAGACTGGACTGCAATAAGCAATGGGGCAGTATTATAGAAAAAATGTAAGATGTTCAGTTTAAAATGTGCATATATCCATTATTTCCATTGCCTTTAAATCTAGTTCACTGTGTCATAGAAAAACTGTACACTGTGGAATCTTTAAATTGCTCCCAGGAAAAGAAAAAGGGGAGGGAGGGGAAGAAGAATGCTAAACTAACTTATTGTCCCTTGGTGTGGCCTCCTTTTTATTAACATTGCTAAAAGACTGCTGCCTCGTGTTGTCCAAAAATTATTTACTGTGTTTACTTTTCCCTGTGATTTTGTCAGAGCTTATTGAAGCATGCTGTCAGTTCTCTAACACAATTTTAAAGGAAGGCTCACATGAATTTCAGATTTTATTCCTGTAGGATAGGATTGCAGAAGTCAAACTTTTATTCAGAGTATATTTTCTTAAAGAAAAATAAACTCTATTCTCTGTGAACCAAAACTAAGGAACTGAGGCTGTGTTTGAGGAACATTATCTTGGAGAAGCAATTCTGCTTATTAAGCAGGAAATAGGTTAGAGATGGAACAAAAGACATCCCACAATATGGATAGTGCTCATAAGCCAGTTACAAGCTCTTTACTCTCTTACCCCAATTAATTCACTGCACTGGGAAGACACTTTAAATTGAAAGCTCTTAGTTTTCTATTACCTCTCTATAACAGCTAAGTCTGCTGTCAGAAACCTAGCTATCTCACTTTGTCTCCTTGTCTCACAGTTCTCCTGGACAGAGTTTTGCTCTTCCCAAGCCCACTGTATATTTTGAAAACTTCACTTTCCATATTAAAACATGGGGCAATTATAATATGGGGTAAAATATCCTTGTTACTATTGTATAACTAAGAGGACTTTAAAAGGAAAGTTATGTTGACTGGCAAAACTATATTGTCTACTGCATATGGAAACTATATGCAGTATAATTATACAGACTGGACACAAAAAAGCTGGGTTTAGATTTTCTCTTAGCCATGTGTTTCATTTTAACCTGAAATCTTGTCTTGTAGTCTCTGGTAAGAGATGTTTCCAATATCACGTCTGGCATTGGGGCAGTGCTGGCTGTCATGGGCCAATGTCATGTTAGGGAGGGTAATAAGAGCTGTGTAATGTGGATGATCATGTATCAGCACCCGAGTAAGTCTGTACCATGCATGGCTTGTACATAATTATACATATTTATGTTAGGGTTCTATATTAATTATTTCAATGTTAGTGTCAAGTACTGATATTCATATATTCTCTGATGTTAAATATATATACATATGCTTTTTTGCAAAATTTGGACTTTATATGTAAATAAATAGTGTTTGACTCTTACCTCTGCAGGTTTCTGTGCTCTTAATTTGACTCTATGACAGTAACACACTTCTTAAGAGAGAGAATAGAGAAATATTGATTTCTACTTGTTCTAATGTATAACCTTATTTGCAAAAGAAAAGTGACACAGTTTTTCATTATTTTGCTGCCCGTCCTGATTCCTGCATTAAGTTCCTCAATTTTTCCACCAGTTGGCATTTGAATTTTTGAGGAGAAGGAGAAATGGAAGCAAGATCAAATTTGTCAAAGGACCACTACTTGACAAATTTTCTATTTGCAGCGTTACTGGCTTATTTTCCCTGTTTAAGTCAATACAAATGGGTTGGTGTGGTCTGCAGACTCGGATAAATTGAATGTAAGAGACTCTGTAACTTCACAATGACTCACTGTATCTTATTTCATACTAATTCTTCTGTGACTCATGACTACAGTTTTTTAGAGATAGGTTTGATTGTGTTTTTTCTCCGTTTCCTGGTTGCTCTAGAATAAACTAGAGAAGAAGAGATTGTTCTTACTAAGAGGTCTGAAGAGTTATGCCTACATGTCAAATCTCTCTTTATTGTTCTCGAGAGTAACAAATTGTCCTACCAACAACCTATAATATGTAGTTGGGAGAGATTTTTGGCCTTAATCACAGTGTTGGGTGTTTTTGTTACTATAAGGAGTTCTTCGTTGATCCTTGATGTAGCATATTCTCTGAGTTTCAGTCCAGACAGTCTCTTGAAGACTATATTAAAGATCAATGAAGGAAAAACAAGGAATAAATCTGGGTTTGGGTGATAATCCCACTTAATGTGAAAGCTCAGCCAATGGACTACCATTTAAAATGTTTTCTAAACTGCTCACTTTGTTCCAGTGAGATGTACTTTCCCAACAAGGTTAACTGAAAGTCTTATTGACTGAAAAACCTGTTTTGTCTCTGAATTGCACATAAAGTGTAGGCAAACTTATCCGAGTTTAATATGTTAATTTTTAAATGAATATTTCTGCTAGAGACTTCACAGAATTAAATATTCTATGGCATCTTTGATTACCTTATGAGCTTTCAAAAATAATTGGGTTTTTTTCTCATCTTTGAGTCAGTTATTCAATGTATTTATTTCTTGAGTATTCCTGACTGATTACTATACTAATGCTTTATTATAATTTATCTATGTTACTTTTTTGTCAGTTTGAGGTGATTTGGGCTACATCAGTGTAATGCTTCCCTCCTTTCTAGTCTGGTTCACGCGAGTTAACCTAATTATCTACAAAAAGTCTATTCAAGTTAGTGAAGCAGTCTAAAGTCCACTCTACAGGTTAAACTGCCAGAAAAACCCATTGTATGCATATCCATTGTAATGTTTTTTAAGTAAAAACACATAGGTACTGAAAAATGTCCTACAATCTTCTATTTTTTAAACAAAAAATCTTCTATAAATTTTTGTCTGTCACCATCCTATTTACAATAATTTAAAAAAAAAATCTCTGAGAAGTTCAGTGAAAGAGAATATTAAGCAACTGATTCGGGAATTTTATAAAAATGCATTTGTTGCCCCCTCTATTTGCATTGCAAACTGGAATCTAAGATAACTGCTGGCAGTAATGCAGGTCGAATACTCTGCAATCCATGTTGCTAACTCAAACAGGTTTAGCATTCATGAAAATGATCAGGTGAGCAATAAAGAAAAATAAGAATGTTTGAATGTGGCTGTCTACAACTATCAAGAGGATTGCAATAAGAATAATTGCAAATTCTAAAGTACTGTTTTTAAATTTGTAAGATTGCTGTTCTCTGGTGTCCTCTGTGTCTTAATTTGTTTCTGTTTTCACTGAAATAGAAGGGCCTTATGTGACTTTCCTTTTTTTCCCATTTAAATCTGAAAATTCAGTCTTCGAATGAATTCATCTTAGGGACTTTTGACATTTTGGGAATTAGATTGTTAATATGTCAAATCATAAACCCTTCACATTCTTTGATTTCACACTCAGAATGTGTCTGCACTGCACAATGCCTTAGGCTTTGATTGAGCTAGCTTGCATAACAGGCATGGAATATCCAAATTTTTAGCTCTGTCCAGGTTAGTTAAAGATAATATTGATACAGAAGGTATTTATTTGACAAGCAAAAATATTTGTAGAAACAATGAACCAAGAATACCATTTTCCAAATATTTGGTTTCACAGTCTTTTACTTATCTTTCAAAAGATAATATGTTCCTACTGGAATGTAAGTTTCTAGAAGTGATTAACAAATTCCGTTCATAAAACAAAATGGAAGAGGTCTAAACATAACTATGAAGGCCACACTGGAAAATTGCATATTCCAAAACCCAGTGAATCTCAGTTGTCTTTGGCTATCCTGTATTGCTGATCATTTCTCCTCTCCTAAAACTAAATCAGAGAACATAAGGAAAAAAAGGAGAATCAAGGATAAAACAATTTCCAATGAAAGTACTTAAGTGTAAAATTACTATAACTATTAAATGAGCTTGATATCCTTGTCTTTGTTATAAAAGCTAAAATGTGAGTTATATGTGAAAAGATCCACATATATTCTTTCTAGGCTGTAGTTGACTTGAATTGGTTCTGTTTGTTATTTGAAGTAATCTGTCAAAGGAAAAGCTACAGCATATTCAATTTATGAAGAAATGTTTCCTTCACAGGCATTTAAAGCTAAAATAATTCAGTTGTTTGATTTGTAACAAATATTTTTCAACAACTCACCTATACAACTTGACCTTGAATAATCTTCTTCCCTGTAATTATGTGAGACTAAAAACAAAACAAAACAAAACAACCCCCCCCCCCCCAAAACGATGAAAATCCTAAAGAAACTTTGGTGTATACTACTAGTGCCTCAATTTATGCTTACAAAGACACGTGTGGTGCTTTGAAAAAAAAAAAAAAAGTCTTTGAAAGGATGTAAAGTTCTAAAAAAAAAAATTAAGCATATTTTTGTGTTGAATACCTTTCTCAGCTAAATTAGCGGGGACATTGAAACAGTATTGTATCTTGTATTTATCTCTATTTGTTTGAGCTGTACAGTAACCTTTTCCTGAAAAAAAGAAAAAAGAAAGAAAAAAAGAATGAGAGAAATTCTTTCTGAATACTCTGTTAATGGTGATTTTATTCATAGATTGGTCAGCTCCTTTGTAGCTATGGTGGGTTGACCCTGGCTAGAGGCTGGATGCCCACCAAAGCCCACTCTATCACTCCCCCTCCTCAAATGGGCTGGGGGAGAAAAATATAACGAAAAGCTCGTGGGTGGGGATAAGGACAGAGAGAGATCACTCACCAGTTACTGACACAGGCAAAACAGACTCGACTTGGAGGAGAGAAAAAACAAATTTACTTTATTACCAGTCAAAATCAAAGGATAGTGAGAAATAAAATCAAATCTTAAAACACCTCCCCCATCCCTCCCTTCTTCCCGGGCTTAATCTCTTTCCTGATTTTTCACCTCCTCCCCCCAGCAGCACAGGGAGACAGGGAATGGGGTTGGGGTCAGTTCATCACACTTTATTTCTGCTGCTCCTTCCTCCTCAGGGGGAGGACTCCTTCCCCCACACCAGCGTGGGGTCCCTCTCACGGGAGACAGTCCTCCACAAACTTCTCCAACGTGAGTCCTTCCCATGACTGACAGTTCTTCACGAACTGCTTTGGCATGGGCCCATTCCATGGGGTGCAGTCCTTTGAGGAAGGGACTGCTCCAGCGCAGGTCCCCCACGGGGTCACAGCCTCCTTTAGGCATCCACCTGTTCTGGCATGGGGTCCTCCACGGGCTACAGGTGGTCATCTGCTCCACCATGGACCTCCATGGGCTGCAGGGGGACAGCCTGCCTCACCATGGTCTTCACCACAGGCTGCAGGGGAATCTCTGCTCCGGCACCTGGATCATCTCCTCCCCCTCCCTCTTCACTGACCTTGGTGTCTGTGGAGTTGTTTTCTCTTACATCTTCTCACTCCTCTCTCCAGCTGCAAAGTGTGCAGCTTTTTTTCTTCCCTCTCCTTTTTTTTTCTTAATTATGTTATCACAGAGGCGTTACTGATGGGCTCGGCCTTGGCCAGCGGCGGGTCCGTTCTTGTAGCCGGCTGGCATTGGCTGTGTCGGGTTGGACATGGGGAAGCTTCTGGCAGCTTCTCTCACAGAAGCCACCCCATGTTGTCCCCACCCCCCCCCTCCTCCTGCTACCAAAATCCAATACAGTAGCACCAGAATAGAGCCAAGCAAATGTTGTTTAGAAATACAGAAAAAATAAATCTTTTGTTGTTCACAGCTGCTTTTTTATTTTGATCCATTACTCTGCCTCAGAACCTTGTCTAAAGTCTGTGTAGCCAATTCTTTCCAGGAATTTCAGATGCCTTCAGTGGGTTTTCTAACTTACTTTCTGAACAGCCTGAAAAATGACCTTGTCTTGGACAGTGACAATTATTTTAGATATTCCACCTCAAAAGTATGATTTTTAAATTTTTCTTACAATAGACAGTACTTTAATATTTAGAAATAAAAGTGGGTTTTAATATGATTTTTATTTTATTCACAAAAATATCGACTATGTACTGTTGTTGTAATCTGACACTCATTAAGAAGTAGATTTCACTTTAAGAGTATTAATCAAGAGAGTGCCTAAGAATATATGCGGTGTATTTTAAACTGCAATTAAAGACAAGTTATCAAATCAAGGTATGCTCATGCATGAATGTGACCTTAGTGTCCATCCTGAGGCTGGATGAATTTAAACAGTCACTTCAGGGCATGGTTGCTGTGGAAATGGCATAATTAATTTTGAATTACTTAATTTAAATGAATGATTTCAAAGTAAGTCAGATCAGAGGTATGTTTTTGTCATAAAGTCTATAGTCGTATGGTTGAGTGAGTATGAAATTTTTCTGATTGCCTTTTTTAGGATTAATTTCCAAAGCACATATCTACAGATATCTTGCCTGTCCTGAGTTTATTCATTGGCTCTCTATTTATTTATGCAGAGTGGGCACACTTCATCAAGACTGGAAGTAATCCAGGTGGCCAAAACTACAAAATGGGGGATTAGCTACCCTTCCAGGTGGCGGAAATGTGAATTTGAACACTTGACTCTTGAGGAAATGAACACCCATTTCCAGAGTGAGAATAGAACATCATCATGTCCCTGCTGATGGTAGGGGGGTTGGAACTAGATGATCTTTAAGGTCCCTTCCAACCCTAATCGTTCTATGATTCTGTGATATGAATATGGGCCCAGTCTTGTGGTCACAACATATTTTAGGAAGGGATTCTTCAAGGATCCCAGCATTATCAGTACTTACCTATTCTATACATTTTAATTACATTTTGAACATTGTCCCTCTGCATTGCTCTCCTCCACTAACAGAATGTTTGAAAAGACTTAAGAAGAAGCAAATTGTGCCCAGGACAAGAAATTCTGTCATGTCAAATCTGGATTAACCTAAGTGAGTCTGTGTTAGATGGCAGCTGAAATGTTTTTGGAGTGCAGTTTTAGAGACGAGTGCCTAAAGTTTGTCAAAGTTTTACTGTAATTTTCTGTTTTGGATCTGTGGATTTGTCTATGAAAATATATTAAATATTAACAATTATTCTGTTCTGAAAAAAAAAATCCTCAAATAAAATACTTTTTCATTAGATCCATGCTATTATACAGGTTTCCAAGAAAAATTCAGTATAGTACACAGAAAAGTCTCTGAAGAAGTACTGTAGTATGATTTATACTCAGTAGATTCACTTGACCGATCTGAATGTTCTTAAGCAGTCCATTTGTTTAAATACCCCAAGGCTTTCTTTGTTTATGAGATGATAATAAACTCCTGAGCTATGAGGACTCCACAGCATTTGTTAGCCTTGACTATGTCTAACAAAATTCATCCCTGTTTTCAGATGTTACCATTTTCTACTGATTTTCTTTCAGATCGAATGGTAGGTAAAGTAACTTGCAAGAAACAATAATGTAATGAGGGTTCCCCATGAAAGTTTGAGTAGTAAATGGCTGGGTATATCTGTAACAAAATTTATATAGTAAATATAGCTGCCTCCTGTCATGTTGACTTACAGGAAAACAAAATTATGGTTTCATTCTTTGCTGCAGACAACAGGATAGAATTTGTCTTCATATATTTCTGCTGCCAGGCACATGGCCAAAATACAGAGTGGACTATACATCACATGAAAGCATGCTTGTGATTTTCAATTGTTCATTCAATAGGGAGGATAGTCAAAGGATTTGTTCAGAAATAAGTTTGTTCTGTGAGAGGCATGGAACTAAGCTAGACATTTCCTTATGTATAAACCTGGTCATACCCTCAGGATAGAGTTTATTACACCCATGTGTACCATCTATGATACAGATGTGGCTGCTGACTTAGTCACCCATCTTCTCTTTATAGTTGACAGAGAAAACAGAGAATTCTTAAGCAGAATCTGACTTATTTTAAATCCCTACCTAATGGTGAGAATACTTCAATGTCAATACAAGAAGCTAGGTAAGTAGATAAGTAGATTTTGACATCTTATATTAGGCTGAAGGTCTGTATTATCTGATTTGATACTATATTTGAGAAATTATTGAATTTTATCCAGTTACTTGTCCTAAGACTCGTAGTTTGTGACCAAGTGAAATATAACAGCTTAAAGTTGTGTAACTGGTATAGCTTTAATTTTATACACATAAATTTGTACCTCAACTGGTACAATTTATTTTGTTTCTGGAACATCTTTATCTGCAGATACTTATGCAAATTCAACACAGAATACTCGTAAGTCTGAGGGTTGATTATATTTGTATCAAATATACAGTATTTAGTTTCATATCCTCCATGTTTCAAGAGTGAAGTAGCCACTGACAATGTGGTATAAAGTGAATACTATGTCTGTAACTGTTTTGTGTGTTTTATTTTCTTTATTTTATTTTACCTCTCCAGAAAACAAACCAAACCAAACCAAACCAAAAAACTTTTGATTTATCATGTTAAATGAATAAAAACCAAAAAATCAATCATTTGAACCACTGTAATGTGAAAAACAAAACAAAACAAAAAAAAGAAGAATTTATGATTCTTGATTCCCTGGATTTGCTCCACTATTAAAAGTTATATACCTAACTTTTAAATCTTGTGTTCTTGACTTTGGCATCAATCTTGTAAATATTTTTCTACTAGGAAGGTCATTTAAATAGTTAGCATTTTTCTCTCTCTCTAATTTTAGAATGTAAGTTATATTATTTAGCATGAGTTCAGTTTGGAAAAAGGTGATAGACAGTTCTCTCTTTTGCAGGTGGGGCAGGGAGCTTAGAATTTATTTTAAAGCCCATCCGATACAGAATGTTTTGCATTCATGAAAAACTGAATTTCATGGCTGCACAGGTTTTAGCTGGGAGAGAGTTAAGTTTAATCATAGCAGCTCCTACCGCGCTATGGATTTGTGACCAGAACAGTGTTGATAGCATAAAGATGTTTTAGCTGTTGCTGAACAGTGCTTGTACAGGCCTTCTCTATTTCTCACACTGTCCAGTCAGCAGAAGAAGTTAGGAGGGGATGCAGCTGGGACAGCTGAGAGGAACTGACTAAAGGGGTGTCCCAGACTATATGGCAGGATGGAGATGATAGACAGGTGGGCCTGTGTGAACCTCATGAAGTTCAACAAGGCCAAGTGCAAGGACCTGCACCTGGGTTGAGGCAACCCCCACAATCAATATAGGCTGGGGGATGATGGCATTGAGAGCGGCCCTGCGGAGAAGAACTTGGGGGCACTGGTAGATGAAAAAATAGACATGAGTCAACGATGTGGACTTGCAGCCCATAAGGCCAACTGTATCCTGGTCATCAAAAGAAATATAGTCAGCAGGTCAACGAGGTGAGTCTGCCCCTCTGCTTTGCTCTGTAGTACTGTGTCCAGCTCTGAGATCCTCAGCACAAGAAAGACATGAGCCTTCTGGAGCAGGACCAGAGGAGGCCACAAAAATTATCAGAGAGATGGAACATATCTCCTATGAAAAAAGGCTGAAAGAGTTGGGGTTGTTCAGCCTGGAGAAGAGAAGGCTCCAGGGAGACTTTATTGTAACGTTCCAGTACTGTATATGTACCTTCAGGAAAGATGGAGAAGGACTCTTTATCAAAGAGTGTAGTGATAGGATGAGGGCTAATGGTTTTAATCCGAAAAAGGGCAGATTTAGATTAAATAATAGGAAGAAATTCTTTACTGTGAGTGTGGTGGCACACTGGAATAGGTTGCCCACAGAAACTGTGGAAGCCATCTCTGTAGAAGTGCTCAAGGCCAGGCTGCATGGGGTTTTGAGCAACCTCATCAAGTGGAAGGTCCCTTCCAACTCAAAGCATTTTATGATTCTATGACACCATGCTCAGTATTAAAATTTGGGGAGAGAGGGAGGAAGGGAGGAGTCTCAAAGTTGTGGTGTCTGTCTTCCCAAGTAAACATTGTGCTTGCATGCACAGTTTTTGCTTCACCTATTAAACTGCCTTTATCTCAACCCATGAGTTTTCTCATTTCCACCGTTGTCACATTTTGCCCATCCTATTGGCTGGTGGGACTGAGATGCTGGCCGGTGTTGAAACATGACAGTGGCTCTGAGTCTTCTGCACCAAGAGCCCATACCAATTTCCCACTGCAGATTTTATTCTTGGTAGAATGGTATGTACACTTATAAGCCATTAAACTTCAAAAGATATCTGCACACTCACAGAATAAAGCACGCACTTACAAATATTTCTAAGTCAATGTGAACATAAGAGTGACCAATGTTTACATGACTGGACCCCACTCTTAGTGCAGGATTTCACTCTTAGCCTTTCCAAATCAGAGGAAACAGAGTTTTCCTACCTTTTCATTCCACTTATTATTAAAAAAAAAAAAAAAAAAAGGCAAAAATTGCAGCTGACAACAAAATTATTGCACTGAGGTTTAACCTAGTCTCCCCCTAACTATTTCACAGACAAACTTTCCTGTTAAGAATTAATTTAATTCTGGATTTTCCTAGTAACAAGTGCCATTTTCTGCAAATTTCATAAATGCTTTAATTTACAATTTAGTTAAATATAATAAAAAAATAAAACATGGACTTTTTATTTTATTACATTAGTGAAGCAAAAACATCATGCTTTTGTCTCAAGCATTTACCTGTGGAGAATTCAAATCAGTTCACCACTCTACCTCGTTAATTTATAATTTTTTTTCAGGTTTGTTTGGCAAATTCATGTTTTCCAGTATAAGATCTTTGAGTACCTTGCAACATTAAGCTTTCCTTTTATGATTTATTTCAATTTGCAATATTTCCTGTGGAGAACAAACTAAAGACACTGACTACATCCAGACTATAAGAGTAACATCTATTCTTTTATAAAACCGCTGACATCTGAATGTGGATAGTGTATAAATTTGGGAAAGCAAGATGTGGTGAAAGATATGTTACATGAAGCTAACCATCAAAAAAGGAAAAAAAAAATCAAATAATTATGTAGCATACCTTCTACTTTCACATATTTTGATTCAACATAAAGACTATTGTCGTTGATAGTGCAAATATATACACTAACAAAAGTATATATATTGCATTTCATAGTTACCCAAAACACAGACTGAATCAAAACGGTTTATAGCATTATTGCTATTATAACAGAATAGAACTCATTTAGCAGTTGATCTGAAATGTACATTATAAGAGCCATAGCAATGAGACATATTGAAGTTAGAAAAAAGCAATAGATAGAAATTTTTCAATTTATGAAGCAGTTTATAAAAAAAAAAAACAACAAAACTGCGAAGACAGAAGTTAGGCTTTCTCTTCAGATGATGCCACTGACTACCTTCCCTGCTTTCAACAAAATATCTTAAAATGTTGTCCTGTGGATTTATTTATCATTTCATTTGTGCCTTAGATAAAGACTTAAGGGAGTATTTACACTTGAATGTTCAAATAAACTTTTTAGGAACCATATTTTGCTTAATTTTTCATCTTACTAGTAGAATAACTTGAGTTAGAAATTATATTTTTGGTCAGCAGAGTAATTTCACTAACTTTTATCATCTTTTGTGGCACTGAAATTTAGTGGCCTAAGTAGGTCAATTTTAATAACCACTAGAACTTTCTGACTGCGGAACCTTGTTCTAGTGAGCTCACATCCAAACCAGCTTGCCTGCAAAGCATTGTTAAAGGTCAGTACATATTATAATGCAGGGAATATTTTTTTTTTTTTCCTTTTTTTTTTCTTGGTAGAATAATGGGGTTGTGGGACAGAGTTTGAGTTGCTTGACCTTTGCAATATGAGTAATATATGATACTAAACTAATTCTTTCTAATGTTTCATTAATTGAATGCTAACTTACTCTGATAAACTACATAAGGTTACTCTGAGTGGTAATTGCAATATAATATAGGAATTCATGATCATACACCATTTAATGGGTAGCTATGAGAACTATAAGTAATTTCATAATTTTATAAATAAATTCCAGCAAAATATCTTTGTGCTCACAGCACAATGACTTATTGTAAGGGGTGGTTGAGGAAGGACCCAAAATATCATTAAGTCAACTTTTGGTTTACTTTTCATAGGATAATAGGGAAAGGACCTATAAAGAGCATCTAGTCCAACCCCCGGTGTCCATAGCCCTTCCCTTGCCCAGTGATGTAGTCACTCCACTATAGAAGGCCACTAGGTTGGTGAGGCGGGACTTGCCCTTGTTGAAGCCATGCTGGCTGTCTCAAATCACCTCCCTCTCCTCCTTGTGCCTTAGCACAGCTTCTAGGAGGATCTGTTCCATGATCTTCCCAGGCACAGAGGCGAGGCTGACAGGTCGGTAGTTCCCAGGTTCCTCCTTTCTACCCTTTTTAAAAATAGGTGCAATATTTCCCTTTTTCCAGTCACTGGGGACTTCACCTGACTGCCATGACTTTTCAAATATCATAGAGTGGCTTGGCAGCTACATCAGCCAATTCCCTCAGGACTCTGGGATGCCTCTCGTCAGGTCCCACAGACTTGCGTACATTCAGGTTCCACAGGTGATCTCCAACCTGATCTTCTCTTTACAGTAGGAGGGATTTTGCTCTCCTAGTCCCTGCCTTGAGATCCATCCAGATTGCCAGTGAAGACTGAGATGAAAAATTTGTTGAGTAGCTCAGCCTTCTCCTTGTCCATTGTTTGGCATCTGTGTTTATCAGGGAGTACACTTTCTTTAGCTTTCCTTTTCTGGCTGACATACCTATAGAAGCGCTTATTGTTCCCTGCGTCCCATGTGAAGTTCTGCTCCAGCTGTGCCTTGGCCTTCCTGATCCCATCCCTACACAAACAGGCAGCATCTGTATATTTTTCCCAGGGTACTTGTCCCTGATTCTGTTGCCTGTGCATTTCCTTCTTGCCTTGTAGTTTGGCCAGGAGATCTCGACTCAGCCATGCCAGTCTCTTGCCTTTCTTGGCCCGTTTCTTACAGCTGGAGATCAGGAGCTCTTACACTCTATGGAAAGCATCCTTAAAGATCTGCCAGTGCTGCTCTGCTCCCTTGTCCCTGAGGGCAGTTTCCCAGTGGGTCCTATTGACTAACTCCTTGAGGAGCTGGAACTTTGCTTTCCTAAAATTCAAGGTTCTGATTTTACTCTTTGCTTGACCCACATCCCTCAGGACTGCGAACTCCACCTGTGTGTGATCACTGCCTCTAATTTTGGTGTCGCCTATTAGCTCACTTGCTTTGGTAACCAACAGGTCCAGTAAATGCTGAGAATTAAGATTGAGATAATTAATTTAGTTACCACAGGATGTAACACTTTTATCATTTACTCAATTAAAAAATTTGGTTTATTCTGGATACAAGCTCCCTTATGTTTCAGTTAAGTATGAAACTATATAGATAAAAATGCAAAAACTAAGGGTCATGTTTGAGGCTACCATTATATTAGTTAAAATACCCGGAAAAAAAACTTCAGTATAGTATTTCAACCACCAAGTCATCTGGCCTTTAAAGCCAGAATGATTATTTAAGTGAAATACTGTTTATTTTGAATAGCATTTCCCAAAAATTAAGACAATTAGCAGCACATATTCTACAAAAGTAATAATTCTTTTTTTTTTAATAAATCAAAATTGTTGCCTATGGGTAAATTATAATTACTGCGTGTATTTTACAATAATGCTTTTTGTCATACACCTGGCCACCAGGGTGTTTTTTAATATTGCCAAGTACTTAGTTTCTTTTCCCTATATTTAGGATAAATATAACCCTCTTTAAATTTGCTACACAGTTATTATCCTGTCATTAGGAATACTTCTACCGTATAATTTTAAAGACAAAAAGAATATTGATCCAAAAATAATTTAACTCTGCAAGTAACAGCTCCCACTATTTGAGGAAAATGAATTGCTTTCTGATCTGCTTCATCAAAATAAACTTAAAAAAAATGTTTTTAGCTACACCTGCTCCTTTGGATTGAGTTATGGTGTGAATAAACAGCAAAGCCAAATATATTAATACAAATTACGATTTTTATCTTATTGTGGCTTTAGTGAACACTTACAAAGTGCAAGGGCTCTTCCTTATACATGGCAGAAAGGGTTCATTCCCTGGTTTGTACTGACAATTGAATTCCCTGGTAAATTGAGGCAGTTCTGGGTGACACAGATCAGGTGTTAACACTCAACCCTTTTCTTTGTTCTGTTGAAGTCTATTAATTTCAAAGCTTTTTTGAAATATTTCTTTCAGCCTTTTCTGTAATTTATGTATGAGTAATTTTCTGGATGACTTCTGCAGACTGATCACTAGCACAAATGTCTTTTAAGTATAGATTGTCCCACTGTTTTTCAAAGCTTTTTCTTTTAGTTCAGCAAGTCAGGAGCTAGTTATTTTTAAGTGTGGCCAACAGCACTTACGCCTAAGCTGGTGCACGGTGTTACCTGAGTCTGCACACGTAATATTCCACAGAAAGTTCATGAGTGTAGCCTGCTAAGCTCTGAAAGCTTCTGAATTAACTTGAAAGTGTCCTACTTTTGCAGAATGGTTACAGATGACTGCATTTCTCAGTTACATGCCTGCTTTGCTTTGCTCTCAAGAAGTCCTTACTGGTAGGCATTTTTAGGATATATTCAATGGCAGCAGCTGAGCAAATGACAAGGCAATTCAAGGTCAGGGTTGCCTTTACAAGAGCAGGAGTAAGAGAAACCATGTTTTACACCTCTCCAGCTTAAGAGTTTAGTCTGTTGCAGAATAGTTGGATATCTCTTAGCCTTCAGTGCAGTTTGAGTTAGGATATAGGGATCACAGGTCATCAGTGAAGAGACTGATCTGCAGATGTAAACTGATCTGCTGCAAGGAGATTGATGCATGGTGGCTAGGAGAAAATTGGCTATGTTTCAGGGTAAGATGAGGATGGGAAACTGCTATGCAGCAAAATAGCTTCAGATTGAATCTAAATTGTTCAGCAGTGGGTAAGAGCTCCATATTATGAGTCTGATAACAAGTACTTTGCAGAAAGGTATTCTGTGTGAAACCTGCAATCCTAAGACTTTCATACCTTTGGTAGGAGGGAACAGCTCTTCAGTTGTGTGTCTATGGTGACTCATCAAGGGGCTCTGTGCTGGCTGCTCTGCAGTTGTGGGCAGTCTGGCATCTGTGAAAAAGATGATGGTACAAGGGTTACTAAAGAGATGCTGACTGTGGCATTTCCATGAGACTAGTTTTTAATTTTGCATCTTTTGAATCGCTCTGCTAATGCTGAGATACTGTTTATTTAGTATTTAATAGAGGTTGCTGTGAAAAAAACCTAAAACAAACCAATCTTATTTATGCACTTGGATAAATAAAAATGTGTACAAGAGCTTTTGTGGTTGGTGGTGTTTTGTTTTTTTTTAATTAATACTTTAATTTATCTTGGTGGATAAATAAAAGCATTAAGAAAAGAACAAAGAACTGAGAGTTGGGGCAGAGATGGGTGCTTGCTTCAGACTACTGACACTCGCTGAGCATCATGCCCTCGGTAGCTCCTGTTTGCAACTCATGCAGCAGCAGTGATGGTGAAAGCTTTCCAGCAGATGAATCTCCCTGGGTAGATCCACCAAGATATTAACTTGGTTTCTGGGACACAATTCTCTGTCTCTCAAGGGCAGACTACAATAAATCACTCTTATTAATTGGGAAATATAAATAGGTCAGCTACTGTATTCCAGGTCATTGAGTATCTGTATCTCAATGGTTGCTCATCTTTTGAACTTTGGTTTGGACTGTGTGAGATACCACAATGGGGACAGAGGCGGCCACTTTCTCCACTCCAGTTAGCTCTTGTTATGCTGAGGAAGCATCTGAGCTCACTACTGCTTTACTTTTGGGACGGATGGCTCTGCCCTCACCAACTGGAAAACAAATTTCTTGGTCTTAGGATCAACAGCAGACTTATCTGGTAGCACTGATTGCTGCATATGGCTCAGAAAGAGAAGGTTTGTCTTCCTGAGAGTATTTTAGTGTATGGTCATGTATTAGATATCCTTATTTACATCCTATTAGATCTAATCTATATAGTGAATTTATAGTGACTTCAACATTTGACTTATAGCCAACTCTGGTATCACTAAGTTGCATGCTGTGATCCAGCTCACTGACAGAGAGTAATTTCTAAAAGTCTTAACAATAAAATCCATCAGAAAGGAATCTCTCCACTGTTTGCAGGAAGTAAATAAAGTGCTAAAGAGATGTAACTTTGTAAGATTTATCTACTACAGATTAAATTTAAAATAAAAACCAGAACACAGTATGTTGGTTTTTGTTTGGTTTTTTTTTTTAAAAATAATGATACCTTCTCACAGATGCTGTGTTTCTGTCTTTTGCTGTCAGATGAAGCTTTGTGACACACGGGAAACTGATGAAATCTTTGCAGCAATGCTAACATGTTTGCTCCAACCCTGTGACGAATAAGAGCCACAGTGACATCCCACCTAGCTCAGCCTCAATGAGCACTTCAAAATAAGTCGTCTTCTGAATTAGGCTGTACCAACACCAACTGATGTTTTTGTCAGTGCTGAGGCTGTGACCACATCTGGCAAGCACTGAGTGGTTTTAGGCACATGCTGAGCTGGCTGCTGCTGCGGCTGGCAGTGACTCGTAGTGCTTTGCTTGCAGTCCTGAGAGGTCTGGTGCTTCTCCACTGGTGGTGAACTTGATGGTGCTGGCTCCACGCTGTTAGAGTGCCTTTCTGTCAAAGCATGAAAGAGAAAATAAATTTTTTAGGATATTCAGCTTTGGAGAAAAAGGGATAAATAAAATCAGTAAACCTTTACTTATTCAAGTAACAAGAGAAGTTTTCACTGCACCTTAAAATGCTTTTGTTAGAACTATTGTAGGCAAAATAACTATACTACCTACTATAGAAATAACATTTAGAAATAAGATTTAAAGAACCTTAGAATAAGTATGTGCACAAATACTAGATGGGACAGACTAGAGAGCTGGGCAATCACCAACGGCATGAAATTTAGCAAAAGCAAGTTCAGGATTTTCCACCTGAGACAGGGTAATCCTAGTTACACGTACAAATTAGGGGACAAAAGGCTAGAAAGCAGTCCCATGGAAAGAGGCCTGGGGGTTTGACTTGATGGCAAGTTGAACGTGAGTCAACAGTGTGCCCTGGCAGCCAAAATGGACAATCACATCCTGGGTGCATCAAGCACAAAATACTGGCCAGTCAAGGGAAGCAATTGTCCCACTCAACACTGCCCTGGTGCAGCCCCATCTTGAGTCCAGTGTGCAGTGCTGGGTGCCTCAATATAAAATGTAATATTTTCACTGGGCTAGCCCTTGGCTAGCAACCAACACAGCCGTTCACTCACTTCTCCCCCCGCCCCACCCCCAGGGGGTAGGGGAGAGGATTGGGGGGCAAGGATAAGGAGGCTTGTAGGTTGATATAAGAACAGTTTAATAATAGAAATAAAAGATAACTTAAAATAATACTAATATTAAAACAGTAGTGATAACGATAACAGTAACAAAATATACACATGAGTGATACCCAGTGCCTTTGCTCACCACCCGCTGACCAAACTCTGACCATTCCCAGATAACGATCCCGGAGGAGCGACAATCCCGAACCGAAACCACAATCCCGGGAGAGCGAGAGCCCGAGCGACAGCCGGAGAGAGCAAGAGAGGAGGAGCCCCTCATGAATCTCCTGCCCATGGAGGACAGGAGATGGAATAGCTCCTTGGCAGAGCCAAATGCCCATGGAGCTGATTCATTGCAATATTCCTTGACCCCTGAGATCTTGCGCTTGAAGACGCACAAACACAAAGCCCTTCACTTCCAGTGACAAAAAAGCAAACACTGAGATGTTCTCAGTGTCTCTCTCATAACAAGTCCCAGGCTGAAAAGCAAAACACAGCTCTATTCTAACTACTGAAAAAGAAACACAGCTCTGTTTCAGCTAAAAACCAGGACAGAAGGACAAACTATTAGGAGGTGTCCAGAGGAGGGTGACGAAGGTAGTGAAAGGCCTCAAGGTCAAGTTTTACAAGAGGTGGCTGAGGTCACCTGGTCTGTTCAGCTTGGAGAAGATAAGGCTGTGGGGTGATGTTATTGCTGAGGAGTGACTTCACCACTGATCTGTTCTCTTTGGTAACCAGTGATAGAACATGAGGAAATGAGGAAATAAGGCTGTGTGAGGGGAAGTTTAGGCTGCACATGAGGAAAAGATTCTCTGCTGAGAGGGTAGACAGTCACTAGAAGAGGCTTCCCAGGGAAGTGGTAGTGACACCAAGCCTGCCAAAGTTCAAGGAGTATCTGCATGATGCTCTTAGTCATATGGTTTACGTAGTCCTGAGAGGAGCAGGGAGTTGAACTTGATGATCTTTATGGGTCTCTTCCAGCTTGATATATTGTATAATTTTAAGACTGAATTGCTATGTATGGCTTTAAAGTTTCTAAACAGTGAGATTTCTCTTTCCTGTGTGGCAAAGTTGTTAGAACTTTTTGAACTTCAGAGATAAAAAGGAGCTAATAGGTCTCCAGTATTGAGAAAAAAAGAAAAAAAAAAAGGAATATTTCCTGTTATTTGCTGTGTACAACCTTATTTCATCTTATAGTATTGGTTTTAATGAGTCTGTGTGGGGAAAGGAATGACTTCTTGTTACAGTGTCTTCCACACAATTATGGATATTTCTTTCCTAAAAGTAGTTTTAGCTTAATTATCTCAATGAAATGGAGAGCACTAGAACACTATTGCAATTTTAAGAAAATTATTTTGTAACTTCCACAGTGTATTCCCTTTCTTCTCTTCAAAAGGACTACATCAATCGTTTGCATGTTGCATGGGTGGAATGTCGTTCCTACTTGGACATTTTAAGCTTTTTTGAAATAGCTAACTGCAGACTGCCTAGATTTGTTACATATTTTTTCCTCTGTTTCTTACATAAAAGGTAATTTCAGTTAAGTAAAGTGGGCTGGCTTATTGGACTAGTTTCACAACACGAACCTAGGACATGCTTGTGTTTGTTGGGTAATGTTTTAATGATCCCTCAGCCAGCTTTGGGATCTAGCATATCTCCATGGGGTAAAAGCATGACAAGCAACAATATTAAGTCCACTTTTAAAGGTAGTGTACTCTGCCTCTTAACAAGACCAACTGGTTTAGACTTGGCTCTGCACTTGATACAGTGATATTGTGGCCTAGTGCTAATTACACATTTACTTAATTCATGGTAACACTTGAACAAACATTTTTAATAAGTATTTCTTTTCTTGTTTTACTTATAGATATTCATCTGATGGAGATGTTTTGTGGATGTTCAGTCATGTGCAAAAGGCAGAGGAAGAGTCCTTCTTTTACACAGTACTGGTGCTGAGCACTCCAGTACAGAAATTTTGGGTTTAAATCATACCTCTAAGGAAGCACAACTATATTCTGGGAAACTCTCATTTCTCCTGTAAAGGACACCTCATATTTTAGAGCTTTTTACATGTTAGTTGGAGGAGCCACACAATTCTCTCTTCAACTGAAATATTTTTTCCTACTCCTTGAGAAAATGGTATATTATACACTAAAGGGACCACACATCATCCTTTTGGAAGAAAGAATTTCTTTTTTTCCTTGAAGAGGGAATTTAGATGCCTAGCTATAAAGGAAATCTCAAAGATGTTTATCTCTTCTTGAAATTTATATCTAAATCTCTGAAAGTGCCTCTGGTTCTTAAAAGCCACTTCTTACATCACTGTATATCCCTCAGTAGTAAAGCTATAGATTCCTTTCTCACTTGATTGTCCACTGTGAATCTTGAAGTTACTAGTTTGAATAATTTTGTTTTATAAATGGGTGTCTTCAATTAAAAGGTAACTTATATTATCTCAGCAACACATATTCCTACCATGCTTATATCCCCACTTAGATTTCAAAGTATATTTCTGTAACTGCTGCCCTTTGATCATGGAAAAAGCTTTATGTCCCAGACTTTTAATTAAAGAACTGCCCCTATAAGGCTTTTAAGATCCTTAAATAGACAAGGTTCTTGATGGATAATTGGATAAGTCATGTTCAATTGCATTCCAAATAATACAACTGAAATAGGCGATAGAGAACAGTTGTAGAAGCATAAAAAGAAGCATGGCAAAGCAGAGCTGACTTCCACATCCAATACAATAAGGAGATTTGGAAAGGGAAAAGTTGTCTTCTGAATCAAGGTCAGTATGCTGATATTCATTTATGCTGGATCTTAATCTTTCTTATGTCCTTATAAGATGCCTTCTCTGCGATAGCCTTTATTTCTTTTGCAAGGTATATCTGTGTGTTCCAAAAAGTACTATCCAAATTGCTCTAAGCAGAGAAATACCCAAAATAAATATCAGATTGTATTTCTGTGTGGAAAAAGTGCTTTGATCATACATATGTAAACTAGAAAATGAAGTTGTCCTTACCAAATCAGGCAAGTCAGATTGTATATTTTTAAAAAAATGTCTGGCCAACTAAAAGTGAATTTTTGTTTGTTTGTTTGTTTGGTTTTTGTTTCTCAAATAGAACCTATAGTACCATCAAATCTGCAAATAATGTGCAAATAGTAGGACACCTCAAAGTTATTTGTGATTTTGTTTTCCTGCTTTAAGGACAGATGTTCTACAAAAACTGTAGATTTGGGGGCTAAGTTGAAGATCAAATAATGAGTTTCTTGTGAAAAGTAGTACAGAAGAGAGGGTGGAAGACCAAAATTCATTCATTCATTCACAGCTACAGTATGTGTGAGTATTCATGGTATAGTTCAGTAAACGCTCTGGTAGGGAAAAATGTTCATTCTACTTGGGAACTTGGAATAAATTCCAGAAGATAAAGGACAGAAATTAAATAGGCTAATAAAAATATACAAAATGCTGCATGACTCAGATAATAAAATCAGAATACTGACAGTAAGGAAGGCACATCTTTTAAATCAAGATATAATACTTAAGGTAACTATTTCATACAAAAAATCCACCCCCAAAACCAGAACCAAAACCCCAAAAAACCCAACCGAACTCTAAAAGATGCATTTAATTAAGTTCTTTATGTTTTTAAATAGTTCTGTAGCATTTTTTAGCTAAACACTATTCATTCAGAAAGAAGAAATAAATCAGATTTTATTCTTCTAAACATTTCTTTCTGTATGTAGCAAAATCGTGTCTGAGGGTATTTAAACACTGTGCAAGCAGCCACAGACAAGGCTGTAGTCCTGAGCTAAGGATTTGTTCTTCCCAGACTCTCTCCTCAGCGACAGCAAAACAGCTTGTGATCCTGTTTGTAAGCTAGAAATTAATGTCCACCCTCTAGTACTCTTGCAGCACTCGCTGTCACCATTTGAGAAAATGCAGTAAAGTATAATTCAGAAAAGTTAGCAAAGAAAAGCTAGCAACAAGAAATGCTGATCACAGGACTGGAAATGTAGTTGCATCTACTCTCTAGGGTAAAAAACTCTTACTGAGATCTCCAACAAACACCTCCATAATCCTTAGGGTAAGACTGAATATTTGTATCAAGAGCAAAGTTTCTATAAGAGGGCTTTATTCAAGAAAATGTTCATTTGCTTTGACTGCTTGAATATAACTACTTTTATGGTCAAGTGCTCAAACTACTTATTTGCAAGCTATGATTCCCAGTGTTTGCTATCAGGCTTCTGAGTGGATTTTTGGGCCAGCTCAATGGTTTGTAAAAAGCCTTAAAAGCATGAAATATGGATGTAATTTTTTTTTTCTAGTCATGGTGAAAGAGGTTCTTTATAAATAGACACCAGTAAGGCTGCTCTGTGATGCTGTGCTGGGAAGAGGAAAGGAAGTGTGCACTCTCTTCGTCTGTTACCTTGCTTTCACCGTAATAAAAAGCAGGCTCATCAGAAGCTACTGAAGGACTGATAATTAAACGTTTGTTATTTATTTATTTTTAGTATATAGATTTCATGTGCAGTCAAAATGTTTTTCTTATGTGCAACCCATATGGCTTTCAAATAATGAAAAAAACAGTTTATTTTGGCATGTTCCTGGAAACTCACAAAGCAAAGATTGTAACTAAAGGTATGACGACACAAATGTATATGCAAATATGGGTAAAGAAGTAACTTCTTTCTTTCTTTCTTTCTTTCTTTCTTTCTTTCTTTCTTTCTTTCTTTCTTTCTTTCTTTCTTTCTTTCTTTCTTTCTTTCTTTCTTTCTTTCTTTCTTTCTTTCTTTCTTTCTTTCTTTCTTTCTTTCTTTCTTTCTTTCTTTCTTTCTTTCTTTCTTTCTTTCTTTCTTTCTTTCTTTCTTTCTTTCTTTCTTTCTTTCTTTCTTTCTTTCTTTCTCTTTCTTTTTTTCTCCCCTCCAAAATGCCTTTTCTTGCACCAAAGCTAAAAAGGAAAAATTCTCTGAGGATGCTTCAGGAGGGATACAAGAGTCTTCAGGTGTATGAGAATTTTTTTTTCTTCTTGATAGACAGAAAAATAAACACTATCTCCTTGCTTTCAGGGACATCTTGTCCAAGACTGAGCCCTATCTGCTACCAGCAGGAGATGTAGGAACCATTAGGATGAAAGAAAACCAGTCAGAAACCAACTGCTGCAACATTAGAGGGAGTTTCCCAGCAAAATAAGCAAGTTTCTGGAGAACATCGGGTGGATGAAAAAAATGAGCTATTATTAGAACATTGTTGCCATGAGGGAGCGTGACAGAAAGCTGCAACATAAACAGCAAATTCAGCACGGGGAGGTGATGGAGCGGCTATCTGACATGCAAAACTCGCCTTTGCAGCCTCTCCTCTGCCCTGGGGATTTCATGAGCAAGGTCAGCTCAGCTCCTTGCTAAACATAAAGCACAGGTACGCCTTCAGATGTGAAAAGTGCAGCAAAAAAGAAGGAAGGAAGGACGCATCTGGAATCACATGTATTGCATGTAACAAAAGTAGGGAGAGAGCTCTTGTAAGATTTGTATTCAGTCAAGACATGTGATAGTTTT
Organism: Caprimulgus europaeus; assembly: GCA_907165065.1. The sequence continues at coordinate 8,382,158 of OU015527.1, forward strand.
AATACACCAGTTTTGCAAACGATATCCCCTCCTCCCAATCTGTTGCTGCTCTTTGTTGCTCAGCTGGTTGAGAGCTTTGTCTGTGCTTCCTATCCCATTTTATTTTATGCATTTATTTAGTTTTATTTTTCAGGATGGGATAGGAAGGAATCCAAATGAGAAGTGGGTTTTTTGCTTCTATTTCTGTGTGATTGTTTACTCTCTATGTGAATGTAAGCTGCTGTCTGTACTGCTGCATTTTATGACTCAGAAATCCTAAGGAAGCATTAATTAAAATAAAATTCTGCCTTTAATAAATTCTCACATAAGTTTGGCTATTTCAGCCCTAATAAAAAAAAAAAAGAAAAAGAAAAAGAGAGAGAGAAAAAAAAAACCCCAAAACTACAACAACAAAAACTAAAAGCAATCTGTCAAGTTGGAGATACATTGCTGAAGTTGCATTATCCATTATGACAGCTCCTCCCTGGCCAACATTTTACATTGTTATGATAATTTGTTCTGCAAAACAAGTGTGTGGGCACATACGGCATCCCATTATTTCTTTTGCTTACTTGGAGTCAGACCTTGTTATCACAGGTGTATTTTCTGGCTGCCTCCTCCTTCTGTGTAAATGAACACTGGCATCAACCCACTCCAGGGAAATTCTCACTGTCTCTTCCTTGCAAATGTTACGTGGTGCAAAGGACTTCCCTGCAACACATGGCAATTCTACCCTTTAGCATTCAGTCAGTTGTGTAAGCAGCCTCAAGTTGCCTGTAATTGCCCAGATGCACATTTTACAACCATCCTGCAATTAATTGCAGCTTAGTGTGCAATTAAACCTCCTTCTGCCAGGTGCTCTCACATCAGGACCATACTTCATCAGCCAAGGCACAGGCAGATCAGCCAGGTTTTGGCAACTCTCTGGCTTCTCACATCCTGCTTGCAGTTAACCATGACAGTCAACAGATAACCATTCTCTTTGGCATTTTCCTCATCAGCACCATTAAAGGAGGGATCACAGGCACATATATATCATGATAAGCCTTGCATAATTCATGAAAACTTTTCACATAGTCTGCTCTTGGTATGCTATCAGTCCTCGCTACTGAGTGCATTTTGCTTCATAAGTGTCTGGAAAATTCCTCTGTGGGAGCACTATTGGCTGATCAACAACTGCTGCAAGCTGTAGGAGGCACAATTAGTCACATTTCTATTAGCAGCACCCTGTTCTGGCAGAACCTCTTTCATGGATGTGGCTGTGAAATAAAGGAAAGTGGCAAGGTTTAATTTGGGGAGGTGGCTTGTGCAGGCACCCCTGGTGACCACATCACTGCATGACAATAATCTCACCATTCTTTGCTTCTCAATCTTCATCAGAGCCATTGATTAGGAAACATCTCCACTGTTGTTTTTGCTATTCCATTGTTCTCTCTCTGCATCCAGCGGATGTGGATTTCTTAATAAAACACACAGTAGGTAAATCAGACCAACATGATGTTATCAGTTTTTTCCTGACACTGTCTCAGACTTTGCCTGTTTGCTTTTCACCAACAGAGTTATAAAAGCTAGAATATCTCCAGTTTGACCAGTGCCAAACAAGGAAGCAAACCCTTGTCAGGAATGCTGCTGTTTATTTTCTGAGCAGAAGTGCATTTCTGCATTGGTTTACAGGAAGGACTTTGTGCAATATAATTTGCAAAATCATTAAGGTGACTGCTTTGCTTAAAAGCTCAGTGTAGTACACTGCTGTAGAGCCCCCAACCCTGTCCCAGACAGCTTCTTGGCTCCTCTTTTGCTGAGACTTAACTGTAATAAAACTGTATTTTGTATAGACACACACAGACACATATAAAGTCTGAAGTCTCACTCTATTTTCTACAGGAATAAGGATTTCTAGGATCCGTCTGTGCCCCAGAACTGTCCTTTGAGGCTGCAGTGTAGTCCACACAGAATAAACAGGATCCAGTATCTCAAACGCATTAGACATATAAAATGGCTGATAATGTATCCATTCAAGTGATAGATTACTGGAAGTAAGTAATAAAAGTCAATATAAATAGTTCTTTATTCAGAAACTTATGCAACTCATTATATAGTCCTTCCACTAGCACAAAGATGATCAAGTCTGGAAATCATAAAAACACAGTGCAGATACTGCCTAATACAGCAACAAATGGTCTGTGAATCTGACATTCTTTTGAAAGGAATAATATATCTTCAACGTTATTCAAAGAACAAAATATGAAGTCTCAAAATGTTGGGTTGGTTGGGTGTTTCTATCTGTTGTTTGAGAAGGAAGAGAGGCTTTTGATATTTTTGGCATAGTTAAAATACAACCTAGAAAACATGCATTGTTGAGTTTGCCAAACTCAAAACAATCTGTATCTTAGAGATTACGATGTAGCATCACATCTTTGCAAATTATCTTCCTATGGGAAATAACTTCTTACGGTTTTTGAATCAGAAAATCTTTAAAGTTCTAGGGGTCCCACTGCTCCAAGAGGAGGTAGTGAATACTAGAGAAGAAATATTTGTTGAAGGTTACTAAATACATGTAAACATCTGGATTGCACGATTTGAGATACCTTCTTGCTCTGATGGGGTCTGGGTATAATATTGTCCTCTGAGGTAGATGAAGCAATGAATGCTTCTATCTATGGTTTGGGGAGGAAGTACAGTAAATGAAAGTCAAGAACCAAAGCATCAAGAAAAGTAAAGTTATTATTTGTGCTGCTGGCTTGTGCTGTGAGGGTGCAAACCAGAGACTGGAGGAAGAGGAAGAGAGCCCTATGTAAAGAAAAGTGTAGCTGAAAAAATATAGCTAAGCACTTTTGAACTCCACAGGATGAAAAAAGTGAGTCTAGTGAATGACCCCTCATGTTAGCAGTGAACCTGAGGCGTATCTACCACTTCAAACACACACTGCTCAAAATGATTTTCCAAAATACGAGTTTTCATTTGAATATCTCTGATTTGCACACATTTTCATGATTTCTCAGGCAGCAAACTGGCTCTTTTCTCATATAATTAGTGTCTTCTCATATCTGTTAAACAAGCAGATGGTCACACAGTTTGTACACACAGATTTCCAAATGTTCCTAGTGTTTGACTCTTGTTGATGGTCACAATCAACAACATCAAACAGGATCCTCTCCAAATTGTGATAAACCAAAATGACCGTTAAGCTGGATCAAAGGCAGTTATTAATTTAGTTTTAGTAGACTGTTCATTATAGTCATTATAGTAATGCACATTATATTATATAAATATGAGCACTATGCTAATAGCCCAATTCTGCAACAGTTCATTCAAAGGAGCAGAAAAAAAACTTCCAAATGAGATATCTTATGATGAGACTGCCCAGCTTGAGGCATGTCATTTGCTGGAGTAACACAGTAATGGTAACTACCCTGTGGCGACTGCACTTTGTAAAGCATGGACAAAATCAGGGGCACAAGAAATCGCCTGGGTCCCAGTCAAGTTTGTCATATGAACCAATAGTTGTGTTTTAGAAAAAACTTTTCTAGGTATTTTGGTCATATTGCTTTTTGGAGTTTGAGGTAAACTTATTTCTATTTGCAGATAGATAATTCTATAGTTTTCTCTTGTTTTAGAGATAGTCCACATAAAAAGGCATTTGGTTAACATGTCAGTAGTTTGTAGAGAAATATATATATGTATCCTACAGTCTCTATATATTTATAGAGTCATAGAATCATAGAGTAGTTTGGTTGGAAAAGACCATTGTGATCATCTAGTCCAACTGTAAACCTAGTATTGCCAAGTTCACCACTAAAGCATGTCCCTAAGCACCACATCTACATGCCCTTTAAATCCCTCCAGGGATGGGGACTCCACCACTGCCCTGGGCACCCTGTTCCAGTACTTGAAAACCCTTTCAGTGAAGAATTTTTTCCCAATATTCAACCTAGACCTTCCCTGGCACAACTTAAGGCCATTCCCTCTTGCCCTGTCACTTGTTATTTGGGAGAAGAGACCAACACCCACCTCACTACACCCTCTTTTCAGGCAATTGTAGAGAGCGAGATTTCCCCTCAGCCTCCTCTTCTCCGGACTTAACAATCCCAGTTCCCTCAGCCACTCCTCATCATACCTGTTCTCCAGACCCTTCCCCAGCTCCATTGCCCTTCTCTGGACACTCCAGGGAGTGTCACTCCAGAGAGGACACTCCAACACCTCAATGCCCTTATTGTAGTGAGGGGCCCAAAACTGAACCCAGTACTTGAGGTGCAGCCTCACCAGTACCAAGCGCAGGGGCACAATTTCTTTCCTGGTCCTGCTGGCCACACTATGGCTGATGGAGGCCAGGACACTATTTGCCTTCTGGGCCACCTGGGCACTCTGCTGGCTCAAGTTCAGCTGCTGTTGACCAATACCCCCAGGTCCTTTTCTGCCAGGCAGTTTTCCAGCCACTCCTCCCCAAGTCTGTAGTTGCCAGTTCAGGACCTGGCACTTAGCCTTGTTAAACCTCATACAATTGGCCTCAGCCCATCAATTTTGTTGAATTCATAAAACTTGTGACATAACAGTAAAAAAAATCCTGTATGCAGGTTTTTGAGTATAATTCCCAGCAGCTCTCCCTTGGAGTCAATAAAAGTCCAAAGGGTTGAAGAACATGAGAAATCTTCCTCTTGGCGAGATCAATAATCCATCTAGCCTAGCACACTATTTACAGAAGTAGCAATATGAGATGCCATTTAGTCAGAGTATGTGAGTTTGGTTTATTTATTGGCTTTAATCATTAATAGAATGCATTAATAAATGAAATAGTGTTTCATATATGATAAAGGAGCAAGAAAATTATTTAAAGCAAGAAGACAGAATTACTTTTGCTTTCCCACCAGCTATTTATTAACTCAGTAAATGTATAAAATCAGGATTTAAATAAACATGTCTTTCCCATGGATCTCAAAATGTATGGGTCTTTTTGAATGTTGAAAGTGCAAAGAAAGCCGAAAATAGGCAGCAAAACTGTGAGAAAGTACAACTGCATTCACTGAGTGTCCTCTGCAACCAGCAGGAGATTCTATTTCCCTCCAAGTCAGTGGATCAGAGACGAGACTTTCTGTCTTCATTCCCAACAGAATTCCCATCTCTTTCCCTTGTTGTTAAAGCACAGCCAAGGGATTACTTATCCTGACCTGTACACGCGTATGCAGCTAGAGCATGCCCTGACCACACGACATGCTCCAGGTACACAGAGGCACTCTGGAGTGCCACACTGTTAACTCTCACTGCTGTTCCCCTTTCCCCCTCTGAATATCAAATGAAAGCATAATGCTATTGTCCTTCTCAATGATGGTTGATGTAATCTTCATGCTGCCTAAGTCCTCGTCTTGTCAACTGTGGTGATTTCACCCACAGGTAAGACCATGTGGTCCTGCACTCAGTTGCCCCCACCTGGTGAGATGGGAAGGGAATCACAACAAAGGGGTCATGGATTGAAAATGAGGACATGAAGGACTCACTCACTAATTATGGTTATGGGCAAAACAGACTTGGGTTGGGAAAGAAAAATCAATCTAATTCGTTACCAATCATTGCAGTAGGGTAGTGAGATGTAACAACCAAATCTCACAAAACCTTCCCCCACACCGCCCCTCTTCCTGGGCTCAAATCACTTTGCTCCTGATTTCTCTACCTTCTCAACCCCAGAGGCACAGGGAACAGAGACCGAGTGCTGCAGTCAGTTCACCTAGGCTACTCTTCTCATCATGAAGCCCCTCCTACAGACTGTAAAAGTCCAGGAACCAAGTGTCCCAACATGGGCTTCCCATGGAGTCATGGATCAATTTGGGTCTTCAGGCACAGCTCCTAGCTCTTGCATGGGGACATCCATGAGCTGTAGACAGGCCTCTGGTCCAGCACACCTACTCTCTGCAAGCTCTGGGGTACGCCCCTGGGCCCCCGCTCTGGTGTTGAAGGTTTCTGGGATCTCAGTTCAGTTACACGTGCCCTCAGGCTCAGCTTTCTGCTCCAGTGTGGAGTTCCCTACGGCCTACACGTGGGTCTCTGCTCCACCATTGAACTTCCATGGGCTGCAGGGACCTCATTTACCTCGTACTCCATACTTGTTGAACTCAGTGTCTGAGGTTCTGTGTCCTCCCTTCCTCCTCCTTCCTCCTGGCAACAAAGCTCTCTTTTTGTCTAGCCCAATGGTCATCTTTTGTTCAGGTCAATGGCCTCTCCTTCAAGTTCTATCCTCCTTCTTTTCAGAACCGTCCTTCCCCTCATAAATATGGATTTGAAGAGGCATTTTTTTCTGTGGTTAATTGTCTCAGCCTGGACTGGAGGTGGGTACACCTTGGATCCAAGGGGAGTTTCGCGAGGCTTCTCACAGGAGTCATCACTGAAGCCCCTTCCCCCACTACCAAAAACACCCCCCCTCCCCTAACATATCAATGCAACAAAAAAAAACCCTTATTTAAAAAAAAAAGTAAGGACTGCAGTTCTTTGTTTTGCTTTGCTTTGCTTTTACTTAAGAGACAGGGCAAAGAGGACTACCAAATGGAATATTTTCCCCAACAGTGAAGAGCAGGATAAAATTGTTACCTCCTTGACTTCAACACCAGTGGAGAAAGAAGAGTAAAAGGGCTGCATAAAATTGATGGTACAAGTAGGATGATTGGTGTAGTTGTGATAGTCTCACAACTGAAGACTGGAGCTGCTCTAATTCCTTCGCCTGTCCAAAGGTATTTCCCCTTACTCAAAGACCTAATTTTGATACAGATAGGTAGCAATGAAGAACAGTTTCTTTATTAAATGACTTTGTGCTAGAAATGCTTTATCTCAGCAAGTCATAGCAAGCAAAGTCTTGCTGATTATGTTGTCTGGCATAAGAAAAGAGCAACACACAAGGCAGCTGGTATCTAGAGGAATAGCAAAAGAGTGAAAGGAAATGCTCTAGGGTGCTGTTTAGAGCAGAATATTCAAAATCATCTTTTGTAGAGGCTCATGTCTCATCACTGTGTCTCTAGGGAGAGCCAAACAAGACTAGCTTCCTAAGTCAGATGGTGTGAATATTTACTGTAGTTTCACCATATTTGGAACACTCTTGAGATCAAATTAATTCAAATTACAAATCCTCCTCTTGCCACTGCTAGTCATTATTATCTCATGGTGTTTGTGTGAAGTAGATTTGTTTACCTTTTCTCTGTTTTTAACCACAAGGTCTTTTACTTACATTTATGACTAGTGGCAGGAGGATTAATGAAACAAACAAAAAAAATTATAAGATAAAAGTTATCAAAAGAGTAACCGTACAATTGTACAATTATGAGTGGTGGATAATGGTGAGTTCTTTAGCTGCTTTCTTATTCTATATTCCTCAGAATATCCTTTCCAGTGTTTTGTAATGACAATTTACTGTGCACCATGTGGTTAGCATATGAAACTTTTGATCAGTCTTCATGCACATGCTCATTCTTATCAATAACAGACAAAGTTGCAGTTTTAAAGAGTCAGAAATGACATGCAGAGTAGTGTTGAGCACTTGAGAACAAAGCTACAGTACTTTTAAGTATTTGATTTATAATTTTCTTTTGCAAGCCATTGATAAGAAGAATTTGTACATTATGTCAGACATGCACATCATTACTGTAAGCTAAAGCAAAGATCTTACAATGAAAAAAATACATGCTGGTAAGTTCTCCAAAGTGCCTGCTACTGTATTTTATCAGAATGCATGTTTTGGAAAAAACCCCATTGAATCTCATGCTTCAGAACTTAGAGTAAGGTGCAATTGTTTACCACAAAGAAAATTAAATGGAAGATCTGTTGTACTACATTTCCAAATTCAAAAGTCTCTCCTGTTTCTTATGTTATTTAGAAATGCCTTTAGTTAAGTATGATATTTACATATTTGTGCGTACTGCCATCTGATAACTCTTCACTAGCTCTCACAGAAGTCTGGATCCCTCTCTTGAGTCCATACTCCAGTGCAAACCAGAGCCCATTTTCACTCCTGACATTTCCCACTGGGGAAACTGTCCGCCTCATTTGAGCTGCAGGGTGAGCCAAGATATGCTGATTGAAGATAATTGGAGAATTTCAGCTTGAGGGTGAGCCTGAAGTCAGTATAATCAGTTCATAAATTCATAACAGTATCTAAACAACTCCAATTTGAGAACTCGAATAGAAATCTATTCCCAAGGACACCACACCATTTTACGAGCTCTATAACTTTTTCTCTATAAAGTCAAGTGAAAAATGAAGACAAAATTTTTGTTTTTATAATAATCTTCTTCTAACTAACTCTTAGTTACCATTAATCTTGGTATAATTAATACACTTTTAAAACTTCAAGGAGTTCCACCAAAATCAAGTGATTCAGAATCAAGTCCCAAGTTCCTACAATAATGAAAGTATAACAATATAAAAGAGAATTATGTTAGAATAAAGAAACAAAACTATGAATATATGTTAGCTATACTAAGTCATAACAATCTGACAGAGACATAAATTACAATTCGGTATTTTTGAATGAACAGTAGCAGAGATCACTACCTGCTGAACCAATAGGCAGTTAAAATATGTTGGGGAAAAAATATTTTGGAGTAGAATGGAAATAAATAAAAAATGACTGATATGGCATTTCTGTGAGAAAAAAAAGTGAAAAAAGAAAGCAAGACTGTGAGGGTAGCAAAAGGAGGTGAAACCAAATTATCTGTTGCTAATTTATATTGGGCTGTGTTTCTGAGTAAAAAAGTTAATGAGCTGGGAAAAAAAATCTCAGTATTTCAGTGCTGTAGGAGCACTGCAAACTCCTGAAGCAGATGTGCCATCAATATAAAGATTAAAGTCTTGGACAATGAAACAGTTTTTAAAAGAGCACTTTGAAGTTGTAAAGTGAAAAAATTTTGCAGTAATTCATCCAACAAGCTTCAGGGTGCAAGAGCCATTAAGTAGTAAAACAGAGACAAGAAGTAATGCAAAGTTACCATTAAGATAATCAGATTTTTTGTTTGTTCTTTAGCTTATTTTAAGCAATGTGATTGGACTCTAGAAGAAAGAACATTTCAAGATATTGTTAGACATTACTACCTCAGGATTTCAGAGTTCTGTGCCATTGCTCCACAGACCACAGGAGGAAGTATTCCTGCAGGACAAACTGTTATGCCTACTCACTAATTCCTTTACTCCACCTCTGCTGTGTTGCACTAGATTCAATTAATTATATATCATGTTTAAAATTTAGGTACACTAGATGCCTCTGACAAAGACTTCATCATTGAGTCAATTGTTAATTAATTTACTTAATCTACTTGCTTAATTTTGAATAGTAGATACTTGAATAAAGATTGACTCGCTTTGCTTGAACCTTTAGAGCTTTAACATTTGGTTTCTGTCTACCTTATTTAATAACTATCTGTCCTTCAGGAGAAAGTCTGAGTCACTATGGCAATAACAATAGCTGTCAAAACTCTATCCAATGCATTTGATTAACACATCTCTTAACTAGACCTTTTGAAATAAATTAGGATTATCCTGTACCTGAGAAAGAAATAAATTGATTTCTTCAAGGTCAGTTTTTGAAATGAATTGACCACCAGTTCTGGTGAAACCTACTTTGATTGTTGGTATTTGGACTCTGTATATCTCATATCTTTCTTTGACTTGACAGTTCAGATGACAGCATTGAGTTTGATAGTGGGCTAGTAAGTAAGAGCTAAAATACTTTAGTAAACTGAACTGTGAAATACACTCTAAAAACACAGGGTTTGCAAAAAAATCCTTGAATTCAATCACTTGCCACACTGTATAATCTATCATGAAAATATTTGTCTCTGTTCCTGAAAAAAAAAAAAAAAAATCCGCTAACCTTTATAAAAAAAACAACAACTTTGTTTTGTTTGGAACATTTACCCCATTCCAAGTTTAAATGCCATCATCAATCTATTCACCTTTGTCCTTGTGCAAATATTGGGTCAAATATTTTTTCTGAATTTTATCTTGCATTTCTGTTATATTTTGCTTCTGAAGTACCTGTACAGATTATTTTTGTACTATTTTTCAGTTGTGAACAGGAAACCTTTTATTTTCTCAGTCTTCTCCTTTATCCTGTAATCTAATTACCCTGGGTATCCTAGGAGCTGTTTTGCACCCTTTTGAGCTTGATCTTCTTTTCCCTAAACCTTCAACCACAGCTGAGTAGTTTGTTCATTTTTTTTTTATATAGCTCATGTAGAAGTTATTAACAGGTAGATGACAACCGAATCTCTCTATTCCTCTCCTGATTTTGGCTTCTAGGTTTTTAGTGTATGTTCTTGTTATTAGATCCCAATTAAATTGTTTTTTATATATAGATTTCATTCTTTCTGCAATTCCAGTTTTCAAAATCACACAGTACTTGCCATGTTTCAACATATAACGGGTTTCCCACAGACTTCAATAGCTGTGCAAAATCCATTTGTGAGCTATTGATTTTGATGACAAGAGGACTAACATAAATCAATAGAATGAACAGAAAGCTGGCACCAAGAATAAGAAATTTATATTAAAATATCAACCTTGAAATGAAAGAAAATGGTAGTGCAAAATAAAATAAAACACTTATAATTCTTACAATTCTTACAATTTCCTGAACCTTTTTTTTTTACAAGCCTCATTTAGATTGTACCCATCTTGGTTTGAGGTGGGGGCGGGGAAGGATAAAAAAAAAATACATAACTTCTGAGTGGGTTTGTCTGAGGGTTTTTACAAATCTTTTCTTCAATGAGAGTTTCCAAAGTTTCCTACTATTTATTTAGATCATAATTGTCTACACATACACTTAAGAAAAACCATGTCTCAGGTGCTTAGCCGTATGATTAAACTATCCCTGAGTAGACAAAAGTGTTTATAAAATTTTTCTCCAGTTGAAATGGTTTCTAGAACTATTTTATTGATTTTATTTAAGGAGGTTTTTTTATTTATGACAGTGTTGTTAAAATGTATATTGTAAAACAGCAAGGCCGTCTTTATATTTTCCCTGGGCTGCAGTCTTCATAATCTCACAGAAGCCAGCTACTGACATCTGTAGAAGTTGAAAAATTGATCTTAGATTTATGTGAGAGCATTAGTTTTTGAAGGACTTTCAAAGACATCAGTGTAAGTCCAGAATTCAGAAATTTCCAAATGTCTAACATAGATTTAAAACTGGTATCTCTTCTAGATTACTTTTTTCTAGGTTAACAATCATATTGTACTATTAATTAAAACTGGAGGCTATTTCTGCAAGTTTTGTTACAGAATCTTTGCATATTGAGTGTTATGAGGTTTACATATCAGAATTTTCTTACAACAAAAGAAAACTGGTTATTTTGGACAGAAACCGTCAACATTTGCCTACTTTAATTCTTCCTCCAGTAGCAAAACACTTACAAAGTTCTGGATTAAAAATATCTGTTTGTCATTTTGAAGTGTTTGTCATGCCTTTTGGAAAAATGTGAGGAAAAATCATTAACTCTACATTATGGGACAATTGTTTTTTTTTAAATTACTGTTGTTTACCAGAGCTATTAGAAAGAGCTGTAGGTAGAGAGAATCAAGTATTAATTTTGGAGACTAAATTTATGTTTAGTTTTTTTCTTTTGGGAATTTTTCATGTCCTTAACTTGCACCACTCTTAAGACTGAAGAAAATGTTCCATTCATTATTAATCTCACATGCAAGGATAAGATGGAAAGTATGTTGAATTGCAAGGTACTTCTTGAGGAGCTGTTCAAAGCATATTACTGCTTGATTCATTGATGCCCATGCAATGCGACTGGACTTAGCTAGCCTTCACTGTGAAGTACAAAATGTTACACACACATCTTACCCTTGTACTTTTACTTAGTTTCATTTCAAGATACGTGATCCGTGCCATTGAATGCATTGTTATGCAAATGAAGTGATTGTGACTTTATATCATCTTTATATCTTTTTCTTTCATTCTCAGAAATTAACTTTGTTTTCCACTGAATTATCGCCACTGAAAAATTTTTCATATTTCAGATAACAGCTCTATTAACATTAGGCTATGGACCATAAATAATGAACATTTAGAAAACTATGTAATTATGAATCTTTTTGTATTTCTAAATGGCATGGCAATTACAAGCTTTGGAGTATGGAGAGATAGTTCAAGAAGCATTGAGGACTATACCCAAAATATTTATCCCAAATTATTGCATTCATGCTCTGTTATCATTGGACAGCAATAGATTCAGGAGTATTTGGTGCTGATTCAGAAAATAAAGTCCTTTTCATCCTCTGTTAGGTTCTGATCTCTTTTTAGAGGAAGAGTTTCTAAACATTATAGTGTGCAGATTTGTAGGTGACATAGATGTGGCTACATATTATACATAAAAAAGCCTAATCCTAGGAATTCTTTGTGAGGTGCTGGGGACAAGGAGGTACTACAAGTCTGTAAGATTACTATTTTCTGTTTTTTAATAAAAATAATGTTAAATTGGTCCTAAAATAATGTTTTCATTTTCTGTTTCCCTCCTAATAATGAGATAATTAATTTTAGAATATGAATATTTCCTACTCAGGAAATAAAAAACTAACTGTATTTCCCAAATGCTCCAAAGGAGTTAGCTAAACTTATTTCAAATGCTTTCTGGTGTTCATAGCTTCAAAATAGTGTTTTAAAAAATCTTTTCCACTAGTTCCAACTTACATCATCAGAGAGCAGCTACATTTGCTGAAAGTTAGGCCATCAGAAGCATAAATTATCTTTTTTTTCTGGAATAGACTCTCTATGTCATTTTAGGACATGGTCTGGGGTGGTATTTTCACATACTGCTACAAGTGAAAACTTCTCTTGGATTATGAAAAGCATACAGCATTGACCTAACATTGTTCTATTCTGATTAAAGCATTCAGGCCAACAGCAGCAGGGCTTGGTCAATATTGAACACTTTCAAATATGCCTTGTAAATACACAACAACTAAAGTATGTAGGATTTCTCACTTATTCTACTTATTTTTTTCCATATAATATAAAGGGTTGTGCAGTTGTTTTATGCTAAAATAAATAATAGCCTTAGAGATAAGAACTTTAAATTGCCCTAAAACAATTACTTTGATCATCATCTTATAGCAAAAGACAGCCTATACTTAACAACAAATTCTATGTGTGCACTGTATTAATTAACACCACTGTGAAGGACACCAGCATAAAGCAATACTAAGCAAGACTGTTAGAAAATGTGGTCAGAAAAGAACTCCCAATCCACTAACTGAAGAAGACGATAATGCGTATTTGGTCAGAGTTACGGACTTTGTTCAAGAATATAATTAATAAGATAAGTTGGCAAAAATTGTTTAATAATGCAGTTATCTGTGCCTCTATGGAAGAACTCCCTAATTAAAAATGTAGCAGATAAGAACCCTGAAGACCATAGAGTTTTATTGCTTTTTCTTCTATGATAAACAACATTAATTTTACCATAATTGCAACATAGCTAATACTTTCATTTTTCCAAGGACATTTTTCTTTAAATTACTCCATTCAGCCATGCAAATGAAAAGGCAACAATTTGAACATTTACTGTCAATAATTTATGCATATATTTCTAAGGGATTCAGTAGCAAAATTGGCAAATTTTTAGTCATACAGATAGAAAAAATCAAGTCAAGTGATTTACCAAGCATAACAAAAATATCGGTAAAGTTGTGTATTCCAGGCCATGCCTTTCACAATACAAATGATCCCTTTTTGTACAGAACTACTCTAGCACTTGTGGCTTAGTTACTGAATAAATTATTATCAAAATTTAAGGACACATTTCTCAAAAGCTCAGAAACAAGAATGAAAGCATTATTCGTGCAATAGTATTTTTTACTAGAGCACAGTCGATAAATTGTGGGAAAAAGTAACTTTATGTTAAAAATGCTGTTGTAAAACTGTTTTGTGTAGGGTTTTTTTATATGCTGTGGAAGCTTGTTGAGACAGAAATCTATTGTTTCCTCCAAAGACAACACAGAAATAAATCAAACCCAAATGACCAAATGACAGCTAAGACTTATGAGCAGCAGATGGCAGTAGGTTATTTATTATTTTTACACTGTGTTTCAGTGGATCTATGTTTCAGTCTATCATTCATAGAAATTGCAGAGAATATGTATATAGTAATTAATGAGGGCTCTAAATCCTTTTTATATTGTTTACCACTATCATATGCATCCCGTCTCCTCACCCTAGCATTGGAATTTCTCAATCTCAACGTGCAAGGAAGGTGATCTCAGTAATAACATTGTGCATCACCAGAGAACAATGTGCATACCTTTTTAAGCTCTACTTGTGGCTAACTTTTGTAAGCAGATATCTGCACTGGTTTTTCAAAGCACTTTCAAAAGTTAGAGGAGTAATATAGGACACGTCCTCACTTTAGAAAACTACTGTGCCATATGTAGATTCACACATACCGATGGTTCAGAGCTGTTTTTAACAGCAGCAGAGTAGGTGGAGGAAATAAATGACTGGAACTAATATGTCTGAGAAGAGAACAAAAATGGTATCAATAATATGAGTATATTTGTGAGAATGATACCAATTCACTCTAAGCAGTCTTGCCCAAAATTCCCAGTAATTTTGAGGAAATTACAGAGCTACTCAAGACTTGTGTGATAATGCCTCATGAGAGTATGCAATTGAACTGGAGAATGGGGAAATAATGGTAGTCATCAGTAGTAGCTTACTATATAATAAATGTCTTTTTAAAGTCACAACTGCAGTAGGGAAAGCATTAGAGAGGCATTGATTTTTGAAATGTGACATTCTAATTAGATAAAGAAAATGCAGAAACTTTTCAAGGGAGGACAAATAGGATTCATGCTTCCTATAATTTCTTGTAAATATTTTGGTAATGATGGTATTTTTTCATTATAGATAAAAATTCTTTCTGTTTTCTTTAATTGCATGTGGCAGCTTCTTTTGGTTATAGCTATTTGTGCAGAGTATAATCTTAAAGAATTTCCAAAAGAAGGAATATTCAGGTCATATCTACCTGCTGATAACAGTTTATGTTAGAATGAGTATGTGCTACATGTCTTATAATAGAGGAAACTACGATTACTTTTGCAAGGATTCCAGTTAAGAAATATGCTGTCTCTAAATTTTGGAGCACTTACATGAAAACTGAGTGAAAAGGCAAGTAGGACATAAGGGGAAAATGGTAACCACTATTCTTCAAACTTCTGTCTGTGTACTGCTTTTAAAGCCATAGGAGAGTGTAGTGGAATCTGGTTTAAAATACAGGATATTTGATATTCATGACTGTAAAAAGAATAAATGGTCTTGAAACCCAAAATTTCCTTCTGAACACTAGAAAAACTATGATTTAGTAGAAATATATACTGTAGGCAAAAACTACTACAGTCAAATTTGAATTTGATGTTGTAAAGAATAACATAAATAAGTCTTTCTTTGCATATCTGTTCCCCATAATGATGGTCAATGCATCTATTATTATTATTATTATTATTATTATTATTATTATTATTATTATTATTATTATTATTATTATTATTATTATTATTATTATTATTATTATTGGTTAATATTTAAGGTACCAATCAAGTTACTCCTTATAATCTGTTTGTCATTTACAGTAGTTTACTTTACAGTTTCATTTAGTAGTATAGTTTAATGCTTTTTGAGAAGGTCTTGAATAGACCATACTGCATGACAATCTTTTTTATTTCAAGATATTGAAACAGATAAGTAAGATGTTGGGGATTTAAATTAGTCAAGTTTCATTATCTGGAAGAATAAAAAGAGGACTGTAAGTCCCTGATTCATCAAAACAGCTCACAAAGACATTTAATTCAAACTAATTACCCTCATTGAATTCAGTAATCACAATATAGGATGAGTTGTGAGGCTAAAATGACTCTGGGGATATAGTCACACAGGTGAGAGACTACATGAAGGTGGTACACTAGCTGTTTAACTTCAATGTCTTTGATTTTGTAAAGTAGGTGAGTATAGGTTTAAATCCAGCCTCTCTGGCCAGGCTCTTCACAGTGGTGTCCAATGATAGGACAAGGGGTAATGGGTGTAAGCTGGAACACAGGAGGTTCTGTTTGGATTTGAGTAGGAACTTCTTTACTGTGAGGGTAACAGAGCACTGGGACAGGCTGCCCAGGGAGGTTGTGGAGTCTCCTTCTCTGGAGACATGCAAGACCCACCTGGACGCCTTCCTGTGTGAACTCATCTAGGTGTTCCTGCTCTGGCAGGGGGATTGGACTAGATGATCTTTTGAGGTCCCTTCCAATCCCTGACATTCTGTGATTCTGTGATTCTGTGAGTTTTAATTGCACATGGGTTATATCTAACCATAGTTTTCCACAGATATTCAATATATTTTGTTTTACTAAGCAGAAATGTTCAGAAAAGGATTTATTTAAAAGTATAAACATTCAAACACTTAAGACAAATGTAAAATTTGCCTTTTACACAGTGTTTTATATAAACTTGCATACTGAAATAATTAAACCTCAGGCCAGAGTCAGTATTAAATAATCCTGTAACCAATCGCACCTTTAATGTTGCACGCATAAAAGCTATATATTTTAGTTTATTTTTTTGACAAGTCAATATGGGCAGTACTGCATAAATTGTCTGTTAGATTGTAGTAGTTACTATTTGTTTTTCATTTTATTTGAGTAGGCTCTTATATATCTTTAATCAGATAATAAAAATAGTATTACATATTACTATAACAATGAAAACAGAGCAAACTGAATTTTCAAGTAAGAGCTGTTTGGGATTTGTTATGTGCTAAAGAAAAACTGGAGTAATAATAAGTTGGACAGCTTGCATCTGTTTGTGAATTCTTTGTAACATGAGTCACACAAGTGGAGACAATTCCTTTCATTCTCCAGGGATGCTGGCTTCTCATTTGTATTCAGGAACCCACATCACTCTGGCTTTGCAGACTCTTATATTGGAATTAGGTACCTACATATCTCTGAGGAGAATGTTGTCATCCATTTGAAGACAGGGTTGTCAACCATTAAAATAATCTTTATAAATAGCTCATTCAGGTTTCATCAGCATATTTCTCCTCCACTTTTTGTGAACAGTTTTTTCTCCAGGTACCCTGAGCTCCTGTCCAAAGATAGCATATAATTGTTAATCAGACAGGATTTTGCTAGTGCAGGAAATCAGTCACAGCCGGGGAACAGTTACAAGCTTCTGATAATAAAACTGCCAGTGGCACTCAGGACAGAGATGGGTGTTTTTGCACCTACCAGTGCTGCAATGCTACAGCCATCACCTCCTTCCCTGCCAGGACTGGTGCACACACCCACTCACACACTCTCCTCTGTTTCTTGTAATTCTGCCACTAAAATGACTTCCAATCCCACTGAGCTACTATTGTGCATCTGCTGCTCTCATTCCTCTCTACACAGAAAGATTTTCCATGTTTTCATTATTATGTTATTTTACACACTTGTTCGTTAAATGCTCGGGAACTTTGAAGTTTGTGCAATGTTAAACTGAAAGGCAAATATTCTACATTTCTATTCACAATACTGCTGAAAGACAAAGAATATTTGAGAACTGGTTTTGGTTTTTGTTTTGTTGGTTTTGTGGGATTCTTTTTAAATTTATTAATTCTAAGATTTTAATGTTGAGATTTAGTCCCCTCAGATTAACTGTCCAAACAGAGCTTTAACCTTGTGATTTTAACATGTCATGCTTAGAGAATGAATGTCTTGTAGTGATGTTCAGCTTTTTCTGAGTAGGAATTAAAAACTCCCCAAAACTAACCACATTGTTTAGTGATCCTCCTTGTTTGCTTATTAACATAAATGTATGTGGTATGCTAATGTTTTTATTAACTTATAGCATTTAAAGATGTGTATAAGAAAATGCAGAAAGTAAAGTTCTTGGCATATTAATATCCGGTAGTTAGTGAGATCTAAGACAAAATTTATCTGTAAAGTAGGAGAGACACAGGTAGTAAGTAGATAACACAAGACAGAAGAAATGAGTTTACTGACAGTTGTAACAAATATCTGACAGGCACAGCTGCAGTGGTGGACCACACCTGCAGGAAGATGGAAAGGTCCTCAAAGTTGAGGACACGACCCGGGTCAAGAAGAAAAAAAAACGTTAGCAACTGAAATGGGGAAGTCATTAAGTCAGCAGAAGAGAGCAATTTCCTTGTGAAAGCCACAGAAAAATCCCGATTAAAATCAGTCAAGGGTATTGTTCTGTGCAAAATGGTTTCTGTGGTGATAAAAGGTTACTTATAGAATCATACAATGGTTTGGGTTGGAAGAGACCTTAAAGCTCATCCAGTTCCAACCACCCTGCCATCAGCAGGGACACCTTCCACTAGACCAGGTTGCTCAAAGCCTCATCCAACCTGGCCAAGAACACTTCCAGGGAGGAGCAGCCACAGCTTCTCCAGGCAACCTGGGCCAGTGTCTCACCACCCTCACACCAAAGAATTTCTTCCTCAGATCTCATCCCAATCTCCCCTTTTCCAGTTTAAAGCCATTTCCCCTTGTTCTCTCACTACCTGCCCTTATGAAAAGTCCCTCTCCAGCTTTCTTGTAGGCCTCCTTCAGGTACTGGAAGGCCCCTAGAAGGTCTCCCCAGAGCCTTTTCTTTTCCAGGATGAACAGCCCCAACTCTCTCGAGCCTTTGTATTCCTGGGAACACAAAAATTAGATAAGAAATTTTTGTAAAATAGATTTTCTTCAAAGTCAATTGAGATTTTTAAAGGAGTTTTAGTTCTGTAACTTATTTCCTCCACTGTTTTTTTCTTGAGTTTATCATACCTACAACATTAAAATAGGCAAAATGTAAATGCAGTTAAGTCATGGAACATGTTAAGAAGACAGTAAAAGAAAGAACAACCGTTAAAAAGAGTAACAGTAAAAGGAAAAGGAAAAAAAAAATCAAAACCAAAACCAAAACAAATCAAAACCAAAACCAAAAGCAAATCACATTGCAAAAAGTTGTGCAACTTTATAAAACAGATTGATGACTAGGTAAAGCAAGTGATGAGCAAAGTGTAAATGAGATGTGACTGCAAAGATTACATCATAAGGAAATCTTAGAAATAGGTCAATTTTGCATGTTCCTTTGATAACAGACAAAAATTGGAGAATGTTTCAAAAGCAAAAAAAAATGCCCCTTGGGCTTATGTGTTCTGTGTGTACAAAAGAGAAGGGAAAAAAGGAACAGACAGTTCAGCGCTAGGAGGGCATGTAACATATAAGAGAGATAATATGTGCTTGGGGAATATATGCATCCAGGTATTTCTTAAAGGTCACAGTGACTGTGTTTAGTCATGTACTACAAGGCTGTTATAAAGGAAGTGATTAAAAGAATACAGTGCACCGATATGTGAGGTAGTTTTCTAGAGAAAGAGAGAGGTTAGAAGGTGTGACTGGGGTATTATAAATATCTAATAACGCAAAACTTTTCTGTAACTAGCACAGTGGAATTAAAAAATAAAATAATAATTAAAAAGGTAAAAATACATAAAGACCAGCTTCTGGCCTGTGTATAAAGAGCTCAAAAAATAAATCCAGATGTAAAAGTTTTTACATATTTTACCTTAAAAACATTTTTGTCAAAACTCTTTACCTTTTGACTATTTGCTTAGCTCTTTTTCTGTGGGTCCTTATTGCTCCCAGTTTAACTGTGATTTTATTAGCATCTTGAACATATACTGAGACTGCTAAAACAATTCATGTAGTTGATGGACTATCATAGTCATTAATGTCTTGCAAAAAACACTCAAATGCTCACACCTGGTGAATATAATAGCATAACTAAAGTTAGAACTCCTGATTGAACATTTTATTTTTTTGTGAAATTTATTTTATAATTATTTTTTTCAGATTTTTTTTTACTGATACCTAGGGCCAGGTGAAATTTACATTAGTTTCATCTGTGCCTGTACATATATTTTTTCAGATGGTGTTACATCCTATCACAAAATGACAGAATGTTGGAAGTTGGAATGGAACTCTGAAGGTCGTCTTGTCCAACCAGCCTGCTCAGGCAGGGACCCCTGGAGCACATGAACCAGGATTTTGTTCAGATATATATTTTTTTTAATATCTCCAGGGAGGGAGATTCCACAACCTTTCTGGGCAACATGAAGTAATAAAAATATCTTGTACTGCTGAACGTCTTTAAAAATGACAAATAATTACTTTTACTGAACATCCACAAATACCTGATATTCTTTCTGATATTACTGGTAACCTCTGTGAGGGAGTTCTTGCCACTGCATTCAATTGGACTGGTTGCTAGATATGTGTCGGTGAGTCAAAAGAACATCTAAAGAAATGAAAAATCCTAAATGTGATGTTTCTTATTAAAATATTATCCATGATATGACCTTTAATATGAAAGATATTTTGATATCTTTTGACCTTCCAGTACCTGAAGGAGGCCTACAAGAAAGCTGGGGAGGGACTTTTCATAAGGGCAGGTAGTGAGAGAACAAGGGGAAATGGCTTTAAACTGGAAGAGGGGAGATTGGGATGAGATCTGAGGAAGAAATTCTTTGGTGTGAGGGTGGTGAGACACTGGCCCAGGTTGTCCAGAGAAGTTGTGGCTGCTCCTTCTTGGAAGTGTTCTTGGCCAGGTTGGATGAGGCTTTGAGCAACCTGGTCTAGTGGAAGGTGTCCCTGCTGATGACAGGGGGGTTGGAACTGGATGACCTTTAAGGTCCGTTCCAACCCAAACCATCCTGTGATTCTATGATTTGATATATACACATATACATATAACACATATAAATATGCTACACATTACTTAAATTCTGCAATAATATTTTATATTTATAATTGTGGGGGCATTTTCATCTATTGAATAGATTTTTTTTTTTTTTTCAATTATATATAAGCTTTTCTCTTTATATTAAAATGCAAACAGAATAGTGGAAAAATAAACAGGAGTGAACTGTCACCAAGGAATGATATTGTTTGATCCTATTGACACGCTTGAACTAAATAGTGGCAGGAGAATACACTAAAAGCTAGTGCTTCCATTGAATGATTCCAACTCAAATGGCAGGAATGATAAAAAATAAGACAACGGTGTCATTATTGACTGTTAATAACATTCATGTTAAGTCATTTCACTCATATGTGTGTTTGCAGAATCTATGGATTTATAATGTCCTTCAAAATACTGCCTTTTTTTTCTTTCTTTTTTTCTTTCTTTTTTCTTTCTTTCTTTCTTTTTTTTTTAATTTTAAGACTGTTCCATTCAGTAGTCTACCTTGAATACATTAAACTTTAAGAATAGCTCAAGCTGTCATTCCATTAGAAGTTCATACATACGTTTAAACAAAAGGAAAAAGGAAATTAGAATAACATGAGCAGAGTTAATTTCTATTGAATGTCTGTCTACATGTGTATTATTATTCTAGAGAATAACATATACATATGTTAAAAATTGTTCTGTCTCTCATTTTCCCCATGACAAAAGACATAATTCCCAATATATTTTTTTCACATTGAGAGTGATTTACTTATTTTGCAGAAGATAAAAATTATTTTATATTATCAGTTTTTCCTAGATTTTTTACTTTCCTCATACTTCTCCATACCATTGGTACACTATGTGTTCTCTTAGTGTTTTCAGCACCCTTTAGAATGGTGAGCTAAAAGAACATGTAAGAAATTTTACCATGTTAATTGAAAGAATATGTAGTAGAGAATAGCCTTAAGATTGCTCTAACTATTCAAGCCACTAAATCATCTTCATTCTTCTTATTCTTGTATTCTGTGATTTTTTATGTTGCTTTGCTCTGCAAAAAACCACAAATGAATGCACACAACAGTTAATCAGAAACATGTATATTACATTAGTAGCAGATACAGTAGTTAAAACATAGTTGTACTTCTAAGACTAGAAATTAAGCTGGGTATTTTCTAAACATAATATTCTCTGTATGAATCACAACATTTGTCTGTTTCAACATTTCCCAATGCTTTCCTTGGAATCTGGAGACCGATTATTGACTTCAGATTTTCTCTCAAAATAATCAAATTATGGAATTCTGCTATTTCCATACAGCAAGTTTGTTTTCTACTGGAGTAGATGATGTTTAAAGAAGACAATAATGTTACAATGTATTTTTGCAACAAAGAAGTAGCAATGCATGATTTTATAATCATTGTAGGTCCTTTAAGTCTCAGCCCCTTTTTTTTAGAAAATAAGAAAAAAAGTTCTGTTTATCACACATCTGGATTGAGGGCATTTTGCAATGTTATTACTGCAGTAGAAGTAATAGTATAAATAATGCTCTTCTAGAAATGATTGGAAATAATGAAAAATACACAGGTTACAAGGATACTAAAAATAAATCTCTTCTAGATAAAGTAAAATTAAAGAAGTAAAAAATAAAAAAACCACCTTCATTATGTAATAATAAATGTATTTACTAGAAATTATTTAATCAGCTCTCAAAATAATATACATTTTTAAAGTTTTTTGTTTACCTAAACAAATATAAATCATAGTTATAGATTTTTACAGAAAATTGCCAAAGATGTTGTATTTTAAGATTTATAGCAGTTTACTTTAAGGTGTTAGTGTAACTTTCGAATCATGTTTACTGTTTCCCCTATTTTTGACTTCTGTAAATTCCAGTAAAAAAGTAAATGTATTCTCTTTTGGATGTAACAATGCAAAGCTTTGCAAATAAAACAAATGTAAGCCAATCTGAACGTTGACAGCAGAAACGAAACAAATTGTTCCTGGACATTATGGGGGTAGAACACCATTCTTCATGTCCGGTGAGTATCTCCTATATCAGAGATCCCATTAATTGCAAAGTCTAGAAGACGATACTCAGAAAGTCTTGTGTTGTACCTGTCTATGTCCCATGACATCATGAGGTAATAATCCAGGGCAGCTGCAGCTGAGGTCAAAATTTAAGCCTCACTGAAAAATACCTGGTGAAAACTGCCTTGGTTGAAGCAGAATTAGATAAATCATAATGGTAAATTAATAGATATATGAGTAGAGCTGTTTCTCTTTGTCAAAAAAGTAAAATGATATAAAAATCACATGTTTAGGTGGATACTGTATGACATGCTAATAAAATTGCTATTGAGCAACTAATTTTAACACAGGTTCCTAAGTTTAAGAGGAATCTTCTTTTGTGTTTGCAATTCTTTTGAAGTTGGGGCAGAACCTTTTTAATGTCCTCTGTCATTCCCACAGGTATGACAAAATGAAAACCAGATGCTACAACACTTGATCATATTATCCAAATTGCACCGTCCATCTGATCAAATGCCCTTTTTCTTCCTCACAGCTGGCCAAGGCTTTCTGCTCAGCACTGCAAAATTCTGCTGAAAAGTGGCAAAAATATTCAGGTACTTCATACTTCTGTCTATAAAGTTAACTGTGATAAATACTTGCAGTATGGAAATCTGAATAAATCTTTCAGAAAAACAAAAACAAATAACAAAAACCCCAATAAATCATTGCTTTTTAGCTGTTTGTGGTTAACTGAAGCAGTTTTTCTAATGTGTTACTGATTCCACTGAGCATAAAAAGAACCAAAAGTATAAATGTTTGGAAGGCATCTGTGATCCTTAACCCTAACCCCATCCTCCCCTGACCCCATCCTCCCCAAATTAAAGTAGGGCTAACTTTTATCAAGTTGCTTTGGGCCTCACCCAGGCAAGTTTTGAATACTTCCAAGGATGAAAATTTCACAACCTCTCTGGACAACCTGTTGAAATATTTAACCACCCTCATAGTGAAAAATTTTTTCCTTACATCTAAATGCAATTCCTTTTTAAAAATTCACATTGCAACTTGTGCCTGTTGTTTTTTGCTCTGCCATTGGGATCTACCTGCCACTACATTTTGAAATAATAAGATGAAATTTGTGTTAAAGTCATTGCAAGTAAGTAAAATTCCTACTAGTCTAGACTCTGTAAAAAATATTGACTTTCTGAATCCTGTGGGTTTTTTGAAAAGAGGAGGAGAAATGTGAGAACCTTCTGCTCCCTCCCTCCCATCTATTGGATGCAATAAACACAGGTGATTCAAATGTGCTGAAAAAGGTAAAAGAGAGGTAGAAGTAACTGAACCAAGAGAAGCAGTAAAAAAAAGGATAAAATTACCCTAGCTGATGTGCAAACTGAATAAAATAAATACAGCAAAGCTTATTGAATAAACACAGTTATTGCTACTCAGTTAAAGTTTTGTAGCAGAAATATGTCCCAGTTCTTTGACAGTGTAGCCTCTGTGCATATGTGCATATATCCTCTTGAAAGCTAAAGATCTGAAGGCAGTGTGCTTTTGACTGATGCTTCTCTGATTACCAGGTAACCAATAGGCATCTTGCAGCTTTCATCTCAGCATCTCTGATTGCCATTTTGAGGAGACTTTGTTGTTGCTGTCAGACCATTATACCATATTTACAGTTACCTTTGCATTATTACTGTCACCTGTAAAACTAGTTTAGAAAACATCTTGGATTTTTGTGGTAGCTTATAGTTGCAACTTTGCTGCTCCTTTATCAATGAGCTCATTGCTATCTTAAATGTCAAAAGTGGAATTCTGGTTTTATGTCTGCTGTCAAGAAAGTCTTATGGCTTTTGCATAAATAATTTTAGCTACAATGCATTGAACAATTTGATGACATGCAAGTATACAGGCAGAATTTTTGCAGTCATTGAAGTATTATTGTCTTCTACTATCTGCCTATACCTTGTTGATTTTCCACTTGAACATTTCAGTAGATAAGGAAAATCTCAAATGTTCCTTAGACAAGCTGTGCCAGTGGCATTAATTGTAGTGTCAGAAACAACAGTAAAGGACTCGGTATTCTTTGAATTGCACTGAAAACTACAGCGAATGTCAGAGAAGATTGACTTTTTGAATGGAATTTTTTAAAAGCTTTATACACAGAGCATTAAGATGACTTCCTGTGATTCTTTCTTCAGCTCCATGACTTGACATCATAATGGCTTATAACAAAGAGTTATGCCCTCACAAGTATCTCATGAGGTAATAGTAGCTCCTATTATTTTGCACAGACTGTAAACTGCTGAGACTCAGCTCAAATTTTAGTTAAAGAGAAGGAAAGTGAGAATACATGTTTCAGAGTATGGACATAAATTAGTTTTCCTCCCTTCTTAAACTGAAGACCTAATTGTTTGTCTCTGTACTAATAATGTTTATATCTGGTGCCAAAGATATAAAACCAATAAAAAATGTTGTTAATACTTTTCATTTTAATTTCATTTTTGCCTTGATCATCATGATATTCCCTGGTGTACAAACCTGTATTTACTGAGGAGAAGAGTTGCTATGAGCCTCTTCTATCATTTTACTTTCTTTTGCTCACCTGGGCCTCACAAGGCTGTTAGTGAGGTAAATCCCATGGATGGAGCTGTGATTTTCTTATGTATAGTGCCATTGGGTTACAGAGTTGTGAGAAACAGCTATTCTGATGTCACGTGACACTTTTTACTTATATACCTCTGCAAATTCTTATGTAATACATACAAAGAATAAGACTGGAGATAGTGTAGTGATTATTTTTATTTTGCATTAAACCATAAGTATACCCACATGCTAAGTATAGTCTAGATACCGTAAGTATAACCCATATGTCTCTGTTATTTACTACTTGTTCTTGGGAGCAAATGTTGAAGGAAGGGCCATTTGTGCACAGACGATCTTCCATTTGCACTCTTTATAGATAAATACTTTTATCTACCTAACTTCAGTGAAACAATCTGGAATCCAGACATGGGGTTGAAAACTGATCATACAGATCTTATCGAATCTTGAACCTTGCTTCCGTACTGCATATTTTACCACATAATTACTATGCTTACTATCGTATTTTTATTGCTGTTATTTAATATACTCACTCTCTTACAACTTCTATTACTATGACATAGTTACAACTTATTGCATAATAAGTATATTGCTAATATGTTTACTACATAATTGCATTTTCCAAGTTTATTTCAAAATACGGTGCTAAAACTGTAATAGTGTAATCTAGAATTAGCCCCAGTTTCTGTAACTTTATAGATTTTCAATTTTTTTTTTTTTTTTTTTTATTAAAGAAAGACTGTAGATTACCCTTAAAAATATGGAGCTTTGGCAACATAACTTAGTGTATTGCTGTGTACAAACACACAAAAAGCGCATGGTTCAGAGAGCATTGTGGTCCTGCTGAGGACCACAGATTTCCCACAATAAACATATACTGTAAATGTGACAAGCTTTGTAAGCATCAGTGTGCATAGCTACTACACTGAAACTAGGAGTAGGGCAAACACTTGTAGGAGATAATCTCCAAAAGAGCCAGCTGAGCAGTTTTGCCAGACCTGTGAGATTTTTTCCTTCAGATACTACCAGACTAGCCAGCCAAAGTAGTTGGCAGCTGGTTCAATTAAAAGGTCTTCCTTAAAATGCTATATGTTGAGGGTGTTATATGTTATTTAGTTTGGGGTGGGGAGGACCATGTTGTACTTTTTTTGTTGATTTGTCTGTTTGGTGGGTTTGTGGTTTTTTTTTCCTTGTAGACAACTGTTGTTACCGATAAGGATGGTAAGGTGAGTAAGAATTAGTTGTGGGATGAACTACTTCCATGGTCTACAATGCCTTGGTAAGCTAAATGTTCTAAGTCCTCGTGTTCCTCTAGGATTATTTATCGTGTAATATTTTATTAGGGCTACATTTCTTTGAAATTTGCTTGATTATGATTGCTTAAAAGAGAATTGCTCTGAAAAATTAATAGAATCTAACAAATAAAACAAAATATATTATGGATATATAGAGTTCATATTGATGTTGGTAGTTACATAGGTCTGCATTGTGCAACAGTATTTTATATCAGATACAAATTTTTAACTTCTGTCTATATTAAATAAATTTGTCTGTTAATGCCATACCTATGCATAAAACCCTATAGTAAAGTGTTACTGCACGTTTACAGGCAAATAAATTAAAATTTACCACTGGTACAGAAATGTGCTCTTTGCTTATAGAAAATACACACAAAATATCACTAATGTCATCTGGAAAGTCATGTAAGTATACCACATTTTATGATATAGACTGTCACCATTTAATAGACTACATTTTACATGTTAGACTGAAGAATTTTATTGTGATTATCTAGTGTAACTTAACTACCTTCACCTAATATTTATTACTCTGTACTAGTACAGTATTACTCCAAGCACTACTTTTGTCAGAAAGTTCTGAAAAAGTTCTTGTCTCTTAATACATAAAAATTGTATCAGAAAATAGGTCAAGGTCATATTCTGGCCAACGGTGTATCCTGGCTGAGATATATATGAACAACAACAAAAAAATGACTGTGCTTAAAGTTCATGCTGGGAAGGGTCACTGACAGATCATCCCAACCATTCTCAGCATGCTTCACATATTCATTTGGAAGAGTGAATTAGCTTCCGGAGATAAAAAACCATACTAAAACATGAATAGCTACAGACCACCCAGGTGTCCTACCTGTGCAGTGTCTTTAGAGTTTATGCTTTAATTCACTATCACTCAGTGTCCTGTCTATCCTTGACCATATAGAGCCACGATTCATATACCTCCTTTTCAGTCCAGGGGGGTTTGAACAATGCAGATGTCTTGAAATTAATAATTATTTTTTTAAATAAAAAAAAGGTACAACGAATTGCCTCTTTTAACTGCCTCTTGTAGGACCCTCACAGTTTGATAAGGCTGGGGACACCTGGCCCTCAGGAGCCACAGAGGGGATCCCACGCAAAAGGCAGTAGTTCTTTACTGCATGGAGGGAAAGCTCTTCCTTTACCTGGAAAATAACACTAAACCAGGTAGTTCTCAGAGCTATGTGCCCATACGGAGAGATACATATTTCCTACAATCTGTCTATGATGGATTTACTACCTCCTTGGTGATTTGGAAGCTGAATTAGCCAATTAGTGCATCAGTGTACTTGAATAATAGCTTCTCTGACGTTTAGAGTGATGTGAATATAAACGAAAGGAGAATAACACCATATGGATGAGGGAAGAAGAAAAAGGTCACAGACATGTTGTTTTTATATGTGTCTCCTTAAAGCACTGACTAGATCAAATTTATTATTATTTTAAACGTCTATGTTGTATTAAAGTCTGAGCATTTTCAACGTGTGTTGGGACATTGCCGTGCTTGGTATTGTAAAAAACGTAAGCCAATTCCTGCTGTAGTGAGTGTAAACCTGAAGGACCTTCTCTGCCTCTGAGCAAATATTAGTGTTTACTTTAATCTTACTGCAAGTCTTATATTCATAAATCAATTCAGGCAGGAAAAGATACATTTACATATTGCAATAATAAATCACACTTCGCCAGCTTTCTTTTGATTTTTTTTTTAATATTTATTATAAGTCATCTAACTTGTGTTTGCTTAGGAATTTTGAAACATCAGAGATGTCACGCAAACATGGTGTAAGAAAATTAAGATCTAACTTTCTCTGGAGATTTTATGAATTTTGCTTTAGAGCAAAGGGAAAAAAAGTACTTCAGAATTTTTCAAAGCAAGTCTCTCACATTTTCTAACCCCTGGGTTTTAAAACGTGAACTGTATAGATGTGACCCTGAACATTGCTAGTTTCCTATATGATAACCCTCTAGCTTCTTTCAAAAGAAGGTGTAAACAACAATGAAACTCCAGCAAACACAGATTAAGATTAATAATTTTATAATTCTTATAAACTGGAAAAATAAACCAAGTTTATTTTCTTAAGTTTATTTATCTCTTTGTCCAATAGTATTAGTTTTCAAGAAATTACAAACCTTAATGCTTTGATTCCATTAATGAACTGAACACATAAGTATTCTTGTTGGTTTAAAATTGTTTCAAATTATTTGGGTATGTGCGTGAACAGGGGCTTGACACATGAATTCACCACCCTTACATGTGATTTAAGCTCAGCTCTTTCCTGAACACTTTCCACAAAATCTAACTAACTAACTAATTTAAAACAAACAAACAAAGAAACAAATAAATATTATTCATAATTCTATGAGCAGCAAAATTACATATGATGTGATTTGTCCATATTTTGCTAATCGATTAAATGTATTTTTTCTTTCTCAAAATCCCAGGAAACTTCTCAGACCTTCAGGGAAGCAATTTTCCTATTTCTCCTTAGTGCTAGGGAATCCCACGTTTCTCCAAAGACTGTAGGATGCTGTGAATAGAAATATAATTTCTATTTTCCTCCACTTCACAAATGTCAACAAGTCTTGAGAAAATCCAAAGAAATGGAAAAATTCTTGGATAAAGCAAGATGAAATAAATTAAGTTAAATGAAGGTTGTGAGTATAGATAAGCTGAAACCATATTTGAAGCTTTTAATTAGGCATCCTATTGAAGAAAAAGAAAATTACTGATTGAAAATTTAATGAAAACCATATTAAATGCCTACTAAAAAATCGCCTTGCACAGACAAAACAGCACTATACTTAGAGTATTTCAGAGGGATTGGTACACAGGTAACTTCTTGTACAATTTCTCAAAGTGCTGTCTTTACGTTTAAATGGAAAGCTCATAAGTTTCTTTATCTTTAAAGATAAGTTTATCTTTAAAACTTGATAATTAGCAGCAGCTATTAAACCATCTTTATCTTTGTGAATATTGGTTTTCAATTAAAGAACAATAGTCACCTAATAGTGGTATTCATCTACATGAGATTTTAATGGAACTAGCATTAAATAAAAGCCAAGTTAGAAATGAAGTAATAATTACAGAAATAATTATTAAAGGCCTGTGGATAATATAGAAGCCTGAAAATGTTATATTTTAATATTCAGAAAAGTAGACATGAGGTATTCTTTTCCCATATAATTTCCCAGAAAATTGATTGAAAGGTGATATTTTATGTGAAAACCATGCAAATAAAAGGGTGGTTGGTTTTTGGTTTACAAAAGGCAGTTTATTGAAAAAAACAAGACAAGTTCTTAAGCTGTTCTTGTTTAGTAACACCATGATATTAGAGCTAAATTTTGACAACAGTAATCTTTCTTTTACCTCTTCCCTTCACTGAGAAAAAAAAATAAAAATATGTGAAAGTAAGAATTTTTGCAAATAATTTAATTATAAAGAAATCAGTTTTAATATATTACTTAAAAAAATAACTTCAGTTTGCAAGAAAGTATGAAATTAAAAAAAATAATCTGGAAAACCTAGAACAGGCTGTAATACTAAAATCTTGATTATAGGGTGTACAAATGGATATTTATCAAATAAACTTTCTTCACTAAGTTTGCGTGATATTTTTGCTACATTTGTGCTTGAAGATGGAAAAGTGCAAATTATCCTTATATTAATTGAGGTTTAGTAATTTTAATTTGCTCAGATTTCCCTCTTCTTACCACCATGAAGACATTTGCTTTCAGTCCTACAGTTCAGTCATGAAAAATCAGTCTGGAAAAACACATGAAACAAAAAGAGAAAATGTTATAAAGAATGCTTTTATTATAGCTTAACAGGCCTCTGGTTCAGTACTACCACCCTCAAATGTAGTTTTCTGATAAGCAAAAAGAAGAGTAACATGATTTCAATAGTTAATGGTTTTGTGTGGTATTTTTTAAGTGCAGTATTATTCTCATAATATAATTCGGCTATAATTTTTAGGTTTGCTGCAATCACCATTTGCTGCTCACAGAACTTTTTAAACATAATAAAATAATCTAGTACTTAAATTAATTCAGTAAAATTCTGTTCTTTCCACTTTCTGATTTTAAGTATAGCTAGAAAATATGTATTAAATATATTAGGTTAAAATTAAATTCCTTTTCTTGGTCTGTTACTGGATACAGTAAAATTCTTAATTTTAAATGAAAGACTTGTTTGAGGAATCTTTTGTACCACAGACATCTCTGGCTGATAATCTGCAGCTGTTTTTCTTATGCTGTTGTACTATTTCCCTGCGCTCTGCCAGCAGGTAGATCAATTGTGACAACTAAAAAATGTTAGAATATGTTTCACAGTGTAAAGATAAGCAGTACTGTCACTGCTCTTAAACACCTTTCTTTACAATCCATTCAAGGAATATAGTGATTGCAATTTTCCTCCACTTTTTCATACTTCTGCTTTATTTAGCTTTAGGTCCATGAAGATGTTCCACCACCTGTTCATGCAGGTGGGCAGGGTCATCTCCAGGCAGGCTCCTGACTGTGGGTAGGAAGGGAGAAACAGGCAAATGGTAAGCTCCATATAAACCTGGGTCAGTTCATGTTGCAGTGAAAAATGCATTCTCAGTTGCAGGCTACCAATTTGCTCCAAGTTCTTTGTAGGACTATGCAAAAGAGAGTTATCAAAAGCATGTGATTAAAACCCTACCATGTTAACCAACAGTCATAATTTCTCCATGAAAGTGGGTGAGGACTCTCAAGTAAGAAGGTGGCTACCAATCCTGTAGCTGCTCAGTTTGGGCTAAAAACACATGCTAAAAACTTCCATTAACATGTTGTCACCTGCACATCTCTACTTTCTACCTTGACAGGAATTTCAGTGACAATCAGTGTCATGTTTGTCAGAGTGTAGATGTAGCTACGTGGTCTCTTTTCCACTGCTAGTTATCTTTCACTCTTCTGATTTTCTGCTGACAAAGATTTGTCAAGCGATCTTTTTGGGAAAGATGCCAAAAAAGAGAAAGATTCATTTGCAAAAAATAATATTTGTGAGTAAGACGCACAAAAAAAAGCGTGATGCACTTGAAAAAAAAACTAGGAAAGAACAGCATATTTTTTGAGTTCCTTTTTTGCAGTACATTCAATTACATCTAAGAGAGAATTTGCAGTATTTTCACTTTCTGTTTCCTCCTAAACCCCAAAAATCTCTAGTGGAAAACTACGAGAATAGCAAGAAAAACTCATTGCCAAACTCCAAAAGGAGCTGAAAGAAGTGAAACAAAATTTTAGGTAAGAGAGCTGGACAAACAGCTTGTGTTTTTGTTTGAGGTCCTGGTCAGAGAAAGAGTTGCCACTAACACATACTAGATAGCTGTTGATGCAGATTTCTTCCTTCAGGCACATTTGGGCTCGGTGCCCTGAGGATTAAGGACAAGCCAGGATCTCTGGAAACATCTGCTTTTCACATAAAAGAACCATGATGATCTGGAGACGAAACAGAGAATGTGAGTAGAACATCTTCTGAGGAGAGATCCTGGCAAGAGGACATGGCAAAAAGATTTGTGACACTGTGGTCTTGCAGATTCTTCTTGTCTGTAAGATTATATATGGTTTGAATTGTCTTGTTTGGTTTGGTTTTTTTTTATTTTTTTTTTTTTTTTGATTGCTGGTATTATTTGGATTATACACTGAATTTATAGAACAGTTTACTGAATGAAAATATTTCGATTTTTTCGAAATAAAAGAAATAAAAGAGTGACAGACATTCTCTTGATAACTTCTTTAGAATTAGGAAAGGCGGTGTCTTCACTTGTTGTGTTTCACAGTAAGAAGACTTATTCCATTTACAAAAGGGGGGTGTCCACTTGCAGATGAGCTGTCTTTCCCCAGATAGGTTCACAGGTCACTCATTCTGCAATTGAGAATATGTGTTAGCCTGAAATGGTACTCTCAGATGACTGAGACCCTATCTCTGTGTGTTTTCTCACTGAGATTGTTGTATTCCAAATAAAATGCATTTCCTAACAGGCAATGCTCAGGGGAGAGGATCTGTTTTGAATGGGTACTGTTCTCAAATCTGCAGTCAACAATTGCTGGACAATCCTGTTTCCACAGAAAGTATAACATATGTCAATGTTTTTTTAGCCTGGAGCCTCCACGGTAATGGAAGCATCTTGTTATAGGAGAGGAAGTAAGGGGATGATTGACTTAAGGATGGAAAAGGAAATCCTATTTGTAGTGGGTTTGGTCTGGGCAAAGACAAGCTGCTAAATCACCAGCTCTCATCATGGAGGAGTTTTTAGCTTTTCTCTTAAATCTGCAGCTTTGTATAGTTCCAGAAACCACATCAAGAAAAGCCTCTGGTACTTTCAGTAACACACTTGCTTTCCAACAGAAATGACAGAGTATGTGCAAGGTGGCACTGCCCATTGCTGTTTTGAAGATTTCAATAGCAGACTTTCTCACTCCAGACAGGTTTCTTAGCAAGACTCCATGTGCAACGAGTATGCTTTTGATGGAGCAGTGTATGAGTATTTCAGGTTATGTGCCATCAATGCTCTCCAACAAGAATAATTTATCATAGAATCAGTGCAGAATGCGTGGCTTACCTGGAGGAGAGACTGTAGGGTCTGGTGCCTCCTTTTGCATCTCAGCAGCCAGAAAAGGTAAGTGCACTGAGGACCAGGTGATTTAAACTTGCATCCCAAATCATATTATTGCAAGCAGATGTGCAATGTAATTGATACACTTGAAGTCAGTGCCACAAAATTCATTAATAAAAAGTGCAAGACAGTCACTTGGTTCAGTGACCTTGAGTCTGAATTTAAAAGTCAATATTAAAAAACAATGCAGATATACCTCTGTACTGTCCAAAGTCAATATTTACTGTTCTAAGTATACTTCACCCCATATCCTTCAAATCAATGAAGATTTTCTCTACATTTCAATGGGGTCAGAATGACAATTACATGTAGATTATCACATTCTTGTATCATATATGTCTGAATTCCTAGCCTAACTTAAAATTCCTCTTCTTCATAATTTATTTTTCATTTCTAGAGGATATCTGAAGTCTATAAATTTAATATGTACTGATTAAAGCTGCTTAAAACAAAAAAAAAAATCATTGTGATGTTAGAATTAATCTTTTTCTTAACACAAATAAATATGGCACAATTGCTTTCCTAGTCCATGATGAATTCTTGGCAGGTTAATACTATTTTATTTTACAGTATTTTGACTTACTATGTAATTTATCAGGTCATTAACATATTAGACAATCTGTGAGCTATAAGATATCATTTGTTTGTGTTAATACTCACTTTCCATTCCCACTCAGCAGATGTATAAAACAAGTCATTCTTTGACTTGTCATATTTGTTCTCATTTTTTGTGACAAGCCTAAAATTTCTATCCCTTTGCTAGTAACTGTGAGTTCTATTATTATATTCTTCTTTCACATGCCAGAGTAAACCTGAGGGTTAATTACAGCTCCTCAAAACCGTGCAAAATCTTGCATGAAATAGATAATTATTTGGAGATTTGAGATTTTGAAAAACATGTAAATAAATTTTCCCTTAGACATAAGACATAGTGTCTGTCTTCAAGAGGTAGAGGAAGAAGTCAATATTATTTTGAAGACAGTAAAAGGATTCTACATTTATTAAAGCTTGTTCAAGTGTTAGTACTGGGGAGATGAGCCCAGATTTAAAAATTGATGGAAAATAACAGTTAACTGTGTTCTACCACTGAAGAGAGTAATGTTAATGAACATGCAACTGCAGGTAACACTCAGCGCTGGTGTAAAATGCATAAAAAGAAGACTGAATTGATGGTGTTTGATTTGCAATGGAATCTAGTATTGATTCTAGTATTTAGAGATGTTTTTCATAAAAATGAAACACAATATGATAATAAAATACACATTACAGATATGTATAGCTATGAAGGTGTATAAGCACGTCTGCCAGAAATCATGTAACCTGACTGACTTTAGAAATGAGGAAAAAATAAACAGTGGCAAAACTGGATGTAGATCTAATGGGTTTTTTTTTTTAATGCACTGGTTACAGGTGAAAGTAAAGGCTGGCTTACACTCTTATAGGCTTGATTCTTTGATTCTGCTTGTCTGTTTTGAGCAAAAAAAATCGAAGTATAACATTAGGTAGAAATTTAATGTTTATGTCTAAGTCTTTTTTTTTTCCCTGAAAAGCTTTATGAAGTTATTCCTAGGTTGACTTAATGCATTTCAACACCCAAGAATTCCTAGCTCATTCAACATATTTTTTTCCTGAATTTTCTTGGGAATAAAGCCACTGTTTTTCTCAACACATTTATCCATGTCTCCAGCTTGAGCACAGACCAACTGCAGTTTCCATTTTCTTATTTCTCAATTGTATCGCAGCATTGTCTGTTCTTCTCAAAATTAATATCTAAAAAATCATGGTTGCTCTTTATCATTTGTATGTTGAAATTTGGAGGTGGTTTTTCACCTTTCCAGACTTCTTGGAATGATAAGACAGATTTTATTCACAGTAGACATATGTTGAAATATGAGGATCATTACTTTTACTGTAAGTTTGGAAAAAAACTAGTTCTCCATTTCAGACTTCAAGAAAGTCTGTCTTTTAGGTCTGTTTCTCCATGCTTTTCCTCAACTAACTGTGCTAGCACTGCATCAATTGGCAAGATATTGACCGTTAAACATGTATTAAAACCTACTTTAAAATTGGCAAACTGTTACACTTTAAAATAAATAGCAACAATTACTTTGCGATTACCCTGAGTATTTCAGTGGCCTGACAAAATACATCCTACTAGTGATGATGACATAGAAAACAAGCAAAAATAATTTTATTTTATTTTATTAATGGCAAAATATTCTGATATTAGTTCAAAAGATGTGTAGATTTACAAAATATTACTAGTAAAGAAGACATTATCCACCATAATAGCCTCTATTATTTTCATATCATATTTAACTATAACTTTGGAGTTCTAAGATCTGAGAACAAGATTTATGGAGAAAGTAAATGAGAAATGAGAATCACTAATTTAAAATAAATGCTTTAACAGTGAGACCCAAGGTTTGCTATTTCATTTTATTACAAAGATTTTGTTCACTTTAGTGCATTATTTATGTTCTTAACAGCGGATTAGTTGTGTTCAATGAGTTTACCAAATGCTCATAATTTTCATCAAAAGTTATCTTTACTTCCCTTTTATCAGGTAACTTTTTCCCAGCCTGAATTGTATGTCTTCACAATTTTGTCTGCCAACAGGAGGAGCTCCTGCATTAGACAAGCTGAAGCTCCCAGGAGAGCCTTTCCTCTGATCCAGATTGATGGATTCAGGCTTTCATACTGTGTGATGTGTACAAAAACTTTGATTACACTTTTGGTACAAACTAGCCAGTCATATTACAAACAAACCCGATGAGGTTATTGCTGGATAGGAACATAACACTGTTTAGAGGAAGATTTGTTTGGGGGGAAAAATAATCAGTTAGGTTTATCTGTTTGTATCTTGTCAAACTGCAGCGGCTGGAGATATTCTGCTGTAAAGGGGTGGTCAGTGTTGCCCCTGATCTTTGTGATAAAGGACATTTCTTGACTGCAAATATAAACTACTGAGTGGTCTTAGAGATGTGCTGCAAATCAGAATAACATAAAACACCAAGTCCTGATGATTTTAACAATGTTGCTGTTATGAATAGAGGAAAGCAAATGCACACACACTGTGTAGAAAGAGCCCCTGGAAGAAAGTGAAATAGGCATTGATTCAGCAAAATAGATTACAGTTTGTGACAGATTTTCATATTTAAGTAACTGACGAATGTTGTCAAAATGTTCTAAGGCATACAGAGAATTTTGTCTATTTTGTTCAGGCAAAAGTGGTGCATTGTTCAAGCTGTTTTTCAAATAGCTTCACAGAAGCAAACTGTGCATTACTTAGCCTTTTGTTTGAAAATCTTAATTTCATTACTTGGACCTAGATTTCCTAATTCATTCTAATATATTTTCATTTTTAAGAGGTACAACTATCTTCTACCTGTTTTTACATTCAATGTTGCTCTCATTAACTGTTGTCTCAATTCTTTTCATACAACATTTCTCAATGACAAGCAATTCCTAGTTACCACACCAGAGTGCCATGCATTATTTTCCAAGTATTAGAAGAATCTTCAGAAAATCTGTGATTCTCTAAATACTGTGATTTGACTGCAATGTCAAATCCCTACTGCATAAAAATCACTGTATTATTGCAGGATTGGAATGCAAAACAAGTATTTCAATGCCATTCTTTATTTTGTGCTTGGAGGAAATTTAACTTCTGAGATGTGCATATATATAACTGATTCTGGAAAGAATTAGCAGAGCTTGTGTTGTTGGCATGATCATGGGACCATTTTATTCTTCACACAATTGAAGTGTAGGTTTCCCACCAGATTTTCTTTCACCACCTTCTATGGAAAACCTGTTGTTTTCCTCCTGATGTCCCACGACTTACATTTAAAGATGTCTTAATGAAATCTCTACTACTTAAGATGGGGGTTGGAATTAGGTGATCTTTAAAGTCCCTTCCAACCCTAACCACTCTATGATTCTATGATAACTTAAATTTTGCTGTTTCTAAAAACTTATCTTTTTTTTTTTTCTTTCAGATATTGAAGCCTTTTATGAGTTTGTATGAAAGTAATACACAATTGGGTGCATTAACTACTCAGTGACTATGGGTAATTAAAGTCAGTAATGAGTTGAAGGCTAGGCTACAGAGCTGAGGCAGCAATCTTTGTTCCCATGCTGTCCTGGTCCCTGTATTCCTGTGCAAAATTAGTGTCACTTTGCTTTTTATTTTTCATTCATTTCTCCTTATCTGAAAACTATTTTTCTCCCGTCTATCAGTACAATGGCGCAGGAGAACAAATAAAAAACCATAAAACATGCTTTGCTTGCCAAAGTGTAATGAAACAGATGACATTACACAATAAAGTCCCCTCCTGACTTGCTTCATATGGAATTTTGCCTGTGTAAGAGTGAATGGTCTCTCTTACTGAAACACCTGTAGTAAAAATTGAATTGTCAGGCAAAAAACCTGTAATGCTTCCTTCCAGACCTGTATAGACTGGAGCCTTTACTTGCACTTAGGCTGCTTATCAGAGACCCTAATATACACTTACAGCTTCTATGGACAGACAAAAAAACATTGGAAAGACAAAATGAAGAATATCACACCATACCAGTGGGATCTTGAGGATTGTATTTTTTTTTTTTTTTTTTTTTTCTCCATCTGTCTTATATTGGCTTTGTAAAGTCAATAGCGTTATAAAAATTTCCATCATAGGGTATAACCCTTAAATACTCCAGGGCCAGGCTCTCACATGAATTTATTTATTTTATGCTCCATATCACTCATCTAGTATAAAAAGACCAATAAATTGGCAGCATACATCTGATAGAGCATTCTCCTGGTATGTAGAGAAATGTGTGTTGCTGATCTGCTTGCTATCTTCCTGAGAGAGAATCAAAACGAAGGTATGGTTGAGCTATGTTCCACCATATCTCACACATGAATGACTTCTATTATTCTTTTTTCTCTTTAATGTATCTATCCTATACTACCTCACTGCAAGATAGTGTTGCACTTCTCTGTATTAATAAACGGAGAGCTGAGATACGCTGATTCCATCCTTTAGCTCAGTTCAGCTATCTCAGTACCTAGCACATTGAAAGCAGCAGTCGAGTCACTTTGTGGATCTACAAAAAAGTTTTATAAAAATCTAAGTTTGAATATCTTTACTAAATATCTATCAACACTTTTAAGCATCTTTTATATACACAAAAGTTTGCAGCAAAGCTCAAGAAAATTCTGTATCAACTAATTTCTCTCAATTTCTGTCAAATCCAGAAGAAAAATAACTTTAGTGGTAGGGGGGGACACTATAAAAGCATCTGTTGCCTCTTCAGTCTAGGTTATTTGATTATCTTGACCCCAGACTGATTCAGGTACATCATGCCTCTAAACCTGAAGAATTTTTTCATGATGTATTGAAATTATGCTACTTATGTCAAGAGATCAGAGTTCAGGTTAATGTCTTCCTAATATACATGGAGCACTCACAAATGATCTGGGAAGTTGGGGAAAATCTATCTCTTGGATTTATTTTTTTATATGACAGTGCACGGGTTCAATGCTGCTGTTACAACACTGTGGCCTAACAGCAGCATGGATTTGAGAGCCTATTAATCTCATGATTACAATGGCAAGCTTAGATGGGAACAAGGAGCAATTACCTTCAAGCTCAGATTTTTTTCCTCAGTCACATTTCAGCTCTCTGGCAGTAGCTTTCAATCTTTAGATTTGCTCTAAGGCAGACCATTCTCCCTGCCACCCTCTGGGCTTAACTGTGCATACCAATATCTTTCTGCATAGCAGAAATCCCTTCATGATCACAATTGGTGACAGGTAGATGTTTCTGCCTCTCCTGATATTCCTTGTTCTACCTCTACAGTTCATCTGTGCAGTTAAGGAGAGGAAGAGCTGGCAAGCTACTGCACTTGATAGGCATCCCTGTATAGTCCATAGTTTTGCTGCTGCTTTGCAATTATCTTCAATCATCCTGAGTCTTGTCTGAGGGAAAATGCAAACAGGGTAATATATTCACAACATCCAAAACAGGGAACATAGTCACAGATGTTTTTAAATGACACAAGTAAAGAAATAAACAAACAACCCTGAACATCTTACCTATTTATAGGAAAGCTAAATCAGAAAGGTCTCTTACTTATCCAGTTAACTCCTTCCCCTCCTGGCAAAGCTGCAGTCAGGCTTTCAGTCAGAGAAAGACCCTGTATTGGAGAATCTGTCAGAGAATCCATTTATAGTGGGAGTTTCTCTTACAGTGTCTCTAGGAAAGAATACTTTTGGGAACACACTTGTCCATGGCTGTTCAGAACTCTGATCCTACACATACCTATGTTGCTGGAACTTTGACCCTA
Organism: Caprimulgus europaeus; assembly: GCA_907165065.1. Next base: position 8,421,775 of record OU015527.1, read on the forward strand.
CAGAGACTCATGACAGGTTCATGTTGGTAGAATTTAAGGAGGAATCATAGAGACCATCTTACATCCCAGCACTTACTGTGTTGCTTACTTATTCACCAGTCATTCTTCATGATCATGATTGCATTGCTTCTAGGATATGCAAAAGCATCTCTACCAAAGTAGGTATAATCTTCTATACTGTACTAGTCAGTAAAAAAAAAAAAAAAAAAAAGTTCTTGCACCAATAAGCAATAACATTTACTATTTCCCTTTTTTTCTGGTGATGTTATATTTCAGTGTCAAATTTTTCACTGAATTTTATCATCTACATCTTTAACCAAGACATACTACACAAACGTCTAAATATAACAAATGTATTTAATTTATTAAAAACTAATTTATATCAGTTATGATTCTAATTAATCACATGCTCAAAGCTACTAATTTGCAAACTCTTTTTTTTAAGTATTTTAAGGCAAAAGAGTTTCAGTGAAATAGATTGAAAAAAAACCAAACAAAAAACAAACCAGCAAAAATACTCCAAATCATTCCTACTATCAGGACAGTTAAATTAATAGTTAACATTTGTTTGGCCTATATGTGGTGGGTTAACTTTGGTTCCTCAGCAAGATGGAGAGAAAAAGTAAGATTAAAAAGCTAGTGGTCTGAGATAAAGATAAAGAGATCACTCAACAATTCTCACTGCAGGCAAAATAGGCCCAACTTGGGGAAGATTAATTCAATTTACTGCCACTTAACAAAGAAACTTAAAAACAACTCTTCCCAACCCCAATTTCTTTCCAGGCTTGACTTCACTCCTGACTCTTCTACCTCTTCCTCCTGAGTGGTGCAGGGAGATAGGGAATGGTGGTTGTGGTCAGTTCATAATGTGTCACCTCTCCCACTCCTTCCTCTTCATGCTCTTTCATTGCTTTGGTATGGGGTCCCACCCAGAGGAAATAGTCCTCCAAGGGTTCCTCTGATGCAGGTCCTTCCCATGGGCTGCAGTTCTTCATTAACTGATCCAGTGTATGTCCTTTCCACTGGGTACAGTCCTTCAGGAACAGATTGCTCCAGTGTGGGTCCCCCATGGGGATACAGGTCCTGGCAGAACACTTACTCCAGTGTGAGCTCCTCTCCATGGGCCATAGGTCCTGCTAGGAGCCTGCTCCAGTTCAGGCTCTCCACAAGCTGCAGCTTCCTTCAAGGCATCCACCTGCATGGCATTCTCCTGATGTGGGGTCCCCCGTTGTCTGCAGGGTGAATATTTGCTCCACCGCAATCCTCCATGGGCTGCAGAGGAACAACCAGCATCACCATGGTCTTCTCCCTGGGTGGCAAGGGGAATCTCTGTTCTGGCACCTGGACACCTCTCTCCTTTTTCACTGACTTTGGTGTCTGCATAGCTGTTTCTCTCACATTTTTCTCACTCCTCCCACTCATAGATGCTGTGCAGCATTTTTTTTCCTTAAATGTGTTTTCCCAGATTCACTGCTGTTGTCACTAGCATTGCTGATGGACTCAGTTTTGTGTGTCTTGGCTGTGTCTGACATGGGACAGCCTCTGGACTCCTCTCATAAAAGCCATCCCTGCAGTGTCCACCCTTCCCACCCCTCTGCTGACAAAAGGTTTCCATATAAACCAAATACGCTAGAAGTAGAAAAACTCTGAAATCCACTTCTCTGTAGACTTTGCTTTTTTTCTTTAGACAGCAATCTAAGTATCTTTGCAGGTGAGAGCCTTAGTCTTTCTCTATATGGCCTTATAAGAGTATATGAACTTATTTGTATTTTCTGCCAATGAAATGACTTACTTCTGTGATAATATGACAGCAGAATTCATATGGTTATTCTGAAAGTATACCTTCTTTTGCATTTGTCAATAGTGAATTTCCCATACAGACATACTGACAGTCGGCTTCTTATTGATGATCATCACAATTATCAATAGCTGAAGTATTTAACCTCAAAATTCTTCCATTTTAATTTTAACCTTTTTTGTTTCTTCCCGCCCCCAGCCTCCCCCCTCTTTCTCCCCCGTTAAAAAGTGCTGCTGGGTATCTTTATACTATACAGCTTTATGTCTTGGAATGCTTCCATGGGCGGTTTTGGGGTTTTTTTTAATGTTTTTATTCAGACATTTTCCATTTTCTTAATTGTACAAGCCATCATCTTTTACAGCACAGACCCTTGGTCTATATTAAATGATATGATCTAAGTGTATGAACTCACAAGATTAATGCAAGCTGAATGGGTTTATGTTCTTACATTAAAATGCTTTATGCTTTGTAAAAAATAATTATTCCTTTGCTTTATGCAGAAATCTATACAGTCAATATTTAATGTGTAAGTGTGATCAAAACTTATGCTCCAGAGGATCTGAATCACTCAGAGGACAGATACTAAGCAATTCTTCTCTAGGTCACTAGCCTGAAGGTATTCCAAGTCTGAACAAAAACTGACTGAAAGCTGATCTCCACGGGAAATAGGTTTATTCAGGGCGTTGTGTACTGATTAAAAGTCCACTTCAAACTAACCTTTATCACAGCTGACACTAGTTACCAGTGACATTATCATGACCCACAGACATGTCTTCTAGTAGATACCAGTGAAATATTAGTTTTGATTAGCTATTTACCTGTTCTGAACAAGTTTTGGAGACGAGATAGATATCAGATATTTTCTCTTTTCCCAATCAATCACAGCTGAGTACTGAAAAGCACTTCAAAGTTCTAACGTGTCTCTGATTTATCACAGTTTTTCCCCTGCTTATAATAGAATAGAAGAGTAAAGATTTATGTATTTCCTCTCCCACTCCTTTTCTCAGTTTCACCATTTTGCCTATGTCCTTCTTTATTCTTGATGATTATTAATCTATTGTCCTGGTTTTGACTGGAATAATGTTAATTTTTTTTTAGTAGCTGGTGTAGTGCTGTGTTTTGGATTTAGGGTGAGAATAATGTTGATGATAACATGCTGATGTTTTAGTTGTTGCCAAGCAATGTTTATACTAAGTCAAGGACATTTCAGCTTCTCATGCTGCCCTGCCAGCGAAGCTTGGGGGATGAACAAACAGAAAGGACAGCTGACCCAAATGAGCCAAAGCGATATTCCATACCATATGACATCATGCCCAGTATATAAACTGGTGGGAGTTGGCTGGGAGGGGTGGATTGCTGCTTGGAGACTGGCTGGGTGTTGTTCAGCGGGTGGTAAGCAATTCCATTGTGCATATATATATATTTTTTTCCCTCTCTTTTTGTTACCTTTATTTTCATTGCTATTATTATTATTATATTTTATTTCAATTTTAAACCTGCTCTTATTGCAACCCATGAATCACGACTCCATTTCACTTACTACCTCTCTCGTCTTTCTGGACTTCTTGTTTCATTTCTGAGTAAACATGAAATCACTCCATTTACTATTAGAAAGTTTCAAAAATTAGTTCCTTTGTCAATCAAAAATAAGCTTCCTGAAAATTATAGTCTTTTATATATTCTCTTTCTTTTCCCTAAAATAAGTGCTGTTTAGAAGGGATCCCTCTATGTACATAATTACATTTTTCTTAAAAAAAAAAAAGGTTGTTACAAGAAATGTTGTTTGAGGGCATTATTTTTAATTTACAGAGGCATTATACATTTTGTTGTGCTAATAGTTTCTATTTTGTTTCATTTTAAGAGCCACTTAAATTTTGTCATATTTTCCAACTTAAGAAAAAAATCACATCAGAATGTCTTATATTATTTGATTTTAAAATGCTGGAAAACATTCCATGCCTGCTTACTTTCTACTGAAATTAGAGGAGAGAAGAGCAACAAAATGTTTAAAACTTCAGAGGGAAAATTTCTGACACTTTTGTTTCATTTCTAAGAGGCTTTGGTTTTGGTCAAAGCAGTGGGCGAGAGGGAAGGGCTCTCTGTGACCGTTGGAAATGTTTATTAGAAGAAACAGAAGTTTTCTGCATACCCCAGCATTCAGTGCTTTTGAAGTGTCTGCTTCTCCTATGCTGTATTTCCAAATCCTCACACTGGTAACCTCTGTTATAATTTTCCAGCAACTGGTCAAGACTGATAAAAAGAAAAGATTTCCTTCACAGATATCACTTGTCTTAATGTTGACAAACAACAATGAAAAAACCCCCAGCATCACTCAGAGTAAAGTTTAAAAATGCTCTGGAGTGGTGGTAGTGGAGGAATTTTTTCCCAAATATTTTAGTAATTGCAAATCTTTAAGTACAGCTAAGGAGATACGGAAATACTTTTCATAGTCTTTTAATTAAAAAAAAAAAAAAATTTCTTGTGAGGGTGGTGAGACACTGGCCCAGGTTGCCCAGAGAAGCTGTGGCTGCTCCTCCCTGGAAGTGTTAAAGGCAAGGTTGGATGAGGCATTGAGCAAACTGGTCTAGTGGAAGGTGTCCCTGATCATGGAAGGGGGATTGGAACTAGGTAGATAGTGGTAGCACAAATGGAAACGGTTTTAAACTAAGAGAGGGGAGATTTAGGTTAGATATTAGAAGGAAATTTTTCACCCAGAGGGTGGTGAGGCACTGGAACAGGTTTCACAGATCAGGCTTCCCTGGGCAGCCTGATCTAGTGGTTGCCAACCCTGTCCACAGCAGAGGCTTGGAACTAGATGGTCTTCAAGATCCTTTCCAACCCAAGCATCTCATGACTACAGGTTGTGTGGATTGTGAATCTCCCTAGAGCAGGCTGAGACTTTTTTTTTAAATCCCAAAATATTTTGGCTCAACCCTTTGAGAAGGAGGAAAGAAAAGTATATAATCTGCAGCAACAGCATGCAGACCTAGAACAAAAACTGATCTTACCTAAGTATTTCCAATACTAATTCCTTTTTGAGGCAGGTTTGACACTGTATATGACCAAGGAATGCCATCAACACCGGGTCATCAGTGACAGGCACATTTCAGAGCTAGGGAAGGAACCATATCACAATCCAAAAAAACAGGCCATTTAGGAAGACAGAATTTCTTCCATACCAAGACAGCTTCATCTGAGACCATAAAGATGGGAAGAGGCAATTGAATAATGCTGCCACTGGATGGTTTCTGATGTTTTTTTAGTTCCATTTTGTATGTGTTTTCCAGGCCTTGGCAATCCTTTTTTTTTTTTTCCTAGATTCAAACCAGAAATTACGTGCACGGTAAGTGACGTGGGAAATTTCCATTCCAGGTTTAAATTTATTTTTTCAAACTTCATATATATTTTTAAGGCATTAATGTTATTAAAATATCAAGAAAGCTCATAATCCTGCATATTTTTTTATGTAATAAAATATAAAAATTTTAAAAAATTAAATAGTATCATACTCTAGAAATTCAGGACTAGCACAATCAGAAAGATACTGAAACTGCTTACCTTATTTAAAAAAAAACCAAACAAACTTTTTAAATATTCACACAATCACGTTATTGATGAATCAGCATATGTGATTTTAAGAATATGATTTCTAACACTGCAAATGGAAATGCTCTTTTATTTTTTCCTATAAGCTTAATTACCAAATATTACAATAATTTTTGTTATATGCATGAAAAAAGATATAAGGAGAGACATCAGTAATGTAGTTTTCGTTGCTATCTCTGACCTCTCTTCTTTCCAAAAAGAGGTTTCTAATTATGATGGAAATGCTTCTTTGTGTCACTGAAATGATATTAAACTGATAATAACAACTTTGTTTGACACGTCATTTTTTCAAGCAATAAATCTTTATGCTCCTGTCCTAACTCCATAATGGTGAATAAGTTAATGACAGCCCGACTGGGGTGTCCCCTTCTGTGGCTTCATTCTCTTGGCCTTTGTCTCATTGAGAGTAAGATCAGCCACAATTATAGATTAAATGAGCCAGTTTTGCTGTACTAATCCAATCCCTGGATACTGCTCCTTGCTCCTTTCTGAGAGCCATATGGACATGCAGCAGGTTTTTAACAACATTCACATACGGCTTCTCATCCCAAGAGCTGCAGAGTCATCCTGAGTAAGGGGATCTGAGGCTTGCTATGCAAATTTAATGTTGTTTTTTCTCCTTACCCTGAAACTGGGATACCCTTGAGAAACTTTCATAAAAGATTGACTTCTGGAAAAAAAAAAAAAAAAAAAAAAAAAAGTAAGAGTCTGTGTTTTCCACTACTGGAACTCTTTAGACTATAAAAGGATATGTTTTGGGAAAACAGGGTCAAAGGAAGTCAGAGAGGAAAACTAAGAAGCTCCAGAATTTAGAGTTCTCATGGAAAACTCATTAGATACTGAAAAAAACCATTCTTGAGCAGGATTGCAAAGTTCTCCAACTGATGTTCTTTGTATTTGATGAACAGGCTAGTGTCCCCTGTAACTGTGTATAAAGCTGCATCTGTGGGTTTTGTTGTTGTTGGTGGTGGTTTTTGTTTTGTTTTATTTTAAGTAAAAGGTAGGAAATTTCCATGATTATCACATCAGAGTTAGCATTAAAACAAGACCAGTAGGCTACTGTCCTTTACTTTGAGGACTTTTATTGTTGATGTCGAAAGCATGTCATCTGTGTTTATAATTGTATTGGGTTTGCGTGGCAAGATTTTGGGAGTAGTGGGGGGGGGGGACGGAACACGGGGTGGCTTCTGTGGGAGAAGCTGCCAGAAGCTTCCCCCATGTCCGACCCAACACAGCCAATGCCAGCCGGCTACAAGAACAGACCCGCCGCTGGCCAAGGCCAGGCCAATCAGTAACGCCTCTGTGAGAACAGAATTAAGAAAAAAAATAAAAAAGAAAAGAGAGGACAAAAAGCTGCACACTTTGCAGCTGGAGAGAGGAGTGAGAAGATGCGAGAGAAAACAACTCTGCAGACACCAAGGTCAGTGAAGAAGGAGGGGGAGGAGGTGCTCCAGGCGCCATAGCAGAGATTCCCCCGAAGCCTGTGGTGCAGACCATGGTGAAGCAGGCTGTCCCCCTGCAGCCCATGGAGATCCATGGTGGAGCAGATGACCACCTGTAGCCCATGGAGGACCCCACGCCGGAGCAGGTGGATGCCCAAAGGAGGCTGTAGCCCTGCGGGAAGCCCGAGCTGGAGCAGGTTCCTGTCAGGACCTGTAGCCCGTGGAGAGAGGAGCCCAGGCTGGAGCAGGTTTCCTGGCAGGACTTGTGACCCCGTGGGGGACCCACGCTGGAGCAGTCTGTCCCTGAAGGACTGCACACCAAGGAAAGGACCCAGGTTGGAGCAGTCCCTTCCTGAAGGACTGCACCCCATAGAATGGACCCAGGCTAAAGCAGTTCATGAAGAACTGTCAGTCATGGGAAGGACTCACGTTGGAGAAGTTTGTGGAGAACTGTCTCCTGTGAGAGGGACCCACACTGGTGTGGGGTAAGGAGTCCTCCCCCTGAGGAGGAAGCAGTGGCAGAAACAACGTGTGATGAACTGACCCCAACCCCATTCCCTGTTTCCCTGTGCTGCTGGGGGGAGGAGGTGAAAAATCAGGAAAGAGATGAAGCCTGGGAAGAAGGGAGGGATGGGGAGGTGTTTGAAGATTTGGTTTTACTTCTCATTATCCTCTGATTTTGACTGGTAATAAAGTAAGTTTGTTTTTTTCCCCCAAGTCAAGTCTGTTTTGCCCATGCCAGTCACTGGTCAGTGATCTCTCTCCATCCTTGTGGAGAGACCCACGGCCTTTTGTTATATTTTTCACCCCCTGCCCAGGTGAGGAGGAGGGGGAGTGATAGAGTGGGCTTTAGTGGGCATCTGGTCTCTAGTCAGGGTCAACTCACCACAATAACCTTAAAAGTTTGTTAGCAGTCAACTTTAAGACTTTTCTACTTTTTAAATACACAACAGAACAACCTTTAAGTCTGACAAAAAACCCCACTATAGCTCTAATTAACACTCCCCAGTGTTTGCCCTTCATGATAGGACTTAACAAAACCTCTGAAGAATTATGTACAGGTCTCATACAGAGAAATAGTATGCTTCACTTCTGTGACTGGCTGCCAAAATTACCTTGGGATCTTTAGATGGTGTAGTGCTCTTTAATTGCTGTTGTATCTGGCAACTCAAAATGAGCAGACAAACTTCCCAGTTCACACCTTCCCATGGGGAAGCCTTTCTGTTTTTTCTTCTCAAATGCTAACAAAAATAGTAGGAATGTGACTCTTGCTGAAATCTAACATAGCCATTGCAAGCATCAATTTACTTTATCATATGCAGTATGGGGAAATATATGGAAGGGGGAAAAGAGTGTAACAGACTGATATAAGTAAACATGATAGACTAAGTCTATCAATAATACTGACGTGTTCATTCAAGGTGAGGGAAAAAGAAAATGTTTGCCTTCAGCTCTTTTGAAATGTCTGGTGCCTGAAGATATGAACATCCAAGGCTTTCTTTTCTGTGGCTGCACTTGAGTGTATTCAAGATACTCATGTTCCTGAAAGTCAGTCAACAGTTTCACAGGAACACTCAAGCTCAACAATTAAGATGAAATCCATGTTGTGAGTTCTGTTATCCCCCTGTACTCAGCACTGGTGAGGTCACAAATCAAATACTGTGTTCAGTTTTGGGCTCCTCACTACAAGAAAGACACTGAGATGCTGGAGAGCGTACAAAGAGGGCAATGAAGCTGGTGAAGGGTCTAGAGCACAAGTCTTATGAGGAACAGCTGAGGGAACTGGAGTTGTTTAGCCTGGAGAAAAGGAGGCTGAGGGGACACCTTCTTGCTCTCTACAACTACCTGAAAGGAAGTAGGGGAACAGTCTCTTCACCCAAGTAACAAGTGATGAGACAAGAGGAAACAGCCTCAAGTGCATCAGGGAAGGCTGAGATTTGATATCAGGAAAAATCTCTTTACTGAAAGGGTAGTCAAGCATTGGAAAGGCTGCTGTTGGTAAATAATTGACTCACTATCCCTGGAGGTGTTTAAAAGACATGTAGATGTGGTGCTTAGATTTAGTGGTGGACTTGGCAGTATTAGGCTCATAGGTGGACTTGGCAGTATTAGGCTCATAGGTGGACTTGATGATCTTGAAGATCTTTTCCAACCTAAATGATTGTATAATTCCATGATTCTGGCCTGGAAATGTTAATTAAAAATCAAGAGCACAAAGTGGGAGTAAGCTGGTAGAGTTTACAGTGAGCAACTTTGATATTTCATTACAGGATCAGCTTATGGAAGAAGAAAACCAGTAAAAAGAGGTTTTGAGAATCAAGTCTAAGATACCTAAAATATGAGTGCACAGGGTGAGGAACCCATCCACCTAACTTGGACTTATTCTGAAAATTGTATTTGTTCATCTGAATGATTTCCAACTGGATTCAGGCATGGTCCTCATATATAAACATTCATATATTCTAATATGTAATTTAATACTCTAGTTGTGTAAGTGAGTACTAACTATTAAAAAAAGCCTGTACCCACTTAATAATAGTGAAAAATAATGGCCTAAGAATATGGTAATGTGGTGGTTTGGGGGGATTCAGTCTTTTTGCTTGCAGCTTGCAGCCAAACACAGCGTGCTCTCTCCCCCTCCCTCGCCCAGGGAATAGGGGAGAGAATTGGAAGAAAAAGGCCAAGGAAACTCTTGGGTTGAAATAAAAACTATTTACTAATTAAAATAATATCATAATGATAACAACAGTGATAATAGACTATAAAAATTAGTGATACACAGTGAAATTGCTTACCACCGGCTGACCAGTGCCCAGCCTGTGCCAGCCAGTGATCCCTGAAGCTGAGACAGTCCCAAAACTGAAACCCCAGAAGAGCGAGCCCAAGCAAACTCAACGAGAATACCCCTGTCTTCTGGTCAGCCCAGGTTAACATACTGACATAGCGTGATATGATACAGAATATTTCATTGGCTCATCCAAATGTCAGTTCTGGGCTTTGCTATTCACTGCGCTTCTCCCTCCCAGTCCTAATACAGCTGTAAACAGCTAAACACAGTGGCCTTGAGCTCCAACAGCAACTCACAACACCAGCACTGTTATCAATGTTCTTCTCATAACGAGCTCTGCTGAAACAAAAACACAGCTAACTAATAAAAAGAAAATTAACTCTATCCTAGCAAAACCAGGACAGGTAAATATATTCCACAAAGTATTTTATGAATGATCCATAAAATTATTGTAGTGTCACTTCTTTGTAACCTTCTATTTGCTTTTTTTTCTTTTTTTTTCCAGGGCCATAAGAATTTGTCATTTTTAAGAAGCTCTAATAATTACTATATAGTAATAACTAAAGAAAGAATAACTGTTACTAGAATCTAGATCTGGAAGTGTAGTTAGTGATGACTGCTTTGAACACATTTGAATTATTTATTACTGCATGTGAGAAATATTTTTTCATAATAAGCTATCAGAGAAAAACAATGAAAGTGACAAGATCTGCAAAAAATTTCCATAAAGATTAAGTACTTGAATTCAAATTACCGTTCTCCAAATACACAAAACACACATATGACAGCTGTGTGTATTGTTCTGTCATTCCAGTGCGGAACAAAGGTACACATACCTATTTGAATTATTTTGTTATCTCTGCTTCACTGAGTTGTTCTTGTACAGCGTATCTTACTGGCTCCAAACTACAAATAAATATTGTATCCAAAAATCTGCATTCAGATTTCTGAAACATTTCCAAGGATTTTTCACTTTAACGGTGGATGGAGTTTTGCGCTGAACAAAACTACCTTTCCAAACATTTTCAGCATGAACCCTTAAAGTACATAAACAGGGCACTGTAAATGATACAGTGTTATCAAGGCTATAGTGACAATGCAATGAGCAATAAAGCAGGTAGCTGACGGTCTGAAAAGTCCTTCACAAAATCCTGTGCATGATTTTTTAGAAGTGTACTTGGGAGTTAATGTTTTTATGATGGCCAATCTCTGAAATAACTTGGTTCACTTTTGTTATTGTTGCACAAGGTGTCACGCTTAGCTGTGCATGCCCTTTCCTTCAAGGAGATAAGAAGACTGATGTTTGGGTTTATAGTTCTTGTTTCTAGGTTAATCAGTCAAAGTGAATGTATTGGATTCCTGACAAAATTTGCAACTGAACAGAGAGTATTCTTTACTGGACTGTATTTATTCATTACTAAGATATGTATTCATTGACTTTGAATTCTGTCAGACCACAAAAGGGTCACCATCTTTTTAACTTCTGAAGTCTTTTTTAGTTTATGTCAAATGTGCTATCATGCAAAAACCAGTTCCATCTGTACTTTTATATTCCCTTCTGCTTAGCTATATTCATTCAGGGTGATATTTGTTAAGAAGATGATCTAACCAACAAAATCTAATACTATAAACTGTCCACAGAAGGAAGTATAATCCAGATTTTATTTTCATACATTATTTTCCAGTGTGTTTGTGTACCCTTCATAAGATAAAAAAGGGAAAGTAAAACTAGCTAACTTAAATAATCATAATAGATTTACATTATAATACATGACAAGACAATCTATAATTGGAGAAGGGAAGCAGCAGTGGAGAGTTAAAGCAAAAATTGTAGCCTACTGTTAATCAAGTCTTTTCTAAGAACTTCAAAGAGTTAAGGGAAGGGGTGGCGGGGAATAAAAAAAGCAGAAAAAAGTAGCCATAAAACTGGAATAGGTTTTATAGCACATAATTTTCTTTCTGTTAAAAACAGTAATCTAATATATACATACCTTCATATTTGAGTTGCTAATGTTTAATTTTTGCTTAAATTCTTGATAAAAATCTGTCTTAGCTCAACCCAATTATAAAAAATCAAGAAAGGGATTCAAAATGGTTTTAATTCATCAGTCTGTGTAATGACTTTGTAATACTAAACTGGGATATGATGCTTTTGGGACAGAAGAATTTGCAGCATCAGCCAGTCAAAGGTTCTAACTCTGCAATTTCAGTGCTGGATTTATCATTTTTGGCACTGATGTCAACCATACGTCAATGCCTGCTCATGCAGTGGGGACTATCTGAATCTAGCCTATTAATTCAAGGCCATAAAGGAAGTATATTTAGCTCTAATACTAAGTTATTTAAAGTTATAGACAGTGTAGTATATGGATAACAAGGTTGTTTAGCTGGAGATATATTATCTATTTACAAGGGTTACTGATGACTTTGCAAAGTATAAGTGGTAAAGACATCATTTTTTATCATAGAAATTGTACACTGGGAAAAATAGTCTAGTCAGAAAGTAAAAAGGTCACCTGTAAAAGAATCTATGACCCTCCTACCCCTCCCTAAATGGAAACAAGACTATCCAACCTCCACAGAATGATTCTTCCTATTACATCTCTCCCTCCTTATGAGCAAATAAAACTTCACAAAGGCCACAAGATTCTATAGCAGTATTTGTGGTTTATGTAGAAGAATCTTCAGTATTATAGAACCACAGAATAGAATTAGAGAATTACAGAATTCATGTTGGAAGGGACCTCAGGAGGTCTCCTGATTGACCTCTTCCTCAAAGCAGGACCAGCTTGGAGATAGATGGGATGGGAATGCTCAGGAATTCTTCCTGTCTCACTTTGAAAAGCTCTGAGGCTGGACACTACATAACTTCCTTGGGCCACCTATCCCAGTGCTCAGAATCCTCATGGGAGAAAACCTCTTCATGTATCCACTTCAAACCTCTCATTATCTGTTGTGACACTACCATGCATTGCTGTGGAGGGCCTGACTCCATCTCCTTAGTCTCTCTCCCTGCAGGTACTGGCACCTGCTGCTGTGTCCTTGAAGCTGTCTTCTACTCTGGAGGAAATATTCTTCTTCCCACAGCCTCTACTTGCAGGGCAGGTTCTCCAACCCTGACCAGCATGGTCATCTCCCCATCCTCATCTTGGTTTATTCAGGTCTTTCCTAAACTTGAGATCTTAAAATTGAGCATCTGTCCACTTGCAGGGACGTTCCTTGCTCAGGACAGGACTTTTCAATTGTCTCTGTTGACTTTGGTGTCACTCTTGCTGGTTCTTTCCTGCAGCCTGTCTTGGCCTCACTGTGTGACAACTCTGTTCTCCAGAACACCCACTGTCACCCAGGCTTGATATCACCTATAGACATAATGGAATAGATGATTCCATCACCTCCAGGTCATTGATAAAGATGTCCCTCAGTTATTCTACTTCTTACCAGCTTCCAGGTAGAATGTGACACCTTAACCAGTTCCCTTAAAGCCTGATCATTCAAACAGACTTTTGCCCAACTTAATATACTTTATGCTATAATACATACAAAAATGCAGCACGCAGTCAAAGTAAAGATTTAAAGCTGTTAGTCTACTCATAGAGTAGTTCAAAGTGTCAAAATCCTTTTTTTTTTTTTTTTGACTATTGTTTTATTTCTCTTTGCTGTACCCACTTACAGTTGTATGAAATAAAAAATGATGGTCTGTGGCACGTAAAATATTACTTTAAATTCTGTAAATTATTCACTCAGCTTCCATTTTTTAATCTATTCAGTGCCACCTGTTGCAATTATTTTAGAAGCCACTGCTGTAAATCTAATTAACTAAGTTACTTCCACAAATATTCGTAAATGCATGACAAGAGTTTTGAATGTCTCATCCATGTTATACCTTCAAAGCACACTTAAAGTTTCCTAAATTCCTGATGTTTCCCACAGCCCAGTTGTGTTTATCCATATTGCCTTTGCAGACAGCTAAAACTCGGGCTACACCCAGGCTGACACAAACCTGAGAAGATTTGTAACAGGCAGCATTGTGGTTCTTCCAGGAGACCCATATCTGTGTAATATTTATACACTTCCAAAAAAAGAGAAAGTGGAATATTTGGAAACTACACAAAGTTTAATATGTTCTCATATACCAGTTTTTAAGATGTGGTTTCAGTGTAGCTCCTGAGAAGCTGCCAGCAAGCAACCTTGGTCTTGGGAAAGTGAAGCTGTTCTATAGATACACTGTTCTATAGATGCAACTCTAGTGATGAGGTGATTTAGTGTGGTAAGGAAAAAGACATTTTTAGCAGCTATTTTTATTCATAAAAGGAAGAAGGAAAGAAATGGAGAGAAGTTTTTTATGCCAGTTCATACTGAGAAAAGTCTAATACTCTTGGGATATCATAAGAAATATGTAATAGTTGCCTGGTTTTTCCTATATTGCTATGGTGCTCTAAAGATACAGATGAAAATACACACAATACTATGTAAAATTAAAAAAACAAAAATATTACTGAAAACAATATCTCATTGGAGAAAATGGTCAACATTTTTCTCTCTTGGGTGAGAAAACACATCCTTAGGTTTTATTAGGGTTTGAGTCTTAATCATTATATTTTTAAAGTTTTTATTTAATAGCATGAGAAATGGTTTCAAAGATAGCCTTTTTCTCCTTGTAGCAACTCTAGATTTTTCTTTCTCTTTTTAAGTTAAGTTTTGAAAAAAATCTCATATCCCACATTTTTTTGATTCTCATGAGAAATGCAAATTTTTTATTAGGGCAAATAAGGATGTCGTAAGTACTATTTAAAAAAATAGATTTGCTTTCTAATAACAACCATTGACTTCAAATACTAAAAACTTTCAGACAGATGAAAAGTGTGATTTTTTTTTTTTTTTTTTTTTTTTTCCATAGGACAGGTAAATTTTCCTTTCTGGAACATGAATTAAGTTATTAGAAGAAGCAGCAGGTATTTTATCATTGCCATCAGCAAACAAAGGATTAATTGCTGTCACTGTTCATACTATGGTACCTTGTGGGGTAAAAATGAACATTTCTCTAACCTCAGCACCTTAATCAGAACCAACATGATCAGAGCTCATATTAATCTGCTGCAGCCAGCACCAGTCTTTCTATTCCAAATTAATGCAGGGTCAGCAGTATGGACTTCTGAAAGGAGGGAGCAAGCTTATCAGGAAAATGCACATGGTGAGGTCCAGAAGCAATGACAATGTGAAAAATCAAGTTAAGATCCAGTAAAAAGGCAGGCACATTGTAGTGCTGTTGCCTTTCTGTCATTTTGCTCCATGCTGAATCAAAACAAGGATTTGTACGTGTCTCAAGTGCCCACAAGCTCCTGATAATTTGTCTGGTAGATATCCGAATTTCTATTAAATGGGCAGATACAACATCAAATAAGCAATGTAAGTGGTAGATATACAAAAGAGTCTTTCCCTTAAGAAATTAAGCTGAACTATAAAGGCATTATATTTGATAAACTGTTTTATGTAAACTTCAGGCTTGCCTTCTGTCTTATGTGTCTGTTCAAATTCCAGTTGAGCAGTCTCACTTTCAACTGCTTTTGAGGAAAGCAAGGCAAGTTCTTCATTTGGCATGAACCATATGGCTGAACTTTGGGTGATAACTCTAGCCTAAACATAATGTCCATTTATGATGATTTATCTACCAAGTTGCTAAAGGAAATTATATTACAACACTCAGTTTATATGTTTTCTAAACGCAAAACTGCTGGAACCTTTCTTTAAGAAGTATGTTTTGATCCCGAAAAGATCTTTGTCCTTCCAACCACATTATCTTTAAGAACACTTGGAAATATTGGGAAAAATATTGAGCTGATTTGCAATCACACAAACAATATAAGGAAGAACAGTTCAATGATTTCAGAGGTCCATTAATCGTAAACTCTGTGGAAATGTGATGAAGGACACAATCTAAAGCTATGCAAGATAAAACCATTTAATGCAAGAGTTCAATTACCCTCTTGTTGATGAAATCTTTGGCCAAAATTTTAAGCCTGCCTATCAGAATTTGAGTATCTAGAGTTATATTTTTGTGATCATATCTATCTTTCATATAAATATATCTAGATGATATTTATGAGATATCATTAAACATAGATATGTATTATCTGTATATCATTCTACCATATAAAAACAATCAAGCTTTAGACATTGAAAACATTTATACTGAAGTTTTAGTTTATAATCAAATATTTACATTATGGTAATTCAGCTGTAAAAAAAAATAGTTTTCTAATGCAGGCCTCTGGCTGATTGATCCATATCTTCCTTTCTGGAGCTGATAGTCTCAGTGTCAGTCATTCTTGACTGCTTATCTCGGAGTAGCTGAGGTGCTTATGACTTCATAAGAAAATTGAAGTGTATTTTAGTTTCAATCTAGTCTAGAAAGTTCTGCAGAACTGTTTATAAAAGCTTTAAGTATATTGCCCTTAGTCAGAATATTACAAGTATGTCATAAAGGCCAGTTTCACTGAGCATCTGCAGCAGTTCAGGCAAATGTCTGTTTTGTAGTTCCCTTCAAAAGGAAAGAAAGAATTTCTGATAGTCTGAAGAGAATGTAATAAAATTGCTGAACAAGGAAACATGTTCATTTTTAAACTGAAGATAACTTCTTGTCTGTTTATAAGAAATCCAGCACAGAAGACTGAGTTTTCATAGAGCATTCAGGCTTTATAGATATATGTATTAATAAAATAGTGAATTCTATCTAAACAGTATCAATAAGATAACTATACAGAATAAAAAATCTCAGCCTACTTGAAACATAGTATAACTGTGCAAGTAAGGATGTATTTTTTTTTCGTTGCTTAGGTAGGTGTTATTTGCATGAAGTTACAGAAATTAATTACAGGAGCTTTTGTTCCTGTAGAAAAATAATTTCAGGTCTGGGTTCACAATTCAACATTCAGATCTTGAGCTGACATTGAATCTCTTCATTAAGCAGTGGACTTAGAAACCCTTGTGTACCTCAGCACAGAGCAGATTCCTGGAACTACAGTTAAAAGGCGAGGTTGTTAACAAGGACATACAGTTGTCAAGGTAAATTTGGAAAGATGAAATTCCCAATGACTACAGGCAAGAACATTCCAGGAAATACAGAAATTGAGCCTCCCTCAAGATAATAACTTATGCCCACCTCTCTCAAGTATACAGGGAAATAGGAAATACTGTTAATTCTCAGTGGCATATTTCCGCTTGCGAGATAGTGACTTTGATCTGTAGAGTTACCAAACTTGCTATTATTTATTTTCTTCACCTGAGTCCAATCAAACTGCATGTTCTAATGCCTGTCAAACTAAGAAGCTTCAGGGAAAGCCACTCATTCATGGAGTGCTGAGGAGGCACTTTTTATTTCAGTGCAAGCTGGACAAAAAGTCCCTGATTTCTTTTTCTTTCTCCCCAGTGTTCAGCAAAACCTTGTGACATATGCGTGCCAGGCTGTAGAAGCTTCACAGAAGCCAAGGTCACTCATTTAATGAATGCTGACTATGCAAGTATGGGCTCCATAACCTTTCTGATCTACTTTTATGAAGCAACTGATGTTAAAACATGAATTTGAAGCAATATGTGCTGCTACTCTTCCTGTTTCCCTGTTTAAAAATTAACAGGAGCTCATAAATTTATAAACATTAAGAGGCAGGCTGCTACTGAAATGTAATCGAAGGTTTAAATTTGCAATGAAAGGCTTCCATCTTGCAGGTATAGAACAGAAGGAGATTTCACTCCAAGTGACCCCTGTGCTATGTTGGAGGGCTGTGCAGCAACCACAGAGGAGTCAGTTCAGGGATGTTATGTGAAAGTATTTTGCAGATTTTCCACAGGAAGAATATATAACAGGTTTTTACTTACCAAGAGAAATTTTCAAAAACTGCTTTCCTTATCTTATACTAGTGTATATCTTTCAATTTTGCTAGACTATGTTCTTCTGTATGCTCTATTTCATACTGTAGTACTACATTTATGAAACAAGGAGATGATGTGCTTAGATTATGGGAGAAGTAGTTTTAACCTTGACACATAAATCTGATAATGTAGTAAAGAAAGGCTTTAAAATTGATATTAGAATCTTGCAGTTCTTTTCAAATATACAAATAACAAACACTCTTTGTTCCTGCTCACAAATTTCCTTGAAGAAAAAGGCAGCATAATAGAGCATGCAGAATAATCCAATGGCTACTTTAATTCTTTCTTATCCTTTTTTACAAGATAAACAGGAATAAACATGAACTTAAAAAATTTAAATAATGATATGTCACAGCATAATCTTTTAATGATATGGTTTTGTGTAAATGTGAGAAAGTGTTGTAAGAAATAGTCTAATGTGACTTCAGGTATTACCTGTAATAACATATTAATGCATTTGAGATGCATTTTTATGCTATCTCAGGAACCAAAATTACACTCCTTAGGAAGAATTTGACAATAATTATGCTAACTGCTAAGTATGCATTCTGCTGTGAGGGATACTCCCTATTTCAGCAGAAGTACTGCCTAACTGAAAGATACTAGGCTTTGGTGTGGAAGAGTGAGTTCAGCTTAGTTAACACTTTATCTAACATATAAAAATAACACGTATATGTTGCCTATCTTATTTACAGTCACTCTTTAGAGATTACTTTTTTAGGCTTTCAAATGCTGACCAACATTTTTTTGCATACAATAGCTACATCATGTTTTAAGATATACCTAGTTAATACATGCTAGATTAAAAAACAAAACCAAAAACTTTAAAAGACCTGAATATATCAAAATGGAAAAGGCTATAATATTTCCTTGTATAAGTCATGAAAAATAGACTGTCTTTGAAATATACAGAGCTTTTTTTTTGGTTTTGTGTCTGGGTTTTTGTTTTGTTTTTTTTTAGATTGGATATTGAAACATGGAAAACAACAATTTAATGTCATTGATCAAATCATACTTTGTAAGTGTACTCTGGATTAATGGGTTTAGGAATGTTCTTCTAAATTACAAACATCTGTAATGATCCTCCAAGGACAAACAGGGCACTCTGGTTCAATGAGTAGGTAATGAAATTGCTGTACAGCTCTCCTTATCAGTGTGCAAAAGTTTTCTGGTGCTGCAGGACACACTGCCCCAATGTCCTGGCAATTCACTGTTGGCTTACCACTGTAATTTCCCCCTATGTGTTCAGGAAAACCCTCTATGTAATATCTATATCCACTTTTTGAAAGAAGACTAATTAAAATTTGTCACTTTCCCTTTGGTTAATGTATTCTCATACACAGCTTGACATTACTGTGGATATGAATGGTTTTAAACAGCATGTTTTTCAAATCCAAGCTGCAATAGGTATCTTTGTGGAAGATCTTCTCCTTCAAGATTTGTTTGATAAAATTAAGTTTGGTTCAGAGTGAATATGATTTATCAATTACGGTGCACTCGCTGTCCCTCTAGATCAATGCAGCCATTTTTACACTTTCATGTACAAACATATGAATAATTTCAAATGAAATCAAGGTGTTATTTTCTTCTAAAATTCTTTATGAATTGAAGCCAAATATTTTGTCAGGCTAGATAATCTCTCTTAAAAAAATAAAATATTTTCAACAACTTTTTACTAGTTAATCTGACCAAAACTGGAAAAAACATAGCTACGGTTATGGCAGTGGACACCGAATGATGCATACAGAGACAATGTGAAACAGGGTTCAGGAAGAAGTGTCAAGCATTTCCAAGAGCATGAAAGTTTTACTAACAGTACTGGTAAGAAATCAAGTCTGAAGGTGAGCCTTCTGTGTAGCAGAGTTTAAGCTGGGGATGTGTACTTTACGTATATTTTTTCATCATGGACTTTTGTTCTAACAGAAAGTCATTATTTCCTGCTTTTTATTAGAGACTAATATCTAACTTTGCATTCTATCAATTGTAAATAACACTACAGAAGAGGAAATGAAGACAATGCATTTCTGAATATATATCAGATATTCCTAAATATTACAAAAAATAACAATTTATAAAACCCTGTATTGCTATTAAATACAGTATATCTTTCCCTTTACACAAAAAACTTCTAAACGTGTCAGATACATGAACTTGTACTAGACAATGAAAATTTGTTCTCCATCATCTGTGCTGCAATCTTTGTTTCTTTTTCTTCCCTTCTTATACAGGCATTGCTTCTGCATTCATCTACGAATAATCTTATTTGTCTGGATTCAACTGTACATAAAACTTCAGATGTCTTAGCCTTTTCAATTGCTTGCACATTATAGTCAAGCTACCTTGACGAATCTCAAGTGAAGTCATACAAGGGTTAATGAATTTTGAATGGATTAATGACTGCTCAGTTGAAGGAAAGCATTGCAAGATGTTGCAAGTGCTATGACAGTGTCTGTAGTAAGTATTAAGCCATGCTGTAATTAATGCAATTATTCATCTGGACTTGAAACTTGGGTAGATGCATGCTAGTACAGGAGAAAGAAAAAACCCCTGAAAACCCAATACCAGAAAAACTAATTTTCTTAAAAAAATTAGAGGTATAACACATAATTTTCAATCTCAAAGGAAGATAGATCATATTCATATTCATACGCAATTAATTATTTGTGATGCAAAACAGAACATCTGTTGTATATACTCATCATCACCAAGAGTCATCGCTGTTAATTAATTGTCCAAAGTCACCTGACTGAGCTAGTTAGAACTACCAAGTCATAACTACTAATGAATGTCTGTGAACTTGGTTGGACATTGCAAATTAATCCACTCAGTTATGTGACTTAAAAAAAAAATCCTCTGTGACTAGAGGACGGCTTCCAATTTTTACTGATCAGAGAATAATGAAACGTTCATAAAGGAAAGGATATTCAGGCTTATATGACTAAAACCTTGAAATCTGGCATCTGAAAGGACACAGAACACCAAAAGAGACTTTTCCAAAGCTGAACAGAATAATTACTTCACTAATCTTTCAGGCTACACTATACCTCATGTGACAATTACCTTTTTTGCAACTGTATGCCTTTGCTAGTCATATGCAACTGGCCATTGACTATGTCACATCCTTTTTTTTTGTCTTTGCAGTACAATATCTATTGAATTTTGTCTGGTTTTAGTCCATTTTGAACTCTAATCCGTTCTCTGGGGTTCTTTTAAACAATCTTAGATTGATTAAATTACTAATTTAAAAGTGAACATTTTTCCTTCTCTTACCCCTGTAATTAGTGAAAGTATTGTTGATCTTTGCACAGTTTTGCTTGAGATATATTTTCCTGCTCAAAGTAGAGTATTTATCATTCTTATAACATGGTTTACTAATGACTTTTGCATAATTTCTATAAAACCATACTTCTGTAATTATATGACTATTTTTAACATTAAAATATGTTTCAAAATGAGTCAGAAGCCTTGCTATAACCAAAATATATATAAACTATTTCCTGCCTTGTTGCATGAGTTTGAATGGTTTGACATGAGCCTGCATTTCCAATAACTAATTCACGACACCCTTCTACTGAAAAATAATGAGCTTTTCTTAGTGATTTCTTGTCATTTTTTTTTTGTGCTGCAGACTGATTACCTATTACCTCATTACTTGTACTAATTGTATTAACCCTGTTATTATCTTATTCTCTTAGCAAAAACTGTAGCCAAATCAGAGGGATTTTGCACCTATGAATCAGTAGTAGATTAAAAAAGGTACAATTCATACTCTTGAAATCAAATGTAACCTCAGTGAAAGAGCATAATTGTGATAGTATGTAGACATTTTGTAAAACTGTAACACTTCTAAAGCATGCACTACCAGCTGCAAGCATTTTGCAAAACAGCTAAGCATAAATGCATAATAAATATTTAAGTGTAAATGGGCAAATGGAGAGATGGTATAGTCACTCAAAGGAAGTTCTGGAAAGGATGTTTAAATGTTAAATTCTGCAAGAACAAAGTTTGTGGAGCAAGAGGGAAAGATGTGCAGTAAAACCAGAAAAAAATTCTGGCCCTCAATTTAAGATTAACTATGTAGAGAACACATGTGGTTATCCCCTTTTAGTTTGGGAAGGGGGTTGAGAAGCAGGAAAGATGAGAGGAGGGGAGAAGGAGGTTGTCTACTCCTGTCCAAGATGCATCACCTGGATCTCAGCCACTAGGAAGATCATCAGAGGCTTTCACTACCAATCCTCACTATGTGCATCAGCTCCATGTCATTGTACACACAAAACTAGTTTATCATAAGCTTCTTAAGAGCTACGTGTTTGCATAAGCAATGAGAATGACTGACAATGATTAAGAGCTAACCTTTGGCAATGCGTGTTATTAATGAGTGTCAATCCTGTGGAGTGTGGCTCTGAAGTTGAAACAGGGCTAATTTGTCAATATTCTAAATGCTTCCATCACCATGATAATTTTCCTAATCTATTCATAGATCTATATAAATTGTATGCATACTATATATATTTGTATATATAAAGTAAATGTGCATGTATATATATAGAAATAACATATACACATTTATACAGTTGCAACAAAACCAGTGGTCAAAGGATGTCAAAACTTCAGCCTTAGAGCTATCTGTGAAGAGCTATTCTTTATGGACTATCAGGCATCTACCTTCCCCTTGCTTTTCATATACTCTCAGAATGACGCCTTGTTTCTTCTTATGTCCTCTTCTAGCTCATCCTGTGATAAGCCTCTTCTGATTTTTGTCTTCTCTTTGTGGTTGATACATCTGATAAATCTTCATTTAATGTCAGATTGACAAGGCATAAAGTCAGACCAGGCTCTGTCATGTTACTATATATCCAAACCTACAGCAAAAAAGTAATTAATTGATATGTTTAAAAACATCTATACTGACAAATATAATCTGTGTTTGTACTGTCAACATAGATTTCACCATTATCTTATCAGTCAGTTGAACTCAGGTTACTCAAACATTGTCATAAAATTTATAAATTATATGTGAAGTTAGGTGTGCTGGTTGGGTTTGGCTTGATTTTTTAAACTAGCTTCCTAGTTGAACTATTCTTCTCAGTTTAAGGGCTTGATCCTTCAAATTCTTTTTTGCCCTTTAATTTGATAGATAGGTATGTGTGTGTGTGGGCTCTATGCAGGGGAAAAAACTAAGGTAACAAAGAAATTCAATCCTTGTTTCTTTAAAAAAATCTCTTTTTCAGGGTTTTCTGGGAGTTGGTTAAGTATAAATAGATATCCACTTTCTTGAATGATATGCAGAGTTCTTATATAATATATTATTTATTCTGAAGCCAAGAAACATGACCACAATTTTGAGTAGGTTTTTTCCCTCTTTTTCTGATTTGCATGCTTTCTTATTCCCCACAGCCTCAACATGTGATTGTAAAAATATTTTCTGTCAATTTATGATGGGCTGTTGCATAGGAGGAAAAATTATTCTTTTTTTAGGTTATTAAAGATAGCATGAAGTAAAATAAGTTTGTCTAGGAACATGGTGATATATACAGAGGAGGAATATTCCTGTCTGATTTAAATAGAAGTAATTACATTGACGTGACAGACCAATATTTCAAAGCAGATATGCCAGTTGACACCTCCTAGATATTTTGCTTATACTCATCAATGTGTCTTGATCAATAGTAATATCTAGTTTTGCTGTGTTAGAATTATCAATGTATATTCTGATTTATCTGGTGAATTTCTTTAATTTTTATCCTTAGAATACTTATGTTAATTCAAAGTGTGTTATTTTAGTGACTGTATATCTAATCTACAGGTTTTGCATGACAACTTTTTGTGAATTCATCATACACCTGCATCCAAAAAGTCTGGCAGAGGTTCCCAAGTGAGGAGCTAGACTCAGCAAGTTGTCCATATGCAAATTAATTTTCAAAATTAATCCATGTTATATGAGCTTCAAGCTGCCAAAACAAGCAACAAAGGAAAACCCACTGTTAAACATGCACATAAATCAAATTAGATGACCGCAGAAGTAAAGATATAAACAAATACCAAGATCAGTGAAAAAGTGATAATTATTCATTAATGTGTGCAAGCAGAAATCCTACTTTTCTTATTAACACCTAATCTCTTATGGAAAATGGATGCAATGGTGCATGTTATCAAAACATGCCAACATTTCAATCTCTCTGACAGTGGAAGAAGAAACTTGAATACAAATAAGAAAAAAAAAATAAAAAGAGAGCACAGGAGTGTATGATTTCTGAACTCTGTGAAAAAGTGCCTTTTGCTTATGTGCATCAGTCAAGAGCTGAGTTATGTCCTTTGCATCTCTTTGCCCACTTATATCACCACTACTTAAAAAGACATGTCAGCACTTCACCACAGAGCATCAGAGTTGATGAGATTGAGAGAGTGAATAGATTATTGAAGAATACACAGACCAATTCCTTATCAAAATCAAGATCAGCATCTCTCTGACAAATTAACAACTCCATAGACAGTTATTTAGGAATTTTAAGTTTGACTTCTAATAAACTGAGACTTGATTTAAAGACAGCCAACATGGTGTCACCAAGAGTAAATCTTGCCTGACCAACCTAGTGACCTTCTATAAGATGATTGTGTCAATGGATGAGAGAAGAGCTACAGATGTCATCTACCTAGACTTCTGTAAGGCCTTTGTTAGGGTCCCCCCCAGTATTCTTGACACTAAAATGCATAAGTAATTATTTGATGGATGGACTGTTAGATGGATAAGGAATTGGCTTGATGGCCACATCGAAAAAGTTACAGTCAATGGCTCAATGTCCAAGTGGAAACCTGTAATGAGTGGTGTCCCTCAAGGGTCTGTACTGGGACCAGTACTATTTAATGTCTGAATCAATGACATCAATAATGGTATTCAGCACACCCTTGACAAGTTTGCAGATGACACCAGGGTCCAGTTGATATGCTAGAGGGAAGGGATGCCATCCAAAGGAACATTAAGAGGCTGGAGGAGTGGGCCTGTGAGAATTTCTTGAAATTCAACAAGGTCAAGTGCAAGGTCATGCATATGGGTTGGGACAATCTCAACATCAACATAGACTGGGGGATAAAGGTATTGAGAACAGCCCCATGAAGAAGGACTTAGGCGTACTGGTGGATGAAAGATTGGACGTGAACTGTCAATGTGCACTCCTTGAGTTAACTCAGTAGTTAACTGACTTAGCAATTCTACTGGTCTAGTCTGTTCTGACAAGAAAATACCTGTAGTACTGTGTCCCCAGCACAAAACAGACCTGTTAGAGCAGGTCCAGAGGAAGGTCACAAGAATGATCAGAGGTCTGGAATACCTCACCTATGAAGAAAGGCTGAGAGAGTTGGCATTGTTCAACTTGTAGAAGTGAAAGCTCTAGGGTGATCTTATTAAGTTCTTTCACTATATAAAAGGGATTTATATGAAAGGTAGAGAGGGACATTTAGCAAGGCCTGTAGTGACAGGACAAGGGGCAATGGTTTTAAACTGAAAGCAAGTAGGTTTAGACTGGTCATATGGAAGAAATTTTTGATAATGAAGTTGATGAGACACAGGAACAGGTTGCCCAGAGATGTTGTAGATACCATACCAAGGGAAGTCTTCAAGATCAGGTTGGGCAGGGCTTTGAACAACCTGATCTAGTGGTAGATGTCCCTGAACTTGTCAGGAGGATTGGACTAGATGATATTTAAAAGTCCATTCTGATGCAAACCATTCTATGATTCTGTGATTCTATTATTTTGATTCAGTGGTATTGAGTAGTTGAAAAGCAAATGTAAGTCATGTAATATGTACTTCTGCAAAAGACAGCTTTGTCTCTGAACAACCAGTGGATGTCAACAGAATTACAGACAGCCTTCTGTGGATACCTATAAGAATATTTTCTCTTTGCAGGTACTTTTGATGTCAAACAAGGGAATTGCCATTGGCAATTTGGCAAATGCCAAATAATTGCCATTATTTCCATAATAAAGTTTTCACAATGACAGTACAGTCATTTTACAAAAGTCACCTCTGTTAGTGAAACTCCTGTACAGCTTCTGTTTTATTTTATTTTTATGATGAACAGTGTTTTCCATAATCTTGAGTACACAGAGTAGGATCTGCCTTATCCAATTTAAAAAAAACCCACAGCTGTCTAGTCCAAATAGCTTGATAGTCAAAGGGGAAGGATTATCTATTGTATTTAAAAGCTACAATACAAAGATTGCAAAAAAAACATTAATTTGGTTCTGGAATAAAATTACTTGGGGACAAATATGTTTCTGATGTGGAAGCCCTGAAAGGAATAGAAAATGTTCCCATTTTCACAAAATGTTTTCATAAGTCAATGTGGCTATACTCTCACAAGATCTGCTAGAGGTGTGTCACCATTAGGCTCATAAAGTGAGTATGAGTAAAGCGAGTGAAGTGAGGGATTGTGAAAATTAATTCTTAAGTACAGTTTGCCTAAGGAGACCATAGTCTCTGTTTTGTGGATCAAAAGCACATGCACTTGTTTACAAATTCTTTGGAAAGCAGTCTTTATGCCATTGATGAGGAAAGTTGTGGTTGATTATAATAAATATAAACGGCTGCAATATAGATTCAGATTCCAGACATACTATAGGTCCATTATAGACACTTCATGGAGTAATCAAGTTAGGCCAGAACATCTCAGGTGATGACATGGGAAAGAAAGGTCTTTAAGAGCTCTCAGAAGGGGAAGAGTTTTATCTTCCTGATGGCTTATTATTGTTGAAATATTTGGTTTCTTATGGCTCTTAAATTATTATTTTAAAGCTTACCTGTGTTGTGAACAATTTGATTTATGTCAGAACAGAGCTCAACTTTTCTATAATCTAGCAGGACAAATTATTATCTAATCTTGGAAAACACAAGATAAATGCAGGACACTGTTGCCTAACTGAAAAATTGACATTAAGAATGGGACTGAAATCTCAGAAGCTGGTGATAATTTTTTCACAATTCTGAAAAGAAGAAAAAAAAAAAGTGTAACATTTCAGACCTGCATTAACTAGTAGAAAAAATGCAATAAGATAGTTATAAACATTTCTTTATGGTTTTCTGCCACAGTAAAACCTTACACTGGGAGCTAAAGTATTTCTTCACTGCATATGTCTTGCATTGTCTTATTGTCTATACCACTATCTTAACACTTACAAGTCTGTCCTTATGTCCACAGGGCCATTTAACATCACTGTGACTCACCTCTGAGGACTCTAACTACTAAGAAGAAAATGAACCCTATGCTAGCAGAAAACAGGACACAGACCTAAACACCACATTGTGCAGGTGGTCCAGAACAGAAAGGAACTGGTCCTGGAACTAGGTTTTGGAGACTAGAGTTAATTTGGTCTGCAGTAAAACCACCCCTGATTTTCATATTCTAGTTCCACATTCCGAATCTGTCATGGAAAGGCCATTTCATCTCTGCATTGGGTGAAGTCTGAGGTCTATGTACTTTTCTTCTTAAGGGACAGAAACAGAGGGTTCACAAAATGCTCATAAATCCAGATCAGATAAGGCTCTCCCAAAATATCTATTTTTTTCCAAACTACTCTTTAAGAATAACAGATTAAAATGTTCTCGTACCACAGTTTATGAAGAAATGGAAGCTGGCCTCCTGTGCCACTATGGGGATATGAGCAACACAATTTTGGAGCCATATACTCTTCTTATTCTATGTTGCCATGGCTTTTGTGAAGAGAAAATTACTGCTACCTTTGCATATTTTTTTCTTGTAAGTTTCTAAAGTCTTTGAATAATAAGAATTTTCTGTGGTTTGCATTCACACTGGTGCAGAATGCATAATTATTATTATTTTTTTTTACTACTTCAGGGAAATCTATAATGAATCCAAGATCCTAAGTAGATGACAGCATTTACACTCCCTCTGTGTAGATGTAATTGCCCAGGTGCAAGTCAACAGCAAACCAGGCTGCATAGATGCATCTGACTCAGTTCCATACTCAAAAATAATCAATTTATATTTAGTTTATGGCACTTCTAGGTGAGTTTTTTGTTTTGTTTTGTTTTTTACTCAAATATTTTGTAACTTACATTCTGTCTGCCTTATAAATACAAGTATTAGAGCTGGATGACTGGGAAAAATAAACATATGCTCAAAGAGTATTTGCTTAAAGAAACCTGAATTAACTTAGGCTCCATTTACTGTTCAGAAGACAGTCAAATGATGAAATCTATCAGTTAGAATGTGCAAGAATTTATAGATGAATATTCTATAAACCATTTAGTCAATAATGAATATGTACAAGAATCAAATCTATTGCTGCCAGGGCTTAGTACTTGCATCTGTGTAACTTAGACTGGTACGTTATAACTATCTTTTAATATTCTGGCTTCAAGTGCTGAGAAAATAGCTCCATAATTCAGAAAAGTTTATTTTGTATTAAAAGGCAGTTAAAAGCTTTCGAGATTAGAGTTTCTAATTGGATGCATTAGCTTTAAAATAATTGCTACCTGAAATTCTCTTATCATATGTTTAGAGTTTGCAGATTCCATTTCTCATACATCAGTCATGCAGAAAAAAATGATCTGTGGTTCATTCAATCAACTGTGATGTTGCTGGACTCGAGACATATAAGTTGAAATTGTCATAAGTAGGAATAGTTTAGTGGCTGACTGCCTTTGTGATTTTCTTCCCCTTTTTTCATCCCGTAACCTGTGGTTACTTATTACATTCTGTCAGTCAGACTAGGAGGGCATTTATCTAAGTCTATTATTTTCTCTTTTTTTCAGCAGACCTGGAACTTAGAGGTCTCCTGCCAGTACTCAGGGTTCCAGGGAGGTATTTCCCCACTTCCTTTAGTTATCCTCTGCAATTCCTCCATAAGATGGAAGGAGTAAATATATCCCTGTCTCAAACTTAACCATGCTCACAATCATGATGGATAACTATGATTTTTTAACATGCACCCTCTGCTTTAAAGTGCACCCATGTTTTTTGTCATCATCATCATGAAAACTGAAGTGAGATTTTTCAAGAAAGGGAAGAGAGTCAAGCAAGATCCTTAGTCGCAGAAAGCCTGACTGAACAGGGAGGATCAACATGCACCTCACCAGCACAGTTTCTAGTCTTTTTGTCTGTCAGCATGACAGTAAAACAAAATGTAAAGAAAAAAAAAAAAAAAAGTTAAAAAATTACAAGTTAGAATTTAAACTCCATCTCGTTTAAGACTGGTGATTGGGTGGTATCTGTATTTTTCCACTATTATAGTAGGGAACTTGGCTATACATGTTGATGTTGTCCTAATTACCTGTTTTCTTATACTACTTTGTTTGTATATATTTTGGGTCTATTTAGATACAATGCATTTAAAATGCTTTTAATAGTAGACTGTCTTCTATGAAGCAATTTAAAAAATAAGTAAGGAAATAGGAAATTGTTCATTCAGAGAACCTAATATAGGAATGAATAGTGTGCAAAAATGCAGTATAACATAAATATAGATAATATCTTACATGTTGGAATAACTTTTGAATAAGTACACTGTAAAGCTAATGTTAGTAATACAGCTAGAGAATCAACAAAGCATCACAGAAAAAAATCCAAAGCAAAGTTTCTCTTACTATGACTAGAACCGATAAGGTACAAAATGTATTCTAAATATATACAAAATTTATTTTTAAAAATACCTTTAATTATAACATTTGGAATTATTTAACATGTAACTTATATCTCTAAGTATATTTCTAAATCTCTAGTAAGATTAATACTTGCTGAGTAAATATGTATTCTTTAGGTGTACAGTTGCAAGCAAGAGGACTATCTGATATCTCAACTTTATTCTACCTCTTTCTTTTAGTGCTGCCAGGTTTCTTCATTAATCATAGTATTCCTTCCTCTTTAATACAGACACTGCCCAAAAAGATCTCATGACAATGTAATGAACAATTCCTTTTTACATATAAGATTAAAAATCTGAAGTCTTTTTTCTCGCATTAGGTGGGTCTTTTTGTGTGCTGCATTTCTGTAAGATGTGATGCTCTAATTTATACTTGTCTTACATAGTCATCAGTCCAATCATTTTCCTTATCTGCGCTCTTTCACATAATCCATAATTTATATGAGGCTTCCTAACATCAGAGAAACCACATTTTGAAACAGTCCAAAACAACCCTCATTTCACTACTCAAAATTTGGGAAAAAATTGTGGTTTTCCACGCTTTTGGGATAGCAAGGGTCTAATTGGCACTGAAATGAATCATAACTCAAAGTTCTGTCCTGTGAGATTGAGATAAGTCAATGTGAGCACTTGAAAGTTAACCTGAATGATTAATAAGACCTTATTATAGTTAATAACAGCTTTTTCTTCTAGATGTTGTATTAGCTTCATTTTAATAAATAATTTCTTTACTATATACTGTATTCCCAAGATATCACAGCTGTATTTTATACCATCACCCAAGTAGCTAGTAAAAGGCAGAGGCTTTTACTATGTTTTAATACAACTAGCAAGTGTATTCCCACAGAGTTATTTAATTTGGTTCTTCTCCCTGTACAATTGAAATGTGATATGCTGAATCTGTCACTTCTGCAACTTGGAAATTTCCATCAAAACCTTTGTTCTTCATTCTTTAACATAAAGAAAGAAAAGGAGGTGACATCATCTACAAATGATACGGTTCCTTTCTTTGTCAATTTCTAAACTGCTTAAGCATATTCATTCTTATCTCCTTGATGACATAATGCAGTGTAGTATGATGGTAAAAATACAATAGTTTTGTCCTACTTGTAGATTCAGACACACATGCTACTAATTTAAAATTATACTTTTCCTCTCAAAACATCCATTCTACAGCAGTGCTCCAGCATCAGTAGTCCTATTTCAGTGTGGTTTTGTATAACACATTCAGGAGGAACAGTATCAAGTGTTTGATTCTCCAGGCCATTCCTGAGAAATGGAGATGCCATGAATATCACACAGCTAAAATTGTGTCCCATGCCATCACAATTTTCTTTTGACTTTGGCTTTAAATCTCCTCTGCCTTGCAAAAATTTTTTTTCATTTCTTTTTGTTGTACTTCATAAAAATATAAGAGGGCTATTGTTCCTTCTAGAAAATAAAGCAACAATTTAGATCTGGACCTTATGTATTCCTTTATGTGTTTGAGCCTGTTATTGCCTGAGTCCATCACACTGTAAATGAATATGGAGTAGTGGTTGCCCTGGTAACAAAAATAAAGTTCAGGAAAAGACTTCCTCTCCACCCTTATTTTCTTCCATCATTTCTCATGGTCACCAAAACCATATGTTTTTAAGGTTTAATTAACTGTGATGTAATGGAAACAGAGTATATTAAACCAAAGTCTTTTATCAATATAAGTCTTGCAATAAATTCAAACAAAATATTGTTTGTGAAAAGAAGATATCTGCCAGAATGGATTATTTGGTTTCAGACATGAAATTGTAGTTTTGTGTCTCTCTTCACTTTGGGGAAAAGTTTCTTTGTCTGACAATTACTAGAGAATAATTTACAGCATTAGCCATATTAAAATTTTAAAAGTAATATTTGTAAAGTAGAAGCTGGGCTTCTAAACTGAAAACATCTTATTGGTCTAATATTTATTAGTTAGTTCATGAAGTCAAGAACTGTCAAGGTCAACCTCTTAACCAATTTTATAGGATCAGGTTCACCTTATTTTTTAATATAGTTTTGTATTCCATTTTAAATATGATAATTTACAACTTACTATTCTAATGAAAAGACTAAATGTTTGTGCTGCTTCAGGAGAACCATTTCACAGTACATTAACAGTGTTTATATTGGAATCAACTGGAGCACTGCATCTGGCAGGCCAAGGATATGTGCAAATTAATGTGTGCATAGTTTAGGACATAACAAATTCATTACTTCTTCAACCTGTCAAGCTCTGAAATAAAATTGGCCAATGAAATTTGATTGTATTTCCTTTCTTTTACGCAACAGAAAAGATGTCTTACCTAATAGGAAATTTCTTTCCAGAGATTTTTTTCTGTGATTTGTAGGGGAATTATCATGAGGTTGCAAACTTGCTACACTAGCAGACAAAAAAGAATATTAAATCCACTGGAAGAAAGGGATTGTGTGTTTACTGACACTACTGTAGAAATCCTCCCAATAATTACTTTTAAAAAATATGTAGTTAACTAGCTAAGTTAAGCTAGCAAAGGAAAACCTTTGCCTTGGTGTTTGTTATTATAAATCTGAAACTTGAAAAGAGACAATCTAATTAAGGAGAAATACTACAAAAAGTGAAAGTGAAGTGCAATAAATTAAAACATTGTACATTAACAGATTTTTCTGATGATGGAAATATGACATTTTTTGAGAGTTGCTCATTCAGCATACTGCTTCCTCTTGGAGTTTCATTTAGCTTCTAATTATATGAAAATGTAACTGAAATATAAAGAAAATAATTTAAAACAAATTCACAAAGAAATGGTATTAGAAACTATTTGTTGCACGACAATATCTCCGATATCTCAGGAGTATGCCCTACTCCCAGGTTATAGGTTTGATTTAGGTGTATCTTTTTGAATTCACATCAAGGCTGTAACACTCAATATTTAGATTTTCTTAAGGTGGAAGACAGAGAGAACAGCAGTGGCTGTGCACCTGCTTCAGTTCTAAAGGGTCTTATCCTAAATTAGTAAAAAAAACCCGAACTAAAACAAACAAACAACCAAAAAACATAAACTCCATATAAAGAATAAGTCACTCCTCTTTCTATCCAAAATGTTCAGAATTTACCCTTGGAAAGGTTATATTTCTCAACCACCCCTATCAATTTGAGACTGTGACATATAAGAATATAATTTATTTTATAAAGTATAAGTATATCAGTTGGAAACAAGAGAGGAAAAAAATCCATACTTTTTAGCTGACGAGAGAGCTAATAACGTGAAATGATGTTGAAAATGCAAATGAATTCTCAGATGCATAAAACCATTTCCAAATTGCTTTGAAAAAGCATTTTAAAGGAAAAAAGATAATCAATTTGAGAAAAACAATAGCAAAGTTTCCTGTGAATTTCTTTGGAACTAGTAAGGGAAAATGGATTCTAGAGTAATTAGACATGGGAGACATCTTTTAAGTGAAAGGGTAATGTTAACCCAAGAAAAAATGGATTAAAATGGATTGATGGTCCAGGAATTAGAGGCACTCTTGTAAGGGTAAGATAACTGAGGTCCTGAAGCAGCTTCTGAAAGTGACTAATTTGGAGCTGCTGGGGATGGGAAAAGCAATTACTTCTTGTAAATTTTCAATAAGAAAATTATCAGTTTATGAAAAAGATTGAATTGTAACTGTTACTGTGTGTAATTGCTACAAAGTAGTTATGATTACATTTCC
Organism: Caprimulgus europaeus; assembly: GCA_907165065.1. The sequence continues at coordinate 8,454,704 of OU015527.1, forward strand.
CCATTTTCCCCGAAACAACCAGAAAAGGACAGAAAACAGAGATATTTGAAGAATATCTTGTTACCTAATGCTTTTTGCTGGATAATTCCACTTCAGGTTGCATTATATTTTACTCAGTTCAATGAGCAATTTCTATTTATTTGGATTGTTCCTTTAAAATATGCTTAAATTTCCATTTTCATTTGTATTGTTATGATTTAAGTATTTGCAGAGGTGGTTGGATACATTCAGGGAACACACAATGAGATACAAATAGAAAAGTTTCAAAGATGGTGAAATGTTCACTATTGCCTTTACCTACTTTTTTATTTATTTATTAACATAATAAATATTAACATTTATTACTTAACTCCTTATCACAGGATTCACTGATAATTAGTTTATACATCTGTGAAACTAGGAGCCCCCACTGAGATTTTAAGTTCATCCATTTTTTATTAATATTATATTAAGAGGAAGGTATTCAGTTTCTCAGAGGACTGAAGTAACGATGGTGAGACCTTTTGCTATATGCAAACTAAATGATCTTAAAAAATTGGTCTAAAAGAGGAGGATAAACACTTTAATTTTTTTTTTTTTAATTTTTGACTTAATCTAGTATGTTTGCCCAGCATATTTCCATTTTATGTGGTCCCCAAAAGAAAACTAGGCAGAGGTGGCAAACTAGCTCATGTAGTATTTAATATAATTAAACTACCTTATCAAACTAAGAGGAAGGAGATATATGTGTATGTATATATATATCTCCTTCCTCTTAATTAATCATATATTATATACATATATGAGAAATTCTTTATGTAAAGATATCAAACCAAAGAAATGGCTGCCTGAGTTGCTACATAGATGTAAAACTCTGAGTAAAATCAGTTGCTTCAATAGACCTTGAAGAAACAATTCTAAGAAAATGTATAATGCTAGATAGAGATGAGTCCTGAGAAAGTCAGAGGTGAAATAAAAAAGCAATTAAGTTTTTTCTTCTAAATGAGAAGAAGTATTCAGATGTGAATAAGCAGGAATTGGCAACAGTGAGGAAAAAATGAATGCACTATTTGTGTTGGTAGTTAAAAGAAGAATGTGGTTAGAATAACATAAAGAACAGGATAGAGACAGTGTGATGAGAATATACAAAGGCAAAAATAAATCAAATGTGTGATCATCAGATGAAGAAAATATGTTGTGCAAGAACCTTGAGGAGCACTGTTGAAGTAACTTTATTACATATTGACAAAAGCAAACAAAGAAATAAAATCAGTCATACCCTTTTGATTTCATAGTTTAAAGGGAGAAGAGACGTGCAATGTTCAGGTAGGTTGTTGCCTATCACACAGCAATTCCCTCTGATATATTGTTGAATGAGAAAGGATTAACAGTCCTTCAATGTTTATACATACAAAAAAAAAAAATAGCTGTCAGAATGTATTGGTGTCAAAATAAAGCTTGTGAACAAAATAACAAGAAACATGAGCAAAGGAATAAAATAAAACCCATCAATACCAATAAAATAGTTTGCACTTTCCCCTAAGCACTGCTCAACGCAAATATACAAATCTCAAATCTTATTCTGGACTCCTCTTTCCCAATCTTCTCCCATAGGATCTTAGTCCAACATCCTTTAGGAAAACCTGTGCCACTGGCTTCCTGAGTGCATTGCATTTGCATGATGAGGAAAAATCCAACAGAACTCACAGACTGAATAGGAAATACAAGCAGGGGAAGAAAGAAAAACTCATGTGAATTAATATATAAATTATACATCTGATTGACATTCACCCTGAGATTCTTTTAAACTATGTTACTATAATAACGCTTTCACACTTCCACAGAGGTCTCAGTGTAAATCTCTTACGCTTATGATGTCTGAGAGACCATGATTTGGGGTCTACAATGATGCAAATTACAGTGGCACTTGTCAAAACAGCAAGATCCGGCTTTATGAAACAAAGAGTTCAGATTAACAACTTGCCTAAAGCAATTAATTTTGCTTCATGGATTTGAAGCACTGTAGCACTCTGACAACATAAATTCTGCTTACAAGAACCAGCTTTTCCGTGACTTCTATTGTTTCCATATTTTTGTATACCAGAAAGCTGTAATGGAAAATGACCAGACCAGGTAAATTTCTCAGAAAATCCTATACTTCCCTGTAAATCTACCCTCTGATGCAAATTCTGTCTTTCTGCTCGTAACTTCTGGATCCAGAATTTAGTCTTTATATTATTACAATACTAAGAGCAATACACTTACTTACAATTTCAGAGCACTAGCATAGGTCTTAAATAATGTGAACATGACTACTGTGAAGCTGTGAGCTCAGAAGCCTTTCTTGTGGTACAGGAAACTGGGTGGTACCACCAAAGCAGATAACAATCTTCATTCAGCTAGTTATTCTGAGGATAAAATATCATTCAGATTTGTAGTTAGACTTCATTTTTCATGGATTGCAGAGAATTTCAAACCCATATACCTTTGCATGCAAGGCTATACACATGTGTAGCTATACATATTTATGTGCACACTATGAATAATGAATAAGAAATAATGAGAGACAAGTATATAATATGTATGCATATTATGCATGCAAACATAAATATGTATACACATATACATATGCACGGATGAATTTATTATCTGCTGCTATTCCACCAAAAAAACCAATGTATATTTGCACAAAAAGTGTATGCAGTATATATTTTCTTACTATTTGATTTCAAACTGTTTGATGACGTCTCAGACACTAAGGCTCAGCTTCTCAAGGGTATCCGGGTACATATCTTCCACTGATACTTTTTGGCATCTGGGACCAGACGTCCTTTTTGCAAATCTAACCTATGGCTTCTCAACTACCATAATGATGAAGTACAAGCAGACTGTTATCACAAAGTTGGATTTCTTAAACAAAAACAATTCAAATTAATGTTGCTTTCAAGGAACTGAAACATCTGAATTATGGAAAAATCGTGTCAATTGAAAATGACATGTGAATTGAGACTTATAATTGCAGAAATCCTACATTATTCATACTCAGTGCTTTAAAAAACCTTCTTTTTCAACCTGTAATTTTCTTCACAATAAAATTAGATGCTCTGATTCTTTTCTTTTATTGTGCCATTTTTGCAGTTATTATTTAACTGCTGTGTGCCAAGTTATCTGATTATAATTCTTACCCTTTTATTTCAGCCTCTTCTAACATTCAAGTTCATCATGAAGTTAAAAAAGACATAAAAGAAAGGTTGAAATAACTTACTAAGAAAGATTTTAACTGAGGATTTTTTTGCACAGTTGAGAGCAGGATTTAGGTGTTTAAACATAGGTATAAAGTTCTATTTTAGGTAGTGTAGTGAAACCTTGAGGTTGCAGGAATTATCTGCTACCCCTGTGTAAATATTTTGCATCTGGAATGTCTACAACACCAAATTCCTACCTTAGGCAACTGGGTTGCTCCCAGCATGACTGCTTATTAAAGCCTGTCTAAACAAGTCTAAGGTTTAAGTATTAAAATCCAGGAAACAGTTTGCTGTAAGGATGTCTGTTGCTTACCTCTGACATGGCCTTTGCCTAGATCAACTATTTTCATTATGTAAACTTTGATTTCTGAACCATATCTTAATTTCTCCATCAAGAGCTGCCTTAGCAAATAAACATTTAAAAACTGGTAAGTTTTTCATTAACATCATTTTTTCCCAAGTATTCAATCACTGCATGTAGTTGGGTTTTCAATGTTCTAAGTCTACAATGAAGCTCATCTCATGCAACTAATGGGCAAAATGTCCAAAGAGTTTTATTCTCTACAGACTGGGTATGTGGGCAAAAGAAACTGTGAGTGCAGTGGTCAAAGTTAATGGCTACACAGAGGGGACATTCGTGAAACAAAACAGGTAAGAGTTCTGTAACATCAACCTCTGTTCCTGATGACCAGATTAGAAAAAAAAATGTCCAGGTCACTTTGTCAAGGAGAATAGAAAACTCAAGCTGTGTCTTCAAGAGCAATCCTCCCTGTGTCCACTGGACCACCTTTGGAGCACAGCTTTCTCCATGCCACTTTATTCACCATATCACATCATGTTTGCCCCTCTTTACATGATTCATGTCAATTTTTTGTATTTACTTGTGTTATCTTCAATCTGTAGTGCAAGGAGCTTAATTCCAGAACTTTAATATTTCTCTATATATCTGCTCTAAAATGGATGACTTAACATAGTTGATTGTTTGTTGCAATGCAGTTTATGAAGCATAATATCATTTGGAGTTTCACAGTCCTGAGACAATGTATACATAATGTACTGTAAATCACCTGTGCAAAGCCCTTGAGATAGGAAAATCGCAAGCAGGCATGGGGAGCAGTAGGCCTTTCTAGCTCCCTCAAGTCTCTCCAGAGGGTTATTTCATTATGTCAGCTCAGGCAACATAAAGGCTAAGAGCTGAAACATGCAGTTACTACCTTCAATTATTCACAAATCCACTGCAGAACACACAGAAATGGCTGACAGTCTTCTAGGGACACTCCTGTGACAGCTCTGTTCTCTGGGTTCAAGTTGTCTTATCTGGTGGAGCCATTCAGGTTCCTTAAAACACATAAATTATTCAGGGTGCTGTTTCTTCACCTGTCGTTCATCATAGCTGTGATGCTTCCTTCCACTGTCTTTGAAAAGGTTGCTTTTAACAGTCTCCTTCAGTTTTGCTAACTTTTTCACATTACCTGATACAGAAATAAATGTCTTCACAAGGTTTTAGAACGTAAGCTCAATGATAGTTTTGAATCTAGTGAACTTTGACAAAAATTTTGCCTATTGTTAATAAAATAACAATATGTTGTACCAGAAGGCTACAAAAACTCAAAAAATTGACACATTATTTTACACTGCTTTTATTCCTGGAAAGCATGGCAATATAAAAGGTGCTTTGAGCAGACATCACCCTTAGCTTCTGTTAATGATGTATTTAGACTCCAACTGGCAAAATATCTTTGTATCCTGCCATGAGAAGTATAATTTATATATCACCTTAAACTTTTTTTTTTTTAATTGACAAGAAAAGAAAGGAAAAATGAGAATTAGATAATTCAATTTAAAATTTATTGTAGACATCCATAGTTGAAATTCTTAATTAAGCTTAGAGATCCTTTTTTTTTTCTTTCTATATATTAGATTTTCTTTTAATGTTCAATAGAGCTTTTTCCTCATGTTCATTATTTTTGTTTAAAAAATGAAGATCTTGCACATACATGTGTATTACCAGCTACACACTGCTGGAAAATGGGCTCCTTCTTCAGAGTATTTCTTTAGCCTGATCACTTAGTAGACGTAATTTGCTATAGCAGGGTTATAGCAATGGTAGGAATGGTGGTAAATAAATCGAGAGCTTTTTCAGCATTTGATGTAGATAACTAGATGAACTTCTTAATAACTGAAAAACCCACAGACTTTTTAGAATTTTAGAAAATGCAGTAAAAACAAATGTCAGAGCATCAACAACTCAGTGTCTTTCAGTCATGTTGCTCCTTAGCCTTAGCTTAGCTTTTCCCACCAAACAAAAGGTTTCAGATTTTTGGGGGTTTTTGTTGTTGTTGGTTTTTGTTTGTTTGTTTGGGTTTTTTTAAAATCTATAATGTATTGACTTAAACAATATTGTCAACAAGTTTGGTCATGTTCACACTGTTCTTACACGAAGTCTTATCATCATAGGTCTATTGCATGAGTTGACTCGTCCTAGCTGATCTTTCAGGCACCTCTTATTTTAATGTCCTGCCATTTTAAAAAATGGCAAATTTATTTAAAGCTATTTGCTTTTTCTTTCAAGTGAGCAGGGATGTTGGACCTGACATTCTTCTGTACAGTATCCCAATAGATGTGTTGTCACTACATGGCATTTTTTATTTTAACTTTACAGCTATATATTTTTATGTAATATTTTTGCACTACAATGTTTGTTCATGGTCAAAGAACTAATTGCCTACCAACGTTTTCTTTATATTCATGATCCATTGTTACTGTAGTTATGCACTTACCTGTCCTTATTCATAGATTTATTTATTTATTTAAAGTAGAAAGAGTTTGTAAGCACATTGAGACCACATTTTTAAGCACACAATTTTTCCCTTGTCTGGAGAGCTCGCCCATGTACCTAACACTACATGTCAGAATATATGGAAAATTCTAAGGCAAATAACATCTTAAAGCAATGGAGGGGTAGTTATGCCAAGTAGCTTAGTATGTCAGATTGAAAGAGCCATATCTGCACAGGAGGGCCATCATGGGTTAGAGGCAGATAAATGTCACAGACATATAGCGGAGACAGCTTATGAGATCAAGGCTTCAGTTGATCTTTTATTCTGCAAGTCACTGCATTATGAGGATATTGCAGGGATACAGAGTATGAGGTAATTGTACTATATAGAAGATCCGCATATAAATCAGCATTTGAGGTGGAGTGTTAAAACTTTAATTTTGGCTGAATTACAGTTTTGTTTAGCAGAGTTTATTACTGAAAGAGGGCAAAGATAGAGAAATACATGAATTGATTTTGCATTGCATTTCTCCCCGAGATATGCTTTTGTACAATATATATGGGCTGCCCTTTAAAAGGTTATAAAAAACTCATGTTCTGTTAATAGAAAATACACCAACTGACTGAAAGTATCCCTAGGCCTTTGCAGGTACTATTCTTTAATGCAGAGTGAAAAAATAAAGCTTTTTATACTATATTCATAAGATACCACTAGAAAGCTTTCTGGAATACTTTCCCTCTCCCCTGTGCTGCACTTGACTCCATGTTATTTTTTTCCCCTATATTACCTGCTTGTTAAATCCCAGTCTCATGCACAATGGGCACTGGCTCAGTTTTAGTGAACTTTCTTCCTTTTTTGCAGCTGTTGTGTTGAGTAGGCTGCTATCTCGCAAAACACAATGGCTAAAGTCTTCTTCGGTCATGATTCTTAGTACATCTCTCCCTGTGTTCACCCCTAGGTATCTCTTGATCTAATGGCTTTTTAATGTTTTGATTCTGTTTCCTGAGGAGTTTTCTTATTTATGATTAATTTGCGTTAATTAATTTTTCCTTATTGCTTCACCTTCCTTGACACTTTTACTCCTTTCATCACATTTTCCTGTTGTTCTTGAAATTCTATTTATAACCTTCAACATAAAGATATCCTCTTCCTTTCACCCATATTTTTGCAAATGCCTTTTTCAGTATAAAGAACTACTACCCCTGATAAATAAAATCACTGTATCCCAGCTATAGGATTTATAAAATCTGTTTGAGAAATCAAACCAACCTCTGGGTCAGTTACAGCAGCATACTTCTATTTAATCTGTCTGGATTTTGGGAGTTGTTTGCTTTTTAATGTTGTTGTTGTTGTTTCTGGGTGGGGTTTTTTCATTTGTTTGTTTAGTTAGTTGTTTTGTTTTTAAAATTTCTCAGGGCTGCTAAGTCACATTCTCAGCTAGAGTAAACCAGCCTATTTTAATTTAGCTTAGAGAACTATGTTGATTTATGCAGAATCTAGTCTAATTTCTGTCTATAAAGGATTGAATGTTCTTGGAATACAACCCTGTGTTTTACTCCAGGTGTGGATTTTATAGATGCCTGAAATTATTTTGAAGATTGCTTATGGTCAATGCCTCATTCTAAGTAATTTTGCTGTATCCTGTAATTCAGAAAGGTCTGCTACAGTTAGCATCTAAAATCATTGTAAGCCATTGATGATCGTGTTTACCAGAGCTAAATAAATAATATTAGCTTTTGGTGTACAGTGGTGGAATAAGCGAGGGATAATTAACATTAGTTGCTGAATTATGTACCTTTATTGAATCAATATTCCTAAGGATCAAACTAAGCATTAGACAGCTGAACTGATAAAAAATGAGTATCTTTGCTGAAATAACTTTCCTCTAGTCCTGTCTGATTCTGAGGGAAAGAAATACAGGAAATCAAAACATTTATTTATGTATTTAAATTGCTTTTCTCCATTCATCACTTTGGGAAACAGGGGAAACAGTTCTCCAGAGATCTTGAAGGTAATTCACATTCAGCCTAAAACTATGGCGTTTGCTTCCAAATACTGCCTAATTTGGAGTTATATTTAAAAAGTTCTGTTGTAAAAAGATGAAGAACCATATTTGCAGGAAGATTCTTGCACTGTTGCATAGTAACCAGATGCACATTTTGTCTGAGGTGGGTTTTCTGAATACCATTTTATTAAAAGCTGCTACTGTCACTTTCCTTGTGCAGCTACTGAGGAAGATTGGTTTTTATTTTGTTTATTAAACAAAATCCTGTACTCACATATCACACAATATATTTATCATTTCTTTAAATCTATACCAAAAAAGTGCAGAAGTTTCTAGGCACAAGCCACATAATAAAGTAAGAAAGAAGATATCAAACTTGAAAGCCATTACTGCTTTCTTTAATCTAGTAAATATCTTCCTTCTAGGTCAAAGTCTAATTATTTCTACTTAGCATCTTTACCAGTAGAACACAACACTTGTTAAGACACTAAAGTATGTTAATTTTTGCTTTATGGGTCCTTTTTGGATATCTCACCCTCACAGGAAGAGAAAATGCTATTTAAAACAGGTAATTTTCCCTACCAGTCTTTGTTAGACCAGTAACAGAGATTTGTGCTGTATCTGGAAACACTGCTGTGTAAACTGAGGGGTTAGTAATTTAGTAATTTTAGAGAGACAACATTTTTGTGTTATTTCACAGAAAGGAAGTTTTTAAAATTGTTTCCCCATTGACAGTATTGTGTTGGCATCAACAGCAAACCATACTGCAGGGTACATTGCGTTAGAGGTATCTGAATTCCCTGTTACCAGCAGAGAGACATCTGGTTCATAACATATAGTGTAGAATGTCCCTTGATGTAGTGTCAGCATCCTGAATCAAGAAAGACAAAACCTCTCACTTGGAGATCAACAGCCCAACTGTAGTACCATTAATTTCTAATTATGTATTAAAACCCAAATTAATTGTATTTACAAAAGGATGTGAACACCTTTCTAAAAAGAAATGTCCAACTTGGAGAAATTAAGATATTATTCACAGGGGTGTTCCTACCCCAGTAAGTGAAGTAATGTCTATTGCAGCTTGGATACAAAGAAAACAGACTATACATCATCAACATATACCTTGTGAAATGAAGATTAAAGCAAACTCTTGTTCTCCATCACAGCATTTGATATGGTTTCCCATGCACTGGCCCTGAGACAACTCAGTGTGCATTGATGGTCTGAGCAATCTCTGTTCAACAGCCTGGTACTGTTCCTGTGAAAATATTCTTGAAGCATTTCCACAGAGACTCTGAGATAAAGCGACTCTGAAAACATAAGATTTCTAATGTATTACCCAGTGGGTTCAACTTTAATTTCCTAAGTAGATATCGATCATATGGAGATGTAAAGGGACAGTGAGCTGCTGTTGGAATTTTTTTCTGATTGCTTTATGAATGATGCTTACCCCATCAGGAAGCCACACTGTTTAGATCACCAGCTGAGATACAAGAAAAAAAAGAAAAAAACACATCTGGACCTTTCAGTGTGAGGCACCATGTATTTGCACAAATCCCTTTCCATTGCTAACAAAAATTTGCTAAAATTTAGCATGAGGAAAACTCACTATGAACATCAACATCATACTTATCATGAGCATAAAAGGCAACTGTTAACTGTTCACTATGAATTTTTGATGTGGTTGTATTTATTGTATACAATTAAACAGTTCTTAGTTTATCTTACAAAGGACTCTTACAAGATTGCTATGATGTCTGGTTAATTTACAGCCCACTTTGAAATTTTCTTTTGTGCTTAAAAGGAACGCTCAGCTCACCTAAGCAAACTGTACAGAGTGAAGGAGTTTCAGAAACAGACAATGAGGAAACACAAAACATGTTTGTTTTCTGTTGCTCCATCGTCTAACTTTTTTCTAGGCATGAAAAAAAAAAAAAAAAGGTGTTGTTTGCCTTCAGTCCATTTTGTCACTTCAAGATACATAAATGTTTCTAGAAGGACTAAAATACTGTCCCTATGTTTTACTTCCACCCTGCAAATAGGCTGGACACAGTCTGACTTGTTAAAGGCAGTCAAGTCAAGTTAGTATCCCTCTGACTCTTTCCCAAATTTATAGATTTGGGAAAATACAGTCTTCACATTTCTATAGCCTATAGTCTTCACACTTGGAACTTATTAGTGAGGATGAATTGTTTGTAAAGCTTTAACAGAAGATTGTAGAGTAGTTCAGCAAGGACTCATTGTCAAGAAGAAAAAATTACAAAAAACCCGGAAGCATTTTCCTAACCCTGAAGTGGTGAAATTTCAGAGGAAGAGGATGGTTTTTAAGTTACATAAGTTGATGTACATAATTTTTCTACTTTTTTGCCATGTATCTGTCACACTGAAATAGCTTAAAATGTATTTTAGAAGTATTAATGAACACTTCTGTGATCTGAATAGGTTGCCCCTGAGAACAGGAACACGTACATTCTTTTTACATTCAGAGTTTACGAGGGATGAGAAAGTAGTCATTTAAAAAAAATATAGTTCTATGTCATTGCCTTAGTGCTTTTACACAGTAGACAAAGTAAATTGAACTTTCATTCAGCAGTCCTACCAGCAAAATGACTCCTCATATTTTACTATAGTTACCAGTGGAAGTATTGGCTAACCTATTCTTTATTAAAATGTTCATTTTCCTTGTACTGCAGTGCCCCTGGCCTTGGTATATTTCTTGTGAGCTGATGCTGGAAAATTCTCTATGCTTGGCAGAAGTCAAGAATTTATGATGTGCCTCTGAGCAGCACTGAGGCAAACAGCAAAAGCTGTTATCCTTAGTGCACTTTTGCAAGGCTATCTGTTAAGATCTGCATCTGATCTGAAATCCCTGTTTGTGTTTCAATACTGTTCTGATGCTGTCTTGCCAAAAAAAAAAAAAAAAAAAAAAGTAACAACAGAAAAAAAAATTCTCTGCCCAGCATGGTGTTCAAGATCTGAATAATCCCATAAAGCACAGATCAAATGTTCCTTATCTGCAAGGCATTTTAAAATAAGTAGGAAAACAAGAATGAATTGCCCTTGGCCTTGTTAAACTGGGCTGTGATGTGTAGCATAAACCTGGATTTCCATTATTATGCTGACTTTGGATAAGATCAGGACTTACGTCTCAGAAGCTATGACAGCCTTGGTTCTGGGAAAAATGTATACAACTAAAGTTGCTGTCACAGGCACACAGTGAAGGTAAATTCTCACAAGATGTTCGCTAAATAATTCTGCGGTGACTTTATTGGGAATGGTATTTCTGCAAATCCTTTTTTCAATGACAGAAAGTTTGTATCTTGGAAATAATTCAATGTGTCTTGCTTACTCACTTTGTCATGCTGGCTGCTTATGTGGGATGCTGTGAGGGAGGATTTTAAAGGTTAAATTTCCTGTAACTTCATAAAAAGTGAAGTGGTCTCTGCCACACACAGAAAAAGACTGGAGGATCCAACTCCATATCTTCATTTATTACAGCTAAAAAAGTTTTACTTTTTCTGTTCACGGGAACATTCTCCACATTGCCATTTGAAGTTTTTTCCTACCAAAGAGTTTTGAGATGTTATCAAACTACCATGGCTTTAACAAATTACTTCAAAATAGATGAAAGATATTTACTGTTTCTGTGCCTGGTCCTTCTGGCACAGGTAGATGTGAAGGAAGTTTAACCCACAAGTAGTCACTAGTCTGACATGACAGGATCAGTTGTGTGTCCTAATTTTGGTGTGTTTTCAAGGCAGCCCAGGCTTACCTGGATATAAGTGGACAGCTTTTTCCAAAGATGGTTATTTTCAATTCTTGGGGTTGTAGTGGTGTGAAATTAAAAATAAAAGATATCACCACAGTACGTTATTTTAAATCTGGACCCAACTTCCCTTAAATGAGTTGAAAACCTCCCATTTAATTTAGTAGGATTTGTCTCAGACTATTAAATTTGGGGTGTTTTCCACTGAGAATCAAATCCAAAGTTTTTATGGAGGTTTGAAATGCTAAATAATTTGTTCCAGCACTTAATACAGTTCACTGACTGCCTAAATTACTTTCTAATGCCTCAGTATATCTCTGAAAATAGGCTGGTTGATTTATCAGTAAATACACCTTTGTTGACAGCTGTTGTCCAGTCCTTTATGCACTGCTATTTTTTATAATAGTTTTCCTCCTTCTAGATGATTATATGTCACAGTACCCTAGCTTTTAGTAGCATACATCCTGATATAGAGTAAGCTATGTTCTGGGCAAAATATATAATTTTCCAGTGACTAATTCTGACCTGCAAAACTAGCTTCAGTGACCATGCCTGTCTTGGTGACCAAGACGTGAAAATAACCCCAATAAATATGAGCAGTATATTTTTTTTCCAAATAAATGGAAACTTAAAGGAACAGTGGCAAGTTCTTCAGAGCATATGCTAAGTAAAATACAGTCTGTCTTTTGAAATTTATGCTAGGCAAATTCTTAGAAGAATCTACTAGAAAAGAAGAAGATTTGTGAATAACCAGTTTTTGTTTGCTTGGTTTTGAAAATATTCCTTTTCAGTATCTTTTATGATTTTCTTCTTTATTTTTTTCTGTCTCACTTTTGTAATCACCCTGTTAGACAGCAGTTAGTGTTTGATTTCTAATGAGATCATCTGCCATGATTTATAGCTTGTTTTCTTCTTAAGCCAGAACCTCTTACATTGTCTCATGCTGAGTATTTGATTGCTCAAATAGCTGTATTGAATTCAGCTGAGCTACTGAGAGTATGTTTCTTTTAAAAGAAAAAAAAAAAAAAAAAACAAAGACAAAGACTAACAGAACCTCTCTCTGTAATATTTTCCTTACCTTTTGGTAAAACTTTACAAAATCTAAGTACAAGAAAGGAAACCAAAACCCCATTTATGTATTTTTTTATAAATCTTTTATATCTGAGTTAATTCCCATCTTTCCAAGTATTAAGTATCATGTGAGTAGGTGCTCACATTAAAAAATTTTCCCACAGTTTTTTCCTGTGTATGGTGCAACTTTTTCTTGTCTCATCCCAATCTATCAAGCATCTCCATTTTGTACGTGGTTGTGTTTCTTACCCTGTTTCACAGTAGCATCCTGGAAACTAGAGTTTCTTTTGCACCTGTACTTAACTGTTATCAAAAAAGAAACAAGGTCACACTTACCTGTTTTTCAATTGCAGCAGATATTAAGATGATGTGTTTATTTTGGTTTACTGATTTACTTTTTTTTTTTTTTTTCCCCTCAACCATTGCTATGGAGTGTCAACATAATATATGGAATATATGGTTGTTCTTATTTGTCCTCCTGTTAAACTGTTGAATTTAAAATATGGCATAACTGGAATAGGAAAAGGAATAAGGAATAGATATGAGTAGGAAGAGGGCCACTTTCATTATTCATTTTTTAGGTTACTGTGAAAAGAAATTTTCAGTATTTCTTAAAAAGCTAAGTGCTCCAGTGTCCCAGCGTATCATAATAACTGTTAGAAAACATGTGGCTAAGATTTTGAGGGTATTTTTGCAAATAAAATAATTCTTTAATATCTTTCCAGTTCAAAACAGAAAGAAAAAATAAATATATCTATACAAAAGTGTCTTCTATGGGAGATAAATGTTGAGCAAACATGTCAAATACACCTGCTGACAATGGTTTTAAACAAATAACAGATAATCAAAACTGGTGCCAACTATGAAAAAGAAAAAAATAAAGTATTTTTCAAAAACAACTTAGAGGCATTTAAAAGAATACAAGTCACTGATGTTTTGGACTTTGAGTCCTAAATTGCATGAAGGTGCCGTGTCCATTGTGATAACTTTCCTTCTGTACACTAAAGACTGTATGAACAGCCCTATTAAGCTAAATCAAATACCAGTCCACTGCAGCATCAATGTTCTGTTTCCTCTCATGTTCTCTGTTGGCTATTTGGTGGATAAATAAGTATAATTTTCCAATTTGTAACAAAATTCCAGATGTACTTGCAAAATTTAGCCACCTGCAGTACCTGCAGAGCTCAGTTCAGAGGTGAACTGTTAATTAGATCCCAAAAGCTTGTCAATGGTTTTTCAAATCTTTCTTAGATTAGCACAGTAAGCTGATTACTGCTGCTGTCTTCAGCAGGGGTGGGATAGAGGAAGGTTAAGTTTACACTGCAGAAATAGATGCTGTGTGATGCTGGCAGCAACTGAGGATGGGTGAGCAAGGGTGAACACCCATCCCTCCTACACACTCTAGGCAGAGGGACATTATTTGTACCACCTCCTTTGCAGTTGACCCTTTAGGGTCCATTTACCTCCGACAAGCAGTGTGTCAGTCCTTTGAGCCAACAAAATCTTTTGTACTTGGCATGGTATTCTCCTCAAAATCAAGCTTATTTATGCATTTATTTGTCTATTTCGAAGTACAACCGCACGATCAAACTTAGCTTATCTTTTTTCCCTCTGCCAAAATTATTTCTTATAATCTCACCTACAAGGCAGAAAAAGGTGTAGAATATAATTTATTGCTTACAATTTATAGTACACTCTTTCAGGACATTGGAATTAAGTATCAAAACATATTTTGGTTTCCTATGTAAAAGTGCAGGCCATCTAGTTTTAATTTTTGTCCTTTTTTTCCTTATTGTACAGTTTTCTGATGTAAAATATATTGGTAAAATTGCACCTCATGCGTCCTTATCTTCTAATTCAGTAGCTGTTTGAAAAAAAACATATGAATTAGTAGTCTGTGAAAAACCCCAAAATATTTGTCAATATTTTCAAAAATGTTTAGGGCTCAATTTGTGATTTAGCCTTTTACATTTACTCTTTCACTAATTTCAATTTTTCTTTGTTTAGACTGAGAACCTCTCTAAGCTACGAGATAAACAATTGAATAGAAAGTAAGGTTTTATTTCAAAATCTTTTAATAAAGATGCATTGAATTATGTTGAACAAGCAATATTATATATAACACCCACATTTTTATAATGGAGATTCTGGTGTTTACATTTAAACAGTAACCTCAAATGGTAGCATTACCTATCCATTACATGAAACAGGAAATGTTTAAAGATTCTTTATCATGAGTTGAAACGTATTTTCAAGACCAAATTTTCATGCTTGTGTTTCTGGAAAGCAACGATTCTTTCAAAATTGAGCAATAGTGTAGCATTTTATATCATTCTGATTTTCATGAAATTTTATCATGTTTTGTTTTATTTGATTATGGTTTTTGCTGCAGGCTGATTTGAGGCACTTCTTGAATTTTTATTCACACCCCCCCACCCCGTGTGATTTTTTTATTTAAAAAGTATAATACTATGTATTGGAAAAAAATGTTTGTAAATTAAAAACTGGCTCTCCACATTTGGACTCACTAATGGCTTCCTTCAGTTAATATTGCAGTATTAAATACTGAAACAGATACTCACTTATATAATCAGTGTTTCGTATGTGTTTTTGAGACAAGAGAATTTGTCGCTGTAAAATCTTTGGTTGTCTAGACACATTATATGCACAGGTTTTTTAATTTCCTCTAGAAGAAAAACACATTCTGCCACAGGGAGGAAAAGAAAGCTCAGTTATATGTACAATAAAGTTAATCTGTGTGTTTAATCCAGATAAGTTTGAATGTATGCAAGTTAAATAATGAATATTTAACACAGAACTACTCTGGTGGAAGGCTGATGCTGACATTTACCTCTAAGTAAGACCAAAAAATCTTTAGCATGTAGTGCAATTCTTTCTCTACAACCAGATTGCACAAATATCTTTCTTTAAGTACAGAGGCTGCTAGGTGAAAAAAAATGTTGTTAGAATCAATGCAGATTTCAGTCTGCAAAACAATTTGGGGTAGCACCAGCTGTTTTAATAGTCAGATAATTTTAACTCTTCAAATATAACACAGTAATGTGTCTTTACAAAATCAATAGCTTCTCCAATTACAGCTAACATGGTTCTCAAGACAGGCTACAAATGCCAAGCAATTACACTCTAAGGTGCTATTTCTTTCTCTTGTGCCAACTCTTCTCAAGGCTGAATAGCTGGAAGGAGTAACTAATTTCTTACTTTCTCAACAAATATTTATTTATGATTTTTTATTATACTAATTATTACTAGTAGAAAGTCAGTTTTGCTTGGAAATTTCATGTGAATTGCTGGGGAAGAAGTACAGATCCTTGCTTTTTTGACACGTTTATTTCATGGAAAAAAATTGTCAGTTTAATCCTTGAAAGAATATGCATATAATCCGTGTTGAGTTCTGTGGCCATGCTCAGTAGATGTGGGAGTGACAGTCCCAGCTGATAAGTCCCATAGAGTATCTGTCAAATGCATCTGCATTTTTGTCCTGTTTGTAGTTATTAAGTATAAACCTTCCTAGTTTTCGCTTGTGTTATGAGACAGTTCCTCCAGGACTTGTTCATTCTTGGGACTAGCAGGAATACTTGGGTCTTACATAACTAAGCTTTGAACCACTAAGTATTTAGTTACAGAAAAACTCAGACAGTGTGTGATATACTATGAGAGAAAATGATAAAGTTTTGTGGCAGAAATCATTCACCGGTGGATTTCTTCCAAGCTCCAACAGAACCAGGTAGCTCTTTTCATCCATAGATACTAAGGGTCACCAAACAAGGGAAGATATCCATCTGCCTGTAGTGTAACAGGCAGTTAAACATTTCAGCTTGAATGACCCCTTGACATCCAGTAACACTGGACAGAACAAATTCCATCATGTTGTATTAAAAAACCCCTAGAGAATTCACAATTTCTGATCATTTTGAGGGAAAATCTATTTTCAGCAATGAATGGCTGAGGAAAATGTGAGGATTAAATGGCTGAGATCAATGGAAGTAACAAAAAGCAGTTAGCCATAAATGAAACTACTTCATATGAAATTTATTGCAAATTCAGTGTTATTTAATCTAGTGAGGTTTTGTTGTTTTGTTTGTTTGTTTGTTTTGTTTTAATATTAGTTTGTTTCAAGCCATTACAACATAGAGCTGGGAACTCCTGCTTGGAGTTGGTCAATCTCACAGCAGTAAAAAATGTCAAGGAAGCCTTGCTCCTAGCATACCTTCTTCTTATATTTAAAGAAATCATAAGCATAATCTCTTTGAAGCATCACGCTCACCTGAAGTAAAACCAGACCCTTTGGAACAACACTATTTGGAATTTCAAAACTGACAACTTCTACTAAAACACAATAGGGCTGCAAAGAGGCTAAGAAGAGAAAATATGAAGTTCATTTTATTATTTTGTTCTGAAACTTAGAAGAAAAGTACTTTAGCAATCTAGAAGGGGAAAAAAACCCTACAGTACTTCAGTTTTCTACTAGTAGAGGTGCTTTTAACTGTAACTGTCTGGGGAATTTGCACACAAAATTCACAGTTTCTGTCTTTACATTTCATAAACCTAAAAATTAATAACACAGAGAAGTGTCCAGATGCCAATTAAACTAATCCTATGATTATTTAGATTGGCATGAGGTATACCCATGTTATGGATGTGTGAAGGATGTGCCTTCAGGAAGGCTATGGTCAATTGCAGTGCACAGGCTAGTAGTGTGTCCTTATGTGTAAGATGTAATACCCATTTCAATTCCCGGCAGAACATGCATCTCTGTAAGCATGAAATTATTTAACACATTTCACATGGTGTGTCCATGAGAGTTGTTCTCCACAGACAACACAATTTGTAAGATGAATTTCCATTTTATCTTCTTTTTCCTGAATATATGCCATGATTTTGCACACTTCCTTTCTTCTTAGAGCCATCAAGCCCTTATCACAACAACAAAAAAAATCATAGAATAGTAGAATGGTTTTCATTGGAAAAGACCTTTAAGACAATTGACATCAACTGTAAATCTAACATTACCAAGCCCACCCCTAAACCACATCCCTAAGCACCCCACCTACACACCATAAAGTAAGTGATAACAAAAAAAATATTTCAAACATAATTTTAATTATTATTTATTTTATTTTATTTGCCAACATGACTATTGTTTGCATTACTGGTATGCAAATTTAAAAACACAAACAATTTCTGTTACAAATAGGTACTTCATTCAGTAGAAAATTACTACATCTTTCAACTCTGCAAGCCTATTAAAAATGCTGCCTGCTAGTTACTTAGTTTTTGCAATTTTTATAAAGTTTTGAGCTATTTCTCTAGTATGAAACTCCCTTCCATGATTAATTATTTCCAGTCAGATAGTCTAGAGATTCAATTTTAAGTTGATCAGTGTGATTATTTCTTGAGTCTAAGGTTAAATGAAAATTTAGCTGAGATTAAGTTCACCTCTCTGTATTTGAAGGTAGTTTCCAATGAAGTGCTGAAAATAGCTATTATTGTTCCACTATCCTGAAATGCTGGATGCGTGCTTAGTAAATTCTGCTAGAAAGTTTATGATTCTCCTTTTCCTTATCTCTCTCCATAATGCTACACAGTTCATTTTGTTGCAGTTTATTGGCAGGGAAGGTAGATTTGACCAACTAAATCAATACCTAGTGCTGAATCCAGGTACCTTCACTGGGCAATTTGGAGACGTACTGGAGTCAGGAATTTGCAGAAGACATGAAGTACCTTGATAACTAGAAACTAATCCTATACCTGAGACTTATCCTGACTCTAGACAGGAGGAAGTGGACACATGCAGTTACAGTCTTTACTAAACTTGTCGTTTTTCCCTGATTTCTCGTCAGGGAAGTGCACATATGCTGCTACCATACAACTAAATTTTCTTTCTTTGTCTGTCTTTAGGCTTGCCATAACAATTTTTATTTATTCTTCAGAGGAAAATGCAACTTAAATTGTTGTTTCTTCTGTATTCTAGAGTCCTTACGTCAATGCTGATGCCTTATTCAGATGAGTGCTTTGCTCTTAGAATTTATGAAAAACTACAACGATTTTTTAATCCTTTACACAAAAGGAAGCAAAGGGTCAATATAGGAAATATTTTAATACTTTTTTTTTGTAGATGGAAATATTCTTATTTTTTTCCCTCTAGGTTAAAAAAAAAATAATGAGATAATTATCATTGTCATTCATATTTCATTTCTATAATTATTATAAAATATGCATAAGATTATAAGTTAATTAAAATATAGATTTATATGATTTTCTAAAAATCCTTAAAACTTCTTAAACAGAAAAGCTCTACATGTTAGGAGATACTATTGAAGAAAATAACAGTGCAGAGGAAAAAATGGGGTAAACACAAAGTGGGGTAAGCACAGTGAACTCTGTTTATCTAGGCATAGCAGCTAACCATAAACCAAAGGTAATGTCCTCTCTGCTAGAAGAATCTCACAGGGCACCAGAGCATGAATATGCAGGTGACCTCTGATCACATCAGGTTATCATACAGCTGATTCCCAGATGCTCTGGGTCATTTCAGCTGCCCACACCTCCAGAGGCAAGACAAGAGTATGTGAGCAGCCAGTGCTGAAGGAGATGGGTGGGCTTTCCCATATGATGTTCAAGTAAGTTACTAGGGAAAATGGTTGAGATTCTGGTTTAGGATCCAACCTTAGTGAAACATGGATGGAGGAGGGGCAAGTCGCAAATCTCTAATTACAGTAATGAATATGCTATTAATCTAAATTGTATTATACAGCAGATCTATTTTTTTCCCATGTTGTTTGTTCTTCATTGCACAATAACAAAATTATGGCCATCTTTATCCTGTCCCACAGAAATTTTTTTCTTGCTGAGGCTGACTGAATAGAAGGCTCTGAATTTTGAATTGTCCCTCTGTTTCCTTGCTTCCTCATGAAAAACAAAAACAAAACCAAAAACCAAACCTAGTACAGAGCCCTGATAGCAATATTTATCCTTTCCCTGATAAATGGTACTTTCTACCGACACGTGGATTTGTCACACTGTTTTCCTCTGATGTAGTAATATGAGCTAATATTTGTATTATTAGTTATTTTTCTAAGCATCTGCAAAAGACAGTGGGCTCTTCAGTGCTACTTGAATACATCTCCAAACTTGCTCTGCTTTGGCTGCAGTTGTTCCTCACAGCTCCTCCTCACCTTCAGATTTTCTTTTGAGTTTTGTTTCCTCACTAACAATTAAACTAGAACTAGTTGTGTCAGTTTTTAAGGTCTTTTCACTCTTCAGATGCACTTTGGACAGAAAGCCTTCACAAAATTACTGCATTGAGCAGCTTAGGTGGGTTAATTTCCAGCAGCAGCCAATGAAAAGTACTTGAGTTGGCAACTTCAAAATTTGAGTGATATTGCTGATCACGCCAAATGTAGTTTGTATGTAGAAAATTTTATGAGCAGGCTTTGTGAAAATGTGTCTGAAACCTCTCAAAAGTAACTTCTAGATGCTATACAGCATCTCATTTTGTGACATCTATATAACAAAAGAAGCCTGTATTTCCTTAAAATTCTCTTCTGTCAAATATCAAATTCCTAATTCACTGTTTAGGAATGTAAGGAAAATTAAAACTGACAAAAATACTCAGCTTATGATATTCTTTTTCCAGTAAAATCTGAACCTTAATTGAACCAGGATTTGCAAATATTTGCAAATATTCTGTTTGAGGGGGGAAAAAAACCTAACAAAAAAAACCTGCTCCACAGAATATTTGCAAGAAATTAAAACCAAAATTTTGTAATGGAAAAAGGTAACTACCCTTACCTGTGGATTCTCTGTCATATTAAGGTATTTTGCTTTTAGACTGTTTTTTACAAAACATATAACATTAATCTGTACTGGTGTATTTTTAACATTTATAGTTGAAATATAGGAAGCTTTATATTCCAGATACAGCAGGGGTTTTTTAAATAAGTGGTTAATTGTTGGTTCTGAGATGAGTTAAGGGAGGAGGGCAAAGTTTCCCACTATTTTTACTGTAAATCTAATCAGACATTCTGTCATCATATATTAAATATAGTACAGCTTTTCTACTGAAGAGATAAAATATTTCCAAAATAATAAACTGCTGCATGGCAAAACAATGACACATTAGAAAACAAAGATTCTGACCTGCTAAAATATGATGGCTTTGAGAGAGCTGGAATAAGCAATGATGTTTTATGTGTTTATCTGGGACAGCAGGAGCCATATATGACAGTAAAAGTAATCATCAAAAGCTTGCTTTACAATTTTACAGCGCTGATTTAAAACTAAAGGTTTGTAGACAGAGTGTTAACAGGAAGGGCCTCTGACTTGGAAAATCTTGTTTTCATTTCAGCCTGTTTGCTTGGCTTTCATGATGGTGAAAACAGTCTTTTTTGTGTGCAAGTTTTCAA
Organism: Caprimulgus europaeus; assembly: GCA_907165065.1. The sequence goes on from OU015527.1 coordinate 8,475,976, forward strand.
AATTACAAACAGAGAGCAGAGCATGAAGTTTTTCTCATTTTCCTGATGTATTCATAATTTTATAATTTTGTACTTGGGAGTCAAATTTGACTTCAGATTTATACGTCAGTTGACTTCTAGTTTTGAAATATTTACTTTTCAGACAGATAATGGAAAAAAAAATGAGCCAAAGTTGTATTACTTATTAGATTCCTTAACATCCAAAGGATGTTGCCCTTATTATATTTCATCAAGTTTTTCGCTGCCCAGCTCTCCAGCCTGTCCAGGTCTCTCTGGATGGCAGCACAATCTTCTGGAGTGTCAGCCACTCCTCCCAGCTTGGTGTCATGAGCAAACTTGCTGACAGTGCATTCAATTCCCTCATCCAGGTCATTGATGAATATATTGAAGAGTACTGGACCCAGTACCGACCCCTGAGGGACTCCGCTAGACACAGGTCTCCAACTAGACTCTGCCCCATTGACCACAACTCTCTGGCTTCTTCCCACCAGCCAGTTCACAGTCCATCTCACTATCTGACCATCCAACCCAGACTTCCTCAATTTGTCAGCGAGGATGCTGTGGGAGACCACATCAAATGCCTTGCTGAAATCAAGATAGATCACATTCCCTCCCAGCCCAAGGAAAAAATTTTTCATAATGTTAAGCAATTTAACAAAGTCTATAATGTATTTCTGTTGTGTCCAGATTGACTTGATACAGGAATCTTCACTGTCTAGGGCTATCAAGATACCAGGGTGATATGCACAAGATGCAAACCCAAGCAAATAAAAAAACTTCAACTCTGTGTGCTCCCTAGAATCAAACTGATTGGGTCCTTTTCTGTGATTAAATAGAATTTTTTTTTATGCTCCAACACAGAATTTTAAAATTGTGAATTTAGCCAACAAGCTGGCTTGTGAATCTTAAATTTTCTCTTAACAACCTATTTCTTTAAACTTGTTATAGAGTATAGAATAAATAAAATTAAATTAAATTTGAAGTGAAAAAGGGAGACTCAGTGCATCACAAGTTGGGAGTGAAAGTTAAATTGTAAAAGGTGATGTAGAAAAAAAAAAATAAACCAATGTTTTAAGCGAATTTCATTTTTAACATGGATTAAACTGTCTTCAACAAAACAGTGAGCTTTAATCCAAGTATGTGTGCTGCTTTCCTTTCCAAACCTGAAAAATCATTTTGCAGAAGGATTCAAACATTATGAAGGCTCTTCCTGATGGTCAAATTATACCAGTTCTCTCTACGGCTAGAGAAATTTGTGTGGCAACATATTCTACTTACTACTTGTGTGAGAGAAGGAAAAGATGGCAGCATCTGCGTGAGGAGTTAAAAGCTCTAATGAGTTGAGCTCAGTTTAGCTACAGAAAAAAAGGCACAAGCCATGGACCAAAACTCTCTTAGATGATGGGTGCTGTTTATCTGTGTAACTATTTATAATGTTGCCACCCTTTTTTTGGTCCCTTCAGAGGTGGTTATATAGTTGCTGGGTGTTCATGAATGAAAATTATTTTTCACTTCTTTCTAAAACAAAGAAGTGGTTACTTCATCTGGCATGTGTTTTAGGAACATTGAAGAAATTTGCTCCCAAATGTTAAATTGCATTGAAGTAAGGAATATATACAGGTCATTTACTCTGGGTTTGTGTGATTTTTTATTTATTTGTTTATTTTAATTTGGAAGCATGACAATTCTGTATGAGTACTTCAAAATTAAAAAAAAATGCTTTTATGTTTTTTTATCACTAAGGCTTAGCCAACTTTAGAGATCAAATGAGTCATAATCTAGAATTCAGTAAAGGCTTTTATTTTCTTTCTTCTTTTACCATATCAAGTAACGGAAATTTGTGTCTGTTTAGCTAATGAAAAATATATTTGAAAAGAGTAAATACTCTTTGAAATAATATGATTAAATGCATGTAATATTTTAAAACAAGTCATGCTGATTGAGGTCTAATATTACAAAGCACTGCTTTCCAGCTTACTAAACGACCTTCTTTAAAGTTAACTCTTGTCTATGGTTTCAGTGTAAACTTCCTTTATTTTTGATCAGTGTGGCTTTTGTAGCCATGTAGACAATGCTTCTTATGCAAAACTCTGTATGTATGTCATGCATTCTTATATTACATATTCAATGTTATTTAATTATGACATTTCCTTCTTTGTGTTGTTTACATTTAAAAAAACCCAACAAACAACCAAAACCAAACCAAAAACCAACAAAACTTTTTGATGTTTTGCTTGACGGTGTACCCAGATGTTATTTCACAGGGCTGTTTCAATGTCCACTTTTGTATTTGCTTTGCATTTAACTACTGAGGCAAAACAATTTCCCAGTAACTCACTCAGCTGAAGGCATCTGTACCATTTGGTATGGGGGACTTCCTTAGAGAAAGGTGAATACACTACACTTCTGCACAACCTCAGTGCTGTAGATGGGCTTGGAAGTGGTTGTTGACAGAGGTATGTGGGCTGTTCTCAGTGTGGTCTTAATTTCCTTAAAAGCCACAGCTAAATCAGCTCCACTATGTCAGTGTCAAGGCTTCCACACTAGGTATATTGTGGCAATGTGCTCTTCTATTTTATTTGTACGAACCAAGAAGAATGAATGGATTCAATTCAAGAATGAAATGGCAGTCAAGAGGTCTCAGCTGGGGACATGAAGAAATTTAGGTTGTTTGTTCATGTATGGTCTCCAAACTGTAAGCGGGTTTTTTCACAATTTAATATTAGGAACTTAGGAAAGGTATAACATTTTCATGCCTCAGAGTCACAAAACCCATCAAATTAATCGTCCTGATCTATCTGCTTATCCAATACTATACGTTCTGTGCTGGAGGTTACGCACATAAATCTTTGATCAGTAGTTCATATTCACCTAAGTAGTGATTCAGAAACTGCTACAGTCAAAAAAAGCTCATAACACTCTTTACTCGTCTGCAAGCTCTCAGTTTGCTGCATGATTTGGTTTTGAAAAACCAAAAGTGTATTTTAATATATATAGCATGCTCATCATCTCTAAGGACAACAATTATTTATGACTATGTAGTGAAACATAGCTGAGTTATTTTTCTGATAAACCAACAGATTGTCAAGGTACTGAGTTTATTTTAATTCACACTAAATAGTCTATACAATTTGTATAGTTTTAATAAATATCATTCTTCAAGTCTTAAAAAAGTGTAAGAACCACAGGGGAGAAAACAAGAAGGAATAATTATGGATAAAAATTGGTGGAAAACACTTCCAGAATAATCATAAAATCATAAAAAAAAAAATGTTGAAACAGAAACAATTTTGTAAAGTGGATAAAACATTCTTCATACCTTACTATCTTATCTTTTGCCCAATTTTATGGCCATCAAATATACCATAAACATGATATGAGATTTAATCATTGTTAACTAACATTGCTATTGAATTACGGAATGTCGCTCTTTCAGCTAACCACAGGCTACACAAAAATGACTTAATTTTTTCTTTACACTTCATAGACTAAGGAAATGAAAAGCAAGGATCTGCCATAGCAGCTGTCTAGTCACTTGAAAACTCCCTTTAGGTATGCGAGTATCCCACATCAGCCATTCAAAACAAGTTTAAAACTAATTTTTAGTGCTAGAAGCAAGGACATTCAACATTGAAGGTTAGATGCACTGACTAGAGACAGCAGAAAATTCTCCCTGTTTCCTGAAAAAAAGACATATTTTTGTTTTGCTTATTTGTTTTCAAGCAATTGGGTTTTGTTTTTTTTAAAAAAACCCACAACTTTTCTATAATTCTTTGTGTACTGTGACTGCAATCACTTTTTGTGAACATTTGCATAATCCATGATATATAGTTACATGTATTTATGTTATAGTCACATACATAAACCTTAATTTTCAAGCAAAGTTTCACTAGGAAGTTTAATTTGGACCCCCTTTTTTTTTTCCTAAACACAGTAAGACTGATTCAAAGTTCCTCAGACTGACAAGAGGTTTTTTTTGTCACATCTTACTAACCATTAGTCATGAAACACAACTAATTATGACATTGTTTTTGATGGGCGAAAAAACATTTAGATAAAGGTTTCAAAAATTATCATAACCATTGATGAGTTTTTACTCATATGTAGTACCACACTATGCTTTTGTTACTTGTAAGATCCCTCTTTTTTGTATGGAATCATAATCAGCATTACTTTTGGAAAGTACCTAATTTTAAATGCAAGATTCACCTTCCTTACTAGTTAGAGATACTTATTCAGAAATAAATTCCACACAGGTATTGAAGAAATCAAAGTCATTATCCTTTTCAAATTCAGTAATTTCTTGTTCCTTTTTAATGAATTTTATCATCGTACTGACAGCGTAAGTAACACTAAACTTTTAAAGTGTAAAGTTTATGAGCAGAAAAAAGTTAAATATATACCTATTTAATAAATGTATTAATGATACTTATATTTGTTGAACATTTTGAACTTCCCACTTTTCTACACAATACATTTAAAAAAAGGGTTCTGATAGTATTTGTGAGTCCCTCATATTTTCTTTTCTCAAATTTAGAGAAAATATTGTTGGAAAATTTTGCTTTATTTTGCAGAGAGATCTCAGAATGGTTCTACTACACTTAGATGTTCTTTAACAAGACAAGACTTGTACCAGGAAGAAATATTTCCTGGTACACCAGCTGACAGATTTGAGGAGGGAGGCCAAAGACACGACTTAATTTTCCCAAACCTTTCTTCAAATTTGAATCTCAAAGATCAAAGTTCAAGCAAATATATGCTGAGAATAGTCTGCTTCTGGTGTTTCTGACCTAAGGAAGAGCTTACATTCCTGAGGAATTTATCTGCCTTTTTCCAGATTTATCAGTTGATCTAACAAAAGATATTACCTTGCCTTGTTCTACGTTTTTAGGTCATTGTAGCTGCACTGATGTAGCTGATTATACACAGCAGTCTGAAATGGGAATCATAAACAACATTTCAAAACCCTTACTGATACTCAGTTTCTCATCATATGATAAAACAACCCCTCTACTGTAAAGAGTGTTGTTAATGAAATAGGGAATCTAAAAAAACATATAAAATACATCTTCCATTAAGACAAAATACATAAATAATAGCTATTTATTTCCTAAACGTATAGACATATTTCAAACAAATTCAGGGTTTTTTTTGCAATCACATGCATACTAGATCCTGCAGGAAATGAAACAGCAAAATATCAACAGTCAAACCAGAGAAAGGAAGGACAAAATAGCCTTGTTCTTATCCTTCTGGCTTGTGCCTTGTGTGTAGTTGCACAGCAAAACAACATAACAATAATAACTTTCAAGTAAAAAAGGTCCTATTAAGACTTGGTAACACAGCTTGTAACTTGACTCAGCTCTGAAGCAGTACAGATATTGGAGGTTATCATGTGAAACTTACGATACCCAAGTGTTCTTCATTGCTCATCAATTTCCTTTCAATGTCTACCAGAACTTTTCTGCAAATTTCTGTAAAATTTTGTATGGTCACTACAGTGGCTGTTAGATGAATAACAATAGCAGGTCTCAGCTTTAAAAAAAAATATTCAAACACTAAAACTTTATTTTTTTTTTCTGTTAACGTCTATGATTCCTTATCTGTTTCCTCATGCTGTATTTACCCATTTAAATAAAAAAGTTATCTGAAGAAGTATACTATCAGAAATAAGGTTTCCTAAAGATAATAACACTGTGGATGACCATCCTTCTGGAATACTGGTCTAAGTTTTGCAGCTGATTGTATTTGTACCTATAATTATGATCGCAGCATAGAGAAATTCATAAGCACAGGTATACAGCTGTTACTGGTTTATTTATTGAATAACACCTTGCAGCTCAGGCGAGCATTTTCCTGTATTATTTGTATGGAGTATTTTGCATAAATAGTGTGTGGTATCAGTGGGGCTATAACAGACTGGAAGGGTTTTGGCCTCATACATTAATGATTTGATAACAGAAAAATAAAATTTGAATAAATTCTACAGTATTCATTGTTTAGTTTCTGCACTATTCATTGTTTAGTTAAGGGATAACAGGTAAAAGGCCTACCCTTCTACCTTCCACATACATTCTTTAGTATCTATCAGAAACAGCTAGATCTTCAGGTCACACCATTAAGAAACTGGCTGTTCCTCCGGATTGAATTTTTTAAAAGTGTTGATATTTGAAAAATTGTGTGACATGACAATTAACTTACATGTTCCTACTAAAAAAACAAGCAATCACTTCAGTTACCTTCTCATATTACTGTGACATCCTACTTTCTTTTCAAGTTGCTGTTTATTAAGAAAGATTTGTCTGAAGAAAAAAACTGTCCCCTTCACAAAGCTTTCCTTAAGACCTTGGAATAACAAGTACTCACTCATTTTTTCCCATTTGCAGAAGATAGGCTAGTATGATCATGACCTTGAGCCACAGAAAGGTACACAACAGATAGATACACAAGTAGCAAAAAAAAAAAAAAAAAAAAAAAAATTATCATGGATAACTTTATATGTATGGACATTGATGCATGTGTTACTTGGCAGTAGGGAATTTAAGAGAATAATAAGGTGCCTGCTTTTACTTTTTAAAGACAGTGACACACAGAAAATGATTGATTACAATGGAGAGAATTGCATAATACAATGTTCTCCTGACTAGATAAATATATTAAAAATGTGAGAAAGACCAGTGGGTGATACATAGCAAAATAAATATGAGTTCACAATGCAGGAACACTGGAAAGAAAGCAAAAATCTCTGTTTTTTCAATATGAGTACAAAAAATTTTAGGTAAGAAATGGCAGACAAGAGTTGTTCTGCTTAGGACTGGTTATAAATTCACCTAAATACCATCATAACTGTTTGTAATTTGCATTGTAGTGCAAATCCTTAGTCTTAAAATAAAAGGCTAGATCCTTAGTCCCAAAACAGGACATAATATAAGCCACTGTAGAAAACACTGTATGAATAATAAAAAAAGAGAAGCTTAGAAGCAACAATGGCTGCTTTAATGATTTGATGATATATAGTAATTGTAAAAGCAGGATTTCACAACATTTCAGTGGGAATTATGGCAAAGATCATTTTTCTTCCCCCATCTAGTGTTTCTTGGGAGCCATTCCAGGTGTCATGATGGAAAATTTTTTAGGATATTTGACTGACGTTAGCTATTTGTAGGAACTTCCCAGTGCATTTGTAGTGACTCAGATCTGGTAGTTTATGATATTGACTGTTAGAAAATAGGAAAAGATTGCCAGTGTCAGTAAAATATTGCCAGTGAAATCCCTTTATCCTGCTCTTTGTAAAAAATGATGAATTCTCCAGTGATATTGGAGAATATGGTCAACTTTGATACGTACTCCCTAGTATATACTAAAAAAGGACTAGGGTAAGGGAAAATATGGGAATTCTTCAGGAAGAGGTAGTTATTCATTCAAACAAAGAGAAGTGAAAAACTGAGGATCACCACTTTGTTTCGGTCAGAAGGATACAGATCTTTATCAAGCAGAGAGATATTTTTTAATCAGCATGAAAAGAGTAGCTGGACTTGGTGGTAAATTAGGTTACCTAGTGATAATGAGCAGAAGTGAAAGGGATAATAAATCAAGCACAGTGTAAGCAACACCCTTTAAATCAGATCGTAGCTTGGGGAGGATAACAACAAACTGAATTTCGATGAGGGACATTTTAGTAGAGTGCAAGAAGCCTTACGGGAAACCTTCTAAATTCCACTGCATTCTAACTTCATTAGGAAGTAAGAGATAGAAATCCAGACAGCCATTTGTAGGTAACACCTTTAATAAGACATGAAAAGGAGATAAGACAGTAGTATGTACTGGGAGATTTATATTGCCTGTCTATCCTTTTTGATTACTCATGCACATTCTCAGTATGAAGGAGAAACTTTCATTGCCTCCATAAACTATCCCCTCTTACAGGAATTTGTCCTGCCATTTATATGCACTGAGCAAGCATGTACTCTTGGAGTAATTCCCTTTATCTCCTTGAAACTTTTTGTGCAGTTAAGTTTGTCTTGGTGTCACTCGCAGTTTTGAGATGAGGAGCATAGCCCTGAGTCAACTTCAGTAATGCTCACCTCTCAGTTGGCAGCCTCAAATCTTCCACTTCAGTAAGGACACAAGTATCTGAGAATCCAGGTTTCCAAACATTGCAAAGAACTGTTAATCATCTTTCTGTAAAGATTATAACAAGGTTTTTTTACCTCCCAAGGTGGATTATCCCAAGATTTTATCTTTTCACCCATAAAAAGCACTGAACTTTGAATATTATTACTGATTTATATTAGAGATACATAGAATCATAGAATCATAGAATCATAGAATAGTTACAGTTGGAAGGGACCTTAAAGATCATCCAGTATCAGCAGGGACACCTTCCACTAGACCAGGTTGCTCAAAGCCTCATCCAACCTGGCCTTGAACACTTTCAGCGGGGAGCAGCCACAGCTTCTGTGGGCAACCTGGGCCAGTGTCTCACCACCCTCACAGCAAAGAATTTCTTTCTAATATCTCATCTAAACCTCCCCTCTTTCAGCTTAAAGGCATTTCCCCTTGTTCTGTCATTAACTGCCCTTATAAAAAGTCCCTCCCCAGCTTCCTTGTAGGCCCCTTTAGGTACTGGGAGGCAGCTAGAAGGTCTCCCCCGGAGCCTTCTCTTCTCCAGGCTGAACAGCCCCAACTCTCTCAGCCTGTCCTCATAGGAGAGGTAATTGTTTTCTGTCCCTATTGTCACAAACATTTCCATCAGCATTCCCAGTAGCCCTCTAATATCTATCCCTCAGCTGAGAAACAGAATGTGTGATACCAGAAAAAATTATTTATACATGGATTTATGTAAGTCTGTATTTATTTATTTTAAAATATATTTATGCATTTAATTACTTTAGAATATTTTTGGCTCGGGAAACAAGTTTTTTGTTTGCAAATTGCCTATGAGGAAATGAAATGTCAGACAACTAGGAATATCAGCTACAGGGTCTTTTTAGAAGATGTAATATTTGTTTAAATAGTTTACCCTTTTGCAGACGTCTTTGTAAAAATTGCTATAGTTTGGGATGCAGATAGCTCAGAAGTAATTCTATACAAATAACCATGTGAAAGCTGGCTAGAAATTCTTTATATTTTCAGCAGCTTGCCTGCTCTGCCATCTTTAAGCAGAATTTAACTAAATCAATAGGGTTTTATATTACTTTGTTATGATTATGCAACTGAAGAAAACTGAGATCAATTGTTTATGATTTGACAGAAAATCAAGATGTAAAAAAGTCCTTGCATAAAGATACTCATCAACTGCTCTGCAGAAACAGGCTGCATTTTATATTTACAAGTGTTAATTCACTTAGCTGTTTGTCACTTCTCCTGAAATCTCAGAGACATACCTGCTGTGGCCACCCACTGCTTTAGGTGTCAGACTTCACCAAAAAATCATGAACTGCTATTATCCTTAACTGCTGCAAGGAAGAAAGACTGTGCATCTAGCTGTTATTTAATTTCCTCAAACAAACCCACCAAGGAAAGTTTTCAGGCTTCAGGAAACAGTTCAGTAGCCAACTTCAAGAAAAGAAAAAAACCCTCCCACTTTCAATGTATAACTTTTCTGCACTACTTCCAAAATCACTCTGAAATCTTAGTCCTTGATTTTCTGACATTATAGTGAAAAAGAAGAACAAAACAGAACTAAAAGTTCATTTTTAGTTTTCTATCTAAATTCTGTATACTGGAAACACCAAATTTTGTCTGTGCTGGTCAAGAAGTGACTAAGCCTTTAGAAGTACCAGTGTAAATTGTTTGTGATACCCATTAAAAAGGAAGAAAAGATATTGGAATTTGTGTAGTAGCCTCATAGAGAATGGCATCAAGCCATGAAATGGGAAGATTAATTTTTTTTTTTTCTCACTATTTTGCTCATCTCTTGATGACAAAGTTCATACAGAATTTCAGGAAATGGAGCGAAGGATTAGCAGTCAGGAGCTGGTAAAGATTGAAGACTAGCTTTTCAAGTTTATGAGTTCTGTTACCATATTCTTGGGGGAAGAAAGGACAATAATGTTGTATACGATTTATCTAGCTATTATGGACAAAGCAAATCAGAAAACTTTTTTTGTTGTTCTCTCTTTACTTTCTGCCTGATTTAGGTTGCTGACCTTTTTTCTCTGCTTTTGGAAGGAAGATGACAATCAAACTAAATCTAACAGTTCAAACATGTACTCTTCTGAAAAAGTTACTAAAAATATAAGGAAAGAATATGTGTCTTTGTGAAAAATAATTCATTAAGAGAGGGGAATCCTTATATGAGAGGAATTTATTATTTAAATGGGATAAAATTAGGAACAAAATATAGACTGTCTATTAGGGGAAAACAATACAGTTTAAATGGAGTTATATTTATTCTACCCTGTTGTGGTTTTAATCTAGCAGGCAGCCAAACACCACACAGCTGCTTGCTCACTCTCCCCTGCCTCCAGAGAACTGGGGAGAGAGTTGGAAGTCTAAATGTAAGGAAACTCATGAATTGAGATAAAAACAATGTAATAATTAAAATAAAGTACAATAATAATAGAATACACAAGCAAATTATGCACAGTACAACTGCTCACCACTCACTGACCAATGCCCAGCATGTCCTGGCTGGTGACCCCAGAGGACAGAAAATCCTGAAACTGCAACCCCAGAAGAGAGAGAGATCTTCCTGGTTGACTTTCTTCTTTATACTGAACATGCCATTGCCCAATATGGAATATCCCATTGCCTAGTCTGCCTCCATTGCTCTGTCTATGCTCTCTCCAAGTTTCTTGTGTACGTGCACACTAGCACAACATGGGAAGCTGAAAAGTCCTTGATTTTGTAGCAGTAACTAAAATATCTGTATATTAATAAATGCTTCTCATACCAAATCTGATACTGAATCAAAACCACAGCACTATTCTAGCTACCAAGAAGAACGTTAGCCCTATCCCAGACAAAACCAGAACAGTATCTACCCCTTATTCCCTACCAGATGATGTCTTGCTCAGCATATACAGCTGGGGGAAGCAGAAGGAAGTTGGGGATGTTCAGAGTTATGGTCTCTGTCTTTCTGAGTAATTGTTATGCATGATGGAGCTCTGCTATTCTGGAGATGGCTGAACAACTGCCTGTCGATGGGAGGCAGTGAATGAATTCCTTGTTTTGCTTTACTTTTGCATGCAGCTTTTGCTTTACCCATTAAACTGTCTTCACCTCAATCCGCAAGCTTTCTCACTTTTAATTCTAATTCTCTCTCCCATTCCACCAGGGTAAAGTGAGCAAGTGGCTGCATGGTGTTTAGTTGCCAGCTTAGGTTAAACCACAAAATACCGCAAAACTTTAGTGCTTTTGGTCAAATCATTATAGTTCATTGTTCCAAAATTAGAAGATAAATACTATTTATTAAAGTAGTAATAGGTAATCTTCTAAATATCCAGGCTGTTTATTCTGCCATTCTTCCTTAGAGTTGTATGCAGACCTTCCACTATTCTCCATAAAAACACGAGAAAGAAGATGAAATTATATACCAGTGAAACAACTTCTTTTTTTCCAGGGTTCACTCCATCTAATGTGTGTGTTTCTTATTTGTCTCCCCTTTAAATAGCACTGACCCACAGAACAGCGTTATTAAAATATCAACTTTTTCAAGAATCTCTGAACTCTGACCTATTCTTTTCTTATCTCTCTGCTGGTTCTTCATTCCCCCCCAAAAAAATTCTCTTCCTGAATCTTTTGTATTGAACTACTTCTTTTACCTTTTTCTCAGACTAATGCCTGTTAAGGAAGGGAAATTGGAGCTTACAGAGACTAGTTTAACTTATTTACAGAACACGAATTTAAGGAGAGAATCACCCTAGGATGTCATTAATCTTTTTTAAGGTATTTGTTCTTGGGCTGATTTTCAATAAACAGAATATCTCTAGCCCTGCAGGGTTTTTATATTGACAGCTTTAGTGAACTCCCTTTTCTTCGCATATTAAAAGTAATGTCAGAAAAAACAGTAGAATGAAACCAGCTGTGTCGGGTTTCTGTGTGGGGGAACTGGTTTTGGTAGTGGGGGAAGGGGCTACATGGATGGCTCCTGTGACAAGCTTCACAAAGCTCCCCTGGCTCCAAAGTGTACCCTCCACCAGTCCTGGCTGAGCCAATAGAGAAACACCTCTTTGAATCCATATTTGTGAGGGGAAGGACTGTTTTGAAAAGAAGAAGGTGGAGAGAACCTGGAGGAGAGGTCATTGACCTGAAAAAAACCCGACCATTGGGCTAAACAATGAGAGAGCTTCATCTCCAGGAGAGAGGAGGAGGGAGAGGACAGAGAATCTCAGACACCTAGAAGTAGGAGAACACACATGGAGTAGGAGAAAGTAAATGAAGATCCCCTGTAGGCTGTGGAAGTTCAATGGTGGAACAGCTACCCCATGTGTAAGCTGTGGAGGACTCTACACTGGAGCAGAAAGCCAAGCCCAAGGACGGGTGTGACCGAATTAAGACCCCAGAGATGCCCAACACCAGAGCCAGAGTGGACCCCCAGAGCCAGAGGGGAAGAGGTGCATTGGACCGGAGGCCCATCTGCAACCCATGGATGTCCCCATGCCGGAGCCAAGAGCTGAGCCCACAGTGGTCCGTGACTCAATGGGAAGCTCATGTTGGAACACTTTGTTCCTGGACTTTTGCAGCCTGCAGGGGGGACTTAATTCCAGGAAGAGCAGCAGAGGTGAACTGACTGAACTTCCATTCCCTGCCCCCTGTGCTTCTGGGGTGAAGGTAGAGAATTGGGGAGCAAAGTGATTTGAGCCCGGGAAGAAGGGAGGGTGGGGGGAAGGTGTTGTAAGATGGGGTTGTTATGTCTCACTGTCCTACTCAGATGAATGACAATGAATTAAATTGATCTTTCTTCCCCAAGTTGAGTCTGTTTTGCCTGTGTCCATAACTAGTGAGTGAGCCCTCCCCATCCTTCATTCCTAATCCCGTGCCCCCTGTGTTTTGACTCCCATCTCATCTCACTGGGTTGGAGGAGTGAGCGTGGGTGAAAGCACAACACTGGTAAAAAATCAAGTTAGAAAATAATACCTAATGTGATTTTTATGTTGTCAAATGTATTTGTCATACTTTGAAAGTTTCTGAATTGAAGCCTTTGGAACAACTCAGAAGGAAGCAGGTTATCTCATGTACGTTTGTTAATTTACAGCTATGAAAAATAGGTATTGCCACTTAGATTTCTAGCATGCTTTTATTACATTCTTTATTTCACCCTTGTAAAACCTTCTATGTAAATTAATAAGAGTTTAATATAGTGTGATGTGTCATGATTTATGTGCCCCCTGTCCCACTAAATGATATTTACCTTGTCACACCTGTGAAAAACATGCATCTCAGTTCACAATACAAGCAAATATTGACAGCTGTTTAAGTTCATTAGGTAGTGCTGACCACTAGAAGAGTCATGAGTTGAAAATAAGCAAAAGCACTGATAACAAACACCCATTTGCAAAATAGCATATCATCTAGTTTATGGGATTGCATATATATTATTTGTGGAGTTTCTGCATTTTTAATACTTCTGTAATGAATTATTAAAAATCCAATATTTTATTTTCAAATAATATATTTTTTAGGAAGAATGTTGAGAAGAATATGAGGTTATAGCAATGTAAGAGGTTCATAATGAGATTAGGCTTTTCGTTCTCTCTGTAATCAGCAGGTTAAAATTAAATTTTTTAAAGGAGATACATATTAACATAAAAAATAATTTGGAAGATGACACCAAATAGACATGAGGTAATTTTGTTACCCAAAATACTCAAAAAGCAGGCCAAGAAAAAGACCCATTTCCTGAAGGCTGATAGTTGTTTTTCAGGAAGTTCCAGGTGAGACTAGAATTCAGTGAATCCTGTCAACAAGTTTTCCACTTGCAACTAGGGAATCTGCAAGGTGCATTTTGCACCTGCAGATGACTTCTCTGAGCATACGTCCTTGCTCTCCTCCCTGTGGCTCAAAACCTTGCGGGCTCTCTCTGTTGCTTGGGAGGCTCTACAACCAATACCATGAGTCATGAATACTTTTAAATTAGAGAGATTTAATTATGCAGAATGTTTTTCATATTCATCAATTGCTATTAAATGGTTATGCAGAAGGTTTTCTTCAAAACAAGTGTAAAATGGGTAGTTCTAGTTCCCAGCTGAGACAACTTGGTAGGTGTTTATTTGACAACCACCTGGCAAGTGCCTTTCACCCTGGGGAACAGCAGAAAACAGGTGAAGGAAGGAAAAGGAATCTGAGAAAAAAGACAATGACCAATATAAAGGGACTGGTGCATTTTTTAATCTCTTTGATTTTTCCCTTTACCCCCCACCAATCCCTTCTTTTTGCTGCTTTGTCCATCCCCAACTCCAGTATTATTCTATAATAAATTTCAATATTTTTCCCTGCATGTGCTTAAACTCCTCTAAATTCCCTGGAATATATCTTGTGACTCTTATGTGATCCGCTTTGCCATATCTACTTTCACTACAGGAAGACATTTTCAGAGGATTCAGTATATTCAGCCTTTTGATGGTAATATCAGATGTATGGTAATAGTAATTGTGAGGGATTCAAGCATACTCAGTTAAGAAAGTCTTCAAAAAATTTAGCTTCCAAACACTACTGAGCTTGAGTTGAGCTTATGCTAGGTATTTTTTATTTATTTTATTTTCCCAAGGTGGTACTGAACTGACAAAATACATTTTAATTGTGAGAGACTGAGCAAAAGACAAATCTTTGAAACACAGGACTCTTTCTAATCAGACATAACACTCTGAACCCAAGGGATTGAAACTTTAGCAAAAAGCAAATGTGAGTCCCCCAGATCTTCTGTAGCTAAAGAAACAGTGCATATGACATTTCCATTACAGATATAAAGCTAGGTAAATTTCCAGCTCATATAGTCAAAATGCAAAAGCTTATAAACCACTGAAAAAAGTCTAAAAGAGAGCTATTGAATTATGTAAAAAATAATCTTTATAACCAAGACCATGGAAAAAAATAATTGTTTTATTTATTAAAACCTCCAATACTCTAAGTTTGGAAAACAAGCTACTTTCAAATCTTGGATCCTGGAACAATTCTGTGCATTGTATAAACTTCTATCAAATTTTTGGAGATGCAGTCAAGCTAAAGACTTCTATTGCCAGCTTATTTATATCTATGTTGAAAACTATCACAAAGTATATCAGTTTGAAATTTTCAGTTAGAAAGTGTATTTTCATCACAAATAAAGTTTTCACAGAATCACAGAATTTCCTTGATTGGAAAAGGACTTTAAGTTCATTGAGTCCAATCATTAACCCAACACTGACAAGTCCCCAACCAACCCATGTCCCTCAGCACTGTGTCTACACGACTTTTCGATCCCTCCAGGGATGGGGACTCCTTCACTTCCCTGGGAAAACCCTTCCAGCTTGTTTGAGATAATTTCATTTGTAAAAACAAATCAAAATAACACATACTGAAACTGCCAAACATTTTGTTACAACATCTATGAACCTGTTTTTTTCTGTATTTGTTAAAAATTATATTATTTTGGGATGTATCTTACCTCATAAAGTGCTTTATATTTTAGCATAGTGTTTTTATCCAGATCCAAGAAACATATTCAGATCCTGATTCTAAACCACATTTTGCTCATTGCATATTTTTATTTTGGAATGAAAAAACATAATTGAAATTTTGGATTGAAAAAACATTATTGAAATTTTGAAGTTTTCTGCAGAGCCACTCTTCTTGCACAAGCCCAGCTCTTCCTCAGAGGCCCAAGTAGTTAGCTTTTGAAAAATAAATAGCTGCTGAGCATTGTTGTTTATGTGTCAAGTGTATGTATTTTAACTCTTAAACAGCATGACCATACTCAATTCAGGACATTATGGATGGGACATGTTCTGCTTAACTTATGCAAATATCCTGCATGTAAATTTTCTGAGCTCTAACTAAATAGCCCTTGCAATGGACACAGCTGAGGAGTCCAACTAGTCATGAAAGCATTCATGGCAGTGAAAGCTTCTGAACTGCAATACTACCCAGGTTGGACAGTTTTCCTCTCTGCAGAGATCTTTAAAGATCCTCCTCTCTCCATTAACTGCACAGACACTTGAACACTTATTTCACATAGGCTGCTTTATTCCATACATAAAAGTAAATGGATGCTTAGACTAGATCGTCTGGATCTTCTTACATATTTAATATTTCTATATGACTTGTAGCTACAAACCTATCCTTTTTCTACAGCCTGTGGTTTTATGTCACTAATGTAGAAAAAAGGCAATGTAGAGGATAAAAATTAACAAATTCTTTTACCTTCTTTTACAGTCAGTTTTATGGTTTTGGGAAGTGGCTTTTTGTTTTCTAGTACAATATGTATCAATAGTGAAATGTGTAGTTTCTTGTGCAACCTCTCTCTTCCTTCCCTCCCCACTCCCAGCACAAGGGAAGCACACAACAAAATTACTATGTCTCCTAGTGTTGTTCTTTAGACAAGCAAACTGTTAAAAAAAATATAACTCATCCTTGTCTGAATGAATTTTGTAACAGGTCTCTGAAATGAGAACAAAACCTGTTTTCCTAATGGAGTTGCATAAATAATGGCACTGCAGGTGGGCTAACACACATGCGGAATATAACTAGCATTAAAACTGTGTATGGTGTGGAGGCTGACTGCTATTTCTTGTACTCATTCACAAGATGGATTAGTGAATTAAAATCTCATTACCTGTGTTACATTATGTAGCCTTGTTATGTGTAATTATCAAAGTCAATTTGCTGCTATAACTTGATGACCAAATCTAAGAAGAACTTCTTCAAAACAGAAGTGTTAACAGCATCACAAGATTTCAAATTATAAACCATGTGCAATTTACTGGTGTTGTCATGCTATTATTTTTAAATGTTTGTCTTTCATTCTGCTGGTATACAACCCTAAGTCAAAACTTCTCTTACAGAATTAAAGGCAAAGAAGGATATGAGCCTTCTTATTTTAGTGTTAACTCAAAGCCTTGTCTAAGATACTTAGAGTCAAGGAAAAAGAATATGAAGCAGATTTTCATTTGCACTGACTCAGTGGACCTTTATGACTCCCAGAAGGCAGTACACTGTCTTTCAGAAAACTGACACTTGAGCATTTTCTTTAAACTCTTGAAAATCTACACTGCAGTAAGAATAGTGTTAGGTCTGAATTTAAAACAAGGCTAGAGACAAGACTTCTTTTTCACCATCATCTTTGGCTTCTGAACACGGGGTTCAGAGAATGAAATGTGTTATTAAGATCAGAATTCCATGAGTTGAGGAGAACGACTTATCCTAACTCAATATCCTTCAGAATAATAACCTTTAGAGTTACTTCCCTTTAATCTATAAAATGTAATATTGACAGAACTATTTTAACAAATGGTAGAAACCTTACAAAGCACATCCCCATATGTTTGCCGTAAAGGTGTTTGGTGTGTTTTGGGTTTGGTTTTTTTTTTTTTTTTTTTTTAATCAGCAAGAAACTGTTAGATTTTAGAGAAACATATTCAGGTGTAAATCTGTCACCTATGAATGCTCAGGAGTGAAAATACAAAATGAACACTCAACTGATTTCAAAGAGGTAACTTGGTTGCTCTTGCAAGGTCACTGCTATTGTCTCCTGAGCAGCTGGAGGGACTGACTGGTGGGCAGGTGAAGAAGGCTGAAATTTAGGTGGGCTACTGACTCTGCAGTCTGTGGACACTAGAAAACAGCCTCTCACCCCAAAGCTGACTGGGAACAATTGATTTGGATATAATGGGTACCCCATTTGCTTTTAGAGAAGTCATGCTGTCAGTATTGCATTCATTAGTTTCTAAAGAGCTTTGTGAAACTTTGTCTGTGAAATGTACTTAATGTATAAAAGTTCCCTTTTATTTTTTCTTGTAGACCTTCATTAGGAATTGCTGAAGCACAGAGAAGGAGAATAGGACTGACACTGATAGCTATCTCTGCTAAAAGTTAGTGGAGATAATTATCTTGTCTTTGTCACTCTAGTCTGTAGTTTAATTTGCAGTGAAGAAGCTGAAGACAAATCTATGGGCTATAGTAGTTATTTAAGTATTAAATTCTGCAACCTTCGTTCTAAGTGAAAAGTGCATTACTGTTCAGATAGTCCCACAGATTTAATTAGGGCTGCTGGCTTTTGCCCACTGCTCTAGGAGAATAAGACTGGTAAAC
Organism: Caprimulgus europaeus; assembly: GCA_907165065.1. The sequence goes on from OU015527.1 coordinate 8,494,207, forward strand.
CACGCTCACTAACCTAACAAAATTTGTGGTGAAAGTGGAAAATTGTGATGAGTTTTCTAAGCAGAGGGCTCTTATGTAGTATTAAGCTGTATGTAAGCATGCTTTTCATTCCCCTGTTTCCCATCCAGTGGTATGACGGGTGGGTGCGGTCTCATAGATGTTGTTCCTAGAAAAGACAAAAAAGAGAAAGAAAAATTGTTTCCTATGAGGGGTAGGGAGAAGGACACTCCACATCCCATTGGCACAAGGCAACTGAGTCTAGATAAAGCACTAACTCTGTGCACAGAGCACACTGAAATAACGTGTAATCCAGAAAGGGGACCAGCACTTCTACGACTGCAACTTGAATTATTGCATTCAAATTATTAATTTTAAAAGTATTTTATTATCTTTGTGACAGTAGCACAAAATTATCATTTCAACTTATACCTGTAATTAATTTTTAATAGACATATTGACATAATATATTATTATTACCTACAATTTCCAGTTAAAATTAGTATGACTTTATTTTAGTCATTTAGCACATACATGCTGTACTTTTGTAGAGGAGAAAAATATGAACTGTTTTGTAGTGAATTTATTAACAATGATTGCAAGAATAGCTGTATTAATATTGAATTACAGCAGTTTTATTTTACATCATTAACCAGTCTTTTATACTGTAAAATTGAGGTAGAAGAATAATGTAATGCAATTTTGGCAATATCATTTTATTGTAACCAGACTACCTACTACTGCATTGTTTATGATGAGCCTTGCACTGAGTAGAAATTTACATATAAGAAAACATCTTAGGAACTTGTTTCTTGCATACAGAAAAGAAAATAGTAGAATTGCAAAAGAAAAATCTTCTGTTGATGATTCTTCTGGACACTGTTGTTGCAGGAGTGTACTCTCATTTTTTTCACTGAACTTAATGATTTATCTCAAACTGAAGGAGATGAAAACTAGACCTTTTGTTTCCTGTGATGTCTTAAATTGCACATTGTCTTATATTAGACATTATATACCACTTTCCTCAATAGAAATGGCAAAAGAAACACTGAACAGCAGTGTTTTGTGGCTCATATTACTTATAATATAAATGAATGTGGAGTCTTTTACAAGACAAACATACTTTGCAGAATACCAGACTTTAATGGTGGATTATTTACAATTAAAATTTGTCAAACAGCTGGCACCAGGCTCATCTCTAAGGGCTCAGCAGTCATTTGTTTTGTGGTATCTAAAGAGAGATCTCACAGTCCTGCCAGGGCATTGTGTTTGTAGGCATTTCTTCTCGTAGTGAAGTGATTGGCCAAAGATTAATTAAAAATTATGCCTTGCTTTAATGCAATATTAATTTATATATGTATAAGTAGCCCTGAAGAGGGCTTGGAGTCAGAGCAGACCTTGATGAAGACAATCTCCACCCCAGAGGTAGTGCAATTGCATGGACTTAGCCATTTAAATGTTGTCAGGAAGCTGAACATCTCTCTGCAATAGCCCAGTGGTTTGACCTGTTGAGCACACCTGATAGTCAATGAGTTTTAAGAGGTGGTCTCTATTATTTTAGCCCATATGAGCCACTTCTTCTCTGAAGTTCTAGCTTGTCCTAGATATTTCAATTTTTTTCTTGAATACTTCTGCCATCTTCCACTTAGTTTTCAGATTCTAAAGCCTTAGAGATATTCATACAATGAACAGTAAATACATGTATAATATTGAGGATAAATTGAATTGCATCTGAAATACACTTTTGTAAGACATAATGTCAGTAGACTTCTCTGACATAAATTGAGTGTGACTCATAAATTGACATGGGCTCTCCAAAACAGTTTTGTAAAAACAGTATGTCTACTGCATTCCACAGTTCTTTTCTATAATAAAAGGTGAAAAAATTTTGATTGTTTAAAGTAAACAATGAAATGGAGATGTCAGTTCCATTGTTGTCCACATCTCTATCTGACATAAAGTTACACACTAAATTTTGACTGAGTAGTTGATGTTAATCTACCAGATAAAAGTTGAATCCTAAATGGTGACATTCATTTTTGAATACTCTACCACAGAGCTACCCTCTAAAGTTGTGATTTGATTTGTCACCCAACTTTTCCATTCAGTACTCTGACTGATCACTTGTCTCCAAAAGATTCTTTATAAAACACCATCATTTAGATTCCTTGTGCTCACATATTTTGTCACTGTATAAATGTGTATGTACACATAAAAATATTGTACAAAACCCCCTCAAAAATCAGCATTTTGAAAATTATAGATTCAGAGAGTTCCTAGTTCTTATAGTTCAGCAGATAAATCTCTAATATGAATACCAAATTATAAATAAGGTACTGCTGGGACTGCAGATGTGGTTAACTGAAAGCCTAACCACATTTTATAATAATTAAGATTAGATTTTATGCCATATAGTTTCATATCCCTCTTGTGCTTGTCTAGATCACAGTGTTGTTCTGATGACACTAATATTATTCCTTGCTTACATGCACAGCATAATGACTCCAAGTGCATATAAAGAGAGTGAACTAGTATCTGATTTACATTCCTGTTAACTGAAGTTTGGTTTTCTGAACATAAAAATTTCAAGCAATCTGTCTTTGTTCTTTCATTTTGTATTAGTAACCATTGAAATAGAGTCTTTAAAGTCTTCAGACAGAATTAGGTACTGCTATGTGTCTCATTTTCTTCTAGTGTTCATTTGTAAGGATGGTGATGAGTTAATTCGATGTACATGGTGGAAAAGCCCTATTGAGATTTGTTTCAGTGGAATTCCTGACAGGGTTTCTATTGTGTGCCCTTTCCGAAATAATAACTGTAACTGATTCCCAAATGTGCTCATCCAGAGTGAACTAGCAGATTTTCAACAATGCATGCAAAATTGAATTTTCTTGTCCCAAAGGTAGGACTGTGGTCTGGCTGGGGCCAAGTTACTGCTGTATGGGAAAAGAGAGAAAAATTAATGTGGGAGTGGAAAAGAGGAGCCAGAGCCCCTGGCAGGCTGGGACCGATCATTTCTGGTACTTCCAGAAGAACAGCAGTACAAATGACTATAATAAATAATAACAACAAAAACAACATTATTAATAATAAAGAAATCCCTTATATTTACATGGACTGTGTGTGCTGCAGATGTTGAGGAGCTATGCCTACAGGAACTGCTGCCGGAGAGCACCATGAAATGATCACCATTGCATCGTCCAACTCCAGACGTGCGGATGAGTAAGAGTGGATATACGCTATGTCCCTGAGAAGAAGAGAGGATATTTCCTGGGCCTACCTAGGGTAAATTGTCAGCTCTGAATTTTTAGGTGTTCATGAACTGGTTTGCTTTAACTTCTAGGCTTACAAGAAAAAAAGACAAAAAAAAAAAAAGTCAAAGAGGTAAGGAGTATAGCTCTATTAAGGAATGAAAAAACCCACCACTACCAAAAAAAACAAACCCAAAACCCAAGGCAAAAAACCCCAACCAACCAACCAAAAAAACCCTCAAAACAAAACCAAGAAAACAAAACCCAAAGCCCTGCCTGAAACTTGATTTACTTATTGCAGAGTAATTTATACATCAAACTCCAGCTGACTCTCTGTATGTGCGTGTATGTATGTGAGCAGGTAGGCAGCTCTGTTATTATGACTATTATCAGTGCTGACAATAGAATTACATTTTCTTAACTAACCTTTTCCCATGGTGGGAAAATAAATTAGTCCACATTACATATAATATTGTATATTCTTCAGCAACCATCTGAAGCACCAAGCAAACTTGTTCTACAGAAAATTATGCCTGGAAAATATGATGAGGAAAAATCTTGCAATAGCAGAACTGCATGATAATCTTTTGCTATGAAGGCTGATTTTGCTTGTTATTAGGGAAGAAAAAGAAGCATATTAACCTAAGTAAATTAAAATGATATTCAGTGACAGATGTGTTCAGTAATTTTCTTCAGTTTTCTTCACTACCTACCTCTTATTTTCTTTTCTTTTTAAAAAAAAAAAAAATTCTTTTGCTTTTGTTTCTCTTTGTTTGGATTTTTTTTTTTTTAACATAGGTGGCGGCTTTTTGCTCAGCACTATCTTTTAAAAAATATGCAAAGTAACTTAAATCAAACAGAACACTGTTGCCCAAACTCCAAAAGGTGCCAAAATATAAGAAAATTAATAAATAAAGCCAGGATATTGCTGTTTTAAATTAAATAGTAAAAGATGAATATCAGGATACTTTTATTTCACCTAATTCTTATCATCTGGAGAAAAAAGACAGTAACAGCTCATACAAATATTTTGATTATTGTCATACAGGTATTTGGGGGGAGGGGATAAGAAGGAGAGGAGAATGAGCTTTCATAATGGTAATGTCCATATTTTGATGTAATTTTTTTTGCTTGGCTGGAATTAGAATAGCCAGCAGAAAAATATTTTGTTCAATGATCTGTATTAACTGCACTTTTTTTGCTGAAATTGCCCTCTTGGCATTTTACTTTGTTTCAATAATCAGCTCAGAAGAATGCAATGCCAGAGGGAAATTTTAAGAATGGAACAAATATTGAAGGCTGATCGCAGAGCAATCATTAACTGTGATGACATTATTGAAGGATGTTGACTTACCATCATCAGAGACTTGGCCTTGTGGTAAATATGAATCTGAATTTATTCTTAGGAGGAATAAAAACCCTTTAATCTTAAAAACCTGAAATTTTGCTTACAGCATGCTGAGCAGAACACCTGTTTCTGTATTGTAAGTCATAGAAATGTCCAAAAAAAGAGAGTTTACCCATATATAATTTCTGTTATTTCATATACCAAAGAAACAATGGAGGCTTATTGTTAGGTTTTGCTTTTTTAAGATAGAGACAATTAATTCACCTTCCCAGAAACACAGTCAAAAAAGATAAACATTATCAGATCAAAAGAAATTACAAAAAAATTCTTCATGGACCTCAGTTGAAGAAAGCATCTCCTTTCAAATAATCTTTCATTTACAGCTTAGAATTAAATACTACTTAAATGTTATTTTACAATAAAAAAAACATTGCTATATATGGTACTGAGCAATTTCAAATTACTTAGGAGGCAAGGGGCAGCTAAACCACAAACATGGTAGGTAAACCACAAAGAAAAGATAAATCTGAGATAGTATCTTCAGTAATTAATTATATGCAGCACATTTTATATTTTTTCCTCCTTTAGATACAAGGATAAGACATTTATAAAATATTTAACTCATATTTGGAGACATGGGCTTTGGTGTTTTTATTGCTTGGCTTTTGTCCCATTACAGGAGCTTTAAAAGAGACTAATATAACCTTCAAAAAATCTCCTTCAAGGTTTACAGGTGTAAACATGAACTTTTCTGAAAAACAACTGTTTTCATTTTTGGTTTTTGTTTTGTTTTGGTTTTGGTGTTTGTTGGGTTTTTTTTTAAACCCCTCAATGTATGACATGCTGATGAAGGAAAATTAAACACTTATCATTCTCAAAAGAATATTCTGTTACCCGCAATTCAGCTCTGGATCAGCAAGGAAAGTCTCTTGTTTTCATGATTAGGTGGGCGGAGCCAGTTAACCACAGCAAATGATGCATAAAATAAAATTACTTCAGCACAGCCAGAAATTGCAATAATGCTCCTAAAGTAGATTAAAGCTCTTTGCAGTGTCCCCATATAGGCCAGTGACTGCACTTTGAAGGATTGTTCCTGCAGGAAGGTGAACTTCCTGGAGAAGGAAAATATCATATCAGATGCTTCCTACTCCAGATCCTGAGACTGTCTGAGACAGATCCTGTTTCTATTCCACAGCCCTCCACAGTGCAAAATGTTCATTTTATGAATGTTTTTGGTTATGGGGCAGAGCTTCAGTGTGAAAATCCACTACTGTACCTTCTCTTATATGTTTTGTGATGTTTTCTGTTTATTGGTGCCTTCATTTTCAATTTAATTCCACATTCACACACAGACCTGACATGCTAGTCTTATCTCTCCTGCTCCCTAAACTTTAATGGAGATTTATTTTAAAAACAGATCCATCACTAAACACTAATTGTAACCACCAGAAAAGTAGATACATGGTGGTGCCTTGAAGGGTGAGGTCAGGAAGGCAAGAATTGATGGTGGTCTGGTGCAGGTACATTGCAAATTGGAAAGTTTACTGTGGACTTTTGAGCCTCAGAAATGACCAACTATAGACATGCCATGTTGTGTTTAATTTTATAACTGAGATGCTCATATTCCTGAGGGTAGTACACAAAAGAGCTATAAAAACCAAGTAGTTTGGTTACCTATGTCTTTTTATGCATAGCTGGCACAGCTGTACTATAATTGTGTGTCAGTATTCAAGACATCACTCCAATTTGTTGGTGACTGTGTAAGACTAATTGAGTTTTTCTGTGTTAGCACCTGATAGGATTTTGGCTTCAGACCTGAGACTCTCTGGCATCCTGATACTTCATAAATGTCCCTGAGGTAAACATCTGCTTTGGGCAGCCCTCCATGAGCTATAAGTATGGAGCAACTTTCAGCATTTTGAGCCAGACCTCTTCTCCTCATATGCACACATAAGAAAAGAACAGAAAATCCCCCATTTTTCTTTTAGTGAGTTCTAATGTGTCCTCACTTCTTTCATATAACTCAAGTGCAATTGATTACAGTTACAGAACAAGACATGAGAGTTGGTATGGAATGACGCAAAACTCCTAGCCTGGAGAAAAGGAGGCTCAGGAAAACCTTATCAGTCTCTACAGCTCCTTGAAAGGAGGGTGTGGGGAGGTGGGAGTAGGTCTCTTCTCCCAAGTAACAAGTGGTAGAAGAGGAAATGGCCTCAAGTTGCACCAAAGGAGGTTTAGATCAGATTTGAGGAAGAATTTATTTCCTGAAAGGGTTCTCAGGCATTGGAAGGGGTTGCCCAGGGCAGTGGTGGAGTCCCCATCCCTGGAGGGATTGAAGAGTCGTGTAGACATAGTGCTGAGGGAGATGGGTTAGTTGGGGACTTGTCAGTGTTGGGTTAATGGTTGGACTCGATGGTCTTAAAGGTCTTTTCTGATCTAGGCAATTCTGGGATTCTGTGAAAATTTGTCTTTAGAGCTAAAGATAAAACTTAGGGATTCATCTATTCTGCTAAATCATTTTGCAGACAGGAAATATGCCCTTTCTAAACAAAAACAAAAACAAAACCAAAACAAAATTAAAAAAAAAAAAGATGGGGAGAGAGGAACTCTGTAAGTGGAGGATGGAGAGGAGGAAAAAACTGGTCAGAAGGTGAGGACTGGAGCTGTTATATCTGGATCAATGAAACTTTTAAGCCACCCTACATATCTGACTTGGCACAAACCTCTCTAACAGGTCCCTAAATGGATGTCTCCTTATTCATCAGGCCCAACTCTGCAAAGATCATTGACCTATGAAAGAACATGGACAAGTGAACAATCTGGTGAGTACATAATTTTTATGTGCAGTTTGTGTCAGAAATACATGAGGATTCAGTGAGGATGAAAAGAAAGAGCTTTTAGCTGCTTTAAGTTTCTGGGAGAGAAGAATAAAGTAGGAAAAACTTGGTTCAGAAACTTATATGAGAAAAACAGTCAGCTCTTAAGCTTGGTTCCTGTTTGACAGGACAGAGATTGTTTGGGCAATCTCTTATTTCACCAAAGCTTTTATCAAGGCAACTGGCCAAAGCAGAAACTCAACAGTATGTTAAGGACACAATAAGTAGTGTGCTATGCTGTACAGACTTTTGAAATCCAGTCATCAGTTTACCTTGCTTTTTCTTCATTTTCATTATGAATATCTGGACTGGGTTCCAAGCCACTGCTTGACATTTGAAGGATGATACATCAGTTTAAGTAGCTCCTTTATCTCCCCTTGAAAATATTGAAGGATTAATCAAACACATAGTCAACATAAACCTAGGCATACTGGGGGTAAAAGAAACAGATTTAAAATATGATTTTCTGGCAACACTACAGTGAAAATAAATTATTATTTTATACTGTACCAAAAAGGAAATGAAGAAGAACCAATGAGAATCAAGAAGGAAAATAACTTATATGTACTTGCATATGTGTGTGTGTGCCTGGTCAGACATGTTGTTCTTCATTTGCCTTCCTCATCAGCTGCTGACATGAAGGACTGCAAGTTCTTTTGCAATGGACTTAAATGAAGTTTTGCTTATATGTGCGATAAGAAGAAAATAAAATACCACTACAAGCCTAAAAAAGCAGATTCTTTGTTGTTAATATTAAATTTAGTCATTGTTTAAGACCACTCACTTGTTTGATGCAGGCTGCATACTTGTCATTTAGTAAAATGGGGGACAATGAGTTCGTAAGTCAATAAAAAAAAATACAGTCTTGGCTTCGTAACAATAACCAAGAACCTATACCAAAGAACTGAATATCTGGAATGACATTTAACCTTAGGTATTTGCAAGACTGTCTCAACCTCTTTGCACTAGCAAATGGGCTTTATAGCACAGCTGAATTTATTGTAACAGCTTTACCCTGATGCTTACCATTTCTCACTTAAAGTTATTTGTGTAAAGGAAAGCGTTAAGAAGCAGTGGAGAATATCGTGTTCTTTGTGACTCTCAGTTCTGTTCCATGACTACCTCTTACCAACGCCAAAGTTATTTGGCATCTAGCTACTACACTGTGATAATATTATTTTCTATGAAATTTTGATTTTCCTGTCATCACTCAGGCTGTACTCACCCCATGTCATGCAGAAATCTGAGAATAAATACAAGTGTATGAAGTATATATGCCCCATATCTTGTTAATTCAAGTGTAGAGACAGGTATTCAAGCAGTTCTTATTTTATCCAAGTCAATTCATACAAATGAAAGTTATTTCAATGCATACTCAATGGCTTGTTTTGCACATAATTATTATTATAATAATTGCATGCAGAGGATATACAGTACTACAGTATTCACACAGCATATTTCAAAGCATTATATGACTTTATATCCCAGTACAGAATGCAGAAATAGGGAAATGAGGTATTAAACCTTTAATCAAAAATAGGCACCTTGCTTGATGGCATTCAGTTAAAAATGTAAATACAAACCATAGCATTTCACAAACAAGGTATTTCATCAAGTATGATCACGTCTAGAGAAATTATGCTAAATACTCTAATTACCTTTATAGCTTTCTAAATCTTTTAATTTCGTTCAAAGTCTATTTTAATAAAGATATAATTCTTTTACTTTGTTTTTCCTAAGTCTGTTAGTGGTTTAAACATGTAGAAACATTCAGGACGATATAATTACATAGACTTTCAGTAGGCATAGTATAAGCTTGGAATCAGTCTTAAGCGGCCACAGTTAACTGTTTGCACAGTAGTTCTTAACAATATTTTTCCTCATAAACTACAGCAGAGAAAGCTTCCATGAGGCAAATGAACACAAGTTGGTCAAATCTTGTAAGAGTATTCAGATTACAAAGGTAAGGATGTAAAAGTAAATAATGCAAAGGTAAGATGCAAAAGTACTTAATGTAGTGCAGTCAGTCGGTGTATGTCTGGAATAAGGCACAGCACAACCACCTGATACAAGCAGGACTATCAGAATCTTCCAACTGGGATACTACAGGTGAGAAATTGTATTGTGTTGGGTTTACATGAACAGGTTTTGGTAGTAGGGGGTGCCACAGGGGTGACTTGTGTGGGAAGATACCAGAAGCTTCCCCTGTGTCTAAGAAAGCCAGTTCAGCCAGCTCTGAGATGAACATGCCACTGGCCAAAGCTGAGCCTATCAGCTATGTAAGTAGTGCCTCTGTGATAATATTTTTAAGGAAGGGTAAAAAATTGTTGCACAACTGCAGCAGAGGTAGAAGAGTGAGAACATGTGAGAGAAACAACCTTGCAGACACCAAGGTCAATGAAAAAGGAGGGGGAGGAGGTGCTCTAGGTGCTGGAGCAGAGATTCTTCTGCAGCCACTGGGGAAGATTATCGTGATGCTTGTTGTCCCCCTGCAGCCCATGGAGGTTCATGGTGGAGTAAATATCCACTCTACGGCCTGTGGAGAACCCCACACTAGAGAAGATGGATGTACCTTGAAGGAAGCTGCCCCTGGAGAGCCCACACAGGGGTAGGCATTCTGGCAGAACATGTGGTCTGTGCAGGACCCACAGTGGAGAAGTCCATTCAGGAAGAACTGTATTCTGTGGAAAGGATACATGTCGGTGCAGCTAATGAAGGACTCTCTCCTGTGGATGGGACCGTACACTGGAGCAGGGGAAGGGATGAGGAAGAAGGAGTGGCAGAAACAACATGTGATGAACTGACTGAAACCTCCATTCCCTGTCCCCCTTCACCACCTCGGGGGAGGAGGTAGAGAAGTTGGGAGTGAAGTTGAACCTAGGAAGACAGTAATTTGTAAGTGATCTCCTTGTCCTTATCTCAACCCACGAGCTTTTAGTCATTTTTTCTCCCCGCTCCTGTTGAGAAGACGGGAGTGATAGAGCAGCTTGGTGGGCACTTGGCAGCTAGCCATAGTCAACCTGCCACATGTATTTATACTCATTTTCTTATTTAAATCAGGATGAGCAACCTCCCACCAGTTCTGGTTCCCCCTATCCTAGGAAGCAGCATGTTATGTGTCCTGCTGCAGCTCGTGTAACCTCATCCTGTTTTTGACAATTTGACTCAGGTCCTGAAGGGGGTGAAGCCCACACAAATTATAAGTTTTTCTTTAATAACAGGGAAACTGGGCAGAATATATAGAAGAAAAAGGCCAAATGTGCAGTGGAGATGAAGTTAATCTGCACCAGAGGGGAATGAGGTTCATGCAGTGAGAAAGTCCATGATAGTGGGAGCGACAGGACCCAATTTATCTGACAGAAGACACACACTCTTGCTCTCTGTGTGTACCCTAATATACTATCTAGCTCTTCACATAAGGTATCTTCATGTTTATAAACTGCAACTCACTTCAAAATTAACATCTGGTATCTTTCAGCTCAGTAAAAGCACTGCCTGATCACTTGTCCATTTGTATGTTTTGTGTCATTTTTTCTACAAGTTGTCTAATTTGTTTGTCAAGCATTTTGCATCAGAACAACCTTTCTTTATTATTGCACGTAGGTCAGAAAATATGGACTTTTGTGGGTGATTATATCTTTGCAGAGGTACTAGTGACAGAAATGAGACGCAGGGCAACAGAAGATCAGCTCTGTTTTCCCTGGAAACTCACCATCACCTTGTTTTGACACCAAGGAATTGGACAAATCTCTGCTCTTAACTTTTTCAGATCCTGTAAGCACTAAGATTTCCAACGGGGAAATCTAGCTCTGTCAATGCTTGAAAACTGCATCAGATTTTCCTTATTAACAAAATACATTTTTCATTTCTATTTTGCATTTTTGTTGCTTTTACTATTGCCTTGTACCTCTTCAACAGCGGTAGAAGTGCTCAAGGAGACAATTGCTAGTGCCACACATACCCAATAACATTGCTGTAACTCCTGTGCTATAGGATGTGATATTTCTGTGAGAAGGCAGCAGAACTGGGGATATATTCTGGTTAAACTCCTATGACTCTTTGCATATCTCTTCATTTTGTTTTGTTTTCAAATGAGGACAGTTTTAAAAGTGTGGTGAGATGACACAGGGAGGACATCAGCAAATGGTGTGATGCTCACAATGACAATGGAAGTTGACGTGGTAGCATCTTCAGTCCTACAGTAACTATGTAACAAGAGCTATTGTCCCATTGACAGGGAAGAATATTCAAAGAAACAGATTATTCTCTTCCATTTCTCCTCTTTTAAAGAGAGGTTATTGATCTTTACATCTAGGAGATAGCAGAACCGGGTGAATGCAGACATGTCAAAATGAAAAATGCAGAGAAAAAAAGGCAAGTTATTTGCACTTAGGACATAGCAAAATATATGCCAGTCAGCATGGACTTGTCAAGAACAAATCTTGTCACACTGTTCTTATTCTCATCTTTATAACCATGACAGGCATACCGACCTTACAAATAAGGATGAAACAGCAACTTCCATTTTGTTTGACTTCAGGAAGTCTTGTGACTGACTCGGGTGACATTTTATACGCAAACCAGATAAATAAAATCTATTGAAATAGCCACATTTGGGTTATAAACCTTCTTATTGAATTGTATTTTTGAAGCAATTATTAATGATTCACTTCATGCCAGAAAGATATTTCAGGTGAAATCTACTCTGGTCAACGTACTACCTGATATTTTCTTGATTATTAAGTTAAGCTTTCTAGCTGAAGGGAGATTTAATATTGTACTTGCAAATGGTAGCAAATAGGCAATGGTTTAGGTGACAAGGATAGGGTTCTAGGTGAGCTTTATAATTTAGAAAATAATCAGTTGACACAATGGAACTCAAAAGACAAGTGCAGAGTTGTATTCTTAGCAGAAATAAGAAGATATCCACACACAGGATGAGAATTAACTGCTGGAATATTTGCAAGACCTTTTCCAGATAGAAAAAAGAAAGGATGAAAATATGTAAGGAAAGATTAGAGAAAAAAAAAAAAATAAAAAAGCCATTTTAGCCTGGGCAAGTGAAGATGAAGGGACAAAAAAAATGCAGGCCCACAAATATTGAAAATATGCTTGTAAAGCAAAGGATATGCAATGGATAAGATGCACCTTAACTTGCCAGTAAGAAGATTTAGATTGAACACCAGGTAAATTAAAAATAATTGTAAAGACATTGGATGAAAACAGCTTAAGGAGGACAGCAAATCTACAAAATTGGATGTTTTTAATTAAAGGTCAGACAAATTTTTCTCAACAGTGACTTGAGTACAGCCGGTGTTTCATAGTACAGAAGACTGGACCACCTGCTCAGGTCCTTTCTAATGCAATAACTTTCTGATTTCATGTAAAAAAAAAAAAAAATCTATAACAAGAAGTTAAATTCTCACCTTGTTAATACTTAATGCCATTGAAAATATTCCAAGTCCTGTCATCCATAATTTACAAAAGACAATATATTTATGTAGTTATGCAACCTGAATATCTGTAATGGTAATTCTATACATGTGCACATAGGAGATGAAAAAGGTATTCAGATAGCAACCACATTCTAAAAACCTTTAGTCTTTGAATTACTGTGAAATTTTTTCACTCTTATGATGAATGTTATCTGTTCTTTGCATAGACTCAGAGGATGAAAGCAGCAAATCTGTAAGGTAATTGGGAGGTAAGGAAATCACTGAATGTTTTGAAATACTGTAATGGTTCACAGGCACATGATCAGAGGTACATAAAATTCTCACTTTGATGCTAGGTGCCATTTCTAAATGGCATGTGGTGTTTTGTTGGTTTTGGGATTGAGATTTTTTTAGTGTGTATGTGGGGGGGCTAATGCAAAATTGAAATCTTAAATAGGACATCTGACTTAATTTATTTATGCATACAATTTTAAAAAAATGGTATTCAGTTGAGGATTTTTATACAGGACATCCAAAGTTTTATATATGATAGTGAGGCTGGACATTTTGATCATCTGGATAAGCCTCAGCATCCAAAAAGCAATTGTATTTTTACTGATGTCATAATGAACAGCAGTACCTATGCCAAGGTAAGTGGTGTAAGCAATAAAAACATGTCGAACAGACTTAAAACTGTGTAGAGATGAAAATCCACTGAAAGTATTATTCTGAAAGTATTAAAACAGAACGTTTCAAACAATATTCAGCTCATTTTAAGGGCAATTTTGTGAGAAAGGCAGTTTATTTTTCCATGGTCCTCAGAAGTACTGAGGTATTCATAGTACCACAGCTACTTCTGTAACATCTCCTTTTCTTTTAAAAAAGCTTTAGAAACTCAATATCACTGTCCGCATAGACCAGCTACTCATATTGACATGAAATCTCTTGAAAAAACCCATTCTAATTTGGAGAAGTCATACATCTGAGACACAATTCCTCCTTTTCATGTATCAGGAGCTTGAGTCTTGTAGCTACTTTTGTGTGTTTGTTACCATTTATAATTTTTTGTTAGCTTAGCTATTCAGAAGGGCCTGGATGTTAACTTTGGAAGACAGTAACAAGAAAGACCTTAAAAATTAAGCAGGACTGGTGAGTAGTCAGGAATATATGAAAAGAGGAGAAGTGCTGAAGAGAACTCAGATGGGCTTGCATAAAAGAAAAATATAAAAAGTGTTCCAAGACAGAGATTTCTCTGCGTCTGTTCAGTTACAGGTAAGCTATTTGTTCTGCATCCCTAAAATCCCCATAGGATTAATATTACTTTTAAAAAACAAAAATAAAGGAGGTTTATTATAGCATGAACTAACTCTAGTTAATTTAAAACAGAGGTCAAACATAGTTGTGCAGATTTATATCCAGGCTTTTCATTTGTTTAACTGTATAAGTGGGACATGCACCCTGAGGACTCAGGGCAATATCTTTCTCTTGTTGGAGCTAACAGGAATTTTTCCTTTGACTTCAGTGAGGCCGGTCACTTTGAAGGAAATGATCAGATCAGCAGTTTTGACCTGCCAGAAGGATATTGGACTGAAAGAAAATAGATGAGAAAACAACTTTTAATTAACAAACATGAGTTGTTCAGCAGAATATGCTGACTATGTGATTTTTATTTTTTTTTTTCTTCTTGCTTTGTGGAATGGAGAAGTCAAACTGAAGTTACCCTCATCTTGACCTTAGAGAATGTCCACTTTTTGCTTGCACTCAGCACAAACAGGATGAGATCCTTTGAAACAGCTATCTGAGCCTGCCAAATTTAATGCTCCACCTTTGTGTAAGACCTGGTCTACAGCTATGCCTCAGCTGTCTTGTTTATTTTGTTGAATATTTGATTCTCTGGTTTAAACATTTTTTTTTCTTTCTCCCCTTTTTTTTTATGGTCTCATCAGTCTTTTAAACAATTCATCTGCTCCTGATCTTGCCTTAAAGCTAAGTAACAATTCCAAGAACCCCTCCTGGGTCATAGGCTTAAAACTAAAAATCAACTAAGAAATTACAAGATTTGAGGAGGACTATTAAAATAAACCTGCTTGTGGCACTGGAGTAGGGGTACTGTGATAGTTTCACTAGGCTAGCCTTTGGCTAGCAGCCAACACAGCCGTTCACTCACTTTCTTCTCCCCCACCCCCAGAGGGTAGTGGAGAGGATTATGGGGCAAGGGTAAGGAAACTTGTAGGGTGAGGTAAGAACAGTTTAATAATAGAAATAAAAGAAAACTTAAAATAATACTGATATTAAAATCATAGTGATAATTATAACAGTAACAAAATACACCAATGAGTCATATCCAGAGCCATTGCTCACCACCACCCTCTGACTGAGTCCAGCCCGTTCCCAGATAACAACCCCAGAGGAGTGACAATCCTGAACTGAAACCACAATCCCTGGAGAGTGAGAGCCCGAGTAAAAGCCAGAGAGAGCAAGAGAGGAAGAGCCCCTCATGAATCTCCTGGCCATGGGGGACAAGAGATGGAATAGCCCCTTGGCAGAGCCAAATGCCCATGGAGCTGATTCATTGCAATATTCCTCACCCCCTGAGATCTTGCGCTTGCAGACGGACAAACACAAAGTCCTTCACTTCCAGCGACAAAAATGAAAACACTGGGATATTATCAGTGTTTCCATTATAACAAGTCCCAGGTTGAGAGCAAAGCACAACACTATTTCAGCTACTGAAAAAGAAACTGAGCTCTGTCCCTGCTGAAAACCAGGACAGATACTAAGACTCATATGGTTAAAAAATGAAATTAAAACAAAGACTTTTCCTACAGAGGATAAAAGGAATTGGTGTATAATCTAGTAGGGTAATATGGTTGAGGAAAAGGTAAATATTAGGAAGGAAGGAAGGAAGGAAGGAAGGAAGGAAGGAAGGAAGGAAGGAAGGAAGGAAGGAAGGAAGGAAGGAAGGAAGGAAGGAAGGAAGGAAGGAAGGAAGGAAGGAAGGAAGGAAGGAAGGAAGAAAGAAAGAAAGAAAGAAAGAAAGAAAGAAAGAAAGAAAGAAAGAAAGAAAGAAAGAAAGAAAGAAAGAAAGAAAGAAAGAAAGAAAGAAAGAAAGAAAGAAAGAAAGAAAGAAAGAAAGAAAGAAAGAAAGAAAGAAAGAAAGAAAGAAAGAAAGAAAGAAAGAAAGAAAGAAAGAAAGAAAGAAAGAAAGAAAGAAATCAGTAGACAAGCACAATACTACTAAAAACAATGTTATATTTCTTCCAAACATCATCCATAGAAAGGATCTCTGTCACAACTGGGATTTTCATTTTCATTTTCCTGTTTTTCTGAACTCCACAGAAAGAGATAGAGTCACAAATGACACAGCAACATGAAACATGATATGGGATATTAAGAAAGAGAATTAGTTATATTTTATTGTGTACTATATACAGTATACTGGAACCTAGCTCAAGCTGCTCACGGTAACATCCCCATCTGCCTATAAGCCTTCAAAATTATGCCAGAGAATGTGTAGTGAATATAAATTAAATTTAAAATAACTTATTTCCCTTCCATAAAATGACATTTTATATATTCTATAGAAATGACATTTCCATAAAATTTCCTTTCTATACCTCTGACAACCTGTAAGAGATGATTCTCTTTCATTTTTATGGTTTCAGCTGTTGCCTCAGAAACGCAATGTGAAAAGTGCTTGGCACCCTTACAGCAGTTAATAAGACATTCTCTCTTTTTCTACTGTGAGAAAATTCTTATGCTTGGACAAAAAGTGATTCTAACACAAAGCAAGAAAAGACTATAATTGGCAGATCCTTTTGGTTGCCATTGAATGCAAGTTGTAAAAAATTGTGCTTTCTGTTTGGCAGAATATGATATTTTGTCCATCAAGTAGAATTTCTTTAACATCAGGAATGTTTTTTGCTTATGGTACATTAACTGTAAACACAGGTTAGTGGTTGTGCACTTGTGTTTTAAAACTTAGCTCCCTCTGTGTGCTGTTGATGATAGTTCAATATACTGGGAATTAAATCTTGACTCAGTTTGAAATCAACTGCAAGACTCCCATAGATTTTAACAGTGGCAGAACTTCAGCCAATATGATTACAAACAACATTAATCCCCAGGGGTATTTATTCTTGTTAATTGATGGGTTACATAAGTAGTATGTAAAAGTTAAATAAAAATTGCAGGAAAGACACAGCAGTTACTGTGGTATTAAGTGGCTGGGAAGAATGGAGAAAAAGAGAAGACATCAAAGACAAACCAGAGGGTGATACGAAGCAAGAAAAGAGTATTGAATGTTTTTTAAGGGAGGAATGGTGCAAGTATACCATGAATAATATTTGTGTAACTCCAAACTGGCACTAGAGATGTACAAATTAGTACTAGGGCAGCCAGTAGAAAGAAGTGTGGGATTCCTAGAATTTTATATATGTCTCCACATTTTTTTATCCTATTTCTCTTCCAGAAACTGATATTATAGTTGGACTATGTTGTGCTTCTGGTGCTGAGCTCTGTCAGAGAGATCCAATGCTTTAAAAATGAGTCCTGGAGGATTTCTCAATGATGGTCATCATCTTCCTTACTGCTGAGGACCGCTCTAAGAAATATTTTGGAACTAGAAGAAGAAATATCTACATATTCAGATAGCGAACCAGATTTCAAAGTTGCAAATCATGTTTTTGTATATCACAGAAAAATGAGGACAAATAACCAGATTTCAAAGTTACAAATCATGTTTTTGTATATCACAGAAAAATGAGGACAAATAATACAAATTGGCAAATAGGCTACTTTTGGAAAAAAAAAAAAAAAAGTGTTTTGAGGACCTTATTCTTATCATATTCCTGGTTTGCTGTATTTAATATTTAATGAAATGACTTTCATAAAAAATAGCTGCAGATATTATCTTTAACTAGTGGTTTGTCTTTCTGTGCAGATGGAGAGTTTTTACCTGGCCAAAAATTTGATAATCGGTAATTTGATAAAAAGTACATTTTAAAATCTTTTGGATTTTTCAAGATTTTTAACCACCTGAATAAATAGCAGGTTTATATTAGCATAGCTAAATGTGATCAATAAATATATATCCCTGTAAAAATAACTTTAAGAGACCTTTAATGCTTAGAAAATTCTATACAAGTAAAAATGTAAAAATGCTACTCAGTAGGAAAACACTTCTGGAGTTTTTTAGATTTATTTTACAGAAGAATTTATGACCAGGGTCTTTCTGGAAATTGTTCAGGCAGTTTTCAAACCACTTCAATCAGAACTATGTGCAAATATGTGGAAAACATGACCTCCCGATGAAGAGTAAAGGGGCCAGGACATTATTCTGAATCATTCTGAAATAATCTTAAACAAAACTGAGAAATCAATGGATTGTCCAAAACATCATATATCAGAAAGAAACATACTCCTGAATTTAAAAATGTATGGTTAATCCATAGAAGTTTCACTGAGATATTTATTTTTCTTTAATATTATCATAACAACACAAATGCTGATACAGATCAATAGTAAGTACTGTCTTCAATTTGACATAAGGTCTTGTTTTCTACAGACTGGGTGAGAATTTATAAAGATAGACAACTATTTATTGGTATTACCTTGGAAAAATACCCATTTCCAGTTTTAGTGCACAACTGTGTATGAACTATGCAATTTAAGTTAAAGAAGCTAAAGTTTCTGGAATACTACTTGGTATATATATGAAAGTATTTAAAATATACTTTAATCTTAAATGTTGGCAATAATTTCTCCCTGAAGACTTCTGACTTTGATGTTTTTTCTTCTTGATGTGGTGGGATATTTTGGGGTTTTGGTTTTGTTTTGTTTCTTCTTTTTTTTTAAAAAAAAAAGGATTAATATCTTGTCGTTTTCAACATCAGAGTGTAAGACTGAGACATATTAGAAAGTGAAAGTATGGTGATTTTGAAAAAAAAGTTGCCAAATAATAACATGACAGTGGAATGAAATTCACTTTTTTTTTTACTTAATTCTATAACAAACCATGGCTTCTGTTACTTTTCATTTTTCTGCTTTATCAGAAAGTCTATGGAAATTTCTGATTTGTTTTATATAAATCTGATTCATCATCTGTTTAAGGACTTGCATTTTGAGGATCCTTGAGGAGATCAAACTGACAAGATGACCAAGACCCATTATGTTAGTGTAGCTATTTTCAGATGTCATGTAGATTTTACAGTCCTGTACTATTATTGTAGCATTCCTACTAGTCAATCTAGACAACATGATTACTTTAGACAGAAAAGCTTTCCACACAACACATTAATCTGTGAAGTTTCTCCATTGCAACTAGTAAAATAAGACTTCAGAAAATTTTGTTTCACAGTGTTCTAATATAAACTTGTTTTAACGCAACAGAAGCTTGAAATCCTTTAATGTAAGAGAAGATAATATATAATAATTTATTTTCATTATCTGAACAAAGCAGCGGGCTAAACACGGTCTTTTTCACAGAATCACAGAATCACAGAATGTCAGGGATTGGAAGGGACCTCGAAAGATCATCCAGTCCAATACCCCTGCCAGAGCAGGAACACCTAGATAAGATCACACAGGAAGGTGTCCAGGCAGGTCTTGAATGTCTCCAGAGAAGGAGACCCCACAACCTCCCTGGGCAGCCTGTCCCAGTGCTCTGTCACCCTCACAGTAAAGAAGTTCCTTCTCAAATTTAAGCGGAACCTCCTGTGTTCCAGCTTGCACCCATTGCCCCTTGTCCTATCATTGGTTGTCACCAAGAAGAGCCTGGCTCCATCCTCGTGACACTCACCCTTTTTATATTTATAAACATACAGACTTATGTAGTTATAAACATATAGACTTTTCCATATATATTTTGTCTATTCTGAGAAAAATGCATCAGGAAAGAGTAGCAGACATAATCTGAAATTCGTGTCTGCAATTTTAAGAGATACTATTCTTATGTTGTTGGAAATATACCTTCCTTGCTTCATTTACTTTCAATAGAAGAATAGATTATGGGGGAGGAGAAGAAAATTAAGTAGAAAAATGATTAACTAATTCCACATATGTGCCATCATATCTAAAAAAATCTTCCTAGATCCAGTATCTTTAACTGCAGTTATGGTTTTACAAGAAGTCCGTATCATTGTAGAACTGGTGGTTTGGTTTTTTTTTCTTTTTTTGTTTTGTTTTTCATTGTTTATTATCGTCTCTTATTAGCAACATTAAAACAGCATGTAAAACTTCCACAAAAAGATCAAGATATATAAAAGTCTTTAGATGATCTATATGGAACTTGGAGATTTTAACAAGATACAAAAGGGTATGCATGTGAACATGTGAAAGACATGCTGCAAAATCTGAAAGTTTTTTAAGCCACAAAAATTTAAAAGAATATCTAAAATTAAAGGAAAGGCTTAATGTTGTAAAATACTGATGGACTTTGTGAAATCTATTAACCCTTTACTTCTTATTGATCTAAATTAAAATTAAATAGTCTTTACGCCTACTAAATGCTTTTACTGTCCTTACTCTAGTAAACCAAAACAATAACTTCCCTCTTATTAACTCACTTGCCAGCACAGAGATGTAGACATAACTTTTGTAATAGCACCAAGAATAATTCATAATCAGACTTCAATATTGTCTGACTAATTTAGGTGTCATATTTCAATATTTAAGGATTCATAATCAGAAATATAAAAATACAGCATTGGCCTCATCAGGCTCAAAATACTCAAGAATGGGACTCACTAAGCAAAATAAGCATTTCACACCTTTAATTATGTTATTTGGCTATTCTGAAATGTTACAACCTGATTTTCAGCATTCATGTTTTCTATGGCAGATTAAGGACCAACTCACTAGTTAATTCAAACCATTAAGAATCTATTAATGAGGGTATCATTTGCTTCAGCCTGGCTATGCTGCCTTTCTGTTTCTACCTGCCCAGGCAATGACATTGCAGGGACTCTACTTGTTCAACATTTCTTTGGTATTTTATTTCACTGTCCTGAGCCTTTGTCACTTGATCTAGACCAAAGTGCTTGGAAATTATCCAGAATGTGTCAAGCATGTCCTAGGTGCATCAAACACAGCATAGCTGGCTGGTCAAGGGAGGTGATTGTCCCACTCAACACTGCACTGGTGCAGTCCCACCTTCAGTCCTCTGTGCAGTTTTGAGTGCCAAGAAGGACAGCAAACTATTAGGGGGAGCCCAGAGGAGATTGACCAAGGTAGTGCCTGGCCTCAAAGGCAAGTCTTACAAGGAGTGGCTGGTTTGTTCAGCTTGGAGAAGAGAAGGCTCAGGGGTGAGTGTATTGCTGAGGAGTGACCGCATCATTGAGGGGTGACTTCATCACAGTTTGCAACTTCCTCAAGGGGGCAGTGGAGGTGGAGGTGCTGGTCTCCTCTCTTTGGTGATCAGTGATAGGACAAGGAAATGGAATGAAGCTGCATCAGACGAAGCTCAGGTTGGACATTAGGAAAAGGTTCTTCACTGAGAGGGATCGTTGGTCAGTGGAACAGAGTCCCCAGTGTAGTGATCATAGCATCAAGCCTGTTAGAATTCAATAAGCATCTGTACAATGTCCTTAGTCATATGCTTTAATTTTAGGTAATCCTATGAGGAGCAGAGAATTGAACTTGATGATCCTTATGGGTCCCTTCCAATTTGAGATGCTCTATGAAGTCTTCCTACTTCATGTGGATTACAAAGGAAGTCAGAATAAAAAAAGAAGTTTTCAACACTAGCAGTGGTAGAAAACATGTCCCTGTTATTTTCTTGCCTTCATACTGGAGTGTCAAAACAATGATTTTCAACACTAGTATGTGAATGTGAAGGGAAGAATGGTCTCTCCTGCTCCAGTATGATATGTACTTGCATCATGCTATATTTGGCTATACTGGAAAAATTATCCTGCAGCTCTACCAGATCAATGTCTTAGGTGAACCCTCAGTTTACACAGAAGGTAGATCCTGAGGCCGTCATGAGAAAGGGCAGAAACTGAACTCTCTAGATGATAACTCAATAAATGTATTCTCCAAGGAGGTCGTGCATACTACTTGCAAAGACCAAAGAAGTGGATGGCCAGTCTGCAGGATTTTAACTTTAGCCAAGTCCTGTTTCATGCTTTAAGGTACTGCCTCCTCCTGCACACTTTATAGACTGCTGTAAGGAAGATTAGATAAGCAATAACTGAAATGTTCTGAGTCTGGATTTGTGGTGTGGTCTTATGTTGTTTTGAGCATGTAAGCATACAGTGCAGCAGTTGCTCCATGGTAATCATGTGCAAGTTATAAATCCTTTGTAAATGCAAAACAAATAGCCTACTTTTTACTGGAGATTGGTATACTTTTTATTTCTCTTGTGTACAGCAAAAATGTGGAGAGTTGCCAAGAAATGACTGTAATTTAGTAAGCCTATGCACTGGTTTATATCACAATAGGTAGTTCATTGCAGCTGTATCTTGAGTCTCACATTTGGATAGCAGTGCCTCCTCTCCATTATGTCTAAATGAAAATGCTCCAGGATGAAGAGTTTTGTGTTCAGTTTAGAAACCTCTCTGCATCACATTGGATTATGAGGGTTTGTCTGAAACCTAAGCACCTTCTTGTCCAGATCGATGATATTGCTGTCCATCTCATTTCCTAAAACAGGTTAACATGAGAACCTTCTTTGGACTTTGGTACCTGGCTGCCTCTTTCCCACCACTGCACCCTGTTTCTTAAAACAGTGTTGACCAAATGTAGTTTCTGGCAGAGCTTAGATACGGTAAGAGAGACTATATGAAATGAACAGTAGCTATTTTGACTCATTTCCTAAGAGGTTACTCTCCAGCTTTCTTCACTACACGCTCTTGAAGCTGACCATCAGGGTCCTGCTCTGAGAGTCATTGCCAAATTCCCAGTCACACACTTCAGATGTAAGGCAAACGTCTGCTTATTTAGTGTCATGGAAGTACATTTTATGCAAAATA
The DNA here is from genome assembly GCA_907165065.1 of Caprimulgus europaeus. The sequence goes on from OU015527.1 coordinate 8,517,085, forward strand.
AGTAGCTGGCTATGCATCTCTTTTTTTTTTTTTTTCTTTTTTTTTTTCTTTTTTTTTTTCTTTTTTTTCTGATTACAACTGAAGTAGAAAAGAGGATTTTGCCTTCAGTTCACTTCTAGCTTTTCTCAACTTTAATTTTTATTACTAAAGGAGAAGAAGATATGATTTAGAGTTTACAGTGTGAAAAGCTGATTGATGCCATAAGCTTGTTCAGGATTGCCTTTCTTTCATAAAACACCACTAAAAGGGAATTTCTTGTTGCCTTACAATTTGTTATTTAAAGCTGGACATCACTATTTGGTCAGCAGGGAAATCTACCTGTATGGTTTTGGCATTGTAGCATCACTTCAATAGGCACACTCTGGGATTGGTTTAATTTTATTTCAACTTATTCAAAATTTCATCTCCATAGACTTGCAATGACATTGTTTTTTCTTGACATTATAATATAATCTGCATATATTTGCATAAAATAGTCAGACATTGGTTGAGAGTCTCAGGCAACAATTGTGCATGCTCTGAAGTAGTATCTCAGCTCAAAATGTCTACAAGGTTTATTCCAACTCTGATTTAAAATCTATGGACCTTTAATTGGTAGCTCCTGGGATCACAAAGTTCTAAATTTTTTAAATCATCTATGTAATCTTTACAGTAGTTATTAACTGTTACTAGGTATAATGCCTACCTGTATCTGAATAGAGTAATTAAACCATATATGCTCTGAATATAATTCTTCAAACTGATAACTGAAATAATAGCCATATGTATATCTAAACACAAATTTTCATCATCAGTTTGTCTGTTTCCAGAATTTTCCTCAGGAACAGAAAGTGTTCATGCTTTTTCTTCTCCTGGTTACAGTTATTCCTACCCAGTGCAATAGGGTTTCATGAAGTCTTTATGAAGGCAGTGTTTATCGAGATAACTGATTATGATGAATCTTCAGGAAAAAAATATTTTTATTGTGTAGCAATAATTCTATACCTGGATTGAAGCACAAACTTGCTGAATTGAAATAAAAATTATTCAGAGCTGTGTGTTGTGGTAACTAAGAGGTACAACTACAAATTCATATGGTAATATATTCTACATTTTTACATTTGTAGTGCCATGATAAGACTGGGACTTTTGGTCTAAATCAACATTGACACAAACTTTACAGTTCTGTCATTACATTACACTGCCACTTCAATAGAGATGATGCGATATTTTACTTCCTTTACTAACTTGGTTTGATGCAATCTGAGGAAATGGAAAATAGAGTCAGAAATATAGTCAAAGAAACTTGATATCACAGCTGACCTCTTATTGGAGATTCTCTTGGGTATTCAAATTATCAGTGTTAGAGCAGAATAAGGTTTTGGAAGGGAAGATTCATAATATCTGATTGGTATTTACAGGTGATTAATCACATCAGAGTCTGCAATTTGCTCCCAGAAAGTGACCAATTTCAGACAGTGCGCTAGTACCTGAAGGAGTGTCCTGGTTTCTGCTAGGGTAGGGTTAATTTTCTTCTTCGTAATTAGAAATCTATTTTGAACTTATGAGGGAAACTTTGAACTTCACTCCAGGAATGCTCAATGAGAAACAATTTATTTTTTTTCACACTGTCAAGACTAATTCTATAATTTTACACCTCTCAATCAGAACTGAGTCTTTTTTTTTTTTTTTTTTTCTGGAAGGACTTGCTAAAAATATATAATTTTTCTATCTCTTTCTCATTGTTTCTTCCTTTTTAATACATCTTTATATAATTATAAGCATATATAATAAATATAGATATGTACATGTGTCAAAGTACACAGTATGACTTATCCTCTTCTTGCTTTATTGTCAAAAAGTGAAGAAGTTCAGGTGTCTTACTCCAATATATGAAGTTAGAAATACTTTCTTCATGTTGGATAGCTAGTTGTACCAAGGAAGTTCAACTCAATTGCAACCTGTAATTGACCATTTCAAGAAAAGGACCTAAGACTTATATGTCTTTTTGTTGACTGTCACATCATAAGAAAAACTATTGCCCTGAAGTTTCTTTGTAAGAAGAGAGAACAAGAAAACAGTTAAAAGTCTGAAAAGAACATTCTAAACACAGTGAAGGGTTCAGATAAGACATGGAAAATTTTTGTCATTTTTATGTCCTAGAAAACTTTGTCTTTTATCTGTCTCAATACAATCTTAAATTGTCTTCAAAGAAAGGTTTTAAGGAGCATCAACCCAGGTCAACTTTCTTTACTCCCAGCTGCTGTAACTCAAACTTTTACTGACACCATTACATTAAACAAGTAGAAGGGGAAACTGATGAAAGACAGACTTGGGATAAAAAGAAAAAAGGGTATGTCTGTACTGATGTGACCTCCCTGCCCAAATATCTGTTTGCAGGGAAGATAAAAATGAAAATTAAAATAGAAACAACTCACCATATACAAATGAAACTTAAAGCTTACACTTAATTATGTTCATCATTACCTAGGCAAATTCAGAAAGGAGGAAATTGTCTTAAGGGTAAAATGTGCTATTTTAAGCATCTAGTTACTGACTTCTTTCTTCAATAATCTTCCAACACTTTCAGAAATTTTATGCTTTTCATATTGCAAGAACATTAGCTTTGCTACATTTACGTTCTCTGGACCAAGTGCCACCCTATTGATTTATATTTGTCCAGTATACAGCACAGTACAGATTCTACACTATGGTTAGTTTTTCTAGGTATTAGTAAAACAAATGATAAATATCATTATAATTCTACATAAAGAGCTCTTTTTTTAATATTTTTTTCCCTTGAATGCTTTTGGTTAGTTGGTTTATTGGTTAGTGGTTTTTGTCTTTTTTTTTTAAGAGTTGTCTAAGCAAAAGATCTACAAAAGGCTTTCAGTCAAAACTTCATAATAATGTTCCTGCAAGTTAACCAGCCAAATGTGAAATAGATTGTTTGTAAGTGTGAACCCTCTCATAAGCAGAAAGGTAACACTGCTGCTGCATGTGGACTGATTATTGCATTTTGTCAGTTTGAATCAGCAGTCACAAGTCTTTCAGGCTGTTTTTATCCTGAGAAGATTTTACTTGGTAAGCTGTTTTGGGGGAATCATATACTGCCAATATTCTGTGTTTGGTGCTGTCTATCTGAATTGTCTTTGGATGGGATTTTGGGCTTTAATCATTACTCATAAACATCTGGAAAATACTTAATTTCAGAGTTTGTTTTCCTCCGAATCTCAAGCTGCGAATCCAAACCTACTGGGCAAAGTCTTTGGATTCTACATGCTTACACAGGAGAAAATTTTGAGTTCTAATACAACTCTTTCAGCAAATACCAGTAAAAGTCAACTTCAAATGTGTAGTGAATGAACTGACCTGGAAATAGGTGGGTTTGGATGTAGAATCCAAACCTACTGGGCAAAGTCTTTTATTATTATTGATTTATTCATAATATTTTGTTCTTAACTTCATGCAGGATAGCAATATGTACCTACTAGGTCTTTTTCCCCATCTCAAATGACAAATTTGCACAACAGTTCATGAGGTTGCAAAACTGATAAGCTACAGGTATGGGTGGTTTTTTTCTTTATTTTAATAAAATCCCCAAAGTTAAATAACCTAGAAGTTAATATACCTAGCATAGCAAACTATGCTACATAAAACTTATTAAGCATGAAAAACAACACTTATGAATATCAGGAAAAGTCAGAATTGATTAAGTATTGAAATGTAACAGACATTTTTATACCTACATTATGATGCATATTTTTGTAGAATTTCTACCTTTCTTGTTATGCTTGTTTGAAGGAGGTCAGTACCACTGCTACAGTAGGTGCCTGAAACTGGAATGGACTTGCTGATGGGCACAGGTGACCGAAAGATGAATGAGTTGAGTAATGGGAACTGTTCCCTATCTCTTTCCCTGACACATTTTTCTTGTGTGTCACTAGGGTAGATCCTAATTCCCTGTCCTTATCTTATATGAAATGCTGAAGACTGTTTTAGACCATGCTGAGATCAGAAGCACCTGTTCAGCAGAACCAAGAGAAAAGAGACATAATACTCTCCTGAATTGTGGCTAAACTTCAAGAACTATGGAACCACAGATAAAACTTTGGTTTAAAAAAAAAAAATATATAAAAAAAATAGTGCCATTCTGGAGACTGCTCATTAATCTGGTGTCAGAACAATCCTGGACTTTTCTAGGTTGGGTGCTCCTTGTGAACTTGTCCATCAGATCTCTTATTCCCAGTGTTCGATCTTTATGCCTGTCCTCACTTTCATGTTAGTGCTCATCAAAATCACACTATATTTACAGAAAATGCTAAAAACATGTGTTAGACATCACTTACTTATACTGCACATAAGCAGTTATACTGGTCTTATTTACTTACATGTGTATATGTTCTTACACTATTATCTTCTCTGATTTCTTTTTTCCTTAGGTACGACCAGCTCAGTGTAGGACAAAAATGTTTAGGATTATACATTTTCCAGACATCTATCCACTCTGGTACACTCACATTTGATGGATTTGATCTAAAATACACTGGGAATTTTGTCATGGTTTTGATTTGGTTTTTTTTTTTTTTCTTTTAACCAGCGTGCTACAGGGTAGAAGGTATAAATTTTGCTGACAGATTCCTATTTGCACATGTTTGTTTTTTTTTTCGCCATGTGGATAATAATACTTAATCAGTTTTTAAGTAAAGGTATCGAACTTGGCCATTTCAAGCATCTCTTTAATTGCTATTTCCAGAAAAGCTGTGTCATGTATATGGGGAATTATTGAATTTGACTTCATAAATTTTCTTCATTAGTGGAAAAATATATATATTTATGTATATTATGCATTTGTTATTCCAAATATCCAGGAAAAGAGAACTGAACTTTTCCAGTTTACCTTTCAGTTTGAAAGACATACTCTTTTAAGCTGACAGATTGCCTATTGCTTGAAAGTAATCAGCTCTTATAGACAAGAGAGATCTCAATTGTTGCTCAATCATTGCAGATTTGAGTAACTCTTTCCCGTTACTATTATCTAAGTCATTTAAGAAGGAAAGGTTTTCGAATAGATATATGGAAAGCTAATTTGCAGAGCTGAAAAGGTATATATACCAGTCATGTTGTAATAATTTTTTTTTTTTTTCAATCCTAGAGCATATGTGTAATATTTCATCACATATAATCCATTAATTGTTTCTACAACATCTGTTTTCCCCAAAATAGTACAACTGAGAACTAAACTAATTTATATTAATAATTTCCTGATAGTCTTTTTTTTATTTCCTACATAGAAGCTAAATATTGATAATATACTCAATTTTCTAAATATATTAGTATTTTGAGCAGCTTCATTTCCAAGATAAATTCTTTAATTAATGCCTTTATTTACACTTATACATAAGTTTCCATATATAGAGAGGTACAATGACTTTTTTTTTTTTTTGTAATGAGAAAGACTTGGATTATTGTCTCTTCTGCCTTAGTCCTTTTAACGGTAACTTTCATCTACACCATTTCTGACCAGGCTTTATTGCATTGGCAAGATGGAACACCTGAAATATATTATTTCAGTTTGGGAACCCAATTTTAACTGCTGCACATCTTATTCCATATTTCCTGTCCTTTTTGCTTACTAGAGCTTAACAAACTGTAGTGGTGGTAGGATAGATCTGTAGATACAACCTAGAGAGGTTGTCTGGGACAGTGACCCTCATCAGGTTCTCTTTTCTGCAGAGAAGCTTTGCCTGATTTTCCAGGCTCAGCCTGAGTGTACATCCTGTTTTTCAACCAATGGTTCCTAAAAAACCTGTTCAGAATTCAAAACAGAATTAGAAGTTGCAACCAGAAGGGTAGGTAATAGTTTAATTAGATGTTTACTTTTGTGGACCATGTTCTTCATTACCAGTTGTTCCACACATTTTCTGCAGAACTAAATGTACAAATCAGGTCATGAATTTTACCAGAGGCCATCAGGCTGAAAGGTTTACTGTAAAAATGCAGTCACATTGCAAGGTTCCTGTGAATGCAGGTGTCTGTGAAGAATAAGTTGATACTTTAATTCTTTGGAACACTTAATTCATTGATAGCTTAGTTGTCAAGTTTTTTACTTATATGCTTTTTTTTGTTATTTTTATTTTATATATAGTATAATTGAATGTGGGCAGAATAAAGGCTGGAAAAATGCAAAAGAAAGTGAAGAGGAGAAATGCCAAGAATACAATTTATTCAAAACCAGTATAAGAATCAAACTAGAGGAAAAGCATAAGACATTTAGAAAGCAAAGGTGAACAGAGACAGTCTTTTTTGTTAAAGTCTTTGTTGCAACTAGTATCCTGGGTTCCTGATTCATGGAGGTACTCAGGTACATCTGTCATCCTTACTGAAAAGAACATCTAAGTTTACAGGAAATGTAAACAAGAAGCTGTTAGAAATTTCTCTTCCAACTCCTCTCTCTGTCAAAAAAAACCCACCTACAACCATCAAAAGAAGAAGTTTACCTGCCATTAAATACTGCCAGAAATGTGTTATGCACTCTTCACTGTTAATGTTAAGGAAAAAAAAAAAGACAAAAATTTTTGCTTTCTTCTCTTGTGAACACATTGGCTCATCATATATATATGTATATAAACCATAAATTTAAAACTTTTTTCCAAAAACCCCCAAAAGATTCAGAACATCTTTTAACTGACTTTTTTTAAGCAGAAGAAATGAAAAATGCACATAATGCAGAAATAGCTTCATTATCAATCTATAAGTTTTAAAATGCAAATAATTAAATCTTTCAGAGGCTTGTAGAACTCTTTTTTGTATGTTATATTGAACTGCATTTCATTAAATACCTGTATTAGAATATAAATTTATTTTATCTTCTAACTAAATCTAGGAGTTTTTATTTAACGACCTCTCCATGCAATATGTATATTATTCCATGTTTTTTAAAATTAGTCTTGAAAGCTACTGAGTCAGGTAAAGGTGTCTTTACATAATTATTGCATATTCAACTCAAACCTATGCAAATAAAATCAACAAACAAAATAAAATACTTGTAATTTTTAGAAATTATTTTAAAAGTATGATTAATGTAAAATTACTTCTGCTAGAGAGAATTGTCCACATTTCTGCCAGAACACAATTGTTCTATCTATATCTTCAAGAAAATTTGCCCTTTCTATTGTAAATTAGTCAAGTACTACAGTTTTCAAATATCCCTTTGGGAAACATCTGAAAAGAGTTCTTTGATGAGACATTTCTTCATGAACAGGCTAAAATTTTCTTTCTTTTTTTTTTTTTTAAATTCTATTATTCTTCAAATTCTTATTAGCTTCAAAATCTCTGGTCTCCTTGAAGTCATTCTCTTCCTCTTTTACAATTAAAGGCTAATTTTAAGCTTATTAGAGTCATGGGGAACTATTTCTTTGAAAAAGAAATTTTAGATTAGGACTTAACAGGTTTCAAATACTTGCATGCAAGTCTCAGTATGAGATTCTGATTACTTGGTAGCTAAAAGTCAGCAGGCTTCTGAGAAGAGAAATATATAGCTGCATATTTCCTTTCCCAGAAAAATATTGAAATGGAAAAATGGATCTATCAAAGAAAGCACAGTTCATGTTTTTTCCTGTTGTGAAATGGCGGGGAATTTTCAAATCTCTAAAAGGAAGTAGAAATTTCGTCAGGAAATAGGAAAAATAAACATATAATACTGCCTTCACTAAAACATCAGATGTGATAAATAGTGGTTTCTAAACAGCGTAGCATGTAAAAAGAGTGTGTACTAAATATATATATATATATATACAATATACAAATAAGTGTCAATATAATGTAGACATTAATCTATATAGGTAAGGCAGTAGAAAAAAATAGTGGAATTGAATCCCATTAATGAATTGGTGGAATTAGATTTCATAAATCAGACATAGTAATAATTTTCAGTGTCATCACAAAAGAACAACAGGAACACTGCCCCTCAAATCTGGATAGCTTACTAAAGTGGTATGAAGTACTTCGTAATGTAATCTGGTTTTTGAGGTTTTATTTGTCCAAGCAAATACCAGTAAATAAAGGTCTTAGTTATGCAAAGACATTTATGATTGATATGTATTGAGGTTTAAGAGACAGTGCTTAAAATTCCAGATGTGTTAGTATATTTACAAGTATTTGAGTTTTATTTCATGATCTTGGAGACACTTTTGCACTTACATAGCTCTATTCATAGAAATAACCCTATTTGAATTCTGAAAGTAAAGCACTATGTATGCTTAAAATTTGCAGAATATGAGTCTAGAGCAGTGACTAAGGTCTGTGTAGTGGGTCTGGCTGGGATGGAGTTGATTTTCCCCGTGGCAGCCCTCAGAGTGCTGTGTTTTGTATTTGGTGGCTCGAGGGGTGTTGATAACACACCAGTGTTTTGGTTACTGGTGAGCAGTGCTAGCACAGCACCAAGACTGTCCCTCCAACATTTCCCCCAGTAGGCTGGGAGGGGGGAAGGTCTTGGGAGGGGACACAGCCAGGACAGCTGACCCAAACGGACCAAAGGGATATTCCATACCATATGACATATGCTCAGAAATAAAGCAAGGAGAACAGAGGGGGAAGAGGGGGCATTCGTTACTTCCGTTTGTCCTCCGGGAACCGCAACGCGTATGAAGCCCTGCTTCCCGGGAAGTGGCCAGACATCGCCTGCTGATGGGAAGTAGAGAGTAAATATTTTGTTCTTTTGCTTCTGCGTGCGCAGCTTTGCTTTCTTCTATTAAACTGCCTTTGTCTCGATCCACAAGTTCGTTTTTTTTGTGTTCCATCTTATTTTCTCTCCTCCCCATCTTGCTGAGGAGGGGGGTGATAGAGTGGGCTTTGGTGGGCACCCAGCATCTAGCCAGGGTCAACCCACCACAGTCTGATATAAAAAAGTAACCATTTAAAATTAATTTGAATCCTAAACTATTCTTGAATATGTTTTGGGCTCTGGGATAAACAGTCTGATTTTAAAAACTATTGATTTTTCATAGTCTTGAATGAGTTTAACATCTATGAAAACCAGGACGTGTAACCCTCTGTTTGTTTGGAATTTGGTTACTTCTTAAGGCCAAATATGACATACATGTTAGATTTTTCTAATTTCTGTGATATCAATACAGCAACTTTAGAATATATTTAGAGCTATGAATTGAGAGCAGAGTCTAGAAACTGGAAAAAAAGATGCTCTAAAATAAAACTGTTAAGAGTATTTTCACTATTTGCTTGTAAATTCTTTCTTTAAACAATTGAAGCTTTCACAATTCTTACCTAATATTGAGATAAGCTGTTCCCTATTACAAGTGTACGGAAGGCAAGAATTTCACTGTTTTGAATTAAAAGATAATAATAATCAAAAACTGCATATTGGTCCAGATATGATCTATCTTCCTATTTCATTATTATGCTTTTGCAGCAAAGACCAGAATAATTTCAACAGCGGATCAAAACAGAGTTCATAATTCAAAAATCCATTTTGTTTCTGCATTTAAATAATTATTGGAGAAAGAGCATTACAAGATTTATATTGTATGAAGAAGTGCTATATTTGACACTTCTGAGACTAGTGAAAATTAAAGTCTGACTATTTATCGGATTTTTCTTGAAACATCCTATTATATATAACTGGGTTTTTTTTGGGGAAAAGATTAAAATTATATATATAAAACTAAAAATAACTTTCATACACAGTCCAATACCAGGTAAGCCAACAGACGAAATAAAAAGTTGAAGAGAGCATGATGGTGAAAGAATATAATCTCCAGTGATGTTAACCAATATTCAGTATAGGATAATAAAAATATTAAGCCATCATATGGTCAGTTATAGAAGAAATTTTTCTTGATGGTAATGTAATAGAAATCTGAATAGGTCAGGAAAGTCAGAGGCTACATTGTTAGTGAGAAGTTTCTCTGATCACTGAATGGGGATGGGGGACAGACTGAAAAGGTAACCTGTAAGAAAATAATGACAGAGGACTGGTAATTCTTGAGAGCATATAAGCATTTTGCCTCCTTTGAGAATTGATAAACAATATCCAGGTAAGTATTTTGCTGCACAAAACCCTAAAAAAAGCACAAGATCTTTAATAAATATGTGACTAATAAACAGACCTTATCTGTAATGAATCTTTCTTTGGAATCAGGAACAATAAACATGTGTTCAGATTATTTTTATTCATGCAAGTGATCACAGTTTACCTTACATCAAACATAGTGTTTCATGTTTGTCTGGAAGATAGCCTGATTAAATATACAGTTTGACCCTTATTTCTCATGGATATTTAAGGTTTTGGAGGTGACCTGAAATTATCTGAGGAGTTTTTTTTAAGCTGCAGAATTGCACAGTAGCAGTTCATAGCAGCGTGATGGATTCCTATAAATTTTTTGTAAAAGAATGCTTATAAAAACCCCAAAAAACCTATCACACTGAGCCAATGCACCCATGTAAATTATGTCACCCTTCAATGATATTTGTTCTTTGAACCCCAAAAATTGTCTTCAAGAAGTGTTTGGTATGGTCTTTTAACATGCCTTACGAGATTGATAGGTGAATGTAAGCATCTGTACTACAGATATCTACTTATTCTCTTAACAACCCTTAGGGTGAAAAAGCCACTTTTAAGTTATGTTTAATTTTATCCTCATGTTGATCTGTACAATAAACTGGATAAATAAAAACTGTTGACTGCTCTCCATTCATGGATTTATTACTTCTTATCATAAAAGTGAGCATATAACACCAAAGTGATTTTCCTAATAACAGGGGCAGGTTGTCTCCTCTAGTTATATAAAACATACTATAATGATGTGAAAACAAAAAAGAAAATAATTTATTTGATAGCATTGAACTACCATTATAATATTAGGTTTTATGTATACTTCATAAAATCCTTCCAAAATTTTGACTTAGAAACTGTTCCATTTTCTTAAAAAGAGAAAGCTGTTATTTATAATTGATTGGTAAGGATTAAGTAGTTAAAGCTTGCAGAAGGTCTTGAATTTTTGATATTTTTCAAATACTTGAAAATACTTGAATATGGTAATGGTAAAATATAATTTCCTTGCTGAGCTACATACTGTGAATTTGTCATTTAGATTCTTGTTTCTTCTGTTGTCTCTACTTCAACAGTTAAAATTAAGCATACTGTTAAATATAAAAAAATATGATCTTCCCACCTCCTGCCCAAACCCATTTTTAAATATACTTATTTTTGAGGCAGGAGAGCTGGGCAGGAACTTTTTTGAAAGAAAAGTTAGTGGGCAGAAGATTTGTACAGAGGGAGTGCCTACGTATACTCTTATTTCAGGTTCGTCATCTTCCAAATGTTTTTATTAAAAAGCCCTTCAGGTTATTCTTTCCTGCTTTTGCACTGGAGGTATGACTACATCAATGCGAAAGAAACACTTTATTCCATTTCTTCACTGCTCTGTCTCAAAGGGATATTAATTTCTGTAAAGCATCAGTGAAATATGGATCTGAAGAAATACCAAACCATGCTATAGTGGATATGTAAAACAAGACATCTCTCCGTTTCCCCTAGACATTATAAGCATGTTCTACTCTTGTCACGGTGTACGGATAGCTATTTATATGTGAAATCAGTTTTCAAATACAGAATGAACTCAAACCCATGGAGATATTAGCTCATTATTAGGTGTCTCAAGCACCCTTTCTAATTAGAATGGGTACAGTAAGAATATTCATACTGCCAAGTGTGAATATATACAGAGCAAGTGATGTGGAATGTACATGCAATAGAAGATATAGATATTAATGAAAAACAAAAATGCTGTTCAGAACTGAGGTTTTATACGCATCTAAAGTCAATTACAGTACATGAGAGTTTTAAGTTCAGCATTTGTTAATCATGCAGTTGTTGTGTAGAAGAACCAGAGGTTAATTTTAATTACATATTTGTGTTCTATCTAATCTATTATAGCTAGAATTTGAATGCCATCACCACAGAACTGATACTGTCCACTGTCACAAAATAAGCTTTCTTTTACTACATTAGCATTTAAAATGTATTGGTATTATGATGACTGACATTTATCTTGTGCTTGATACAGTAGGAAGATAAGCCCTGGCTGTATATTAAAATATTAATTCAAAATAGGCAAGTAAAATTCAGAGAAGACCTGGAATTTGAAAACATGAGAGTCTACAATTACTAGAGGATAAAAAAGTATCACTGTAATCATAAGAGAAAAAAAGTGCGTTTGAACACAGTTACATGGAATTTAACTGTGCTTTGCAGAACAATTTTTATTTTGGGGTGGTGTTGGGGTTTTTTGGGAGGGTGGGATTTTAGTTTGTTTTTTTGGTCTGAGTTGTTTTTTGGTTTTTTTTTGTTTGGTTGGGTTTTTGTTTGGTTGTTTTTGTTTGTTTGTTTGTTTTTTGTAATATTGTTTTAGAACTTTACAGTTTGAGTTACTTATACATGCCCAGAGGCAAATAATTCTAAATTACCTTGCTCAGGAGCCATCTTGAAACTGATCAGAGAGCTAGTGGAAATGTCTAAAATGTCCTGTTGTTGTACTCTAGGTGAGTACAACAACAGGAATCCTGTGTTCAGCACATGCTCCCAACAGCTGTGCCCAAATCCACAGAAATCAATAGAGGTCAAATGTGAAAATGTTAAGGAACAGGTTCAGTCAGGTTCACATTGTTCACTATCACATTTACTTAATGTAGAAATGCTAAAGTAAAAAGTGGTATAGTTTAAAAAAATGACTACAAAAGCAGCCACGCTGACCTGAAAAGGGAAGAGTAACATTTAAAATATTTTTTGCTAACTGTTGTAAATGATAAAGATGCTTCCAGCTTCAACACTGCAGAACAGAGCTACAGAAGCCACCAAAATCCTCACCATTATGTACGTGTTGAAGTATAGGAATATACATCTGCACAATGCACACACACACACAGAGCATGTTGAACTAAAAATATTCTTGACACAAAGTTCCACACTAAGTCTGTTGATTTGTCAAAAGTGAAATTTTTTCTAGAAACATTATCAAAATTTATCCTAAAATTAAAAAAAAAAAAATATATAGTCCTACTTTCTATTTTAACATTATTTTTAATCATGACTTAATTCAACTACATTTCTAATTAGAAATTGAATGTTAAGTTTTTTTCTGTTAACCTAAATATTAAGTTTTGTTCATGCTAGAAAAGAAAATATCTTCTCAGGAGGAAAACTTTCAATTATAGCAGAATTAAAACAGAAGATTAAGTAGTTACTTACTAAGGTATTTTTATCATGTATATCTGTAAGCATTCATAAGTGTGAATTAATGTTCTCAAAACTTTAATATGAAGATCTTTTTTCACTATATGCCATCATATTTGAATTCATGTAACTTTTGAATATTTTTTTATTATTTTTGGTCATGTTTCTATTTTATTCTTCTGATGAAAACAATATATCAGAGCTTTGTCTTGTAAAACTCTATTCCTTGGAATATGAAATTAATATTCTCCAAACAAATGACAGCTCATATAAGTATTTTGAAGCTGAAAGGATAGTTATTCTAAAAGATCTGAAGAATTTTCTACACTTTAAGGAATTGTCAAATATGGGTATATGGGAAGCATCCATTTATTGCAATTATGATTTAAACATCTGATAACAAAATCTGGAGCAATTCACACATTTGTGGCCTTCTGATTTTCTCTCAAGGCTTTACTCAGCAGAGATTTCATTTATTTATTTATTTAAGAATAATACTACTTTAAGCTGTTTCCTAATCCATGAAATATTGGCTTGATTTTTTTTTTTTCTTTTTATTCAAAGTAGCAAATGTTAACAAGAAAACATTTCAAAACCACCTTTCATTGTAAAGAGCTCATCTCCAGTTCAGGGGATTGGACATAGAAAATCTAATTAGGATGCCCTTAGCATTTTTCTAAAGAAAGATAGAAGCAAAATATTCCAATAAATTCTGGAAAAAATGTGGTAAGATAATTGAGTAATACTATAAGTGGATTATACCATTTCTCTTCCCCTGGTATGCTCACTTACTGCAATACTTTCCTTTGAAATAACAATTAGAGTGCCCTGCTGTTGCTAAGAAAAGACTGATGAAGGTTGATGTTGCTTTTCCCCTCAGTCACTGTCAGCTGCTGCTCTTTAATACTGCAGTCCCGCTGCCAGTAAGCGATCACTGCCTCAGTTTGCAGGTGATCGGACTCTCCGGTGGCATCACTTGCTTTAGAAGGCAAAGCTGTTTTACAGATAGGATCTTACTTGGAAGAGTTAAACTCATGATTGAAACGAATAATTAGCTGAGATGCATAAGATTCTTCTTCAAATATTAAAACTGTGACAAAACAAATGGATGTTTTTCTTAATCTCAAGTTTCCTTTTTCAAGCTTGAAAGGTAAAAATAATGATGCCAATGTGCAAGCAATCTGTAACAGACATAATTTTCAAGGGCTGGAGTATTACACTATCAGTATAAGAACAGTTGGATTGCTATGTCTTCCTGATTTCTCTAATATAATACTTATTAACTTTGCAAGTACAATACTTTTTCTCTGTCAGTCACAAAACACTTTCAAAAGAGAATGTAGTTATACAGTTTGTATTTTAGTCATTCTTATTGAATCTAGGAAAAAAAAATGTGATTATCACAACAAAAAGGAAGATACAGCTAGTTGGTAGTGCAAAGAAATAACATTTGGATGATCAGTTGTCTAGAACTCTTGCCCATTTTGAGGTCTAACTGCCATCATTTGTGCCTGCAGTGAGTAACAGGTAAAATAGAGTCCCCGTCACACCTATAAACCCATTTACACCCTGATTGTCAAAGCTACCATCAAGAGATATGACCGATTTGTCATCCAAGTAACAAAACAGAAAGCTTGAATTCTTACAAGTTCCTTACATTCAGAATCCTTTTTTATAGGCAAAAGCAACACATTGTGTATGCAGAGCCAAGAATTCATTATTAGTCTAACTGGAGCCTTAATAATCTAATCCATTATTAGTCTGGTTGAAACGACACTAACACTTCTGTAGTTCAGATTAGAGCCAATTTAAATTATACATATAGCAGTGTTCCAGCATCTATTCCTTCTCTTCTGGTGCTATATTTGCCTCTGAGACTTCTGGAAGATGACCTTTGTCTGCTGGAGAAATGTAAGGGGTCATCACCACCCTTCCCAGATGTATTTTGGTGTGTATGCCAGCATGTTCTACATCTTTCTCTTTCATCACAGGTTTGCAATCTCATCCTACATCTCAGTTTTCTGTATAAAGTGAGTCAGATGTTTCTACACATTGAATAAATATTCTGTAACCTCTTTGCTGCTCCTACTTTGCCCAGCTCTCAAGGTTACATTCCTCTGCTGACCACCAGTTTACTACAGATTAGTTTTTTATATCTCTGAGACTTCCAGGATTGTCTTGTGCCTGCACCATGTTCTCTGCTGTCATCCCATGCCTGTACTCCTCCATGCCATGTACTTAGCCTTCAACAGTCTTCCACATGTTCAGAGTATTCATAGCAGCAAGAAATAGACAATTACTGATACAGCCAAATAAGATAAGCCTAGAAAAATTCCTGGTTAACTTAAAGCAAAGCTTGTGGCCTCCTGCAAGTAACACCTTGTTTTGAAGGGTATGAGGAGGAAGATAATAAGGACATTCAGCAGCCAGTTCATAAAAAAAAAAAAAAAAAAAAAAAAATCACTAAAAAACCCCCCTCAAACAACCTACAGTGAAATAGACTGAATAGAGAAGACACGACAGTGGAGACAGAGAAGTACAGTACAATTCACGGGAACAAGTGACTAGATTAGCAACAGCCTCTGGTATTTTGGAGACAATCTCATGGAAAAATGTTTTTCCATCTCCAAAACCCCTGAAATATGAATGTGTCCTTTGAGCAGTCCTCTTTAACCTGTGAGAAAAGGTAGCAAGATAATTCCTTGCAATACCTGCCAAGGGTAACATAGACACTGTGCAAGAAGACACACATGGTGCTGTGAAATGCGTTAGCAGTTTTCTGTGTTATATCCTAAGTGTGAACCTGCCTGGCTGGAGGTTGTCTTAATAAACAGTGTTTATTTGCTTAAAATTCCTATTTATTTCTAGCCAGGCTTTCATTACAGTGATAATTCACTGCTTATGTAGAAAAGTCATGAACTACACACAGAATGATTTTCATGTAGGAAAAGGAATGAAGCTAAGACCTTCCAATAATTATTTTTGTATTTGAAACTACAGAGGAGAGGCTCAAGAAATTCCTTAAAGTATTCTCCCGGTCTTTCCCTGATTTTAGTAATTTCAAACTGAAATTAATACTTTTCTGTGGTAAATATTCAAGTGTTGATGTTTAAAACTGGCTTCTTATGTGGCCCTCACATAAGTTGCCTTATGTGGCAACTACAGTCGGTACAATTTTAAGGTAGGAGCAAAAATATTGATAGGCACAAGTGCCCATAGGTATTTAACCATGTATTACTCAAGGTCAGGATTGTTAACTACTAACATTAAGCCTAACACGACTTCAGGTGGAACTCTTCTCAAAAGAAAAGGCTTATTCTGCAGAAGCAATTATTACAGTTTGCACTACATTTAACAACAGCTACAATGAGAATATTTTGACAGAAATCACATCTGTCTAAAAATTTCCTGAACACAGTTGCATGCTAGAAATTTCCAAGTAGCAACTATCTGCCTGGAAAAAAATCAGGAACAAAGTGAATCCTCATGCAAATAATGATATTTAATATATTTATATAATATATTCCACTTTTCAATATGCCATACAAACATTTATATAGTAGTATGAGGAAACCTCAAGTATACACAAGATGAACCTAAGTGTTTGCATACTTTTTACTCCAAACTGGAAACATGTTTTATTTTATTTATACTAACTACTCAGTCTTTTTTCTTAAGAAAAACTCTAACTTTTAATAATGAGTTGATTCAATGGACAGAGAGTCCCTCTCAGGAAATTGGTAACCTGGGAAGGCATTTTATAGAAGCCCTCTCTGGAAGTAATCAGGTATGACAAAACCCTCTACCTAGGGGAAAAAAAATGTGATTTTCTCTAAGAAACTGGAATCAACTTTATTTGTACTTGCAAGGTAAGATGCTTTTAGGATTTAGACACCTCTCATTCCACAATAATCAGGTCTGATTTACTGAAGTGACGGGAACAAGTAATTACAAGAAGGTGTCTGCAAAGTGTCTTTGCTTCTTTTGCCCTTGCACAGGCTTCATGCACAGTCTGTGCTCCATGGTGATACCACTCAATTTTATTTTACTTGAGGGTGGGAAACAATTTTGTTTAAGGCTCATTTGTGTTTCTACCAACTCCTGTTACATGTAAATATCTGAAAAAAGAGTTTATTGGGCATTTCTTCTTTCCTCCTCAATGGTCAGCATCATTTTCTTTAAGGACTGCAGTGGGTAAGCTATTAACAGTATGCAAAAGAGAACTCTGAAATCAGTACTTTAGAGAATACGCAAGGAATTAAAAAAAGATTAAAATGTACATAAATTTTGTGTCATTCAGTGCTCTACATTTCCTCTTCATTCTATGGATGGAATTCTTTTGGCTTAAACTTTCTATACTTATTTCTTCAAACAGCTACTCCTTTTCATGTCCACATAATAAAAAAGTTGCTAAAACATACCGAAATATTCACAATTGGAGTCCATTTAAGTAGCTAAATTATTTCCATAAACAGTTGTCTAGATTCTTATTATCACTCTTTGATTAATGTATGTTATTATAATGACAGCCTTTTCCAGAAAATGTCAAAGAATAGCTATTTTTGAATGTGCTGGAACTAATATTGATTCTGTCTGATTAAGAAACTAAAAAGTTGTCTCAGAAAAATCTAGACATAGGGAAAATATAGTTATAAAATCAATACCTTCTGGTAAAGAAAGAATATAGATAACAAATTGTTCTATATATACTTAGATAATGTCATCAGTCTTAGAGATGATATCAGAATTCATTTTACTTTTCTAAAAGCGACTTAAGTGAATAATTATAACTTAAGTGGTATGTAAATTTACAGCACATATTCTACTCTCTCTTTTGTGCTTATTCTTAGTTGATGTGTCTGAATGATAACAGCACTGAGGATTTCAGCACCGGTGGAAAGCAGGTGGATCTGGACTCGTCAGTCACAATGCAATTTGCTGATGAACCTGCCAGTGAGAATTACAACCTTAGTGGAGTTTTAGCTTGAAAACAGTTTTTAAGTTACTTATAAAAAACTCAGCACATGAGAGCTCAGAGTCAACAAATTTTAGTTGAGCCTAAAGGCAAAAGAAGTCAGAAATAAAATTTAGCTTGCTGGTACTACAAACTAGGCAAGGAGAAAGGCATACTTATAGCCCAACTCCTCTCACCATTTAATCATGTCACAGTTTGGACCAACAGGAGCAGGAAAGTCCTGTGCTGCTGCCCAAGGCTTCAGCAGAGCAGAGGTTGAAATCTGAACTTCCTTCCTCCTAAGTACTGAGAAACAATTTTGTTAAGCTTTTTTTTTTAAAAAAAAGGAATGACATTTTGCCAGCCAGTGAAGTCCACAAATCTCAATCTTCTTGTGTGATTAATCTATCAAAAATGCCCTTTAAATCCCCATAAGTATGCCGTCAGGTCTTTGTCATCAAGAATAAAAGTAGTCCCATACCATCCAACTACCAGAGACTAAAGTTAAGTCATAGCCAAAACAAAAGACTTTTGGAGATCAGTGACCTTTTGTGCTTTTATTTAGACACCTCCTTCTGCATCTTCCTTAGCTCTTTTGTGGATTTATCCCTTACTAAATAGCTCTGAACCTTTTTCACCTTTGAACATGCACTTACACTCTTTAATTACTTTGACATTTTGGAACCCTTTCATTAGCATTGGATAGAATGTTATGAAATATAAAGAATATGTAAAATCAGCTTAGCAATGCTTCACATGCAGTTCCATGTCAAGGATCTACAAGCAATTCCTGTGAAAAAAAATAATTACATGAAAGTGTATTTTAGCAGAAAGAGAGATATAATTTACAGAATTATTTTGAAGTTAAATACTTTGAAGGTCAAACACCTATGTTTTTATAGCTTTTAATATAAGGAAAAAAATACTTTCTAAACATTACGTTTATTTTAAAATTATGATGTGTAGCTAAGTCTGTGCAAAAACTTTTTTATTTTCCTTTAGGAACAACTTAATAAAATATAATTAAAAAGTAGTTTTCTTTGGGGGGGGCGGGGAACCAAAAACAGCAAGGGAAATGTCCGCTGATATCTAAGTGAAATTGAATCTATGAACTAATTGCTGCCTATGATGTTAAATCTATCTTGTTCATTATGAAATACTGCTAAAGTATGCTTATCTTTAGCATTTAAGATGGACAGTATGTTATAACAGAGACAGTCACTAGTACAACAATATGTGAAACACCACATGTGTTTCATGTTCATTTGGACAGGCATTAGCATGAAAGCAATCCACAATTTTAAACAAAATGTGTATTTTGCTATGATAACTATACGCACGGATGCTAACTACTGAGGCTTTTAAAACCGCCAGGTATCCACTCTAGCTGACAACTAAATTGTTGTTCTGAAACTTACACTCTGCTCCAAACATTATAGATTGCTATGATTTTCTCCAGACCATAAGCTAAGACAGTTATTTTAACATTCAGGTCACATTAGAGAGCTTGCTAGTTTTCCCAACTTATTGATACTTTTGAGAAGGGAGTAGCTACAGACCTCAGTGAAAATCTGTAAAACTCCAGAGTAAAATTAAATAAAGAGATAGATAGATAGATTCCTAGAAATTAAACCTGCCTTAAACTGGTTACAGTCGAAAATTACCCCAGAGTTACAGGATCATTATTTTGCCCCTTAATTCTATTAACATAACAGGACTTTTATAGACTGCGTATGAAGGTAATGAAAAAAAGTCACAGCGTTGCACAGTACCATGAGTAATTACTGGTAAAATTTTTAACCCTTCTGATCAGTGGGAGAAATAACAAAGTATCAAATCAAAGCTGACCAAAGTAGCTTTTATATCTATTATTCCATACATGACAACATGCTGTGTATGCCTATTAGTGCAGGGGGGTTGAGGTACCTGCAAATACACCGCTGGTGATTCACATTGCCCAAAAGAGATTTTATCCCATGGATACATTATTTACTTAATGTTAGCAATATGCATAGAGAACATCTAGTGTGCATGGGGCTGACTGATGTTTGGTATTCATGCATATGCAGTAACATTTTCCATTACAGACCCCATGAATGGGTGAAATAGCTGCCAATGCTTATGATTTGTCTTCATTTTCCAACACTGATAAAGTACTTGCAAAGTTAAATGTTTAACCACACTACGATTTCCAGAAACATGTAGGTCAGTAAGAAGAAAATTCAGGCAAACCATAAAAGATTATTTCTACATAGTTATATTCAATACAAGCTACTTTTTATCTTGTGCTCCTTAGCTCTGCCATTGTTTATTGGCTATTAGATTTCATGAGTTTCAAGTCCCACAATTTATTTATCTTATAAACTTGGTGATCTGTATCTGCTTGCCTTGTGTTGATAACACGATCTCTCACTGCCTTTAAGTTACACATAACAGACACCTGTCAGAAGGTGCAGCACTGACATGAACAGGTTTTTCTGAATGCAACTAAATGTGTGCTGGTTGTTTGCTGTGGCAACATGTGATGTGCTGTGTTTTACATCTCCTCTTGTCATAAAGGAAGGTACTGGCATGGCAACCAAACAAATATACTTCTACATTGTTCCCCTTTCTTTAAGGAACAGCTAAGATTGTTTATTTTACAAGCTTCTGTCAGTCTGATGGATGGTTTTCTTTTACATTTGTGGATAATTTCTAGGATCTTGCAAGTCTTTACTCCTTTATTTTTAAGTTCTGAAAGGGACGAACACATTTCAGAAATTTACAGTTAACAGGTGGCAGGAGAAACCGAAAGAGAAGGAGAGGGAAGCCATCAAAGGAGTAGCATAGATCTCCGTTACATCACACTGCTAACTCACCTTCTGTATGCTGTACCTCTTCATCCAGTAAAAGCTGCCGAAAGCAAAGAGCTGTCTTCTTAGTGTTAGGAGCAAAACAGATCTTTCTCATTTGTAGTGTCTCAGACTTGAGAACCTCTGGCTTAAAACTGTCTTTGAAAGATGGTGAGCTGTCTTTCTGTATCAGAAAAAGCCAGCTGTGGCAGGCAGGGATTTCAGCTGTCCACTTACCACTATGCATTACAGGCTTTCTCCACAAATAACCATCACCCCAAGACTCGACAGGGTTTCCTGTGAAAGTTCTGGTCATGCATTATGTGCAAAAAACATGGAATTTGAGTCTTTATAGGGGGTGATAATGCATTTATTAATCACATTAATTAATCCTTGCATTGCACAGAAAAAGGATTCAAGGAGAACATCAGGTGTGTCAGATATGGTTCCTTTGTCTAGGTGTCACTATGAAACAGCAGCAAATGTAGATCTGCCCAAAGCTAGAGAAGGAGAATATTTGCAGAGCAACCTCAAAAGAAGTCAAAGATCACATCCAGTCATATCCTTCTGCTGGATCAATGCCAAAGAGGATTACACTCCTAAGTCACTTTTGCTATAGCTAGTGTTAACACGAAAGAACAGAACATTCAGAAGAGGATTCCCTTACTTTGTAATTATAGTTGTAATGATGGCTTCTGGGCTGGGTTAAGGCAAGCCCCCACAGGGAGATGAATCTCTCCAAGCTATAGATCTGGGGGCCGTTAGTGGTTGTCTGGAGGAGAAAAGTGGTTACTCCTTGGTGGGAAATGTACTGACAGTTATACTGTATATAACTCTAGAAGTTATTTGCCTTGGGACAGAAGATGAGCTGGATAAACTCAGGATGTTCATTCTGGATCTTTGAATGGCATCACATCATTACATAACATTGCATTACATCAGTTAAGGCTCTGTTAATCTCCACCTTTTTTTTACTATTACAGTAAGAAAGACAAGTAGACCAACTGTCAAGTGGTAACTACTGAATTTCACAATTATGTTCATTATTTGAATAATTATTGAAATTTTAGGTATGTTGCACACCAGGGATATGACCTAAAATTCATTTTTTAATAGATAAAAAAAATATGTGTAATTAAATATTTTATCAAAAAACTGACAATGCAGTAAAAATCATTAACAGAAAGTGGAAGCAGTTGAGGATATCAATTAGATACTCAGAAAGAGGATTCCATGAAGAAAAATATTGCACTTGCTAGAAAGCTATCCAGGTTAGAAGAAGTTATGAAACTTTCCATGGCTTAGTTTAAAAAAAAAAAACAAAAAGTATTTAAATGGTGGTTATTAGATGACAATGTATATCAGTCACAAAAATCGATATAATCAATTAAATATCATTAGTGAGTATGAGGAAGATAATAAAATAAAATAAAAAAAAAATTTAGAAAGAAAATCAACAGTCAGTACAATGTTCTGAGTCCACTGATGGGGAGGAAAAGAAGACAGAAATTCTGTACAGAAGTAAAACATTTTACCATCTGATGTTTTTCTGGGAAAGCATTATTTACTCCCCATTGTGACACCATACAAAAAGCTGGCATATAGTAACTTTTGAAGATGTGCAGTAATAAATAACAAAAGGAATGTTTTATTGGTAGAGGGATTTGAGCCATCTGGTTGAATGAATACAATTTGGTAAAATATTTCACTAAAGACAAAAGTAAGGAAAAATGTGGGCTGGATACTACAAAAGCAAAATCATCCTGGAAGAGTGGCTTATTGACTCTCAGAAACTTCCTGGCAGAGAAAATTAGAAAATTGTTTAATACAATTGAAACTTTAAAAGGTGGTTGTAGATAATGGAAATAGGGTATCAGACTCAAACAAAGCACGAGAAGAGGTTATAACTGGAACTCAGGGAGGCTGACTAGTGACATGCATCCCCCAGTTATTTGTTATCCCGTTTGATTTTGCTGCTGTGTCCTGGAGGTCTTGTTTCATCTTCTCTCATTTTGTTTTTAATGATGTTTCATGGTTCATTTAGCTTTTATGGTGCTTAGCTATTTACAGTGCATGGATAAAGAAGACCAGAAACTAGTGTGGAAGCAAAACACAAAATCTATGAGTGGTTGAGCAATTAGAAGGCCATTTTATGGCATTTCGTTGTACAGAAATACTCAAATGTCAGCTAATAACACAGTCTTGCTCAGGGAGATTTGTTACATGATGGACATCAGTACAAATACCTATAAAACCTACATTAAAAATTCAAATATTTACTCCTACTTTGGTAATTACCCAGTAGATTAGTCATGTTTCTATATGTATTGTACCTTTTTCTGAGTGCTTGTCAAGAAATGATTTTTTTACGTTATTTCAAGCTTTTAAATTGAACAATACTATTTAGCCAGGTCTATTTTGCTTTTATTTTTCCTTTGTGGAGCATTTACTGCTTCTTACACTGTGAACCTTTGATCTCACTCCCCCTAGTTTCTCCTTATTACTACGCCAGCTAGAACAAACCAATTTGCTGTGTTGCAAGCTCTATGTGATTATCTTCCATGGGCATGCATGTGAACACAGCCAAGCTACACAAAGGCTGATAAATGAGCCATTTATTTGATACAGTAATAATCAGATTTATCAAAGGCCTGTGCATTGGCTGCATTAATCAGAAAGCTCAAGCTGAACCTCCTCAAGGTGACAACTTTCTAGGTCTTTCCTGAAAGCCTATTTTCTTCTGTGAAGTATAATATTTTGATAATTGTAATCTCTTGTGAACAACATATAAGCCACCTTGAAAAGACTTTATATTTGCCTTAGACCATTTTTTTACATAACAGTCAGCTATTGTTTAGGGTTTTCCAGCTGAGCATTTTTCTGAATATGGATGAAACTTATTTGGTGCCCTTGTCAGCATGTGCCCTCTTAATGTGCTATTTTATAAAGGAATGAGAAATAAACACAGAATTCAATAGGAGGGATGTGCTTGCATGAACTTTGCCTTGGCAGCTTGTTTTCTGTGACCCACATGACCAAAACCTCTTTTATTGTGCTGCTAAATTGTAGACAATCAGTATGAGTGGCTTCTTAGTTGGTACACTAAATTCTTTAATCCTTCTTCCCAAATGTGATAGAGGAATCTGTGCACCCAGCTAAAAACGTGGATTCTACTGCAGCACCAGGTGTCAAAGAGCCTCCTGAAAGGACCCTGCAGCTCCAAAGGAGCTCAGCACCTTAGTTGTCTCTCCAGCCATCAGGTTTCTCTCCTTTCATTTTGTGAATCTTGAAAGTTTTGCAGCTCCTGCTGGCTTGCAAAAGGACGAATTTTGATATACTTTAACCCTTGTGAATTAAAAAACCATTGTTTTCTTCTATGCAAGGATCGATATTTTATAAACTGATAATTAAAGATACACATCAGTTCAAATACTGACCCTAATTCTACCTGCTGTTGTCCCACAGGGTTACTTTTCTTAAATTTAGTAAGATTGATCTGAAAATACATTATATACTGAATGCCTTGCAATAAGTCTAGGGAAAGATCAGGTATTACACATTTGGAAAACTTTTCTCTTGTTATTGTAGATGAACTTAAAACTAGCATATGACAGTTATAAGACCATCCTCATATTTTTTAAACAGAAAATAAACTGGTTTGTTTAGTACTCCACTTGTAACACCTGCAATTTTTACCTCTGTAAAAGGCAGTTTGACTTTTCATTCCTGTGATGACTTGCAAATACCAATAATGAATATGAAAATATGAACAGATGTTGCAGTAAGAAAACAATATTAAAGTCTTCCTATTTTTATGTGTTGTGCATCTTGAGAGCTCACTCTGCTGCATAATCTGAAGAGCTGAAGATTTCTTTTTGAAAAAACTCACACTTCATTACTTATATACAGAGCTCTTTAACGTAAGAAAACTCTTATTTAGTGTCTCTAATGTGATGTGTAGAAAGGAAGAATACCTGAAGCTGAATTTATCAGTTGAAATGCTAAGTTAAAGAAACAATTTTTTTGTCAATAAATATCTTAAAGCTTCTATTTCACAAAGCTACACTATATTTGTAAATTCAGGTTTATGTTTATTTTTCTTCAGATGGAGATAGAACAATTTGACCAAGAATAAAAGTTAACTTTTAAACATTCTAACCTTGATACAAAAGTGCAATTGCCAATGAAATGCACTTCATAATCATATACTATCATATCATTTAGAAGATATTTTAAGAAAATGAAAGCCTTGTTTTTAGAGAATATATGGAATCAGCATATGGATAAATATGTAGTTAGAAGTATTTCCAAAAGAGAAAATTATAGTCTAATGCACAAGTTTGTAATATGAGGTGTGTCAGTCTAAAATAACAATCTCAAACCTTCCCAGCTGCACCCTAATCTGTAAACACTGATTAAAAAAAAATATTTGCATGGCTAGGTTTCTGTTTCTACCTGTGTGCAGTGCTGCCCCTGTTCTAGTAAAGTCAGAAGAAGCCAATTGTTAAATTCTCTATAGTTTTATCTTGTAGGTACCTACGTCTTATATTGGAGCTTGATTTAGTTTTTACTATGTAGATTTTCATCTGATTAGTTAAAGCATTTTACATCTTAATCTTGACTTTATAGACAGACAAACTGAAGCATGGAATAGAAAAAAATACAGTTCAGGTCACCTAGAAAAACAGTGTTAGAACATGGCATACCACACTTCTATATTATGTCTTTACTTACTGGTGTCTACTATATTACTCTACTAGTAAGAACATTTCTGTCTTCTGCTCACAAATTAGGTACCATAATTTGACTGTTTTGCCATGGTCTGTATGGCAGAATACAGCTCTGAGCTTAGATGTGACAAGTGTAGTTCTGAAACTACAAATTGTAGTTAATGAGCGCTATATTTTCCTCTGCATGGAAAGTGTTTAAAGGCAGTATTATTAGTAGTATATATGAGTTTATTTGAGAGTCAAAGTGTATGTTTGAATCCACACTCAAAATGGATGTGCAGAAAATTAGTATAGGAACATGTATGACTATGAAGTGTCTCTTCAGTATTCTGGAAGACTGTGAGACATTGATAGGTTGCCCTTGAAGTCTGAAAGCTAAAACTATAACTATGCTCTGTAATCTTCCCTGGAACTATTATTGAACTTTTTCATGGAATTTTATAGATTAGTAGGAAGAATGAGACTTCTGGTCTGATTAATTTCTGACTTTGTTTTATCTTTCATTACTAAGCCACAGAGTAGTGGCACCATCATTTTATGTGAAGACTATATGTTTTTGTTTTACAAACTCTTATTTTATTCAATATTTGGTAGAAAGAAGTAAGGACAATGACATATGTGGAGGCTAATTAAATGAACTAATATTTTTTTATTTCACTAGTCAATTTTAACTTCTGGTCATCATACACTTACCTAAAAGAAGTTGAAGTGAACTTTTCTCTATCACCTGAAGAAAATTAGCCATGTAATGACAGTTGAAAACCAAAACAGACGATTAAACTGTTCTGAGTGGCCAGGTTTCCTAAAAGACGGGATAAGAAAAGAATGGTAATAGGTTGTCTGAGAGGCTGGGGAACCTCCATCACTGGAGTTTTGAAAAAAAAACCCTTTTGTTTATATTTAACATAAGAATTGTTGTTCTTGCCTTCAGATTTGCAGGTAGCCTGGATGACCTTTTGAGTTGCCTTCTAGCCCTTTTGTTCTACAATCCTAAGGTCTCTACAGGACCTCTCCTTTCTCCTATTAAGACCAACTGCCCCAGCCCTTCCCAAGAGCTGTGAGATGCTACCCCTGCCTTGCTGCTGGCTGCAGACACTACTCTCCATAGAGCTGACAGGCACAGTAGTCCCTTGTCATGACAATTGTTCATACCACTCCAGGATGGACAAAATATGCTGCCTTCACCATGCCAGGAAGCAGCACATGCTCTTCTGTGGCTTGTGTAGCTTTGACAACATGGCCATGCACTGAGGCTGGGCACACATCCACCAAGATATATCAGCTTAAGTGATTTTTCTGCCTTCCTCAGGTGTTTTTTCAATCCTACTGTTTTTGCCCCAAAGCTCTAAAATCTCATGACAGAATAAGGACAAATGTCAGAAATGGTTACAAGACATTTTTTTCAAACTTAACATATAATTAAATTTACAAGTAACTGAAGTGTTGACCAACAATTTGTATTACTTATCTGATGAGCTAAGAGGTTGTATATAAAACAATTTATTTATTTATTTACTCTGAGAGATACATGAAGTTCCTTCTTCCTTGTACTCAGAATTATCCTTCAAACGACCTTACATATAATCACAGGGACTTGTCATTAACAACGACACCTTAATCTCTCAATTATTTTAACTGTGATAAGCTTCTGTATTCTAAAGCTTTTGAAATACTTAATATTGTATTATTCAACTGCACTTAAATAATAAAATGGTCTACTTTAACCTCAATAATCAAAGAAGTTAAAAGTTAAAACTGAGAATGAAGAGTATGAAAATATGAAAAAAACAATTTGTGCAAGCCAAAAAATCTGCTTGCATTTTCATTTTCTTCCTGAAATACTTTATTTCATTTTGGTTTTAAATCAGACATGAGGCAAAATTGCAAACGTAGGCATCTGAAATACAATGAAAAATATATGTGCATATATTTAAATAAATAATACTAGCACTGAAATATGGCTACATTCATGCAAAATAGTTTTTAAGACACACAGTGCTTCCAGTTTGCATAAATTAGTGTCTGTGTTGTCTGAATAACATTTTTGCATATGCACATCTAATAATAGACTAGGAATGTGGCCTCAAAACCAGGTACTCACAGCACTTCCAAGCCCTGTTGGTCCCCTGAGAGAGAGAAACAGCTCTAGTCCTAAAGCTGTTTCGATAAGTTCGCTCTGGAGTGGACCTAGTAAGTCTAGATGGATTTTGTGAATAAAAATGGCCTGATTTACTCACCTAACCTGTAAAGGAATTCAAGCCTTTCAGCGGGAGTAAAGGAACGTGTTCGATTATCTTTCAGCTGTGAGCATTTCCACAGCACTTGGTTCAGAACTACTTCTTCTCAATACCCTAACATTACCACAGGTTATTGATACATACCCTTCCGATGTGCCTTACAGAGTCACCAAACTCCTGTCAAGTCATTGCCCAGGTCCCAAGTGTATAGACAGAAGTGAATGAGAAGCAAAAATTCTTGCTGTAATTTTGGTCTGTCCGTGTGGTGGGTTGACCCTGATCAGACGCTGGATGCCCACCAAAGCCCACTCTATCACTCCCCCTCCTCAAATGGGCAGGGGCATTAAAATATAACTAAAAGCTCGTGGGTGGAGATAAGGATGGAGAGAGATCACTCACCAGTTACTGGCACGGGCAAAACAGACTCGACTTGGGGGAAAAACAAATTTATTTATTACCAATCAAAAGCGGAGGATAATGAGAAGTAAAACCAAAACTTAAAACACCTCCCCCATCCCTCCCTTCTTCCCAGGCTTAATCTCTTTCCTGATTTTCTATGTCCTCCCCCCAGCAGCACAGGGGGACAGGGAATGGGGTTGGGGTCAGTTCATCACACGGTATTTCTGCTGCTCCTTCTTCCTCAGGGGGAGGTCTCCTTCCCCCGCACCAGCGTGGGGTCCCTCTCACAGGACACAGTCCTCCACGAACTTCTCCAACGTGAGTCCTTCCCATGACTGACAGCTCTTCATGAACTGCTTTAGCCTGGGTCCATTCCATGGTGTGCAGTCCTTCAGGAAGGGACTGCTCCAGCGAGGGTCCTCCAAGGGGTCACAAGTCCTGCAAGCAAACCTGCTCCAGCGTGGGCTCTCCATGGGTTACAGGTCCTGACAGGAACCTGCTCCAGCGTGGGTTTCCCGCGGGGTTACAGCCTCCTTCGGGCATCCACCTGCTCCGGCGTGGGGTCCTCCACAGGCTACAGGTGGTCATCTGCTCCACCATGGACCTCCAGGGGCTGCAGGGGGACAGCCTGCCTCACCACGGTCTTCACTACAGGCTGCAGGGGAATCTCTGCTCTGGCGCCTGGAGCACCTCCTCCCTCTGTGTCTTCACTGACCTTGGTGTCTGCAGAGTTGTTTCACTTACATCTTCTCACTCCTCTCTCTTGCTGCAAGGTGTGCAGCTTTTTTTCCCTCTCTTCCCTTTTTTTTTCTTAATTCTGTTATCACAGAGGCGTTACTGATTGGCTCGGCCTTGGCCAGCGGCGGGTCCCTTCTTGTACCCGCTGGCATTGGCTGTGTCGGGTCGGACATGGGGGAAGCTTCTGGCAGCTTCTCTCACAGAAGCCACCCCTATGTCCCCCCCTCCCTCTGCTACCAAAACCTGGCCACACAAACCCAATACAGTCCGCAATGGAGTACATGAGATCTGAAGATTTGCTAGTTCAGAAAGTAGGAACAAAGAAAGGCCAGACTGTTGGGCTAATACTAATTTGAAATGGTTTAAAATAAAACTGTCAAAGATACAGAGAAAAAGAAGCACTGGTATGATAACATTTAAAAGTCCTAGGAAAGAAAGAAAGAAAGAAAGAAAGAAAGAAAGAAAGAAAGAAAGAAAGAAAGAAAGAAAGAAAGAAAGAAAGAAAGAAAGAAAGAAAGAAAGAAAGAAAGAAAGAAAGAAAGAAAGAAAGAAAGAAAGAAAGAAAGAAAGAAAGAAAGAAAGAAAGAAAGAAAGAAAGAGAGAAAGAAAGAGAGAGAGAAAGAAAGAGAGAAAGAAAGAAAGAGAGAAAGAGAGAAAGAAAGAAAGAAAGAAAGAAAGAAAGAAAGAAAGAAAGAAAGAAAGAAAGAAAGAAAGAAAGAAAGAGAGAAAGAAAGAGAGAAAGAAAGAGAGAAAGAGAGAAAGAGAGAAAGAGAGAAAGAGAGAAAGAGAGAAAGAGAGAAAGAGAGAAAGAGAGAAAGAGAGAAAGAAAGAGAGAAAGAGAGAAAGAAAGAAAGAGAGAAAGAAAGAAAGAGAGAAAGAGAGAAAGAAAGAAAGAGAGAAAGAAAGAAAGAAAGAAAGAAAGAAAGAAAGAAAGAAAGAAAGAAAGAAAGAAAGAAAGAAAGAAAGAAAGAAAGAAAGAAAGAAAGAAAGAAAGAAAGAAAGAAAGAAAGAAAGAAAGAAAGAAAGAAAGAAAGAAAGAAAGAAAGAAAGAAAGAAAGAAAGAAAGAAAGAAAGAAAGAAAGAAAGAAAGAAAGAAAGAAAGAAAGAAAGAAAGAAAGAAAGAAAGAAAGAAAGAAAGAAAGAAAGAAAGAAAGAAAGAAAGAAAGAAAGAAAGAAAGAAAGAAAGAAAGAAAGAAAGAAAGAAAGAAAGAAAGAAAGAAAGAAAGAAAGAAAGAAAGAAAGAAAGAAAGAAAGAAAGAAAGAAAGAAAGAAAGAAAGAAAGAAAGAAAGAAAGAAAGAAAGAAAGAAAGAAAGAAAGAAAGAAAGAAAGAAAGAAAGAAAGAAAGAAAGAAAGAAAGAAAGAAAGAAAGAAAGAAAGAAAGAAAGAAAGAAAGAAAGAAAGAAAGAAAGAAAGAAAGAACTCAGCAAGGCAGAAATTTGTCCCACACTAAGGTGCAGCAGAAGTCGATTTTTCCAACCTGGGTGATACCATTGACAGCACAGACTTGGTGAGAAACTGCACTGAGGGTGATGAGCATACTGCTAGTTTACCTAACAAGAATTTAGTTGCAGTTTGTCCCTATATGTAGTAAGAATAATTAATTGTTGTAAACCCACAATCACCCTTTCAAATCTCTGATCCTAATAAAAGATATTCACCGATAAAATACCCATATATTTGAGGACTGTAAAGTGGCTTTTTTTTTTTTTTTTTTTTTTTTTGAGAGGTCCGTTAGGTATAATCTGCAGTTCTGAGCTTCATAAGGCTCATTATCTAGGTCTTATTATCAATGTAGCTATCTTGGCTGTATAGTTACCTTTCTTTTCTTATTTTGTTTTTCTTTTTTTTTCTTTTTTTTTCTTTCTTTCATTTAGCCACCTGGAAAAAGCTTTTCTGATTTCAAGGAAAGTAATGTTTTGTATATATTGTTTCATAAATGTTAAGTACATGATTGGCATCACAGAGACATGGTGGGATGGCTCCCATGACTGGAGTTTTGGAATGGAAGGATACAGGCTCTTCAGGAAGGACAGGCAGGGGAGATGAGGAGGCGGCATGGCCCTCCATGTCAATGACCAGCTGGAGTGTATGGAGCTCCACCTGGGGATGGATGAGGAGCTAACCCAGAGCTGATGGGTCAGGATTAAAGGGAAGGCAGGGAAAGGGGATGTTACAGTGCGGGTCTGCTACAGGCTGCTGGACCAGGGAGACCTAGCAGATGGGGCCCACTGTAGTCAGATAGGAGCAGCCTCACGTTCACAAGCCCTGGTTCTCATGGGGGACTTTAACCACCCCGACATCTGTTGGAGGGACAACACAGCAGGGAACAAACTATCCAGGTGGTTCCTGGAATGAGCAGACAGCAACTTCTTCCTCCAAGTGGTCAAGGAACTGATGAGAAGAGGTGCTATACTGGACTTTGTTCTCACCAAAAAGGAGGGGCTGGTGGGGAATGTGAAGCTCAGGGGCAACCTCGCTACAGCAACCATGAAATGGTGGAGTTCAAGATCCTTAGGGCAGCGAGGAGGGTGCACAACAAGCTCATTACCCTGGACTCCAGGAGAGCAGACTTTGACCTCATCAGGGGCCTTCTTGGTCAGGTATCATGGGATGAATTCCTGGAGAGAAGAGGTTCTCAGGAGTGCTGGCTTATACTCAAGGATCTCCTCCTTCAAACTCAGAAACAATGAATCCCAACAAAGAGGAAGGCAG
Source organism: Caprimulgus europaeus (assembly GCA_907165065.1). The sequence goes on from OU015527.1 coordinate 8,548,918, forward strand.
GCAAAAATATCAGGAGGCCTGCATGGATGGACAGGAAGATCCTGAACAAACCTAAGCTCAAAAAGGAAGCCTACAGAGGGTGGAAGGAAGGATGGGTGGCCTGGGAGGAATACAGAGAAATTTCCCAAGTGGCCAGGGACCAGGTTAGGAATGCTAACACCCTGACAGAATTAAACTTGGCCAGAGATACCAAGGGCAACAAAAAACGCTTCTACTGGTACATCAGGGAGAAAAGAAAAACTAGGGAAAATGTGAGCCCTCTCTGGAAGGCAATGGGAGACCTGGTCACCCAGGACATTGAGAAGGTTGAGGTGCCCAGTGAGTTTTTTGCTTCAATCTTCACCGGCAAGGACTCGTGCCACACTGCCCAAGTCCTAGAAAGCAAAGGGAGGGTCCAGGAGAATGGAAAGACACCCACTGTAGGAGAAGATCAGGTTCAGGAGCACCTAAGGAACCTGAAGGTGCACAAGTCCATGGGACCTGATGGGATGCATCTGTGGGTCCTGAGGGAACTGGCAGATGAACTTGCAAAGCCACTATTCATCATATTTGAGAAGTCCTGGCAGTCTGGTGAAGTTCCTGCAGACTGGAAAAGGGGAACATCACCCCCATTTTTAAAAAGGGAAACAAGAAAGACTGGGGAACTACAGGCCGGTCAGTCTCACCTCAGTGCCAGGCAAGATCATGAAGCAGATACTCCCAGAAACTAAGCTAAGGCACATGGAGAATGAGGAGGTGATTGGTGACAACCAACATGGCTTCACCAAGGGCAAATCATGCCTGACCAATCTGGTGGCTTTTTATGATGATGTCACAACATTGGTGGATAAGGCTAAAGCAACTGATGTCATCTAGTCCTTGCCTGGACTTGTACAAGGTGTTTGACACTGTCCCTCACTACTTCTTTGTGTCTAAGTTGGAAACATGTGGGTTTGATGGATGGACCACTCGGTGGATAAGGAACTTGCTGGATGGTCACACTCAAAGAGTTGTGGTCAACAGCTCAATGTCCAAGTGGAGCTCAGTGACTAGTGGTGTCTCTCTGGTGTTGGTATTGGTGGTAGTATTGTTCAACACCTTTGTCAGTGACATGGACAGGGGGATTGAGTGCACCCTCAGCAAGTTTGCAGATGACACCAAGCTGAGTGGTGTGGTTGACACGCTGGAGGGATGGGATGCCATCCAGAGGGACCTTGACAGACTTGAGAGGTGGGCCTGTGCCAACCTCATGAAGTTCAACAAGGCCAAATGCAAGGTCCTGCACTGGGGTCAGGGCAACCCCAAACATATACAGGCTGGGCTATGAGTAGATTGAGAGCAGCACTGAAGAGAAGGACTTGGGAGTGGTGGTGGAAGAGAAGTTCAGTATGAGCTGGCAATGTGTGCTTGCAGCCCAGGAGGCCAGTTGTATCCTGGGCTGCATCAAAAGAAGATCCTGGGCTGCAAACAGGTCTAGGAAGGTTATCCTCCCCCTGTACTCCGCTCTCATGAGGCCCCACCTGGAGTACTGTGTCCAGTTCTGGAGCTCCCAACACAAGAAAGACATGGACCAGTTAGAAAAAGTCCAGGGGAGGCTACAAGGATGATCCAAGGGCTGGAGCACCTCTGCTGTGAGGACAGGCTGAGAGAGTTGCGGCTGTTCAGCCTAAAAAAGAGAAGGCTCTGTTGAGAACTTCTAGTGGCCTTCCAGTACCTGAAGGAGCTACAAGAAAGCTGGGAAGGGACTTTTTACAAAAGCAGGTAGTGACAGAACAAGGGGAAATGGCTTTAAACTGGAAGATAGTAGATTTAGTTTAGACATTAAGAAGAAATTCTTTCCTGTGAGGGTGGTGAGACACTGACCCAGGTTGCCCAGAGAAGCTGTGGCTGCTCCTCCCTGGAAGTGTTCAAGGCCAGGTTGGATGAGGCTTTGAGCAACCTGGTCTAGTGGAAGGTGTCCCTGCTGATGGCAGAGGGGTTGGAACTGGATAAACTTTAAGGTCCCTTCCAACCCAAAACATTCTATGATTCTATGATACTTCGTGATCTATAAAAATTTTGAATAAATGTTTACCCTGAAGAACATAAATGACCTATGTGAAGTCAAAGAAAAGGTAAACCTTTGTTTAAGTATTTGCTGGACTGAAATGAGCATTCTTTGGACATTTCTCAAATAAAACACTTTATACCATGAACTTTCAGTGTACCTATGTGAAAAAATTAAGCTGTAGCAGGAAAATCTATATTTTCCTCATATAGTTGATATCACAACAGGATACTACTTGTTTCTCCTCTAATTTTTTTTAAGAAAGTAAAGTAATCCTAGAAAATCTATGCAGATGGGGAAAATATCAGAATATTAGAAGAACTTAAAAGACAAAACATTACGATTTTCCAGTCCAGAAAAGACTGGGATATGGGATGTGGTAGAGGTAAGTAAAATGATGGATGGCACAGGGGAGGTCAATGAGTTACAGCTATTCTCTATTTCTCATACTAAAAGAGCTGGGAGCATCAAATGAAATAAGCAGGCAGATGTTTGAAAACAAAAAAGAAGTTTAAAAAATGCATAATTAAATTGAGGTGTTCATGGCCACAAGATATTTTGGATGCCAATAATATTAATGACTTCAAAAAGTCATTAGACAAATTAATAGGGAAAATATCCATTATAAGATGTAAAACATAAAAATTTGCATCTATATCTGGCTCCAGAAGTACCTCATCACAAATTATTGAAAGTGAAGAAGATATATGTGAAAAAAATACAGTCTATGCTGCTCCGTTCCAATATAACCAATTTTTTTCTAATAGGTTACTTACATTTTAAAAATACATGTTATGTAATCACAAAATTTTCTATGATTTCTGTGAAAAGTTTTTCTGATTATTTTCACCTGTTAAAAAAAAACCTTTCATTGGTTTATTTATAAATATCTAATAATTTTAAAAAAATAACAAGTTTCTTCATATCAGGAAGCTGTAACAAATTGACAAGAATTAAAAGAAAGCAAAGCATTACTGTTTTCCTGTAGCTAAACAGAATAGGTATAATTGAATTTAGCTAGAATACTTTATTTTCACTTCCACAAATTTTTCCTATGAATGTTTTTTTCTTGCTGAACAGATGAAAATTGAAAGATCAGCACTGAACAATCGTCTCGGAAATCCCAATACCAGGTTAAGTAGAAACACAGTAAAAGGTTTTTTGTTTAAAATTATGCATGTTTTTAACAATTCAAGGTTTAAACCATAGCAATGAAACATTTCACAGGTAAAACAAAAGTTAAGTACTTGTCCTGGTTTTCAGCTGGGACAGAGCTGGGTTTCTTTTTCAGTAGCTAGAATAGTGCTGTGTTTTGCTTCTCAGCCTGGGAATTGTTATGAGAGAGACACTGAGAATGTTCCAGTGTTTGCATTTTTGTTGCTGGAAGTGAAGGACTTTGTGTTCTGTTAGTCCACAAGCACAAGATTTAAGAGGGGTGAGGAATATTTAAGATAATAAACTTAATTGACAGTTAGATATGCCAATGGGATATTTCATATCATATCCTATCATGTCCAGTATATTAGTGAGGGGCTCTTCCTCTTTTGCTTTCCCTGACTTTCGCTTGGGCTCTCACTCTCCTGGGACTGGGGTTTCAGTTCAGGATTGTTGTCTGGGAACGGGCCGGGCTCAGTCATCAGGTGGTGAGCAGCTGCACTGCGTATCATTTTTCGTATATTTTGTTACTGTTATCATTATCACTACTATTTTAATATTAGTATCATTTTAAGTTTTCTGTCCATTATTAAACTGTTCTTATCTCAACCTACATGTCTCCTTATTGTGAGGAACTGCACTATTGACTTGTCTTAAAGATTGTTTGCAAGATTGTTTGCAAGATTGTTTTCACAAGACCACTGGGTTTTGGAAACCCTGACTTGTGAAGATGCCCTGCCCGCAGGAGGTCTTCTGCCCAGACATGTCCCTGCCCCAGTACTGGGGGGCACAAAGAGACATGCCACTGCTATGGAAACTACAGCCCTGAAGGGGTACTTAAGGAGGACCTGCATGGGCAACAGCAAGCAGGGGAGAAAGAGAGAGAAGAAGAGGGACAGAGAGGAGGACCACCTGACTGCCTGACTGCACCACGCCGCGCTGCACCACTGCTGGAACAAGAAACTGAGACCTCCTCACCCTCCCGTCACCATCGCCTCGCCGCTGGACCCGTGGTGGTGACTATTTCTTGCTGCTTGCCCTATCCGGACTCCTTGCTTGATTTCCATCTTTCTTTCCATTCTGTCCTATCGTTACCCTCTTTATTTCTTTTTCTTTTGATAATAATTGGTGTTTCGGGAATGCGGCATTTGACCTCGTTTGTGTCTTAATCTCGCTCTTGGGATCATATCGAAACCTTTCCCCAGCATCGGATCGGGATATTTGAATGATCCGGACAATGGATGGGGACACTTATCCTTGCCCCCCCAATCATCTCCCCTGATGATTGGGGGGGGACTGAGTGAACGGCTGTGTTAGCTGCTAGCCAAGGGCTAGCACAGTGAAACTATCACAGTACTTTTACTCTGTTCCAGTGCATCATTTCTAACCAGCTTCTTTCTCTGAAATTAGAATTGCTAGATAATTATTAAAAAAACCCCAAACCAAACCAAAAAAATCCCAGTTATTATTCCAGACCTGTAAGTGGTTATTATTGGTTTCTAAATATGTGTAATAGGTTTTAAAAATTAGATCTTCTAAGGTGTGTGTTGTCACTGCACCTAGAGTACCATTTTTTGTACTGTTTAAAAAGTCATGAAATGGTAAAGCACAAGATGGAGAATTTTCTCTCTCTCCCCTCTCCAGCTATTGAATGAGGAGAGCTAGAAATTCCTCTTATCTTCTTTGTGAATCATGTTATGTAGTCCCTTCAGTTCTCACTTTTCTCCCTGGATGATCCAAATAGCTTTTTTCTACCAAGTAACACAGGAATCTTTCCTTGTCTGGTCCCACTGTTGACCTGGCAATTCAAATTAGTGTGTCTTACCAGGAGAGAAGGAAATGAAAGGAAAAGCAAGAGTCTGTGTGCACATCTTAACCTGAAATTTACCTCTGTAATTAAAAAATACTATATAACTTGAACATCTATTATGTGACATAAAATATGTTATTATTAATATTATTTTTCTGATTTTTAAGGTCATTCAAGAGCTTCTGGTAACAGAGAACAGGCATTATAATTGTCCTTATATCCTGACAGTATCAAATTTGTTAAACGGATGGCATGCTTGTTCAGTCAGGTAAGACAATAAGACACTTAATTCATTTTTTGTGGGCTGCATTTCCTTCCCATTTGAATCTTGCTGAACTTCAAGATGTTGATTTTCTCAACAATAAGGTTGTTTATATCCTGGGTCCTTGTTTCCTGTTCTGTCTCCTTGTAGTTGTTATTAAAGTCATTAAAATCTGTATAATGAATTTGTACTAAATAGATCTACAGAGTGTCCTGTACAGTGCCAGTAAAATTGGCTACTAAAGAGACAAAAAAAGCTGCCAATAATGCTCTGATTTCTTACTCTTGGGCCTTTACTTCTATATGTATACGTCATAAATCCACATTTCTATCTGGAGAGCTTACTGGGTGCATATTCTGATTTTGAGTGGAGAGGATGAGTATATTGAAACAATTCAGTTGGTATTTATGTATGTAAAATTGCTCATAGTTAGTGAGTTGATTTTCTGTGTATAAAAAAAAAACAATAGGACAAAAAAATAAAGACATAAAGTTATCATTCTGAAAACACTATGTTTTCGCTGAAATGATATTCTACCCTTCCCTTTCCTGAGTATTTATGGTTATATGGGATATCCACCTTGAAATTTTTAATAAAAAATTAACAGTCATCTGTTTAAGTTGTTTATTGCCCAAATAAAAAATGCTGTTCTGTCTTCACTGACTCATGAGCCTTTCAGACTTTAGGTCAGTGGGATGGTGCATAGGTTAATGAAGTATGTGTCTATCTGGGGAATACCTACCTTTATACATCTTCTGTAATTAATTACAACAGCTTTTACATTCTGAAATCTCCCTCCTCGCTTATTCATAGTTATAAAACAAATATCAAACCAAGACAAATAAAATTACAGAAAAGTAAACATAGTATGGAAATTAAGATTACTAAATTATCTCTTCTTATTCGTATTTTTATCTGAATTGACCTCTTTCAGAATACTCAGATATTAATTTTTCTGTTCACTTACAAGCACCTTCTCTTATATTCCCTTCAAGCTGTGAGTCAAATGCTTTCTGAGCAGGTTCCTTTAGATACTCCATGCAAAGGAGGTTTAATGTTTAATGCTAAATTTATTTATCTAAAGATACTTGACATTACATGGGATTTTGATTTAGCAGCGTGATACAACCATGCACTGAAATCACAACACAAGCGAAGTATTGCAAATGCAATATACACCTGGATCACAACACGAATGTGATTCTCCTTACCAGCCTCTGTATGCTCACCACCATGGTGTTGGGTGTCCCCAGTCACTAGGAAGGAACACGTAGGTTGAAGTCAGCTCAAGCCCATTGCTTTCTTTGAAGTTCATTCTGTTGCCTGTTTGATTTTTATATTCTGTGTTGGACTGAGCCACATAGGCACTGTCTCCATGCTGGATCTGGCCGGCATAGTATGAGAATGTTGTGTACTAATTATTGTAGGGAAGGACATTTATAAAACAAGCTGACCAACTCAACAGATAGAAGCATTTATCTAAAACACAAGCCACCCTTGGGTCCCCTTCATGTTAAGTTCCTTTATGGCAGCTCTTCTGAGCTTCATGACCACATACATCGTCCTTGCCTATCTTCTCTGAGCCTTCTACCTCTGCACAATTTGTTGACTAGTCACATCATCTTATGCTTCCTCCTTTAACCTGTAGCTCTGTCAAACAAAAGAAGTGTGCCTCTGTATGGCCCAATAACTACAAAGAAGAATAAAATGTGGGATATTTAGCTGAAGAATAAATATGAGGAATGCATTTACATATTTTCTGTGATTGCAGAAAGTTCTGTAGTTACCTCATAGCAATGTCTTAGACATATGAATTAGATACTTAGTGTATTTTTAAAAAATTATCTAATTTTAAAAATATTTAATTTCAAATTTAAAATAAATAAAACTGTTGCCTAAGTGGTCAAGTAAAAGAAATGTGACTTTTCATGGCCATATGGCACATGATTTAATTTCCTGGTATATTGTGGACTATCAGGAGATATAGCAGTTAAAAAAACCCAAAAAACCCAAACTAGTAACAAAGGCATCCTTATGTATTGAAATCTCATAGTCTGTTCCTGGGGTTTCTTACTGTCCTGGAGCAATTAACATCTCACAAGTAACACCCAAGACCAAAATTTAGCACATGCAAGAGCAGACTCTCCATTTGGCTGATGTTTAGTAGCACAAACACAGGCTATTTCACGATAGCTAATCTCTGTGCCATAAAATAGTTCTAGGAAATGTTAATTGGCTAGGAAAGGCATACTTATATATATATATTTCGTCTTTACATCTATTTATAAACATCCAAATTTTAGGCATTTGATACCTTTGAGATTATTTATTCATGTCAAATACATTTGGTATCTGTGCAACATTTTTTAGAAAACACTAGATGGAGAAATTTATGTATTACATACAGCACATAAATCATATTAGTTTTTTAGAAATTGAATACTGTAAAATATCACCCTGTCAATTTCATCTGGTAAATAGAAGTTACTTGATGTTTCCATTTATTTGCTAGGAAAACACAACCAATTTGGAAGGAGCTCAGTGAGAGGAAAACCAAAATTGTCTTACAGGTTTGTAAACTACTTCACGGGTCCTTTCTGTGAATGCTTAATGGAGACATAATTTTAAGCAATTAAGAGATGATAAATTAACAAGTTAATTTTTTATTGCCAAATTTATCTTTACACCTTCCACTCCTCAAACCATTATTAAAGTTACACTCAGATGAAGAAAATCTCTCTATAAACTGTCTCTGCAAAGGGGTTCAGTCAGAAAACATCAGACATCAAACACAAAAATGATCAGTTTAATAAGATGCTGAGCTTCAGAATGCCACTGGCTTTTTTCCCACCTCATAACAAAATGAACAATGGATGATGAACATACATCTTTCTGATATCATTTATTAGTTGCTGATAGTAGTTCAAAGAAATACCTCCTGCCCCTCCGCTCATTCCCAGAGATGAACTTGCTGGTCAAGAATAACAGTGTATGCTAACAAAGGTCTTCTTACTTGGGGCAGGGGGTGGGCGGAAGAAAAAAATAAAAAAGAACCAAATTATGCTAAATATAAACCACAAGTTTAGGCTAGTAGGAGAGTTATTAAACACCATCATGACTTTACACAACTAAATACGAGTTACAAACATAATGCTGTTGGATATGACTGTATTAGGATTAGCTGTGATATTAGGAACAAGTAATATCTACCTTTGCTAACATTTTCAGCTTTCAGTTTCATTTCATCTTTCATCCCTGTTACAGAATAGACTGGCAAAGTAATTAATCCAGTAAACTCATGTTGGCATATTTTCTTTATCAATGTATGCGTTAATTTCAATGGACCAATTTCTACTTATATTATACTTTTACTTTTTTTTTTCTTTTTCTTTTCCTTTTTCTTTTTCTTTTTTTCTTTTTCTTTTTCTTTTTCTTTTTCTTTTTCTTTTTCTTTTTCTTTTTCTTTCTCTTTTTCTTTCTCTTTTTCTTTTTCTTTTTCTTTTTCTTTTTCTTTTTCTTTTTCTTTTTCTTTTTCTTTTTCTTTTTCTTTTTCTTTTTCTTTTTCTTTTTCTTTTTCTTTTTCTTTTCCTTTTCCTTTTCCTTTTCCTTTTCCTTTTCCTTTTTCTTTTCCTTTTTCTTTTCCTTTTCTTTTTCTTTTCCTTTTCCTTTTTCTTTTCCTTTTCCTTTTCCTTTTCCTTTTCCTTTTCCTTTTCCTTTTCCTTTTCCTTTTCCATTTCCTTTTCCTTTTCCTTTTCCTTTTCCTTTTCCTTTTCCTTTTCCTTTTCCTTTTTCTTTCTCTTTTTCTTTCTCTTTCTCTTTTTCTTTTTCTTTTTCTTTTCTTTTTCTTTTTCTTTTCTTTTTCTTTTTCTTTTTCTTTTTCTTTTTCTTTTTCTTTTTCTTTTTCTTTTTCTTTTTTTTTTTCTTTTTCTTTTTCTTTTTCTTTTTCTTTTTCTTTTTCTTTTTCTTTTTCTTTTTCTTTTTCTTTTTCTTTTTCTTTTTCTTTTTCCCTCCATAGTCTGGTACAGTAAACATAGCCAGACATGTTTATTTTCCTGATTTTTTTATTTTATTTTTTTTTCACAGACCTCTCTGGGCTCAGCTCCCGGCTCCAGCATGGGGACATTCACAGGCTGCAGACTCACCCCCCACTCTGGGGTCCACCCCAGCTCTGTCAGCGAGCTACTCTCAGGGTCCCAATTCCAGTCACACTTGCAGTAATATATGTGGAAGTTTTAAGGACAGTTTAGAGAAAAGTATGTGATGCAGTATAACTTAAAAAGCTGATCAGACAAATATGTTTATGTTCATATAAAAATACTTTGTGTGATTGAATCCAAGAATCCAGTATACTTAGATTTTTCAGTCCATGAAGGACATAGCAATTACTGTAATTTTTTTATTTATGAGTGACATAATGACTTTGATGTGCTGCCTAAATTATTGATCTTAATGCAGAAAGCAAAAGAGTTCATCAAAATGAAGCACAGCTATTGAGGAGGGCAGTAGAACCCTTTATTACAAGACATAACTTGAAATTGTATTTTGGTTAACAATATTTTCTTCCAAAAAAATCTTCAGGACTATGAAGTAGTGTGAGTGGTCAAGACACAAGTGAATGTAGCCAAATGCATCTTAAATAAAAGTTGCTGAGTAGACAAACTGATTTCATAATAAAGCAAATCTTTTAAAACTTAGATACTCAAATTTTGTTCACTCCGCAGTAATTGTCCATGCAGTTTAATAGTCTTTACTAAGACTAATTTCCTTAAAAAGTGCCTTGGAATTGAACTTTAATAAATATAAATTTAAGTCATATAAACCATGCTGCAAGATCACACTGAGGGAAACCATATAACAGAGCAAATACACTAACATAAAATATTGCCTCTCCTTCCTGCCTTGGTTATTGCTGTGTTAGAAATTTATTCTTTGCATATAACACAGCATTTGTAATAATATTTTTCTAGATTTTTGACCAGTATTTTTCAAGTCCCAGGCAATTAGATCTTTGTTGTTATGCCATCAAAAATATCAAGGGTCTAATTTGAATGGTACACATGAAAATGCATATAGTTCATAAACTACCTATTAGTATGGTAATTGCAGTACCCTGTACTTAGAGGCTTGGAAAGAACAGCTATTATTAGATATTAATCTGATGGTAGCATCACATAATACATACTAACTTCCATATAAAAATACATTATCTTACGTTAATTACCTGGATTACTCTGAAAAGTTTCACAGCGTTTCTCTCTCCCAGAAAATACAACTCAGACACAAAGGATGTTCCTGTATAGGTTGTGTCAAAACAATACACACGCCTCAGGGGCTGTTATCTTCTTTCATGCCCAACATAAGAGCTATTACATAGCCACACTTAACAGGAATTTCTTGCATGTTTCCTGTTCCTCTGGAAGAAGAATTTCAAATTAATATTGAAAGGTCCTCAGGCATAAATACTCCTTCAGGTACTTGTCTCAAAACCTCAAGTAGGATGCTGACTAACATCGCAGAATGGGATTTCATTAGCAAAAAAACACTCCACAGGGTTGAAGTATGGTTTTCACAGTCCTCCTCTGCTGCTTCCTGAGTCTCACCACAGGTCAGAGGGTGGGGAACCAGCGTGGGAGGTTCTGTCTGGATGATCGTTTTTTAAGTGCCACACTGGAAATTCAGCTCCTTATAAACATGTGGTGGCTGCTGTGATGAGATCCTCTGTGGTCCGTGAATGTGGAAAGGTTAGTAATACCCCCCATGACCTAACAGGGAGGTGTTTAAGTTTTAATTTGGTGTTGGTTCTATAGGAGGGAAAAATTGCATTGCAGGTGAAACTGAAAAAAAATTAAGTCCTCACAAGCGACACAAAAAATGTCAGTTGGAAAAACAAACACCACAGTAAAATCTGTTTGTTTCAGCTGGGAAGAGTGGCAGAGATCATGTACAATGGAGAACATCCTCAGCCTCTAGAGTAAGCAGTGGGATCCCAAAAACCACTGTGGGCTAATGTATTGTAAATGGTATTTTATGCAGCAACATTGACAGCAGCAATACCTTTCCTGACTCTATCAATACAGGTTCTGTAGGCAGTGCCCTCTCAGATAAAATAAAGCTCATGTAATCTCAAAAAGGTTTCTGTTTTTTCTGATAAAGACTACCCAAACCTGTACATATTTTCTAAATTGGAAAATATGTTTGGAAGTCTTCCTCTGAAAAACTGTACCTACTTTAAATACTAAATTAAATCAGGAGATTATTAGGTAATGGATCATATTTTCTCATAAATAAAATTCAGTAAATTAGTACTCTACTCTCTTGATCTAATAGAAATGCCTGAGATTAGTACTGTTGATTTATTCACAGAGTAGGCGCATTAAAATCTTTGTCAAAATGTGTCTGTAAAGGGCAAGCTTTACTTTAGCAGGTCTCAAGTCCTCCTGCAGTTCAACTTCAAGGAAACTAAGTTTTTCTGCCACTGCCTTCAACAAACCCAAAAATTCACTGAATATATTCAGTGAAAAGATTTAATATTGAAACTATGTACATATTATTATAAAAGTATGCTTTATGATTTCTGTTAAATTTTCTTCAGAAAAAGGCCCACTTCCCCTCCCTAAAAAAATGAAAAAAACACACAAGCTTCCTTTCCAAGATGGCATCTTCTTGGCTTATCAGTTTTGATAATGTTTTTAGATCTTTTCACAGGATCCTAACATGCCTGGGGCTGAGAAAAAGAATTGTTAAGCCTGTAGAAAGTTTGTATATCCATGTGTATATCTGGAAATAAATGTTAGATAATAAATGGGGTAGTTGAAGACCTATATTCTGAAAATATTTTACTTGCTTATGAGATTAAAGACTGAAGGCATGTTTATAAGCTCAGTTGCAAGTAGTAGTTGCAACCCCTCCCAAGTTCTCAGCTAATGAAATACACTTATGCAGCCATTTAACTACATTAGTGAGATAACAAGCCTCAGATAACATATTCAGCTGTTTGGCCAGGTTTGTTATCACAGGCACTGTGCTAGTTTAACAAAAAGCCTATGGACCAGTACTGGTATGGAGGGCTTGCACACACTGTTTGCAACCAACTGCATAGATACACACAAGAGGGCAAATATAAAAGGGGAGACTATGAGTGTTTCAAAAATAAGTACTGATCGTAATTCTGCAGCTGTGCAACAGGTCTAACTAGAGGATAACAGTCTTTTATGTCCTTCAAAACTATGAATTAAATTGCCACTTAGGAATACTGTTAATGGAAATACTCCCATGAGAGACAGCTGCAAGAAGGATGTAACCTTCCGCTGTGGGACCAGTATGTCATTTTAGTTTTGTCTTAATGCATTCTCATAGGAAGAGTCAGGGGAGACAAAAGGAGAAAGAAAGAAGTTTAAATGCAGGAAAATTCTAGGTCTTTCAGAAGTTCATTTCCAATTTTATTTCTGTTGGATTTAGCTCTGTACTACAAAATGCCAGGCCAACTATCTGATCTCACTACAAACTTTAATTACAATATTTAACTTGGGCTTTTATCCAAGTTTTCAATCTAAACCACTGACCTGCAGTTGAATGAATTATGAAATTGTTCAGCTTTCACTTACAGAAATTGTATTTGACTTTAGTTTGTATCACATCCTCACTGTTGCCACAAATGTCAAATCCTGGCTCCTTAAGTGCCTGTAATAACAATTTAAAGAAATATTAAGGCTTTAAAAGTTGCTCCTGCTTTTTTGGAGAGAGCTTCTCTGTAGCGTGTCAAAGTTTTAGGAAGCCATGAAAGAGACAGTCTATATAGCATATTTATATATGCTGTATAGCATATTTATAAGCAATTTTATTGTTTAATTTTACAAACAAATGCTTCTGTAGTTACTATATTGCAAATGGTAACTTACACAGTTAAGGTATGTATAGTGATCAGAGTTGCAGGAGATCTCAATAAGCATCAATCATGGAATCAAAGAATGGTTAGGGTTGGAAGAGACCTTAAAGCTCATCCAGTTCCAATCCCTCTGCCATCAGCAGGGACACCTTCCACTAGACCAGGTTGCTCAAAGCCTCATCCAACCTGGCCTTGAACACTTCCAGGGATGGGGAAGCCACAGCTTCTCTGGGCAACCTGGGTCAGTGTCTCACCACCGTCACAGGAAAGAGTTTCTTCCCAACATCTCATCTCAATCCAATCTCTCCCAGTTTAAAACCATTACCCTTTGTTCTATCACTCCCTGCCTTTGTAAAAAGTCCCTCCCCAGCTTTCTTTTAGGTCCATTCAGGTACTGGAAGGCTGCTGTAATATCTCCTCTCTCAGCCTTTTCTTTTCCAGGCTGAACAGCCCCAACTCTCTCAGCCTGTCCTCAGAGGAGAGGTTCTCCAGCCCTTGGATCATCCTTGTGGCCTCCTCTGGACTCGATCCAATTGATCCATGTCTTTCTTGTGTTGGGGGCTCCAGAACTGGACACTGTGCTCCAGGCAAGGCCTTACGAGAGTGGAATACAGGGGGAGAATCTCCTCCCTTGACCTACTGGCCACACTTCTTTTGATGCAGTCCAGGTTACTGTTGGTCTTCTGGACTGCGAGCACATATTACCAGCTCATATTGAGCTTCTTGTCCAGCACCACCCCCAAGCCCTTCTCTTCCCAAGTCCTTCTCTTCAGAATTGTTCTCAAGAAACTCATGGCCCAGTTTGTATTTATGTTTGGGATTGCCCTGACCCAGATGCAGGACCTTGCATTTTGTCTTGCTGAACCAATTTCTTATCCATTGGGTGGTCCATTTATCAAACCCACCTCTCCAGCTTAGAGACAAGGATGACGTGAGGGATAGTGTCAAACACCTTGCATAAGTCCAGGTAGATGACATCAGTTGCTTTAGCCTTATCCACCAACACTGTAATATCTTTGTTCTGTGTAATAGTCTGAGGATACAAATAGAATTTCAAAATTATAATGTTCTCTTTAGTTTTATATTGCTATATGATTAAAACCAAATGTACACCTGGAAGTCAGGTATGCAAATCCATCAACATCACTGCAGAGGATAGAAGTATGTAAGGTTCACAAATGAACTATACAAGGATAATATGAATAAGAGAAATATACCATTAAATACTGATTTAACCTGAAGAGGATACCACTCCATGCAAACAGCAGAGTACAAATGGATTTTACTTCCATTTATTTTCGCAATCTCTCTTAAGACAGAGAGAAACCAAATAATACTTGGCTCAGATTGTATTATTCTCTTAACTATTTGAATAGGTTTGTTACTAGACCAAATGTGTATATCATTGCTTAAATATTGAACTAATTTAATTTAATGGCATAAATATTAGCTTTAGTACCATTAGCTACATATAGGAAGCAAAGTACTAAACTGAAAATCACTTTATTACTGATGTATGAAAGATGGTTCAGGAAAGACAAGAGCAATGTATTTTGCAGCATTATTGTTTTTTTCTTTTCCAAAAATCAAACATTTAGTGACCTCACCACATCCCCAAAACTACTAATCACACTACCCTAGACTCCACAGACTGCTACTGGGTAATGGACCACTATCGCCACCATGGGCCTACTGTGAAAACGAGCACAAACTTGGCTGCCAAGGTTTGCATGTCAGCAAGATTTTAGCAGTTTGAGTAATTTATGGCTCATCTAAGCTATCAAAAATATCTGGCAAGGTTAAATATCCAGCAAGAGCAACAGAGAAACACAAAAGTAGACATGCTTCAAATATCAAGATAACAGAGGAATGTAACACAGAAAATACTACTTATGGAAAATATTTGTCAGAAATCTGTGACAAATGCACAAATCTGCATGTGAGAATTACTGAAAACAATTAAACTCTTAATTATCTTCAAATAAAATACAAGATGAAGAAGTAATTAGAGAATGATGCACATATCAAGGGAAGAAGTGACAAAAGCACCCTGCAAGCTATCCCTCACATTCTGTCTGTGTGAGGATAAGTATCCTCTCCCATCTAACTTTCATTCTTTCTAGGGGAAAAAGGGAAAAGTAAGAGAATGGATATTAATCAGTGTAAACTCAAAGACCAATGTGTTCACTGCACTGTCCTTCTCTAACAGACCCTCTGGTCTCTGATTTGAAAAAGTCAATTCACACCATCTTCCTCATCTTCCTCTGTTTTAGAGTCTACTTTTAAGCTCATCTGTGTTTAAACAAGAGGCAGCCTGAATTCAGCCTATTTGACAGAATATACAAAGGCATTTTTTTTCAAACTTCCTATGTATATACCTACTGAAATCAAGCTTCAAATGTAATGTAACATTTCAAAGAGGCTGATCCTCAGTGATAATGTTAATATCTGTTTAACATGCACACTAAAAATTAGGCTAACATTTATTTAGGGAATATATTTAAGCAATCACTATTCCTTCAGGAAAAGACAGAGGAGCAAAACCTCTGGTGTATGCTCAGTTATTCCAGTCCAGGAGCTACATTTACCTCTTCTGGAACATGACTTTGGGCTCCAGCCTCATTCAGAGCAATATCAAGATATTGAAGGCTCTACTAAATTTTCCTGCTGGGAAAATATGTGTGAAAACTCCCAGGTCCTAGGAGAGAGGAGAAATCTCCTGAAAGTTGCTATGGTCCAATCTAGATGGTACACACAGCTCTCCTTGTCATGGAAACCAGGCTATAGGGTTAGGAATTATGGAGCTATTACATACCTATATGGCATCCCAGGATGGAGTGGGGACATGGGATGTGTGCCTGGTTGGGAACCTAACCACAGTCATAAATTTGTGCTGCAAAATAGAACTCTAGAACTCTAGAGTCTGTGACTCTAGAGACCATCATATGTGTCTTCAGCACCCTTGTCAGTTCTGAAACGAGACATCCATCATGCTGTGGAGCAGGGTCCACTGTAACTAAATTATTTATGATTGCTGCTATTACTTCTTCCTTGAAAGTCCTACCTTTAGTTATTCCCCCACTGCATAGTAAGCAGTGGGGGAATAACTAAAGATGTACCACAGCACCCAGTTGTGAAAAGATCCATTCCTCAACTCTTCCCAAACCCAGATTGAAGGAAAATCCTGATGGATTTTTAAACAAGAAATTAATGCTACAGATCTAATTTTCCACACAAATATCTATTAAAACAGCATAAACCATACTTGTAAATATTTTGTCTCCCCTCTGTTTCTGTTATAATACTGTTAATACTACTTTTATAAAAATGTTTTTATGTTCTCAATTCACACAATTTACTTTTCATGTTTTACCGTTTTTCTGAAAGCTTGGATAATTTTATTTTCAAGAGGTGAAAAGAAATTTCTGGGTCATCAAATTATTCTTCTCCCCAGTCATGAAGTTTAAATCATGGTTAAGTTATGTAGTTAGATAAGTGACTACAACCTCAAATGCTTCCTCCTGGTGTCATATCCACTAACTAGTGTCATTACAGTACACAACAGCTAATTTCATGCTGTTGATATTTGGCAAGACCATTTGTTATGTAAATACGTGTCAAAGCAGCTCTCCTCTATTTTAGAAAAAGCAGGAGGCTTTCTGTTGTTTTTCCTCTTGGTTTTTTATAGCATCACCATCTTAGGCTAGATGGTGTATAAAGACCTTGTGACCTGCAGAAACTAAATAACCCTCTGCTGACATTTACAGAAAATGTTAAATTACTGGGACTTTGTACGCTGCAACAACCCTCAATTACTGATTTGTAGGAAAGCACACAGTACAGAAAAATTTGTATTGGAACTGCCTGAAGCCCTGTGAATATATAAGAATGCAAGAACATTTTGTTGTTCGGCATCTGAGGGAGAAACATCTTTTAAAGGTCATGCAGTCTATTTTTTTTTGTTTCTCACTCCTTTCTATTTAATTACATTTTTCTATTTTGTACAAGCTGTATATTAACAAAAGCATATAAACAAAGAAAAGTTTATGTAAACAGAGAGAAAAGCAAAAAGCATTAGAGATATGCAATGCCTCAATTAGTCAGAGATTCTTTGTTTGCTCCATACACAATGATAGATTTTCTTCTTGTTACTACCCAGAGAAGCCAGTGCTTTTTAATAAATGAGGATGCCCACAGACAATCAGCCTCTTTTACTATGAAACACACTTTTATAACTTTACAGTTCCCAGATAATATTAATTAGCAGCCAGCCAAACTTCACTGCTATAAGAAGAAAGAAGAAGTAAAAAAAAAACAACCCAAAAAACCCCACCAACCCAACCTATAGCAATTCTAATCATGCAAGCTTTACTATGGAGGAGAAGAAACTCCATGCAGGTATCCCTGATGGACAACAATATATTGGTATAGCAGTAAGAATTTTCAAAGGCTGTTTATTCTATCAGATTTGGTAGTGATTGACATATAATATAATACATTTTATGAAATAACATATTTGCATCTGAACATTACTTGAAACAAAATACAGTAGAAGTATGGGTTTGTCTATTTGGGAGGGATATGTGTTGAAGGCAGCACAAGGTAGATCCGCAAAATTACTGAAATGCAAAGACTCACTTAAATTCAAAAATTAAATTATTAGATCCTTGCTTATTTAACATCTTAATGCTGGAAACACCTAATCTCAAGCACGGATACAGTCTCCTTCTGCAACTGGTGACACTAGTGCTAAAGGTGTCATCTAAGAGGCTTCTGCAGGCAAGGGAAAGTGTTCGCTGAGCGTAGAGGTCAATGTGTTCAATCCCAATAAGGCAGGAGGGGTAGACTTGGTCTTGTCATGATGGAAGTGAGCTCACCTCTGAGCTTCTCAGCGCTGGAAGGCCCCACCACTGTTTCACACTTTGTACGTTGGGAAACCATGAGTGTAGAAGGGAGTGTTCTTGCCTGTTAAACTTGGAGAAAGAAAAAGAGGTTCGAAAACTTATGCCAACGCACTAAGGTTTGCATGCTCTGCTGTGTTGAGTTACGTCATACACATTTGCTACTGCTTGGTTAAACAGATGAATGTTTAGACTTTCATGCCAGCCTTTTTAGGCACCTCGTTCCCTGTATATATGGCAAAGGTAGGCTGTCACTAGCAACCTCTAGAGTGAATTCTGTCAAGAGTAAAATTCCCTCAAAGCTAGGTACTACAAAGCTTAATCGCTGTAACAGTAGTTAATGAATATGACAGCTAAGATACAAAATCAAATGTGATCCTAGGCTCTTTTGCGTACTTTAGTATCAAATAAACAGATCTGGAGTGCTGATGAGCTGTTGGGTACAGACAAGAGCAGGATCTTGTGTTATTTAATGTAATTAATGACTATAGCCATATGTGCACTGTACATAGGGGTTCATGTAGGGGTACAAACTCTTCTCTCTGCAAAAACATCTTTTATAATTTTCTTCAAAGAAATGCAGTAACAAAAAAGACAACTTAAATAAGCAGAATGAAGGAAAATAAATAAGAAGCTAAAGACAAAAGCAAAAGAAGATACAAGATTTCCAGTGTGCCCGGGGGAGAAGGAATAGAGGAAAGAAAGTGACAGTTTGTATATCCAAACAGAAGCCTGTTTTGGCCATTCTAACTGAAAATCAAATGCCGTTCCTCTCTCTATGACACAGTCATCTTTCTTCTTTCTTGTGTGCCTTGATCAAGAAAGTAAAGGTTCATAGTGTTCTTATTTAGATTGGTATCCTTAGTTTCGAACCTTAACACTCCAAAATGAACATGAACACTTTCCTTAGAGCTGTGATTTCAAGCTACAGAAGTCACAAGGGCATGCTGAGCTATGAGTTTATATTTGATTCACATCCCAAAGGTTTTACTCACAAGCAAAATGCTTAAGCATTATGCTATTTTAATAGAAAGTTTAGATTCAGCCACCAGAGAAAGGGTTTGCCAAGTTCTGGCCAGTCAGCCTTATTTAAACTGCTGTCATATGACAGAAATGTATATATTTTTTTCATAACAGTAGCTAACGTAGGCTCAGCTACCACAGTGTTGTGTAACAGAGTTGAATCTCTAAATCACGAATACCACTGTATCTTAAATGATCTTTGAAGGATGCCTTGCCCAATGCTAACTTGCCAGTTAGTCAGCATTAATATTATTTTATTTTTTCCATTGTGTCGATAAAATGGGAAATACTTAAACAGTAGGTTGTCCCTGCTAGTGGGATATTTTGCTTAGGGCGGTAATCATTGAATCACTCAAAACTGCACAAGTCAGTCCTGTGTAAGAGCAATAACTACTGACCTTCCCATTTAGAGAGGGAGTATTGCTTCAGTGCTATTTTGTGCCTATCAGTAGAAACCTTCCTTGTTTGAATTAGATGGATATTGGAAGTGTCCCACCTTTGACTTTAAATCAGGGGCACAGACATCTGTTAGATTAGCTTGTTTGGCTTCTTCTCAAATGAGAACTGCAGGGGTGGAAAGCAACATGAGTTGAAATTATTTGCCTCAGAGAATTGTTGTTTTCAATTTTTCTCTCTGTCAGTTCCAAGCTGCGTTTTATGTGCAGTACAGTCTTCTCCAATCCTTTGATATACTACTGTTTGCATTGCTTTGAAACTGTGTTTAAAGACTCTGCTTAAGAGGTTAGCAAGAAGCAGACAGCTAAGATATTTGGGAGTTTTCCTAAAGGAGCTACTGTGTGCTCCTGGGTTTCAAAGCAGAAAAGTGTGGTCACTACCAGTAATTATTTTTGCAGGTGATGGGTGCAAACTTGATGGATATTTAATAAATATGATTAGTTTGCCCACTGACATACAAATGGTGCTTTTTGCTAACCTGACTTGTTTTTGGTTTATCTCTCTTCTTCTTACCTGTAGTTCTTTAGGATTAATGTGGCTTTTTTAAATGCATTTGAGATCATTCTTTATCATACAAAACCAACCCTAACAACTCTGTCACTTTTACAAGGGCAGAAGAAATGTTTTATTGTTCATACACATATATTCACTGATGAGATTGAAAGTTGTATTTTATAGGTCTTTCAAAATCTAATTCTTCTTTAAAAGTATTGCCTGATGTGTAAAAGCTTCTCTTCCCTATGTGCTTCTCATCTTAGAAGGGACTGCTCTAAGCAGTTTAGGCTGCTGGGGGCAATTTGTGCTGCTTAGCATAGTCCCTGTAATGGTTTTTTCAGGAGTAAAGTGAAAAAACTGCCTTCTAGTCAGAGGCTTCTCCTGCTGGGAGAATGGAAGAGGTCTATTTTTATTTTCATGTATGTAAGAGCATGGCCCTAGACCTTTGCTCATTTTGTTCTTTGTGTACGAAACCTGAGACATCTTAATCTTGCTTTATGCATCTGAACGTTCATTGTGTACATTTCCACATGTGTTATTAGGAGGACTTTATAGCCGATTATCTCTAACATTCCTGTGACAATTCACCACAGTGAAACTGGCATAGCAGTTAATGCTGGAGGCAGGCACTACAGGATGTGTGGATAGAGGTGCTCTTTTTTTTTTCCTTGTTTTATTGCTGTTGCAGTACATTGAGTAACAATTTGGTGCCATCAACTATAAATGTTGTCTCTGACATTCATGTAAAGACAGACATCACTCCAAGTTCTCAACTTCTCTACTTTCTAAATAGACTTTTCGATGTAGTTTCAGGCTGTCTGACTTCAGCTGGTTAAACATTGCCAGACACAATCTGGAGCTTTATGAAACTTGCACTTTTATCAGCAGTGCTCTCACATACAGGCCTTCTATATTTAGTTCCATTTCTCTGCTTCTTGTGATGTGAATATCAATTAAATCTTACTGTAATAGACCTACTTTGCCATAGTAGTTTCATATAATATCCCAAAATCTTGTGTTGAAAATCCATTATTTTATTAATTTGTTTATTCCTCCCCCACCCCCCGTTCATTTATTTATTTATTTTTTAAAAAGAGACTACAGGCTTTTGCAGTTAATATGAATGTTTCCATAGCCAGTGGCTGGAGGTCTTGCTTCAGTTCTAAGCAGAATCTAGGAAAGGCTGAAATCCCATGAGTCATTTCCTTTGTTGGAGAATTTCAAACCAACTCTTCTAGCCCCAGCTCTGCAAAAGAGGGCCATGCCTTTGCCTGAGTTGATTCACTGCTAGTCAGTCTATTTAAGATGAGAAAAACCTTCACACTCAACCTTGCAGAAGACACCTCTGTTAGGGAAGGCTTGTATTAGGGGTTTCTACTCTACATTGAGTAGACCCTCAGAGTAAAACACCTAGCTAGGAAGATGAGGACTAATGTTTCCCTCCATAACCAGACTCACAGTAAAGAATCTTGTCTCTTGGTAGAAACAATTTACCTTCACAAAGCTCTTTTCTCCCGATAACTGTACTGATTGCAGCAGCTTCAGCAGTCACAGTAAGGCAGTCATAGACAGGAACTGACCTGCTGCTCACCTAATCTGGTCCTTTCCTGAACTCAACTAAGTACATGTTCTCACCCTGTTCTGTTCCTATGTTTCATGTAATTTATTCCACAAAATATGAGTGAGGGAAGAGGAAGTCTTCATAAGTTTTCTGCTCTCATTGCATCAAATCTTGTAAAATTTATAGTAGTGACAATGCATGCATAGTTATGAAGAGTATGCCAATATTAGATATGGTTTTGTGCTTATGGAAGATATTATTTATCACAAAAAGATGGACATAACTACAGAGCATAGCTCACAAGTAACATTTTAAAAAGACAATTACAGGGGCCTAATATAAGCACTACACTCCTAAACTGCCATTCTTAGGCACAATCAAACAAACAAATAAATAAATAAAAGATAGATAGCTTCTCTCCCAACTTCAGCTATTGATTTCTTCTTCGCAGTATGAGTTCAAAGTGTTAACACTACTGTTATGCCTTTTGTTTGGCTTTTCTGAGATCTGTTTCAGATAACTAGCCTGAAAGTGTAGAGTTTCTAAGAGCAAAGAAACAAATGAACCATCAATTCTGTATTTAAGCAAGATAAAGTCTGCAGCAAAACCACTGTTTTCTGTTTCAGCAGTGAGGTCATGGAAGAAAAAACTTTGCCTAGTAATTTCCATGGCTTAGGAACTAGGAAAGCCAGAAGGTCTGAAATTGAAATTATGTAATGCAAAGAAAAAAATATGATTATGTTCTTCTTACACTATGATCTTGGAAGAATACCCATTATAGGAGCTAAATATCAATTCAGAAGGGTTTTTAAAGGTGAAAATAAATGTACATGAGCAGATTTTGTGAAGTGAACAAATATTCTCAGAAATCTGAAAGAAACATGGTGCATAGAGAGGATTTTAACAAGAAGCTGTCCTTCTGTAGTCTCACGCTTGCCAAGACAATTTGGAATTGCATAAGTTTCTAAATTGCCAAGAACAAATTTAGAAAGAATGGTGCCTTTAAAGTTCAAAAGCACTTGCACGCACGACTTAATTTTTCAGAAGTTTTGGACTCCTCCAGTTTGACCCTAAAATTGGCTCTCTCATTCAAAGAGGATCCTAAAGGTGGAAATATTACCTTTTAAACTCAAGGCATTTGCACATTCAAAGTTTTAGATCAACATCATTTTTAGAACAGAAGTTGAAATAATTTGAGTTGAGTAAGGAGAATTGTCTTCTTCAGTTTAGTACCTTTTCAGTTGCTTTAAAAAACCTCCGAACCAAATAAAATTATTATATTTTTAATTATTATTTTAATTTTTAATTTTGACAGGAAAAAGTAAAATTACAATCATTTTGTCAAAAACTAATCAGAATGCTCTTATAATTATGTTCAATAAATCCATGAGAAGACCTAAGACAGATGTTAAATAATTATTTTGTCTCAGAATAATCAGGATTACATTAAATATAAAGTGGTGAAATGATCACACTTCTGTCCTGACTTAAATGCTTGGATTCATTAATTTATTCTAGTCATCGTGGCACTATTTTTATCTATGAAATAATTTTCTTCAACAAGGAATATAAAGTAAATGTAAATAAATTTGATAATTGAAGAACATCAAACTTTTTAAATACAACTTAAATATATGTATATTACTTCAATGTCTTTTGAAAATAATCAAGGATATTTTATATTAACTAAAATACCACAATTTATTTTGGCATCATATTCTGGAATATGCAACCAAAAGAACCCTGATTATTCTTTGCTTCCCCTTGTTTGCAGGAACTATGGCTTAAGTTAGAATACATATTCATTAAAACAGTTCAAGTGAGGGAGATATAATAGGCTTATTTATCTCACTTGTCAGGGTTAGCGTTTTTTTGACCTGCTTTCTACAAATTACTGAAGGCTAGCCCAAAACTCAAAATGTTTTCACTTGGTGTAGTTGAGACCAGTTTTATCTAATAATTTTGGCCATTATAATACACGAAATTATTGCTTAGACCATCAGTCGACTTAATGCCTGAATTGTTTAAGGGTTTTAAGGACAATTTTTGAATGTGACTCAAGTAAATTAGTCATGTTAAGAATGTTTTACAAATTAAATTAATGGATTAAATCACAGAAATTTTCAGAGGGTCATACAAAAATTGTACATGATGCATCATACTCTCTCTTTTGCTCATGCTTATGTAAATCTTCCCCTGGAGAAAAATTTTCATGAAAACTGTCATTTAAATTGTTTTTCCACTGAACCCAGAACCCTAGATTCCTAACCAGTTCATAAGAAATTGTGTATGGCAGTATTAACTAATTCTATGGGAAGAATACAATAAGGGCATTACTCTAGCCCACAGATCCAAATTCAGCTTTGTGCTATGACTGCATAGCTAAAAAATTATTTCTTCATTGGCAGTTGTAAGTGATTGGGGCAAGGCTGACCTAAGACCAGAGTTTCATTTAGGTAAATGCCCAGAAGAAAGTAGTTCCTTGAACAAGGCATGTCATTAGGCTGCAGCTTCTGGGGGTTACTTTACCCATTTGTGGCAGATGCACTCACCCTGACAAAGACCTGATAAAAGCTCACAAAAACTTCCCACCACAGTTCTCGTCACACCCACAGGGTGGTGGTCAGTATCTGTGTAGGTCGGTTGAAAGATGTGGAAGTTGAGATCTTCAGACAACGTAGGGGCTACATGACCATATTTGACCACAGATCAGATTTGTTTAGGGTATAAATGGAGCCAACTGGCTCTCCAGTGGGCTGGTCCCTCTTGGAGCAGTAAGTCTGCAGCTGAGGACTCTCTCCTTGGGTTGGGATGCTACCCAAGGAAACCCCTTGAGGCTGAGAGTCTTCCCTTTACCAAGTGAATGACTGTGTGTTTTGTGTAATTGTTGATAAACCTTAAGAATTCTCAAGTCAGTTGTGCAGTATTAACTCCCAAAGGACATTCTGGACCTGTGTCTTGTTCAGGCTTGTTGGAGTCTCAAAGCGGTTTCAGTCAGAGTAAAACTTAGCTTGATTTTGCCACCATCTTGCAATCATAAATGCTGTTTCTATTTTGATAGTCAGTCTGGCTTGGTTTTGTGAAGTTCCGTGACACCAGTGAACATTACCATCCATTCAAAGTAGATTCTTTACATACAAGCCAGTGTTCCCCCTTAAGCAGTTTCTTATCCATCTTCTGTGCCTGGTATTAACTCCCAGTTTATCCAGCTACAGTTTATTTTGTAGGCTGTAAACAGCTCCCCAAAAGGAATCACAGTGCATAAGTAAGGCATCATAGTAACAGTTTTCCTGCTACTCCAACTATTTTGTTCAGATTTTTTAAATGTACAGCATGTTCACTTGCAGAAATTATATCCTCTTCTCTTCAAAAGGACATTAGACAATATTACTGTCAAGCCAGCAGAGCCAACTGTTTAATTTGCCACAAAAACGTATGAAACTTCAGTGAGTGTGTATCATCATTAAAGTTCCAACAGATAACAAGGAAAAGGAATCGAATAAAATTTGTGGATGGAGAAGATACTCTTCTGGGGAATGTGTGAATTTCTTACACTGTTACATTGTTCTGAATGTAATGTAAAAACCCACAATCACAAACTCCTAACTAAAGGATGATAATTTAGATTTAAACTGAGGTCTGTTAAGCAATTAATTACACTGGTCTTTAGAGCTTTCTAGGGGAAAAACAAAACAAAAAAAACCAAAAACCAAGTCTTTACCTGTCTACCGTTGCACTTACCTGTAAGTTGTCCTAAGAATGACAGAAGGAATTACCACAATTCATCAGTTGGTGTCACAGACTGATTTTGTGGTCAGGACTCTACTGAATTCAGGTCTGTAGATAATGCCAAGGTAAAGCAGTGTTCAACGATTCCATGGCTTATATCCCTGTAGAAATTGAACACAAAGCACCTTATCCCTGTCACAGTGAAAATGAGAAAATAAGGATGCATTTTTCCTTGATAATTATACTTACCTGTTACCATAAGTGTACCATATGAATTGGAATTGCAATTGGAAGTGTATGTCATAAAACAGTCACAGAGAGGATGCCTCCACTATTTTGGAAGATAGACTAACATACATTGCACATATGTATTTTAATACTTTGGGTACTATGTGGAACTGCCAAGTAAGGGTTCAAATATGCAAATTTTAAGGCAGAATCTTGGAAACATAAAATATTGCATGCAGAAACATGAAGATACCAGCTTCAGATATTTTGTGAAGAAAATAAATTTCCTTGTGCTGTACACTTAATTTATTCAGAATGATGCAATATATGTCTTCAGGTGTTCCCTCACAGAAAGATTATCCATAACTTTTCGCTTTAAAAATCGGCATTTTCAAATAAATCATATTTGTCTCTCTGTTCAAAAAGAATGAAATAAAGGAATTCCTTCTTATAGAAAATCCTGGGGTTTGTTTTTGTTTTGGTTCGGTTTGGTTTTTTTTAAATAAAGCTTTTGCTGAGTAAAACATTCAATGAATCATTAGTTCTTGCAGTGACAAAAGGAAAACTTTTGCAATGTTTGCTAATCTAGTGTAGTCAAAAAAAGACCTAAATAACTTAGAGCTAAAAATGGCTTTAATCTCCTTTTACTCCCTGAACAGAACAGGCATAAAACTCACCCTTGTTGGGTGGTCCTCCACAATATCTTATAACCATTAAAATCCTATAAACTAGCAAAGCCCATAATAAGTATTGTTACAAAAGCAATTGCTATAAGTTACAAAGATCTTGTTTCTCTGCTTTGTCTCATGTTGACACAATTTTTTAAACATTAAAAACAGTATGATTTATGTTTTTTTCCCCATTTAATTCTACACTAGGCTATGAGAAATGCATGTAGATATGTAAGAAGCTACTGCTCTGTTAGTTTATATTTTAAAATAATTGCATATTATATCACATACAGCATGATATTTAAAGGCAAACTCAGATGTTTAATTTACTGAGCAGCTTGTCTAATGCGAGAAATGTGGTTGCTTTTACTGTACTCACATATTATGACTCACATATTATGACATATTACTGACTTATGAGACAGTAAGGCTCGTACAGCCTGTGTTTCATTAGTTGCTCTCTTTAAACACCTTTATTTTTTAAAAATAAGTCTCATAGGTCCAAACTGCAGCAAATGTTAGAATGCTTCTTAACACAAACCTTTAACTTTCTTCACCTACTAACGTTTCACATTCTATATGGAGTTTTTTAAAAATTTGTTTCTAAATCATGCTTTTCAGGACAAAACGTTGTAGGTCACATATTTGTCTTAGCATGGTCTTCTTTCTAAAATGTCTTGAAGGAGACTGCAGTTAGCTAGAACTGTTATTGGAACAGTTGAATATACATAAATAGTCATATATCAAAAATATTACAAATAATATTTTGAAAGTTTTAGCAGATGTTTTATAATAAGTTGATCTTTTACCCAGTGCAAGATTAAATGACTACCAGATAAATAAGTATAAGCATTATCTGCCAGATGTAGAGGTATACTTAAACAGTCATGAAGTTTGGATGTTTTTTTGTTTGTTTTGGGTTTCAGGTTTTTAGTGTATAAAGTGGTTTAAACTCCATTTCTTACACATTTCTACCTATGCAGTCCCCAAACTTCAAGTCTTACACTTAAATTTCCCTGGCATTTTCCTTCTTACACAAAATGTTCCACATACCTTAATGTACATCTTACCAACAAAATAAGGTGTTCTGCTCCAAAAGCTTTTGTAGAATGCTGAGTGATTGCATGAAAATACCAATAGTGACAATACACTAAATATAAGCTTCCCATTCTCTCCTCACCAGATAACCTGAGTTATGTGGAGTGGGTTTTGTTTTGTTTTGTTTTGTTTCATTTTGTCTTGTTTTTCCCAAAACCAACCCATTTGTAACTTTTTTGTGTTTTTCCATACTTACATTTTTATTATCTTCTCCTGCTTCAGCAAAATCTCTCATATAGTGTAGTTTCTGTGGCCCAAACAAATTCCCAGAAATACTTTTTAGTGACTTTTCTTCATTAAATTTTTAAAAAAGAAACACTTTTACCTTAATAAAGACAGAAGATTTACTGCAACTCTTCATGGGTAAGCCTGAACTGCATGAAGCTTCTTGCAGAAGAAGAAAAATTATTGGGATAATTTCTTATTTATTATCTCTCTAATTCACCTGGCACACCTTCTTGGAGTCCATCCTATTTTCAAAGTTAGAGTCAATGACACTGTTCAGAATATGTTTCCTAGTGGATTTAGTCTATCAGCTACAAATTATTGGACGTCACACCTCTTCTTCTGGATGAAATATTAATTCTGCAGCTCCTTTAGATATTCTCAACCACATTTTTGATACTGGAAATCATTCAAAGAAATGACAAAGCTGCCTTGCTGTGATTCTGAGGTGATTCCTGGAGTCTGAAAACCTTTTGTGGCCCTGTTTCCCCTGCTTGTATCACCAGTGATGTAACTATTAGTGTCATCCTAAAAATTACTTGATTTGCAAGAATACATCATAGGTGTTTCACATTTGGGACAAAATTAGCTTTTCCTGATCACCACTTGCATCAGTTTCAGCATACAGTCCACTATTTACAAACACTGTGTATTTGTTTTACTTTTATTAAGAAAAAATATGGTTTTCCTAGGAGATTAAGAGACAGAGGACAAGCTGCATGGACAGACAAAAGTAAAACAAACATCTCTTATCTTAATCATCAGACAAGAAACTGTGATTTTCATGAATATATGAAGAACAAATTATATATATACACACATATATACATACACATATATATATATATACACTCACATATTTATATGGTTATACGTGTATATGTGTGTATATATATATATATATATATATATATGTGCATATTCACTGAACTTTACCATTTCCTTCTTTAAGAAGGAGACAGTTTACTTCCACCAGTCCTGGAAAGTTGTTTTATGTGTCATACCTTCAAAGTAGAAAGATTGTGACACATTTCCTTTTATGCTCAAAGTTAAGACTTAGAAAGTACCAAAAGGATAACTTTGTATAAGCTGAACTTGTGTAATAAGAAAAAAGGATGAATATGATGTTGCAGATTTTACATCATAAAAGGTTATAGGGATCTTAGTTTGATATAAATATTTAATTGGGAAGCCAAAACAGCACCTTCATATGTGTTGTTTGTTCTCTGTTTTGCTCTCCTCTCCCTTCCACCAAAAAAATTTCTGCAGTGTTTTCAATGATCTGAAAATAGATCAAACTCAAAAGTTGTTATTTTGTCATTGCTAATGTATTGAATATGAAGAGTTGCTCAAATACTATCAAGAACTTATTATGACAGTATTCAGTATATGGTAAATACAAAATCCATCACCATGTGATGAGAGGATCCAGTTAATGTAATCATTACCATGGTGCTGCCTGGATGGGCTCCTGACAGTAGGAATATAAGGAACACATTAAATCCTCACAGGAATATCAGTAGCTTATCCATATCTGTAACTTTCCCCAGTCACTGTCTGCTCCAAAAATATGGGTTTTTTACTACCCAGGTCAGATGTAATCCTTCAACACTTTGCTGTTTCCCATTTAGTAACCTTGGCTTTTGTATTTCTTCAAGTATGAGAGGGAATATAAACGAGATTATTGGGAAGATTAGCAAGGATATAATTACATACTTTTTCTCATTTTCTAAAATTCATGTAACAATATTTAATAAATGATTTGAAAACATTTAATGAGTAAGAAACAAAAGCAAATCTAAGTTCCTGGTGATATCATGCTAAATATTTTTATTTATTGTGCTAATGGAGAACAGTAATAACAAAGAATTAATGGAGTCTCTGAAAATCTGCAGGCATGATTTTCCAATCATGTGAATTTGGACTACTATAACCATTTATTCCTGATTTATTTTGCCAAAAATGAGATTGCAATGGGGATTCTTATGTGAGTTGCATGTCTAAATTGTGCCCAAAAGCCAAGTACAGCTTAGAAAGGCTAGTCTCACATCCCTTGTTCTGCAGGCAATTTATCAAATAACTTCTCCATGGATGCAGAGCTACTTGGTGATCTGATGTGCTGCTGAAGGAACCCATCTTTTCTAAAGCCACAGAAAGTTGCCTGAGTTATGTGTACTTGTACCGATGGAACAATGTACGGGTTAAAAACACATTTTGTTTAACGTGCACTACAATGCCTACGTATTTTCTTACTTGTATGTTGGGAAGCATTGCTGAACACATAGAGCCATGTCCAATAGGTTTTGATTTCCAGGCAATAAACAATAGTTGCAATTATTAATATTTAAAGTAATAATGATATGTACAACCCACCTGAGGGTGAGACTGTAATTCTAACGTAGCAGCATGTTAAGGCACTGTAAGGCAGCTCAATTATATATGTCATATACAGGACACAAATACAGATTCAGTTTGGTCCTGAATGAATAGTGATAAATATTATACAACTAACAAAGCTTCACTTAATAAGTTCCCACCTTTAGGCACACACAGGAGTCAGAGATGAACCTCAGGGAACATTGTTGTATGTGTAAGAACAGATCCTTCAGAAGGGTTGGTCACTGTGAGTGTCTGTCACTTAAAAACATTCCATTGAATCTATGAGCAGAGAAATATTGTTCTACGTGACCTTGATTGATGTGCTGGATACCTCCACTTCCAATACTGTTTAGTACAGAATAAAGGTATTTTCCTTTCCTCTAGGGAAAAAGTGAAAAAGAAGAAAAGCGCCGGTCTACACTTCACAGATTTTATTGAAGTGAACTTCTAAAACTAAATAACAAAAAAAAAAAAATTGAATATTAACCTTTAGGACAGAAAGACAGTGTTAAATTTTTAACTAAAACTGAAACAAAACTATTTTAATTATATCTCAATACTGGGAGTATTAATAAGAAAAGCAATTAATAGAGAGTAACCTGATGTTAAGACACCATTGCTTTAGAATGCATTTTTTTTGCAGCATGATTTCTGTGAAGCATTGTAGAAGGCTGCTGCAAGACAGACTGAATTTCCTCATTGCCCATGAGCCATGTTAAATTTTCCTGAAACATTTTGCCTCATGCTAAAGATAAGAGGTATTTCATTAACATTTTAGGTTTTAGGTATGCCAATAAATTACTATTATGATCATGCACACACACACGTGTTTCTTTTCCTGTTTGAAGATATTAACGTATGTTTATTTTGAAATAAATTTCTCCATGAAAGCAAATGCAATCTGCTAAAGTTAAAGAGAGACTTGATCTACGACCATAGTCTTAGACTTGTTATTTATTTGCATGCAAATTTGCATTTTTTAAAAATGATGCATTAATAAAACAAACTTTAAGAAGCTGATGATGGAATATTTGAGAAAATGCCATCAGGTTTTGGAAAAGCCATTCTATAAAGGTAAATGGTTTTATTTTATTGTTGTTTATTCACATGTATCGCCTTGCCTACAGCTTTCTGTTGGGGGTCTTTCCAAACAGAATGTAGGGATCCTACTTTATCTTCCCTCTTACTCTACTTCCCAATATTCGTCAAAGTCAGCTAACAGCTGTGTCATTACCATATATAGTACTTCTGTTTTTAAATCATAGTGGCTTACTGGAGCACACAAAAATTCTGCTTCCTTGGGTAGCCCACTTGTCATTGAGAGCAGGACAAAATTAAAGTATATCTCACCAGCATCTGATATTGTTGATCTTCCCTAAACCATTAACTCTGTAACTCTGCTAGAGACCTTCTAGGATGCAGTTCTTAATATTTATTTTACTAAATCCCATTAAAAATAAATATGGAATATAATTAAGTATAAGCAGGATTAGTAAAAACAAAACAAAACAAAAATAAAGATATTTAGAGATCATTGTGTGAAAAAATAATTTCCTGTCTTGAAACAAAGAGAACTTCCAGCCTGTAATGTTTTGTTATCCGATTAGTCAGTGAAAGGTTGGCAAAACAGCACCATCATTGGCCTTTTATTGATGATGTTCATGGAGTATCTGGAGCGATTCTACCTCCTCTAAACAGCAGATTTCATAGCCACTCTTATTGAATCAAATTCTAAATCTCTCTGCTTTGCCCAGAAAAAAGCAGGGGATTTATTATTTATAATAAACATATTTTAATTCAGATGTGGAATGTTAGTCTAAAAACTGACTAAGAAAACTCACTTAGGGTATTTTATGTGCATAGCCTATCATCTCTGGTAGTATTTAGAAAGGTGGAAACTGATTTTGACAAACACAATTTCAGGGAACTGGTAGGAACATGGTACACACAGCTGACATGAGAGCACCAGGAATGTGGTTTTGTTTTGGTTTTTTTTTTCCTTTTTTTCTCAAGAAAAAAAGTTCAAAGCATTTATTACACATACTTAGAGGAATTATGAAAGATGAAGCACAAAAAGTCTGTACATTGTTTTATAATTAGCAAAATAATACTGTTATTATTGGCTAATAACTCACAGCTTTGCAGTACAGGCAGTATAGCAGGTAATAAATAAGAGAAATGAACACACTGGAAGCTGCAAGCAGGTATCCATGCTAGCTTCTATTCAATGCACCTGTTGACTTGGTAGAGAAGATGCAATGAGAAGAAGATACGCTGTTTCAGGAAGTGCCTGCAGTACTGCAGTGCAATGAGGCATAATGCATACTGCATTTAGCATAACAAAAACTCTTGGAATTAGAACAGACATCATCTTGAAGTTAGTTAAAGACGTGTTTCACTCATGAACACATGACCCCAGTCCTTCAAGTCTTTTCTTTGATCTAGGCCTTCAACCTATTGAAGGTCACAGAGCATACCTGTGTTTATACAGCTTGTGTGATCAGACACCGAAACACTTCTGCAAGTAAGTGTTCATCTTCAGTGTTTCCCTGGAACCTCAGTGGGCAATTTCTAATCATAGATTCATCATACACAAAGTTCTTCAAATGATGAAAAGGAGATACAAATTTACATTATCCACTCAAGTGGCTTCATAGCTATTTTCTTTCTTGAGTTGAAGGTGATTTTGCTGAGCAGGGACGTTTGGTATTTCTGTTTTACATGATGTGTTAAGTGTCATATGTTAGGTATTAAAGTGAGCAGGGAAATACCTCTTTGTATAACCTTAATTACATACAGTCCAAGGACAATAAAACCTATGAACAGAATGCATGTTCAATAACAAAACACATTATGGATTCATTAGTATTATAATTTAAGTTTGAGTTTGAAGAACTGGTCACAGATAAAAGGGAAAAAAAGAACAATACAACTAATAAAGACTCTAATGCTTCAAAAATCCATAGTTGTGCATCTAACTTTTAAAGTTCTAATGCAGAGTATAACAAACTGTCTGAACTCTAAATTTCATTCTACAATGTCGTAAACACTAATAAACACAGAGCCTTTTTTTAAATAAACTCTAATTTAATGTGTTATTTAATGATAAAGCTGTTAACAAATTGAACAGTTATCAAATGAAACTGTTATCAAAAGGAACATCTTTAAATGGACTCAGAAACAAGAGATTTCAAGTAGTATACAATGCAACTATTCATCTCTCTGTAACAATATATTGTGGATGATAAAATTGGACAATGGATTGAAAAGGTTACTAGATTCACTTGTGAAAGAAAAAAATGACCTACTATCTGCATCATATAACATCTGACCAGTTCCATGTCCTCCTCCTGGGATAAGCCAGCAACCACTTCTTAAGAGGGCATGCTGGGCTGGATGGACTTTCAGTCTAGCATAGTATAAACAATATTATGCTTTTCCAGTTTCTTAAAATACCAGTCAGGATATAGATACTCATCTGGAAATGAGTCACTGTCACAGGGAGGGAGGATAACTTCCCTCTACCTGCTGACCATACTCTTCTTAATGCACCTCAGGATATCATTGGCTATATTGGCCTCCAGGGCGCATTGCTGGCTCATGATCAATTTGTTGTCCACCAGGACTCCCAGTTCCTTTACAGAGCTGCTTTACAGCAGGTCAACCCGCAACCTGTACTGGTGCATGATGTTATTCCTCCCTAGGTGGGTGTAGGACTCTACATTTGCCTTTGTTGAACTCCATTGCTTTCCTTTCTGCCCAGCTCTCCAGCCTGTCCAGGTCTTGCTGGATGGCAGCACAGCCTCCTGGTGTGTCAGCCACTCCTCACAGTTTTGTATTTTCAGCAAACTTGCTGAGGGTACACTCTGTCCCTTCATCAACGTCATTGATGGTTATGTTGAACAAGACTGACCTAGTACCAATCCCTGGGGGACACTGCTACAGGCTTTCAACTAGACCCTATGCCACTGATTATAACCCTCAGAGCTCTGACATTCATTCAGTTCTCAATCCACCTCACTGTCCCCTCATCTAACTCACACTTCCTAAGCTTACCTATGAGGATGTTATGGGAGACAGTGTCAAAAGCCTTGCCGAAGGTGAGGTAGAAAACATCCGCTGTTCTCCGCTGATCTACGCAGTCAGTCATGCCATCATAGAAGGCTATCAGATTGGTCAAGCATGATTTTACTTTTGTGAATCCATATTGACTACTGCTGATAACCTTCCTTTCCCCAAGATTCTCTAGAGATGACATCCAGAATGGATTGTTCCATCATCACTCCAGGGATAGAGGTGAAGCTAATTCACTTGTAGTTTCCTGGGTCCTCCTTCTTGCTCTTTTTGAAGACTGGAGTGACACTGGCTTTTCTCCAGTCCTCCGGCACCTCTCCTGCTCCTGCATAGTTTAGCAATAACATTTTACAGCTCTTTCAGCATTCATGGGTGTATCCCATTGGGGTCCATGGATCTGTGGGTGTTGAGTTTGTCTAAATGATCTCTATCTCAATCCTTGTCAATCAAGGGAAAATCTTCCTTTCTCCAGACTTTCTCTCTTACCATCAGGGCCTGGAAATCCTGAGGGCTGGCCTTAGCAGTAAAGACTGAAGCACAGAAGGCATTCAGTAATTACACCTTCTCTGTGTCCTTCATCACTAGGGCACCCACCACATTCCACAGTGGGCCTACACTTTCCTTAGTCTTCCTTTTGCTACTGATGTACTTTGAGAAGCCCTTCTTGTTGTCCTTGACAGATTTAATTCTAAGTAGGCCTTAGCCTTCCTCGTTGCATCCCTGCATACTCTGACAATGTTCCTATATTACTCCCAA
This sequence comes from Caprimulgus europaeus, assembly GCA_907165065.1. The sequence goes on from OU015527.1 coordinate 8,583,652, forward strand.
GTGATCAGTCCCTTTTTCAAAATTCTGTAAATTTCCTTCTTCCATGTGAGTTTTTCCAAGAGCTTCTTGATCATCTATGCAGGTCTCCTCCCTCCTTTGCTTGATTTCTTACACATAGGGATGCACTGATCTTGACCTTGGAGGAAGTGGTGCTTGAATATTAACCAGCTCTCTTGAGCCCCCCTACCTTCTAGAGCCCTAACTGATGAGATTCCTCCAAGCAGGTCTTTGAAGAGGCTAAAGTTAGCTCTCCTGAAGTCCAAGGCTCTAATCCTACTTGTTGCCCTGCTTCTTCCATGTAGAATCCTGAACTCCACCACCTTGTGGTCACTGAAGCCAAGGCAGTTCTTTGGTTTTTAGTACAAGGTCTAGCAGCACATTTCTTCTCATTGGCTGATCCTCAACCTCTGCCAAAAAGTTATAATCAATGTTCTGCAGAATCTCCTGGACCGTGTATGCCTAGCTGCTTTGTCTTTGCAACAAATATCAGGGTGGTTGAAGTCCCCCATAAGAACCAGGGCCTGCAATTGTAAGGCTACTTCCAGCTGTTTGTAGAAGACCTCATTGACTTCCTTTTCCTGATCAGGTAGCCCTTAGTAAACACCTACAACAATGTCACCTACATTGACCTGTCCCTTAATTCTTACTCATAAGCTCTCAACTCAGTCTTCATTCACCCCTAAGCAGAGCTTGATACATTCCATTTGCACTCTCACATAAAGAGTAACTCCACCACCTTGCTTTGATGGCCTGTCTTCTCTAAAAAGTATGCAGCCATCTATGACAGCATTCCTGTCATGTGAGCTATTCCACCATGTCTCTGTAATTGAAATGAGACCATGGCCCTGAAAATGCACACAGATCTCTAGTTCTTCTTGTTTATCCCCCATGCTGCATGTATTGGTGTACAGGCGTTTTGGAGAGGTATTCAAGCATGTAGGTTTCCCTGGAGGGGTGCAAGAGGAACCATCATAGTCATATACACCCTTAAGATGGTTTGCTTTCTTGTTTTCGTCATGGGATGCACCTAAGGAACATTTGTCACTACTTTGGCTGGCCTGGATTATTCCCCAATTGGATGTGATGGTGTGACCGTGGCCATTTTGGATCCCAACCCATGAGTCCTTTAGTTTACAGCCCTCCTCACCAAGTTGGCAAGTTTGCTTATATAGTTTCACTCACAGCACTTTGCCAGGCTTTGATGGCCTTTATGTGTCCAAAGGAAAATGTCAACACTCAGTGATTTGGGCACCGCACAGAGTCAGGATGTTTCACTAAGACAGCCGGCCCAGCCCAACATAAAATTGATCAGCAAAATCTGGAACACCATTTATGTGTCTTGGCAGCTAACATTTTGGCAATGTATTTGTGATAAGCTATGAATCAGTTTGTATTTGGCTATCAGCCTCTGTCAGTGCTCATGTTTGTTCTAGTTTTATCAAGCCAAATCTGTCTGTTTTCTCAAGATCATCAACACAAATCAAACCATGTGCAGGTCTGTGGCAAAACACCTTACAGCTGCAAGAGAGGAGACTAGACATCTGTAGACAGTATGTCTTGTCATGTTTCTATGTAGAGTTGACTAAAGTTTTCTCAAAATTCAAGGAAAATAGTTTTAATGAATTTTGTTCTGGTTTAGTTAAAAATTTGGATAAATTGGTGATATCTATATCAAAGGGTGATTGAAACACACTCAGAAAGAAAATTTTGTTTTAAAAGTTTTACTGTGAATATAAAATCAGGACAAAAATACTGGTTTAAAACATCATCTTATATATAAATTTACCTGAGCTAATAATGCAACACTAATTGTTACTCATGCACATGTAATTTCCAGCCAGAGAATGTTTTTAATCTGGATGTGGACTTAACTTGCTATGTATCTCCTGGCTTTTATTTTTTCCTAATTTTGTAGAAAGCTTTTGAGTTAATAACTTTGATTCTTAGGTTTCACAAAACAGATGAAATTTGAAGTAGGAAACATGATCAAAGAAAGTCAGAATTAAAGAAAAGAGTGAAATGATTTTTTTCTTTGGGATTGTATAATTGGCATTTCATGCCAGCCTTGTGGACTAAAGCAGTGATAAATGAAAATGCCTGAATTATGTTACTTGAAGATGAGATAAATTGTTCCCTGAAAGTGCAGCCTTCACCAATACTTTTACTCCAAAATTCAAGAAACTATACGTAGTTATATTGTTCAGTGTACTTTTTTTTAAAAAAATTCTGAGATATAAAATTTTATTTTCCTGAATATAATAAAAACAAATAGGAGGCCATTTCCACAATTACCAACAGTAGGATCTATTAATCCATCTCACATCGCTGCTCCATTTCACTTGATCATATCGGACATATGCCATACAGTTAATTTATAAGGACTAGCCATGTTTCCAGCATCTCCATCTGGACAGTCAGATGTCCAGAAATGGTAGACTGCCATCAGAAGCAGTAGAATTGGTATACCCACATTGACTTGGTGCAAAAATTTCTAGTGTTTCTTTGGTGAGCTCTAACATTATACAATGGTTTTGGATCTGTCTATTCACTGCTTTTCCAGCTCATCGCTAATGTACCTACCTCACATGGGCTGAGTGAAATTGCCATGAGGGCAAACAGCATATGTAGACTATGGCCAAGAGCATACAGCCATGCCAATGCAAATGCCAAACCTGACCACTTGGTAATTACACATTGCTTTGATCTAGGCAAAGAGCTATCCAGAGAGACTGGGACAGCTTTTAGTTTTACAGGGTCTATGACTCTGTTTGGAGAAAAAAACTCATTTAGTAGCAGCTGTTGACAGATTACCATGGAACAGAATTTAGACTAAAAAGTGAAAAAATAGTGCACAAAAACCATCTTACAAAGAAGGTAAAATATATCTTAAAAAATATCATCTTTTGACTAGTCTACAAGTATCTGAATTGTCTTTACAGGCACCATATATAATGTTTTTGGGTTTGGAAAGAGCAATGCAAAACCAACTGGACCAAACTAATGACTGTCTAAAATAGCTGGAGTATATCAGTGATGCTGTATGGAGATGTGGGTAGCTAAATTTTTATTTTCTCCCATAAAATTACTGGACCAAACTCTGAGTTTGAATAACTGAGCAAACACTACAAATTTAGTCTAGTTTTTGCCGGTATGATTGACCTAGATGAAAATTTGCATGTATGCAAAATTTGCATGTATCACCAAGGACATCAAATAAGGAATGTAATTTTCAAGCTAATTTATGATCACATTGAATTTTTGATGAGACCTCTTAGAAAATACAATATTTTGAATAGCTTGGCTTAGGGGACAGCTGTTTTCAGAGTGAAGCTGAAGCACCTGCAGTCCTTTTGAAAGAAAATAGTTTGGGGAGATATTGTAAAATAATTTGATGTCCACTGTAGATCAGACTCCAATACCAATTTCATAAATGTAAATATTCTAATCCCAGAAGTGCTGCAATGACCTTTTATATTGATTTTTTGCATTTTGCCAGGATTTTGAGAAAATATGACCCATGAAATTTGAAATAACAGCGCTACATTTCTCCAATTCAAAAGCAATAACAGTCACTTTTAACATGTAAAAGCTCTCTTGAGACAAAAACTCTTATGATAAATTTTCTTTTCTTTTCCTTTTCTTTCCTTTCTTAAGACACTTAAAACATTTTCTGTTCCTCCAGGGGAAGTGCAGGTAATAAGAAGGCAATGTTAGCCTCTAACAATATGAAAAGAAAGGGATAACAACAGTGTGGAAAATTATCTGCATTTTACACCCTTTCCTCAGCCTGAGCAGAACATCTGCAGTGCATCAATAAGACAAAAAGAGCATCTCTGGAGAGGTCTGTGAATGGCACTTACTCTTAATTGGAAACTGATTTTCATTTCTTTTGAAAGCATCATTCCACTGAATGTATTTCTTTACTGCTAGAAATCATAAATGTTATTTTACAAAGCACTTTAAACCATGACAGATAAAAACGTAATATAAAAGCATCTCAGCTTCCTGTTGCACCTGATCCAGGCTAAGCAAATGACACCTCGAATGCTTTCCGGTCTTTGTTGTCTTGTGTAGTCTATTATTTTATGTATGTAAAAATCTGTCGTGCCATTTTCTACAAAGATAAGGAGCTATATAAAATTTTATATGTATCTCTGAGAGGCAAAGAATTTACCTCACAGTCTCCTGGGTAAATATTTATTTTTGAGAAGAAATTAGAACATTCTAGTTTTACCACTACTTTTCAAAGAGATTGTTTTCAAAACAGTATTTGTTATTTAACATGGAGATTGTTTGGATGTGGATGATTAATTTTTTTTTATTATAGTAACCTTTTTTGGTATTTAATAAAAAAAATCATAGAATAATAACTAGAGTATTAATTTGGTGTCTCACTATTTGCAAAATTCTTCTAATCCATTCCCTTAAGTATCAGTTTCTTGTCTGCAATATCTATATGCAACCTTTTCTTAGGGAAAAAAGGAAATGCTGATTGATTAACTGTGAGAGCTCTATATATATGAGGGCACATGACTCAAAGTACATGAAAGGAAATGGAAGAAAATTTGTGTTTAATGATTTTCTACCTTCCCTGTATGACACATGTGAATCTTGAACAAGAAAGAGTGTGTCATATTTTGCTCCTTTTTACAAACACAGGCAAGAGCAATGTTTTCCTGAGGCCATTAAATCACAGGATGGGTTTAGCACTATGTTCTTTAGCCTAACGTCAGTCTATTAGAAACATTCAGGGTTTCTGTGATTCTGTGATATCTTTGAGATCAGTTCATACAGAAAAAAAAGGGGATTGTCATGATTAGAAGATAAAAGTTTCATGATAGGTCCATGTGCCATGAAATGAAAGTGATTAAGGAAGGAAAGTGATCAAAAACTGAGAATAATATCAATATTATTCATGGTAATTTAATTGTATTTTAATATTTTCATACAAAATGTTGCTTTATCTTTATTTTATTGCTGTATTTTAGTTTTTTGTTTTGGTTTGGTTTTAGGTTTTTTTTTTTTGTGGGTTTTTTAAACACAGACTGGTACTGTAATGTTGGACTGTAACTACTTCTGTTCTATTGAAATGCACCTAGTATACATTGATATTCTGAAAACATGCAGCATACCAAGTTCTTTTTACACCAGATTTTTACGAAGTATGTTAATGCTGATGGAGTGTGAGTTATTTCTTAACATCCTTCTAATAGGGAAGTTACTGAAGGACCTGCTTTCATTGCCACAAAATCCACACATTAATTACAAAATCATTTATTAGCATTTCCTGTTTGCATCTAGACCATTGCCCTTTATATCTTATCCTCAACATTTTTAATCCATCCCTTGGCCTCTTCCACATGGAAATAGAAATATTATACTGACTCATAGCCCGGGTTGTAAATCGAGATTAGCCTCCAATCTACACAAAAAAGACTGTGAATGGCTTTGCAACAAAATCTAATGAATCTTAATTTTATTACATGAAACAAACAATGATAGTAAAATATCCATTATATGAAATGATGATTCATAAAATAAATGCCTACAAAATATGTAGACAGCTGTTTGACATAATGTCTTACTCAATAAAACACTGTTTTTATTCAAAGAGATCCTGTTTATTTCCAGACTTTGAATACTTCTAACTCAAAGTCTCATTCATTAGCAAAGACATTGTCTTGAGGATGCCATCTAAATATTTGTAATTTAAGATCGTTTAATTTATTATTTATCTCTGGCTGTTATGCTTAAAATGAGAATAGGAATGGTAACACAAATGCAATTAAAATAAAAAATTTTTTGCTCGGTTCTTCAGCTGATGAAGACTCTGAAACAAAGTGAAACAAAGGAAAAAAATACCGTTTCAAAGCAATGGTACTTATACTAATGAGATAATGGTATTGTAGTGGCATCACTCGCTGGGTTCAAAAGATCACACAGTTCACAGGTATTACAGGTTCTGACAATTAACAAATGAGCTAAAAGGAGAAAAAGCTTCACTTATTAAGGAACTAAATGACTTGATGAATGTAATTAAAAGCCGAAACAACATGAAATAATTTTTGGATTTGGTTATTTATTAGGGCAACATTTGTATGAAGAAGGGTTGTTAATACATGTAAAAGCCAGCAGGTATTGCCTCGTCTCAACAAACATGGAAACATTTTGGGCATTTTAAAGCATTTCTCCTGTTACTGTGCAGTACACTTGAACATGAAAACCTATTTTCTAGCTTCTGAAAAAAACCCAAAACAAACTAAAAAACAAACCAACTCTGATTCATGGGAAGAAATGATGAATTAAGAGCCGAGCTTGTCCACAGCAAGTTGTTTTTCAGGATCTGTGGATCCTTAGGGACCAATGACTTCTCTGTAGTGCCTAGATTTTGACTTAAACACATAAATGCATATCATTCAACTATCACTGCACCAAGGATGTTTGACACCACAACGTACAGCAAAAAAGCATGGAAATTGCATATTGAGAATGACACTGAGACAACTGTGGCAAAGTCATTGTGGTGGTTTAAGCCTAGACAGCAGTCAAACATCAGACAGCTGCTCACTCACCCTTCCCTGCCCAGGAGATGGGGGAGAGACTCAGAAAGGTAAAAGTGAGAGAACTAGTGGGTTGAGATAAAAACAGTTTAATAATTGAAATAAAATTACAATAATACTAACAGTAATAACAGAATATACAAGTGAGGGACGTACAGTGCAGTTTCTCACCACCTGCTGACCAATGCCCAACCTGTCCCCAGCTAGCAATCCCAAAACTGAAACAGCAATCCTGGAAGAGAGCAAGAGACTGAGAGATCCCTAAGACATCCCTAGATCTGTCAAATTGTCATTAATATACTGAACATGACATTATATGTTATGGAATCTCCCATTGGCATATGCAAATGTCAATTTGGGTTTGCTATTTTAACTATGCCTTCACCCAGTCCTTTGCACCTGTAGACTAGCAAAACATAAGGAGGTTGGAAAGCCCTTCATCTTCCAGCAACGATTGAAAAAATCAGTATGTTATCAATATCCTTCTCATAACAAATCCCATACTGAAACAAAAACACAGCGTTATTCTAGCTACTAAAAAAAAAAAAAAAATCAAATCTGTCCTAGTGAAAACATTACAAACATCTAAAAAAGACTAATGAATGAAGCTTTAAATTAACATGAATCCCATTATTTCAATGGGCCAAAGTTCATATATCAACTGAGAACTGACTCATTGTCTCCACCTTGCACACCACACCTGACTTGAAAAAGTTTGCAGTCTTCAGTGCTATACAGCACCTCTCAGGAGAACATTCACAGAATCACAGTATCACAGAATGTCAGGGATTGGAAGGGACCTCGAAAGATCATCTAGTCCAATCCCCCTGCCAGAGCAGGAACACCTAGGTAAGATCACACAGGAAGGCGTCCAGGCGGGTCTTGAATGTCTCCAGAGAAGGAGACCCCACAACCGCCCTGGGCAGCCTGTTCCAGTGCTCTGTTACTCTCATAGTAAAGAAGTTTCTTCTGAAGTTTAAGTGGAACCTCCTGTGTTCCAACTTACACCCATTGCCCCTTGTCCTGTCATTGGACACGACTGTGAAGAGCCTGGCTCCATCCACCTGACACTCCCCTTTCATATATTTATAAACATTAATGGGGTCACCCCTCAGCCTCCTCTTCTCCAAGCTAAAGAGGCCCAGCTCCTTCAGCCTTTCCGCATAAGGGAGATGCTCCACTCCCTTAATCATCTTGGTGGCTCTGTGCTGGAGTCTCTCAAGCAGTTCCCTGTTCTTCTTGAACTGTGGGGGCCAGAACTGGGCACAGTATTCCAGATGTGGTCTCACCAGGGCAGAGTAGAGGGGGAGGAGAACCTCTCCTGACCTCCTAACCACACCCCTTCTAATGCACCCCAGGATGCCATTGGCCTTCCTGGCCACAAGGGCACAGTGCTGGCTCATGGTCATCCTGCTGTCCACCAGGACTCCCAGATCCCTTTCCCCTACACTGCTCTCTAGGAGATCATTTCCCAACCTATACTGGAACCTGGGGTTGTTCCTGCCCAGGTCCAACACCCCACACTTGCCTTTATTATATTTCATTAAGTTTTTCCCTGCCCAGCTCTCCAGCCTGTCCAGGTCTCTCTGGATGGCAGCACAGCCTTCTGGAGTGTCAGACACTCCTCCCAGCTTTGTATCATCAGCAAACGTGCTGACAGTGCCCTCTGTTCCCTCATCCAGGTCATTGATGAATATATTGAATAGTAGTGGTTATTCAGAATAATAACATATTGATAATCAGTTCTGGGACTACAGAAGATCGATTACACTCATTACTTTATGAACATTTATATTTAAAGACAATAATTTCCCTTCTGTTCTGAGGGTATAGGTTTAGTAATGCTTGTCCCACACGGTAACTGAGTCTGTGCTGTTGATACAGTTGAATTAATAACACTTTGTCAAAGACAATTAATTAAATATTTGGATGAACCTGTGAGGTGAAGAGCAATAGCAACACATTTTGTAAATATTTAGGTAGCTAATACGTGTCAATATTGACAGAAAAAAAACCCAGAAATTGAAGAGGAGCAAGCTATAGCAATCAAAAACTTCTTTTTGTTTTATTACCAATACTTCACTATCCATTTTGGTAATTTTAGCACTATAATTTGTAGCTGAAGGAAAATGTTATTTTGGTTCTCATCCTTTGAAAACAAGAAGTCATTTCCACTTCTCTGGAAAACTACCTCCGGTTTTATACAAGAAGCTGAAACTTTAATTTTTATAAAGACAAGTCTACCTCTATGAGCAATGTCGAAGTAATTTCTCAGGACAGATCATCTTGATTTCAGTATTTCTAATCTGGAAAGAATAAACCAAGATTTATTATTGTTGTTCAACAAATCACAAGGTCATATCCTGAACTGATGAATTTCCACTGACATTGCTGGTCCATCAGGGACCTGGAATTGCATAAACATACCCACTTTGAAAGAGACTCCAGTCTCTGCCAATGTTAAATTATGCTTTATGATGTGGCAGGAAATTTTGTCTAGTCTATTTAAGCTTTAATTTTAATGGTGCCAAGCAACTAAATGTTCTTTTTCCTAAACCACACCAAAACTCATCGTGGTTCGCTTTTTTCTGAGCAAAACCGAGAAAATAATGATACATATTAGGACAATAAGGACTTAGTCTGATGATTTATTTACAGGAGGAGAGGACTGGAAGACAGAAAACTGTAGGATTATTGTCTGATATAGAAAAATTGTTAACCAACTAAATAAATTAGTTACTTGATCAAATCTATAAGTACAGAATATGAAGTTACATCCAATATTTAATTATTATATCCATATGAATTTCATTGATTTCATTACATCACTGGATTTTAGTCATCCAATTTCATTTCATTCATTTGTGGTGAATAGATAAATATTTGGGACATGGTAGGCACAATGAAACGCAATAATTTAAGCATGTGTGGTGGGTTGACTCTGGCTCGATGCCATGTGCCCATTGAGATGCTCTATCACTTCCCTCCTCAGCTGGACAGGGGAAAGAAAATATAATGAAAAACTCGTGGGTTGAGGTATGAACAGAGAGAGATCATTCACCAACTACCATAACAGGCAAAACAGACTCCACTTGGGGAAATTATTTTATTACCAATCAGGTCAGAGGAGGATAATAAGAAATAAAGCCACATCTTAAACCACTTTCTTTTCACCCCTTCTTCCCAGGCTTAACTTTTCTCTCAATTTCTCTACCTCTTTGTCTTCAGCAGCACAGGGGGACAGGGAAGGGAAGCTGTGGTCGGTTCATCACATGTTGTTTCTGCTGCTCCTACCTCCTCAGGAGAAGGACTCCTCACACTCTTCCCCTACTCCGGTATGGAGTCCCTCCCATGGGAGACAGTCCTCTAAGAACTTCTTCAATGTTAGTCCTTCCCATGGGCTGTAGATCTTCACAAACTTCTGTAGTGTGAGGCCCTTCCACCAGGTGCAGTCCTTCAGAAACAGACTGCACCACAATGGATCACCCATGGAGTCACAAGTCCTTCCAGCAAAACTGCTCCAGCGTGGGCTCCTCTCTCCGTGGGCCACAGATCCTGCCAGGAGCTGGGTCCAGTGTGGGTCACAGCCTCTTTCAGGAATCCACTTACTGAAATGTGGGGTTCTCCATGGGCTACAGGTGGATATCTGCACCAGCATGGACCTTCATGGGCTACAGTGCAACAACCTACATCACCATGGTCTTCACCACAGGCTGAGGAGGAATCTCTTCTCCAGTGCTTGGAATACCTCTTCTCCTTCCTTCTTCAGGGACCTTGGTGTCTGCAGAGTTATTTTTCTCACATCTTCCCAGTCTTCTCTCCAGCTGCAGTTGTGCAGCATTTTTTTTCTCCTTCTTAAATATGTTATCCCAGAGATGCTATCATCATCACTGGTGGGCTCAGCCTTGGCCAGTGGAGGAGCTGTCTTGCAGCTGGCTGGCATTGGCTCTGTTGGAGATGAAGGAAGCTTCTAGTAGCTTCTCACAGAAGCCACCCCTGTAGCCCCTCAACCATCAAAACCTTCTCACACACATGTAGCAACTCACAGATGCGTGGGGACTGTCTCTGCTGCATGGGGATAGGGTCCCACAGGCAAGAAGAATTCATTATTTAAGGCTTACAGGCACAACTATAATACAAGTACATGAAAATAATGATAGCCATAATCAAGAGTATGAGAATTACAACAGATCATAAAATAGTACGAAAATCAAGAAGCCCTACCCCTTGATGTTACTGAACATTCAAATATTCTGTAATTACAGGACAGTTACGGGAACATCTACTTTCCATTCCAAACCCACTTTGCTCAGTCTCCATGGTGAAAAAGGATACTATTAAATTTGTAAAAATTTGTAAAAAAGTATAGTGTTCTTGAGTATTATTAATCATATCCAGTTTCCATCTGTAATGGATGATTGCTTGATTTTTCTTCTTAATTCACACCCTTACAGCTATGTAGGAATATATTTTTATATTTCCAACATTTTTTTGGAAGACTTATCCACAAGAAAAAAGTAGACATTAGAAAAGGAAGTTGAAGTCTATTCTATTTTCCTTTTTTTTTTTTTTTATTTTCTAGATTCTCCTTTCAGAAGAATGGAAATACTAATCTTTGCTTTTTACTCACCTAACTATGGAAGTATTCACACAGTAGGGACCCTAATCAAGGCTACCTTTTAGCTGTTTTAAAGGTGGAAAAGGGGAAGAATAAGCATATTTACTTTCAAATCAGGTGAAATGAAGAAATGTCTGTGATATCCCTCACATTAGTCACTGTATACAGCTAATAAATTTCACTCATTTTGTTAAACATAAAATTACAGAGTTCTCAGAACTATGAAATCTACCAAAAAGTATGAATAACTACAGACATAGACATAGCCTGTGCAAAAAATACTGTGATTTTACTTGTGTTGCATGAAGACACTGACAGAAGGTGGTCATGTCAGACTTTGTAGTCTTTCATTGCAGTAATAAACAGAGAAAGAAGGCTGCTCAGAAACCACAAAAGCCACCAAGCACAGCCTGCACAGCAATGTAAAACTACTGAGAATGTGCTCTAGAAGGCAATCAAGGATTGTCCTGATATGAGAGAATTCCATGGGTAGACAAGGCCAGTAACAATTCCTGCATCCAGTCAGACTCTGTAGATTAAAGGAGATATTTTGAAATGAAGGCAAGTACCCTAGGCTCCAGATTTATTTATCAAAATATACTTCTATTCTACTTTCTATTTACTTTTAAAGAGTCCTAAATTATACATATATCTAAAGCATTGAGCTTCCCAAGAAGGACAGGAAGGGGACACTAACATATCAACAACTACTGTCCTTTCCCTCCAGTTTCTTAGAATCAAAGAATGGTTTGGGTTGGATCATCTAGTCCTATCCCCTTGCCATGACCAGGGACATCTTCCACTAGATCAGGTTGCTCAAGGACCCATAAACCTGACCTTGAAGACTTCCAATGATGAGGCATCTGCAACTTCTCTGGGCAACCTGTTCCAGTGTCTCACCACCCTCATTGTAAAAAATCTTTTCCTTTTGTCCAATTTAAACTGACCCTCTTTCAGTGTAAAACCATTGCCCTTTGTCCTGACACTGCAGGCCTCGGTAAAAAGCCTTTCTCGGTCTTTCTTATGAGCCTTATGGTCTCCCCAGAGCCTTCTCTTCTCTAGGCTGAACAACCTCAACTCTCTCAGCCTTTCTTTATAGAAGAGGTGTTGCAGCCCTCTGACCATTCTCATGGCCCTTCTCTGAACCTGCATAGACATGGACATGGACATGGCCATGGACAGGTCCATCTCTGTCTTGTGCTGAGGACCCCATAGCTGGATACAGTACTCTAGGAGGGGTCTCACAAGAGCAGAGTAGAAGGAGAGAAATACCCTTTGACCTGCTGGACGCGTTTCTTTTGATGCAGCCCAGGATACAACTGGCTTTCTGTGCTACAAGAGCACATTGCCAGATTATGTCCAATTTTTTATCCCCTGGTATCCCCAGGCATTTCTGTGCAGGTCTGTTCTGAATCCGTTCATCTCCCAGCCTGTATTGATCTTGGGAATTGCCCTGACCTGGGTGCAGAACCTTGCACTTGGCCTTGAACTTCAAAAAGTTTTCATGGGCCTAACTCCTCAAGCATGTCAGTGTACCTCTGGAAGGCATCTCTTTGCTCTAGCAAATCAACTGCACCACTCAGTTTGGTTTCATCTGCAAACTTGATGTGGGTACATTCTATCCCACTGTCTACGTCATTGATTAAGGTATTAAATAATACAGATGTCAGTTTGTACTCTTGAGACGCCAGTCATTACTAATTTCCACTTGGACATTGAGCCATTGATTGTAACTTTGGATGCAGCTACCAAGCCAACTCCTTATCCATCTAACGATCTTAAAGTCTAGATAGATGACATCTGTAGCTCTTCCCTTGTCCACTGATGCAGTTGCTCCATTGAAGAAGACCACTAGATTAGTCAGACACTATTTACCCTTGGGTAACCCATCATGGATATCTCAAATCATCTCCCTCTCCTCCAATATTCCTTAGCCTAGCTTCTAGGAGGATCTGTTCCATGATCTTCTCAGGCATAGAGGTAAGATTGACAGGTCACTAGTTACCAGGGTCCTCCTTTCTACCCTTTTAAAAAATGGGAGCAACGTTTCCCTTTTTCCAGTGACCAGGGACTTCACCTGACTGCCAAGACTTTTCAAATATCATGGAGAGTGTCTTGGCAAATACATCAGACAATTCCCTCAAGAGTCTGGGATACATGTCCTCAGGACCCACGGGCTCATGTATGTCCAGGTTCCTCAGGTGGTCTCAAACCTTGTGGTCTCCTGTGATGGGAGGGACTTAGTTCCCCCAGTCCCTCTCTCAATTTTCAGGGACTTGAGAGACATAAGAAGATCACTTCCATTGAAAATGAAGGCAAAAAGATTATGGAGTACCTCAGCCTTCTCCATGTGTGTTGTCACCAGCTCTCCTGTCTTGTTTACCACCAGGAGTACTTTTTATTTAATCTTCCTTTTTGACCAACATATTTGTAACAGTTCTTCCTATTATTCTTCGCATCCCTTACCAAATTCAGCTCCAACTGTGCCTTAGCTTTCCTAATCTCATCCCTACACATCCAATTAATGTCCCTATATTCTTCCCAGGATAGACATTCTTGGTTCCATTGCTTGTACATTTCCTTCTCACACTTTACGTGAGTCATGTTGGTCTCTTGCCTTTTTTTGCCCAATTTCTTACATGTGGGAATTGAGAACTCTTGTTCTCTAAGAAAAATGACCTTAAACAGCTGCCACCTTTGTTCACCTCCTTTGCCCCTCAGGGCAGCTTCCCAGGGAATCCCATCCACTAGTTGCTTAAACAACCATAAGTTCACTCTCCTAAATTTAAGTGTCCTGACTTTATTTTCACCTGGCCCATATCCCTCAAGATTGTGAATTCCACCAGGCCATGGCCATTGCAGCCCAGGCAGACACCAAAGTTGACATCCCTAGTTCTTCCATGTTGGTGAGCAACAGGGACTCCCATTGTGTGCTTCTCCTCTGGCTGGGCTGTCTACTGCCTGGATGAAGAAATTATCCTCAACACTCTCCAGGTCTTCTGGACCACTTACAGCTTGACCAGCAGACATCAGAATGACTGAAGTTCCCCAGCAGGATCAGAGCCTGCAAGCATGATGCTTCCCATAGTTGAAGTATGAATGCTTCATCTACAGGCTCCGCTTGGTAGGTCAGCCTGTAGTAAGCACCAACTAGGAGGTTTTCTTTGTCAGTTTGGCCCATAATTTTTATCTATAAGCTTTCAACATCTTCATCACTGTTTTTCACATACAGCCCTGTGCAGTCAAAGCATTCTTTTACATCAAAGACAACCCCACACCCTACCCATCCTTCCTTGCCCATCCTTTCTCAACAGGTTATAGCTATCGGTTGCAGTGCTCCAGTCATGTGATTCATCTCGCCATGTTTCTGTGATAGCAATTAGATTGCAGCTTCTATCTCCACAACAGCTTTCAGCTCCTCCTGCTTGTTACCCATGCAGCATGCATTGGTCCAGAGGCACTTCAGATGGGCTCTTAACGATATATCCATTTTAGAGCAACATGTCCTAATTCCTTTGAGGTGTTTCCTTTGTTTTATAAAGAAGGGTGATTTCTTCTGTCCTATAAATTTATGTAATATCATCTTACTAGGCACAATATGACTTAATTAACAGAGAATGCCAGTGTAATTTTAAGTATATGCTAATTTAATGAAAGTGGAACAAGGAAGCGCACTCTATTCCTCTTGGCTTTCTACCTAATATTATGAAATTTCAGCGAAGCAGAGAAGTCAACTCTCCCTTTGTCCAGGGCAGACTCAACTTTACTTATGTCTCCTGATGACTCCAGTGATAAGAGCTGCTTGATGACTCCCCTTCAGTACTGCCCCAACAATACCTTCAGAAGGTATTGTTTTCTCTTCTTTAAAGTCTCTTGTCAATATCTATCCCTCACTACTTTCGGAGGTTTGATCTTTGATTTGTCATAAGCAGGTATTTGCAATTTTAAGATTAGTGTCCTCTTTGACTTCTTTCAGCGGAAAACTCTTAATGCTTTCAGTCATTCACTGTGTATCGGTTTATTGGTATGTCATCACTGTTACTGCTCTCTCTGGGTTTACTTATTTAGTTTGTCCCATTTCAATTTGGCCCATGGCATGATATCATGCTTCAGCCCAGATTGGCCAAATAGAGCAGTAGGTCCATTTCTCCTGTCTAGCGGCCTCTATGTCTTTTTCTGTCTCAGTAAAGTTTCTGTTTATTTTAATGGTGTGAAAAAGTTGACTCTTTTGTGAGCAAGATGTCATTATGCAAATCTTTTTTCTACAGCTCTTCTATTAGTGAGATGATGATGATCCTTTACTTCTGCAGTTTCTAAGCATAATAATTCTCATGGGAAATTATAGCTCAAAACTCTGATTGGTAGTATATGCCAAGGGTATACATGAAACTATTCATATATGGCAAAATTGAAAATGTTGATCTATCCTACAGTAGACTACAAAACTTGGGAAAATTTTAGAAGTTTAAAGTCTTAATATGTTATAATTTTTTCTAAAACATTTTACTATAGTGGCATGCAAGTAGGCAATTGAACTCAAGCTCTATCTTGGGGTACACCCAAATTAACTTTAGATGTAAACTCTATTTTAGAGCAAATGCTGTCTTCACATCAGCATTCTTCCCTCACCTTTCCAAAGAACAACTTCCTGACAAGTTCTCTTGATGGCACCTTAAAAGCTGAAGGGATGAAATTTATACAAATATGTCTTTTTTTTCTCTCTCTTTAAAAAACAAAACAAAACAAACAAACAACAACAAAAAAAAACCCAAAACCCCAAGCCTTAAAAAATTAAGTGACAACAACGTTCCAGGACATGTATTCACTTGGTGTGAAACTGTGACATTTTCAAGTACTTTCACATACCTGTGTGAAAGCAAAGGGTATAAATGGAAATAAAGAATTCAAGTGTTAGATTAAAGGTGATAATAAGATACAGACCTTTATTTTTAGACACAAGCTGTTTCAAGAAATTTTTTTGGGCCTAAATGAGCTAATCTACCCAAGGAGACTGAATCAAAGTGGCTTTGAAGTTACTTGGAACATTGAAATGGGAGAACTGTACACAGTACAAACTCTATCCTCTGGTTTATTGTCTTTTTAAACTGGCTGATAACAGAAGTATACTTGGAAGGTGCAAAATCCTTTACAAATGGTAAAAGGAAAAGAGATTAACTTCAGCTGACATGTCTTTATAAATATTATTTCCTGTGTTTTCTCAAAGTACAATGGTGCATTTATTAAGTTCTGTGTAAGGTGTTGTGGTTATGAACACCCAGTCCAAGCTTGAGTTCCTCTGAATGCTTGCATTTATCATTTTCTTAGCATAATGAGTTTGACATTTAATAATGTATAAAATATAATTTCTTTAAGCAGTTTCATATTTGTTGCAGTGTGATTTTACTAATGGTCTCTTCAGTTAAGTGGTGATATTTTCACAAGGTTAAAGTCCAAACTGCCCCTCCTAATTTCATAGTTATTTTTTGCCTAGCAGTATTTCTGTTCACTTCAAAATTAAGTTATCCTTAATAGGAAGATAGGTAATATTAATTAGAGACAGAGATGGAAGCAATATTCTCATAATAATCCTTTAATTAAGATTAGGAGATAAGTGTTGTAACACGAAATGAAGAAAAATGTTTAAACTACATTTTAGAGGGGACTAATATACATATGCAACAAGTGTTGTGCAGAATTTGAAGAGAGTATATTTGTCAGTGTGTGTTTGTACTCCCCCACAAAATCTAACAATCATTTTTGTATTAGAAGGGAATTTTCAAATATCATATTCCAAATAAGTCTCATATATAATTTTATTAGTTCATAGTAAACAGAAGACTTGATTAATCAATTTGCTTTAGGGTAGTAAAGTCAATACCAGCTGGTTTATTTGTACAAAGTTTAATATTAAATATGAACTAAAATTAACTATGTTAACAAACTGCTCACATAAGTTTTTAAGTCATGAATCAGAAGTAAAAGTCACTATAGTGTGCTTTCCTTTTATTAAGAATCTAGGAGGGATACTGCACCAATATTTCATTGTTAATCTATCAGAAAATTATTTGCATTTGCTCAAGACAGTATAGCATATATGAGTGACTGTAGTTTTACCCATGAAGGTCTAAGCTGAATTTACAATTCTACAAAATCCATATAAAGTTTGCATTACAATTTCACAGTTTGAAAGCTTGAACTCATAGTAACCTTATATGAAGGCACAAAAATAAAGAGAAATTTCCTGTAATCACATATGCTGAAAACACATCATTTGGCACAGATTGCAGGTCTAGCCCAGAACTGGTTTTAGTGATTTTAATGAATTCTGGAAACAGAAGATGAGAACCATTCATTTTTTCACTTATATTTAGCAATGTAAGAAGTCAGGAATATCTGATTCCTTTCTGTTTTTTGGCTGGAAATGTTTAAATACCTGAGGTTTATTTGAAGCTGGTAATTTAATATAATAATGAAAAACAAGTGTTATTTATTTATGTATTACTCCTTTTCTGTAGTTACATGTTAGTCTTTTGCTCTGATTTAATACCACTGCTGAAACCACCAATAAGACCTTACATTTTAAATGTCTTTAAAAATTGCACTTATACAGTGTATATCGCTGTACAATAAGATGATATATAAAGACAAGATAATCATAAGTTTGTGAGGATTTTGCTCTGGATTTCACAACTCCTGGGAATTCACCACATTCCCAGGCCACTTTTCTGTTGCTCTGGCAGAGCCCAATGAGACAAAAAGACACTCAGGCTAGCTGCTGTTAAAGCAAATTTTCCATGGTATTAATAGATAATAAAAACTATTAGCCTGCTTTTAAAAATATGCTCTAAGAGTTGTTGAGCTTAAAGTTGTGCTTTAGAAATGTATTGCTTGGAGGAGGGAATGGCTGTATGACCCATGGTCTCTGACTGTGCCTGCTGACTTTGTAGCTTCAAGTATAAATACCCATCCATAGCAACTGAGCATGTATAAGTAGGATGAAGGTTTACCATAACATATTCACAGCCACATAACATAACAGAAAAACTGGACTTCTGTCCAGTAGTTTGTATTGTAAGAATAATTTTCTACAACATTCTACTGCTTCAAATTGCCTTGTCTAATATTTTGGGAGAGAATGTTTGGGGCATTCAAGTCAAGGACAATGTTTAGGCCAGATTTCTGGAGGTACATGTACATTCTTCATTTATAGAATCATAGAATTATAAAATAAGTAAGGTTGGAAAAGAATATTAAGATCATTGAGTCCAAGCCTAACAAGAGATGAGATCTCACTGAAGTTTGTTTATATGTGATTCCTTCTTCCTTTGTTAAAATTTCTGCTCAAGGAAATCACAGAATTTCACTAATGGGTAAAGACCTATAAGACCATCAAGTCCAACCATTAACCCAACACTGAGAAGTCCCCAACTAACCCATGTCCCTCAGCACTGTGTCTACACGACTCTTCAATCCCTCCAGGGATGGGGACTCCACCACTGCCCTGGGCAACCCCTCCCAATGCCTGAGAACGCTTTCAGGAAATAAATTCTTCCTCACATCCAATTTCAACTGCCCTTGGCACAACTTGAGGCCATTCCCTCTTGTACTGTCACTTACTGCTTGGGAGACCAGTCCCCATGTAGTGGGTCTGGCTGGGATGGAGTTGATTTTCCCCATGGCAGCCCTCAGAGTGCTGTGTTTTGTATTTGGTGGCTTGAGGGGTGTTGATAACACAGCAGTGTTTTGGTTACTGGTGAGCAGTGCTAGCACAGCACCAAGGCTGTCTCTCCAACATTTCCCCCAGTAGGCTGGGAGGTGGGAAGGTCTTGGGAGGGGACACAGCCAGGACAGCTGACCCAAACGGACCAAAGGGATATTCCATACCATATGACATATGCTCAGAAATAAAGCAAGGAGAACAGAGGGGGAAGGGGGGGCATTCGTTACTTCCGTTTGTCCTCCGGGAACCGCAACGCGTATGAAGCCCTGCTTCCCGGGAAGTGGCCAGACATCGCCTGCTGATGGGAAGTAGAGAGTAAATATTTTGTTCTTTTGCTTCTGCGCATGCAGCTTTGCTTTGCTTCTATTAAACTGCTTTTGTCTCGATCCACGAGTTTGGTTTTTTTGTGTTCCATCTTATTTTCTCCCCTCCCCATCTTGCTGAGGAGGGGGGTGATAGAGTGGGCTTTGGTGGTCACCCAGCATCTAGCCAGGGTCAACCCACCACACCCCACCTCTCCAGACCCTCCTGTCAGGTAGTTGTAGAGAGCCAGAAGGTCTCCCCTCAGCCTCCTTTTCTCCCGGCTCAACAACCCCAGTTCCCTCAGCTATTCCTCAGCACACTTGTGTTCCAGACCCTTCCCCAGCTCTGTTGCCCTTCTCTGGACATGCTCCAGCACCTCCATGTCCTTCTTGGAGTGAGGGGTCCAACACTGAACTCAAGATGCGGTCTCACCAGTGTTGAGTGAACATTATGTGTTGTAGACACATAAGTTGCACTGAAAGAACAGCTGTAAGTGCATCTCAAGTTTCTTCTCTAAGATAACCACTGATTGAGATGCCCTATGTTCAGCTGTTATCCAGATATGCACCTGTTAACTAGAAATTACAATTTCACACGTACAAGATCCATAATACATAGCATCATCACACAGTAGTCATTTTCTCTTGAGAAGCACCATTCATAGCTGTAATAAACAGCTATGGGAGTCACCTACATGGGTAGAATAAATGTCACTTTTGTATTAGTGTCAGCTATGTGAGCTAATAAGGCCAACAGTTGCCTACAGCAAGGGCAGACTCTTCTGCACTCTTTTATTGTGTTTATGGGGATCAGTGAACAAGGTTATTGAATGCTACCATGTCTAATTTGGAAATGCTGGGCCTCATACTCAGTTTCAAATACATTGTGCAGACATGCAATATCCCTGTTTTAGACTGAAAAAGTAAATAAGCAGTCCCCATAAGGACATTCACACAAACTGAGCAAGATGTACAATTTTTCACATAGTTGAAAGAGCTGTGCTCCACCTATGCTTTCAGACCACCTCAGAGTTTCAGTCATGTGTAAGCCAAAGCTCTTCCACCTACTACACAGCCCAAGTCTTGGCTTATGTACTCACAAGCAGGCAGGCAGACAGGCTCAAGCTGAATCCTGGCTGCTGCAGGCAGCAGCAACAGTCCTGCCTCAGCCTCGGCATAGGCTTCTCTGGCAGCTGGGATTCAGATTAGAAAAAATCCCTTCTGGTGGGAGACGACTAAATGAGAAGAGATTGCTTGTTAAAAGAGACAATCCTATCTTAAATTCAGTATTCTTCCTGTTAAAGTGCTGCAACTAACTGTGCTGCCACTAGACAAGCTAGGATGGCAGAATGAGTAAGAGAAATGTATACATTCCCACTCTTCTGTGAAGAAAAAGAACTGAATTCACAGGACTTAATCCAAAGATTCCCTCATGCTAAACTCTTAAGGTATCTCAAAAACATTCTTGAGATCTTGATTTCCCATTTTCCTGATCACAAGTTTCATAAAGTCTGGTTGTAACTCCAGGACTTTTTCACTCAGCGCTCTGTTGCTAGAAGAGGATGCAGCTCCCAACTTAGACCCTAGAGCCTGGCTCTGTAGGTTTTGACCTGTAAGTATGAATGTAAATGCAAAATGGGAGGCATGGCAAATGTCTTCGTGTAAAATATTTCAGTTTTCAAGGAGTTACCTTAACAAGTATGTTATTACGACCAACAATACCTTCAGTTCTGACCCCATGTTCTCAGCAAAAATGTCTGCTTGCCCTCTTTAATGTCATGCCAGCAGTGGGTATCTGTCATGTTGTGAACACGCTGACACTCACAAGCAACTCATTTAGGGTTCTGTGTAGTTGCTTCAGTTTGCCAGTCACCTACTGAAAGATATTTTATTTTTGGCTACCCAGATTTTTGTCTTAGTTCTCTGCTAGGCAGAGTTTTAAAGCACCTCTGTTAGCACTGCATTTTTGACCAGAAGGAACTCAAATCTTCAGATGTTTTATGTGGGAATTGAGAATTACAGCATCATTTAAGTGAAACTGTCTTCATATACCAGAACTACACAGGAACATTAAAGATCTCTATTTTGGCATCTCACATAAATGTCAGGTCTGAGAAAGATGAGTATGACTATCTTCAGTCCAAGACCCTTGATCTCTAAGGGCAGGCTCTTACCATTTTATGGGGTTTTTTTAAGCCTTACTCATGCTTTTGTGATCTGAATAACAGAAGTATGAGGTTCATTTGCTTGTTTTACAGTTTTAAGAATAGGAAAGGGCAAGCATCTTGCGGGTGAATCTTACAGAGGTTGAACTAAGGGAGAGCTGCAGGGAAAAGGTCACTGGAGCAAATAGTAGAGAAAGCATTTCAAATGATTGAACAACTGTGATGGTTTTCTCTCTACGATAGAGACAGTAGCAAGGAAAGAAATAGGGTATGCTTTATGTAGGGAAACCGGAATGCCTCATAAGCCCATTGGAAAGAACAGGCATAATTAAATTCCCCACCCCTGGAAACATTCAAGATCAGGTTGGACAGGGCTTTGAGCAACCTGATGGTTGAAGATGTCTCTGCTGACTGCAGGGGGTTGGACTAGATGGCTTTGAAAGGTCCCTTCCAACCCAAACCATTCTATGATTCTATGATTGATTCTATGAATTATTCCACCACTCAGAATTGAGATGACTTTGGACCCATAATTGTGAGTGCAGACAAACAAACAAACAAGTTATAGTATCAAAATCTCACAGAAAGTCAGAAAAATCACATATAGTTTCCATCAGACCGAGTGCCACAATATCAAACTTAATTAAGCAGCTGAGACACAGGGAGGACATTTATCAATCCCTCAATATGCTTTTAGCTTCCTCAGTTTGACAATCCAAGTGTAAATCAGGGATTACTGAGTATTAGAAGGAAATCTACTTGAGCATGGCAACAGAGTTTACAATTTGATAAATATTATAGCTGAGTATTCATGGTGAGCAGTGTCTTTTTCAAGTATGTGCACAGCCTGTGAATTGATTTTCTCCACCTAATGTTCCTTTTATAGGGCTTCTACTCAGCTGCAAAGTGGTAAACAGTTGATCAGAATCAAGGATTTTATAACAGATGAAAGCAGAGGTCTACCCGGGAGATCGTGTGCATGAAGATATTAAACAAAATAACTAACAGACATATACCTGTTTTATCACCAAAATGCATCCCACTCAAGAAGCAGGAAGCAGTTGGCTTGCCGATTTGTACATTTTTGAAAGACAGATTTTTTAACAACAGCTTAGTCATTCAGTAAGGAGCTTTCTGGTGGCAAATCAGTTAAGTCAGTGCATGTCTGGCAAGATCATTCTTGAGGGTAGGAAAGACCATATTGATATGGATTGCAACATGAGGCTGACATGTCATTTTATGTTCTTCACCCCATCTCACCCCAGCCTTTATCTTTACAGCTCAGAGAACAGGCTGTAAAATACAGTAACTTTAGAAGAGGATCTATTGTTAACACGGATACAGGGTGACTAGTTTACAAGCTGTAAAACCAGGAACAATAATAGTTTACTAATATTTAAAGCATTGGCCTAATTTTGGGTTCCATAAATGCCTAGAGCTGGTTTGGTTTCGACCAAGGTACTGATACTTTATAATCGTTCATATACTGAAGTCTGAAAACAACCTCAACATTCCGGAAATTCAGGCTGAAACATTAGCATATGATACTAAAGGGGGCAGTCCATGCATGTTAAAAGTCAAATTAACATATTTTCCTGCTTTCATCTTATTTTTTAACATTTTTTAAGTGCTAAAAAAAAGTGTGTGAAGATTCTTGTTGTGCGTATGTTTGTAACAAGGATTTGAAGAGTAACCAAGAGGTTTCTTTATATATCTTACAGATTATGTACAGTAACCCATTATGATACCTCTATTTTTTATAAATCATCAACGGTTTTAGAGATTTATAAGCATTTTTTTTGCAGGATTTCTTTTTTTTTTAATTAAACTTAAAGATTCAGTGTTATACAAGCAGGAAGGTTGTGTTGAAGTGGTTGAGTCAGAATGCAGGTTATGGAAGGAAATATTACTGAAACAGAAGAACACCTAAAACATTGAAAAAATGACATTATCTATTCCCTATTTTTCTACATTTCAAATTAATGAGTTTTAATCTAGAATTATTTGGTGCAGAACACATTTTAGCAATATAGTATAATGAACAAAACAAATCTTCTTTTTAAATACTGATGTGTATAAAGTTTGCAGCCTAATTACACATTTCTGAGAATTTATTTTATTGCTCTGTCTGGAATACTTCAAGGCAGCTTTGACACACAACTTAAGTCCAATTGCACAATAAGGCAATGCTGACAAGCTCAGGAAAGCCAATGATTACCACAGAATCATAGAATCTCAGAATGTCTTGGATTGGAAAAGACCTTAAAGATCATCTAGTTCCAAACCCCCTGGTGTGCATGGTTAAATAACTGTATTTTCTATTATATTTTCCTTATTTTGTTTTTTACTACGTATGATTTGTATATGTGTTTATATCCTTCTTCTCCATCTTTCTCCACAATAAAGCAGATTTTGTACCTTAAGTAGATGACACCAGTATCCTAACATTTAACATTATTTCTAAAAACTATGCTTTTAGGGAAATAACAGGCATAAAGATTTTTCTTTAATGTAAAATATCCAGCTGTTTAAAAAATGCTGAATTCCTTCCCCTGAGGAAAGCAATACAGCCTGATGATTGAAATCCACAGCAGCTGTTAGGTGACAAAGGTTCTAGTCATGGTGTTGTGATAGCACCAATAATGAAGTGTTTGGGTGAATGTGTCATTGTTCAGAGTAAAGATGTACTTTGTGATATCCGAAGCTCGATATTAGAAGATTATCAGGTTTGAGAGACACCACATCTTAATGTATATAGTGACAAGAAATAGATGACTTGAATGTAAGTAGCAATGCAAAACAAACAAACAAAAAAGAAACCCCAAAAAAGAGACCATCCATAAATAAAAAAAGAAACAACCCATCCTCACTTACATCATGTCTACATTAAGAAAATTCTTTCTCTCTGTTAAATATAGTTTCTAGTACAACTTTGTTGGCTAGCTAAGGATAGAAAATCTTATTGATGCCATTCCATGGAGAGCAGATCTGGCATTTTAGTTGATAAGGATATACTGATTATCTGTTGGATGACAAATAGTCTTTAACAACAACCAAGTGTAATTAGAGAAAGGAAAGAGATTTCCCTGGAAGTGTTTTTGGTTTTGGTTTTGTTTTTTTCCTAGTTAATCTGAGGGATGAAAGCAAACCATGTAAATTGCCTGTAAGGGTGCTTAAAGAGTTGGTAGGGAAACTATCAAAATGACGTTCTGACACACAGCCAAAAGCAATAGTGTCTTCCTTGTTGTGTCTCAACAGAACGTTAATGCTATGGTCGTAACAGGGACAGCTCTGATGGTTATTTTAGTAAATGATTACTGTTGTGAAAACATCCAGAAATCTGGGGTTTATGAAGCATCTGTAATCTCATATTAATTATAGAGGATCTTATCCTCATAGAAGATTTATTTATTTACTTACTTACTTGCAGATGAATAAGCAAAACATACTCTTCAGGTCAAACATCTAACACCTTCAGGGAGCCAATATGCCTAATACAACCAAGATGTTATTTATTTTGGACTTCAGCCTTACATTAATTATTATGCCAACAAAGACCTTCGATACTAAGCTTAACTGAAGTTGTTTCTACATAATACATAATTCAGGAGTGGTTTTACAATTGTATATATGTGTTTACTTATACCTACATCTTTAATATTTATGCAAATGTAGATTGTGTACTTCCAAAATACTTCTGCAAAACTTTATTTTGAAGGTGTTTATTTGCAACTATCAATAAACAAATTGTGTCTAACTGTGTGAAATTTTTACTCACCCAACTACAGAAATATATAAATTAGAATCACATTAAAAAATTCAGAACAATCTGTACTGGAATGCAAAACAGTTTATGTTCTCATTGGAAACACTTTTAGGCATCTAACACATTCATTTTTATTCTTCCCCAGAAGAACTCTTGGGGAAAAAAAAGTTTTACAGCATCTGCCTAATCTTTTCTTTCTGTAGGCTTTCAAGATGTGCTTAATTTATCCAGAGGCAGACTCCAGGTACTTCATGATCATGACTATCAGAGAATATGCATTATTCAATAGATTGAACTATATGCAAATGAACAGAGCATAAACATTTTAACCTGAAAGTGCCTCTCTTGATATCATAGTGCACTGTGTAACTGTTAAAACTGTACCCTTGAAGTCAGAACATAATACTGGGTTTAATGAGTTTGTTTTGAGTAACTTTTTGAGTCAACACAATCTGATGGATCAAGCTGTGGTTCAAAAATTAGAAACTCTGGATTTCTAACCCTGGTTCTAGCTTTCTTTCCTTCAGAAGGAAATCATAGCCCTTTTCAGTTTAGCTGTCTTTTGCTTATTAAAATTGCAGATTATATTATTGCAAAGCATTCTTGATAATACTGGTTAAGGCATATATTTGTTTAATTTACATATGTAAAACTGTAACATATTTTTCTAAATAGATGTTTCTGTTTAAAAACATATAATATTATTAATATCACTGTATATAAGTATAGTTCTTTTAAAAAACAAAATAGATGGTTCCATTGTGAATGTACTCCAGTAGTTTTTTACAGATGTAAATTTTACAGGTTTAATAATTTTTTTTTTTCTCTCCATCACAGTAGTACTATATGTTAGTCAAGGATTTCCTTGAATAACAGAATTAAAATAAGGACAAAAGATTGTATATTGTTCCTATTTAATTAAATATGAAAAATTAAGGGATCCTTCCCAGAACTGTGCTGAGATGGCATACAAAAACCTTCTTTTTCCTTCCTACTTCTGGAATTATTTATGAATCTATCAATAGGAAACTATTGTTTTTGTCCTCATCCTTATGGCAAGTTGATTGAGGGGATTTTTATTTTTTTTTAACTGATTTTAATGTTTTTCTCTAACAGGTCATGTAGAATTAACTTTAACAAAGGACGTGCTTTAAAAGATGTCAAGAAACCTTCCTTCTCATAACATGCTGAAAAATATAGGTAATCATGTTATACAACATTGAGCACAATTATATTCTGAAGGTCAGAGGAGTATATATAGCACTTCAAGTTCAGCAGAAAGTACATCTGCTAATACATCTTTCCCAGTCACTTCCAACTCAATAAAACTCAGTCTACTAAAAAGCTAGAAAGTTATATGTATCTGCAGAGATTGCATCATCCCAGCATATGATAGGTTGAAATCCAGAAACAAGGAAATATAAGAAACTAGAAATTTAAGACTATATATTTCACGAGGCAGTGAAACAGATTAAGTAGCTTAGTTACAGGGAAAAACATAAATCCCTAACCTATCACCAATGCTACGTATTACTTCCTTTGACAAGTATTGCCATCTATATAGAAGTGTCAGTTAGTTGCAGAGATGTGGACTAAAATAAAACCTTTGGAGTACAAAAGACTGCTTAGCTCATGCACAGAGAAGAAATAATGTGAAAGATGCTTTGTGGGCTCTGGTGGTGTCCGGACTTGTGTGTACCTGGAAGAATGTGCTCTTTCAATATGCTGGTGCACGAACACAGTAAGCCGGATGATAATGGCTAGAAGAAAATCCTAATGATTAGAGAAGAGACGAGATGTAACAGGGCTTTTAAGAGTCCATTGCAAAATAGCAATAGTGAGGTTTCAAGGCTCTGCGTTCTTTCTGTCTCATTTGTTATTAATGAAAGTTGCAAGTGCCACCTCCTTTCAGGAGCAGGTCTCAAATTAGCAGCAGCTTCACTTCCTTGCAGATAGAAACCAGGGAGTACTTATGCTGTTGGCATGCAATGAAGAGGAGCAAAATTGACTCAGGAATTAGACATCGTGATCTTCTTAGTATCAAAGGCAGGATGATAAAAGGAAAATTGTTGCTTTAAAAATCTCCCCAGAAGCTGGAAAAAGACTGGCAAGAACTGGCATCAGTTTTTCTGAGGCTATGTTGTCAGATAGTTCATTTGCCCTGCTCGTATGAAAGCTGATATTAACCTTCTGAAAATTCACTTCGTGATAACTGTCAGTGCATGTGTTTTTTAAAACAGAGATCTAGTTCTGTATTGAGAAATAAACACTATTAAAAAAATTGTATAAAAAATTAACATGAGGAGAGTGAAGAAAAGGCCTTTATTATAAGAATATATAATAAAAGGGCATGTGTTACATTCCTTGTGAATTCTTTCTTTTTGTCTCTTTTTGTCTGTTTTGCCTCTTTCTACCTCTGTAGCCTTCCATAATGCAACACAGTCACTCATTTTAGTTATTTTCTGGTAATATCTTCCTTGGTATATATCTTCCTTTGTATACGCAATTCTACACCACACCCACCTCAACCAGAAAAAAAAAAAAATAAAAATTCCAAATTCCAAAATATTCTCCAAAACAGTCTTAAAATAGAACATCTAGACAAGTATTACAGTTTTGTATTTACTGAAAATTTGATTTGCTAAGCAGTATTTCTGTTTCCAACCCTGACTCTACTCTTTGTTGTTACTCAAGTTCTCAAAAAAGTCAGGGTCTCCTGTTTTGTATAGTGCCTGATTTGACCCCTGAGCTCAGGACAATGTACTTCCAAGTGGGCTCTGACATTCTTCACACCAAATGAAATATTTTGATGCATAAACACTTACTGCTTCATCTGGTATTTTTTAAAGGTTTATAAATACTTTGGCTCTTCCCTAAACAAAAACATCTCTAGATCATTGTTGCTGCCATTAGCGCTCTGGTTACAAACCCATCTCCCCATGTCTGTATTTTTATCTGTCTGAATTTTTTTTTTTTGCAGGCATTATATGTACCATTACCACTTATGCTCAATAGAATATCTTTCTTTAAAACTATCAGCAAGTTTCTGGTTTGTTGTTGTTGATGAAATGTTAGAAGGAACAAGGAAATTTAAATTCCAGCGTTATTATTGCATAAACTTTATGCTTTTTATAGGATTTTTATTTTAATTTTATAAAACTGAAACAAACATTTCTGTATAAGAAGCAAAATCTGTAGCCTTGTTTCTCAGGGACAATAAATAATAAGTTTCTTATACAGGAGAGAAAAGGATTCAAGATTTAAAATGCCTCCAGAAACCTCTGTTCTGCTTACAAATTCAGCTCCTGCACTGCAGCTGTCTAATGAAAAATAATACATTTTGTAGGCACTTCTACCTCTGACAAAAATCCCTAATGGAAAAGAAGCAAATATCCACACAATCCTGCCTGCTGTCCATGTGTTTAAGTGAACATTCTTTACCTGCGGTAAGGTTCTCACAAGTCTTTGGTATTCACTGAGATAAACCACTCTTCCCCTCCCCAAATCTCCAAACTACTGGTTTGTTCATTTCAAATCCACAGCTCAAAAGCTTACAGCATGTGCTGGACCTTGTAGCTACTTCTCTTTTACATTACACCTGAAGGAAATCCAGAGTTTTACAGTTTCTCTCACATGTTGTGCTCCCAGTTTTCATTTTGATCAAGGATGTCAGGCATAGTAATTACATTGTTTTTCCCCTTTCTCTAGTCTTAAAAGCTTTGCATTGCTGAGACTTTGGCTATTCTATGAAAAATAAAAGTGGGAAAGTGCGCAGCTCATAGCCCATCCAGTTGTCATTCAGTTGATGAAACCTGTGAACATCAGTTGTGCAGCTTTGTTGTTTTCAGACACATTCTGTAGAATGACTGCATTTACTTAATTGTAAGTGCACTTTCTAAAGATTATTTTGAGAAAGAGACACATATAGAAACCTGAAATAACAGCAACTATATTAGAGAAAAATTAATGCCTTTTGCAAAGTTTGATCACAGATTAGCAAAAATATTGCTGAGTGGAGAAATTTGAAGTACTGAAAGTTTAGTTTGCATGAGAATAAAAATTCCAGTGGCTTACTCAAAATTCACTTGGTATATGATTCGGCAAGTCCTACCAAGTAAATAAATTAAATGTGAAATTCTACTGACACATCCTGAAACATAGTGTTGGAGTTCATGTACATATATATGAGAAATAGGTTGAAGAGATAAGGACAGAGTTCCACCCCTTGAAGAGCTGATCACTAAGGCACTGAGAAAACATGGTAGGAGGTTGGATTAGTCAGTAGATAATCTTTACAAACAAATACTTAACTGAATTTTTGGAGGCTCCTGATGGATGAGTTTTCCAGTTCTGTTCCCATACCACTGACATGTCTCAGTTCAGTTAATAAATAAATAAATAAAATTAGGATCTGGATGTTTCATACTGACTTTCTGGCTTTTCACAGCTTAGAAGCATATGGTTTTTTTCCTGAGAAAATTAAGTCTCAAGGATAGGACCTTGTGTACTAAGGATGAATACAGGAAATACAGGCTTGTTCTGGGGGTCCAGGAACAGCACAGGTCCCAAAGCTCAGACATAGCTATGGTTACTGAAATGTTATGGAAGTGCAGAAAATATAGACTCCCAGAATCATAGAATGGTTTGGTTTGAGATGGAAAGAACCCTAAACATCACCCAGTTCCAACCCCTCCACTATGGGCAGGGACACGTTCCACTAGACCAGGTTGCTCATCCAACCTGGCCTTGGACACTTCCAAAGGGGCAGTCTCTAAAACTTCTCTGGGCAACCTGGGCCAGTGTCTCACCACCCTCACAGCAAATAATTTCTTCCTCAGATCTGATCCGAATCTCCCCTCTTCCAGTTTAAAGTCATTACCTTTTGTCTTATCACTAACTGCCCTTGTAAAAAGTCCCTCCCCAGCTTTCTTGTTGGCCCCACCAGATACTCAAAGGCTTTTATAAGGTCTCTCTAGAGCCTTCTCTCCTCCAGGCTGAATAACCCCAGATGTCTTGTCTTCATAGGACAGGTGTTCCATCACTCTGATCATCTTTGTGGCCCTTCTCTGAGCTCAATCCAACTCGTCTACGCCCTTTTTATGTTGGGGGCCCCAGAGCTGAACGCAGTACTCCACATGTGGTCTCACCAGAGCAGAGTAGAGAGGGTGGATCACCTCCCTCAACCTGCTGGTCTTGTTTCTTTTGATGCAGCCCAGGATATGGTTTGTTTTCTGGTCTGCAAGTGCACATTGCCAGGTCCTGTTGAGCTTCTCATCAACACTCCCAAGTGCTCCTCCTCAGGGCTGGTCTCAGTCCATTCTCCGCCCAGCTTGTATTTATGCTTGGGATTACCCTGACCCAACAAGTGCAGGACCCTATACTTGGCCTTGCACTTGGTCTTGTTGAATTTAATGAGATTCACATGGGCTCACCTTTCAAGCCTGTCAAGATCCCTCTGGATGACATCCCTTCCCTCCATTGTGTTGATTGCATGACACAGCTTGGTGTTGTCAGCAAACTTGCTGAGGGTGCACTCAATCCCACTGTTCTTGTCACTGACAGTAATCAGTGTTAAACAGTGTCAATCCCAATACCAACCCTTGAGGACTGCCATGTATCAGTGATCTTGGACAGCAAGCCATTGACCACAATTCTTAGAATGCAATCACTAGAAGTAAAGGAGCAAGAAGGCTCCACAGAAGTTTGATTAAGCTCCAGATATCACCAATGTGGGCAGTAGTCAAAATATTCTGTCAGCTTGATTACTCACAAACAGAAGTTGTTTGAGTTTAAAGAAGAAACTTTGAACATATTCACCAAAGGCCACACCAAAAGGTACAAATTTGTATTGGGAGGCACTAGGGTTTCTTTAATAGATCCTAGGTTTCATGTCTGGAATGATACCTTTTCCATGACCTACAGATATATGAAATGTGAAGTTCATAAAATATCAAATGGACTATATTGGTGTGGGACAGTAGAAAAACACAAAAAGAAGAAAAAAAAACAAAGGAAGAAATCCTTAACAAAATACTTTACTAGAGCTAGAAAACTTACAATTTCTTTAATTAATCCATAAGTCAGGAGTTAATTGATCTATTCTTTTTTAGAGTCTATGTAATTTTTGTACCATAATAATAACTTTATTCACATGCAGTATAAGAAGCAATAGGCTTTAAAACAAAAGCAGCAAGGCAGTTCTTAAAGAGAGATCTTTCTGCTTTCCATCCTAGATGTCCAAACAGGAAATTACTGGTATTTTAGGAACAGGGCTGTGACAAATTCACTTTGATCCTAGTTCTTGATATACAGATGTAGCAGTTTAACATGGCTGGCAGCCAAACACTACACAGCTGCTTGTTCACTTCCCCCCCTATCCCAGGCAGTAGGGGAGAAAATTGGAGGGGTAAGGTAAGGAGACACATAGGTTGATATAAGAACAATAATAATATAAAAGGAACAACAATTGAAATAAAATAAAACTTAAAATAATAATGACAACAATAATGATAATAATTGCAGAATATACGAGTGATGCACAATGCAATTGCTCACCAATTGGATCAACGTCCAGCCTGTTCCTGAATAATGATCCCAGAGGAGTGAAAATCCCAAACCCAAAACCACTATCCCAGAAGAGAGAGAGAGAATATTCTGGTCAACCCTCAATTATATACTAAACGTTGTTATATGATATGGAATATCCCATTGATATATCCAAGAGCCAGCTTGGTCTGTTAATCTTACCATGCCCCCCTAGTTTCTTCTGCTCCTGCAGACTAACAAAACATGGGAAGTTGGAACGTTCTTGATGTTCTTAGCTACAACTAAAAACATCAGTATATTATCAACATTTGTCTACTGAATCCCATATTGAAACAAAACAGAGCACTACTTTAGTTACCAAGAAGAAAATTAACTCTATCCTAGCTGCAAGCAGGACAATAGTACAGCTGGATGTAAAAGGGATTAAATGAAGACTTGCTTAAGTGAACTAGTAATATGAAACAAACAAAACCCTTGTCCTCTTTGTTTTGGTTGTAGGACTGGATCCTGAAGCATTTCCAGTGCTTGCTTCAAAATACTCACCAGAGGCAGCCTGTCATCACATCAGCACAGTCTTGAGAAATTATATTTCCTTACTTTGCAGATCACTCCACATCACTCTCCAAAAAGTGGGATCTCCTTCCTACTGTTTATATAGAATAAACCTAAGAACATAAATATAAGATATAAACAAGAATATAAGATACTTAGATCATTTTGAGAAGAGGTGTATAGGCATCTTTGATGAGGGAATTGTTTAATCAATAACATTAAATACTCCCTTCAGCAAAAGGGAGCTGAGCCCCTTGAGAAGTTTTCCTAGCAGGGAGTTCACTATTAGACTTAATTTATACTATGGACATGTGAATTACATTTTTTTTCCCTCCTAGTTGGATAATAAGGCAATAAAGCTTTTTGGTGTGTTAATGTGTCAGACTGGAATGTGTTGAACTGGGTGATGGGGATGATTTAATAAGATATTTTCTAATAGTGAAGTTGGGCTGCCTGAAACCAATGATTTGAAAACACAGTAAAGGCAATGGATCATTAATGATGATGGAATGATGTAACTGAACTGATTGAATAGGGTTTTGTGAGGGATGATAATATAGAGGTCTAATTTATACAGATTTGATTTTTGAGTTCTTAGAGAGTATCTTCATTTTCAGGAGATGTTCTCATGAATTTTTTCAAGATCTTGTTTACCATATTTTTGTAAAACACTAAGGTATTATGCACAGCCATCTAGCAAAATATTGCTTTGCAAAACAGAACATTAATTCTAGTCAAAAATTATGTTAATTATGAGTACTGATTGCTTTTGAAATACATCTAAATCTTTTTCTAATTGCTTCGTTCAGTTAGTCAAAATAAATATATGTCAGGTTGCATGAGCATAATGTCAGTTTAATCCAACTGTCATTTGGTCACTTAAATAATTCTACTTTTAATTTAACAAGTTATTTTACTTAAGTTTACTGCATTACTCCCTTTAGTAACTCTTTTCAACTGACAAGGAATAGGACTGGCAAGTGTTATACATATATATAAACCATGCAGAGCAGTTGCTTTCTAGCCTGTTTCTTATGCCAGTTCTATTGCAAGGAAAGGAAGTGTTACCATTATGAAGTTATGCCAAAAAACCCCTTTAAAATGTACTTTTTATGATGTTTGTCAGCTTTTTCCTCCCACAGTGTAACAATATTTTCTAGAGAAAAAATATAGAGCCCTATGTATTTTTTCCTTTAGCAATATTAGGAGACATTACATAGAACTGTCCTGCTGAGGAAATTCAACCTGGCTCCAGGGGAGCAGCCTGAAAGCACAGGAATGGCACCAGGGAGCCATCAGCTATTTTTCTTTCTACGTGAACAACAGCAGCTTTCCAACCCGATCCTAACCAGGTGGGGAGTGTAGAAAGGAAACAAAGCTGCTAGCAAACCACACAGTCATACAGCTCCTCAGGAAAAAAAAAAAAAAAAAAAAAAAAAAAAAAAGGTACTTTTGCAGCTGGAGGAAGGCATGCTTCCTAGTTGTTTTTTAACAGACAGAATTTGCAGCCTAACCTTGCTATCTCTGCCTATTCAACAGCATGAATATCAGCATTAAGGTATAAGTCTTATTTTTCAGGAAATGCTATTTGTTTGATGGTTTTACTGTCATATATACTCATGCTTCATCAAACAGATACTGATAATTAGTATAAAAAACAATGCCAATATCTAAATAAAGAATTTAAAAATAGATTTAAAATTCTGTCATTTAAAGGGTCAAACACTCCCAGGACCTGATTAGAAATGAAGAAGGTGATTTCAGTT
This sequence comes from Caprimulgus europaeus, assembly GCA_907165065.1. Next base: position 8,617,647 of record OU015527.1, read on the forward strand.
TTTTGATGTGACTCTTAACTAACCTGAATGCAGCACTTTAAAACATTACTGCATTTAAAAATAACTGTTATCTCCAAGCAGAAACCAGATAACTCACTCAGAAGCTAGTGGACCATATGGCAATGGCTAAGTCAGCCCAGAAACCTTAACGTGGTTGTTAAAACTTCTGATCTAGGTGGAAAGAAAGCCAAGAACAAGATGATCTGATGGCCCAGAGATATAAACTTCAAAGAAGACTTGATACATAAAAAGTTTCTTAAAGACAGATGCAGAAGATGAGCATTTACGATGTAAAATTTAGAAAGTAAGTCCTGAAAATGAACTTCAGATTAGACCTTTATCTTTTTCAGTGATTGTGGGAAGTTGCTTGTGAAATACTGGTGAAGTGAGGGAAGTTTTTGTAAGAGGAATATCTGAGGGAAAGAAAATTTAGTAAATAACACACATGCTTAGAGAACTGAATTTTAGACTGCTTTTCCTTGGCAAATATAGTATTTCATACAATCACATCAAATGAGACAGCAAAAGCTCAACAAACAAAAACATGTACCACAATGTAAAATGATACTTTACTATTCTAATAAAATACATGAAATCTGATGTTGTTTTACAAAAGCCAGGAAAAAAAGAGAAAAGAATGCCTTTCCCTTCTCTCTGCATTTCTGGATACAAAATTACAAATTCCTCAGGATATTTTGCATTGAATATCTCAAGTTCACAAGAATTTCTGTTGAGTTAAACAAATAAAGTATTTCTACTTATTAAATAGACAAAATAAACTTGTTAAGACTCTCTTAATTATTAGATGTTGCCTTTGGAATTAGATGATTCTTTGGCATATCCAGACATTTTGAAAGAAAAAACAGTAAAACTAAACTACTAAATCTTTTAATATTAAAAACTGAGTAAACAGGAAAATTATTAAAGGACACAAATATTAAAGCATAAAAAAGAACATACTAAAAGCCCATGTTTAGGCATCAATGAAGCTGTATGTTGACAAATGACATGCTATATTACAATTTACAAAAGTTAGATAAAGGTCATTAAACTAGTCACCTTTGGGGTAGTCTGAACTTGTTGAAAAAAATACTAATAAATCAACATGGAAAGTACTATGAAAACAGCAAATATATTCATAATGGCAGCTATAAGTACAGAAATGCAAATAGAAGTGTTAATAATATAGCTAGTAAAAGATAGACGTGTTTATCTGAGCACCAATAATGTAGTTTATTGAGCACAAAGTGTGAAATGTTATGGGGGAGCTTATAATATGAAATATGATTAATCAACACACAGTAGGAAAAGCTTCTGCTGTGTAAAAGTCTCCAGTAAAGCATTGTATAAAGTGTGGTAAAAATACAAATAAATAGAGTTGAATTCAGATTGCTAGTGTACGGGAAGTTAAATAAAGACAAAGTAGAAGATGGTTAATAAACACAGATCAAAGCAAAATTACTGATTTATTGATGAAAATCATCTTAGCAAGAAGACTAAAACAACTATGACAAAGAAAACTGATATTTAGCATAACTGACTCTTTAATACGGTTTTTTACTACTAGAATGTAAGACATGCACCCTACCAGAGAAAATAGATTACTCTTAAACCATGTATCTGTGGCTCAGAAAAGGTGCTGCTTAAAAGAAAAAAATTGAGTAATCTGAATCCCTTTTACTTTACCATCTGTATATGGCACTGCAGAGAGATTTAGATGCATATCTAATAATCTGTATAATCCCATTGTATCGAGTATGACTATACATAAGTTACATGTGCATTGTAGCCTATTTAAAAATATATATCTACTATTTAAAGTAGACTATTTGTATCAGAAACTTTGCCAACACTATTACATGAATTGCGGTATCTGTTTCACAAGTTTTGAGGGATGCAAACAAATAAGCCCAAAAATACTTATTTTTAATCATCTCACTGATTTTAGTGGAAGAATTACTGTGCCTATACTGCAGATCATATGTAAGTAACCAACAACCTATTTTAAATAAAATTTAACTCAAATCACAGCTTTATAACACAGGAGTAGTCTCTTTGCTTTCAGTGGGAGGGGAAGCCTGAGAGCCTGACTGTGCTTCCACATCTGGAACAGCCTAAGATTGGACTTGGACAGAGAATTGTGCAAGCGAGTTCACCTCTGGAAACTTCAGAACTTCCATCGACACAACAGTAATTGCTGCAATTCGAGGAACTCATCAGCATCCAGTTCATCAGTGTGCAATTATGAAGCTGTTGGATGCCATATTATGTAGTGAGGCATGACTTACAAAGAGCTTAGAGACTTTATTTTCTGGCTTACCTGAGGAGACAGAACTGCAAGCCATTAAACCTGAATGACTGAGCATGGGCATGGAAATGCTGTACAAGAATGTGGTACCTAAAGATCTGTGGAAACACTTGAATTCAGCTTCTTGATGGGTGTGGAATTGCAAAACAAAACTTTTCCAAATGCAAACCAAAAAAATTTAAATGTTAATGCCACCCTATCAATAGAGGGAAAATTACTGTTACTGATCACAGCTTTCTGGTGTTTTTGAAGTGAGAAAGTGTCAAAGGGGCTTTTATAGCTACAAGGGGGAAAGAATGAAAAAGGCAAATTTACATTTAATCAGATACAGCCACTTGAAAGAAGGAAATCAGAGCAATTCTAAAATTTATGGGAAAAAAAATGTACTGGAGAGAAGAATCTGGCTCTAAACTTCAAGTACTTTCTGGAAAGCTGAAGAGGGAACAGCAGAAGTGCTTCGTCTGTGAACAGAAAAACAGTAAGGGCAGGAGATGCTACCAACTTTGACTTAAACAAGCTTAAAAGTGTTATTCAGCAGGGTAAGGTTCAAAACCTTAGACTCCTTGTAACATTGGAGAGTTATAGGCAACAGGCTTACATCAAATATTTATTTACTTTTTCTAATAGAGAAGGGATAGAATTTATATAAGTAAGATTTATGTTTGGATAACTTAGGGTGGGATGACACAGTGGTGTAATCTATACACTAGTATACAAAAAAGGTCAAGGGCATAGCTCAGTTACTACCATGCACTTGTATATTTTGTTAAATCGTTGATGTGGTTTCTGATGCAGCTTTGCTCTGTGCCAGCCAGCACTCTCCACAACACTTCCTGGGCACAGCACAGGGTAGGCCCATTGGATGGTATGAACACGGGCATGTTTTGGGAGAAAAGAAAATTTAATTATATGGATGAGACCTGTGGCACTTGTCCTTTACGAACTGAAAAAAAACGTCTTGACCTGTTTTATTTATTCGTACAGGTGCAGCCAGTAAATCCCACTTACAGAGAATTAATGTTCTCTAAGAACTAAATACAATGAACCCTGCTTTCCGAAGGACAGAGGTACTGTGGCTGATTGATTTTCATGTCTAAGCAGTTGCATAGTGCTACTGAAGTTTTACTCTTGGGTCATGCAATTATAAGATCCCCTTTTCTGTCATCTCCAACGATACACGAACTCAGCTTTCTTCACAGCTAAGGTATTTGCAGTCCATCTTCTCTTATGTCCTTCCTTTTTCTATAAAACTTAAAAAAATATAGTAACATGTAAGACCTCTACTTATCTGTAAAATTAGGCAGAATCAGAAGTTATTATTGTAGAGCAGCTACTGATAAACAGACAGTGGTTAATAATTACTACGAAACTAAACCAAATATTAAAAAGCAGAAATAGGAAAATAGGGAAGAATATAGTATATATTTTTGCTTTGACAATATAATAATATAATATCTGCTTGTCACCTCTCTGAAATCCATGTTGATAAACTTACTTCATAATAGCTAGTAAATGTTTGGAAGTTATTATCTCGAAACTCATTTTCAGATTCTTAAGTCACTTCAATAGCCATATAGTCTTTCCGGAATATTTATGAAAAACAACCACAAGAATTATTTAAAAACAGCAGTACATATCAACACTACAGTTAAATTACATCTGAATGAATTTATTTGAATCCTAACTAATGATCATTTGTATAAGGACATTTTAGGTACCTTTCAGGCTACTTTTCCATCAATTATGCCAGTTAGACTGGAGGATTTTAAGACTTAACTTCAGTGGACTTACATTTATTTTACATGCATATGAGAATATGCCCTTCTGAGTTTGCAGAAAGGACAAAAAAATTCAAAGTATATCTTTTTACTTATCCTTTTTCATGTGATTTATAACAGTCACACCAGTATTTTAAGTATTATTAGCCAAGACTTTTAGAATAGCATACTATTACATTATTTTCCAAGAAAGTATGATATTTTTTCTTTCTGTTTTATTAAGCAGGTCATATGGTCCATATTAATTTAAGCACTCACTTCTGCAAGCTGAATGATTGTGAAGGTTGGTGCAAATAGAGTGAATACAATTAAATATTTGTGCATTGATAGATTTTATTTGTTCACACAGGCACATTAATAACATGAAAAAATGTGGATCTTCAGAAGCACTTTGTGTTACAGAGTTTTTTAATTACAGATGGTCTTTCAAGTCTTCAGTTTTAAAAATCCTGGCCCTGAGACAGTACTTTTAAAATCATCATCAAAGCATGATCCATGGATGTGTGCAATAGCGCTCTCAGCTGCTGAGGTACTATGTGACTGCATGAATTCTATGCACAGGGACACAGCTTATCCAGGACTTGTCAGTGTTAGGATGTTGGACTCAATGGTCTTAAAGGTCTCTTCCAATGTAGGCAATTCTGTGATTCTGTAACAAAAAAACTAAATGGAAGAGTTACCATAACAAGTCAGTTAACCGCTGGATGAAGCATGCATTTGGGATTGCACATAATTTGTTTTTAACCTCCACTCCAATAGCACCCTATTGTTAGCTTTAGAAGAAGGTTACTATTTACTCAAGTGCATTTTCACAGAATTAAATAAACAATGGGATAGAAATAAATTTTCTTTTAAAAAACAAGGAATGCTTGTATTTGATAGTGCAATGTTTTACTAATAAACTAAATCTGTAGTTACAGAAAGTGTAGCTCTTTCTTTAAGAGTTGACTAGTTACATTTTCTTTCAGAGGTGCTGAAAAAGGCCAGCTTTGATGTAAAATGTACCTGTAGTTCTCCATAAGGCTGCAAAATACTATGGCAATACTACAGGCAGAAGAACGATTAATATGAGCAGATGTTATTACGTTGGCTGATACGGTGATCAAATGGCTGAATTAAGTGACAAATTGTTCTTTATTTTTTCACCCTGTTGTGATTGTTGCAAACATAGAAACATGTCTTCTTTCTTGTTCTGGAAGAGGCAGAGATAGACTCATTGAGCCTCTTTCTGACCTCTAGGAGAAAATGGATTAGGCTTATATCTTCAATCACAATTTAATACATGTAATGCTTCCTGCATTCTTTGTATGAGACAGGGTCTTTGTAGGACCTATAATACTTCTTTCCTTGTTTCTCATTCCAGAAATGTAGAGGACTTTGAATATAGACTGTAACTCTTTAAACAGAAAGGTGTAGATCAGCACCTATAGGATTAATACGGGGATTTAAGGTCTACAGTAATACTGTTGGCCACATATTCTATTTACTTGTATCACATGAATGAAATATAATTAAGATAAGCATTATATTTACCACTATTTGATATTCTGTGTATTTGAAGAATTAGTTTTGAGATAAACCTAAACTGTGACCAGGGCTGCCAAGCTTTGAACAGAGAAGTAAAAAGAAATCTCATATTTTCTAACCTTGCACAAGAATTAGTCATTCTCTAAGCTCTTGATGTGAGTTGGCATAGGTAGATGATATCAAATAGAATATTATTTACATACAACATGAAATTTTAGAAAGGTAATCTCTGCAAGAAGGTGTCTGTATGTATACACATAAGCATGAAGTTTAATTTTACATGCAAGAATAAAACTGATTCAACAGTAAATGTACTAAATCCTCAGTATACATATATAAACGCTTGGCACATTCTGAGAAGAATTTTTCAATTCTTTATAAAAGATCTAATAAAGTCAGGTGTTTTCGTCATTATAATTTTTAAAACTGGGTAGCACAAACTATGTTGTAAGAATAAGAGTCAGAACCATTACAGAAAAAAAGCTTAATCTCCTCTTGTTCACTTCTGGGGTCACTGTGAAACAACTGCAATCCAGCTCTTGGCCCTCCTGGTAGTTTTCAGGCCACACGGAAGCTCTGCTGAACTGAGAAAATTCAGAGACAGTCTAGTAATCACTGTTAAATTAAATAGTATTTATCATTATATTCACATGCACAGGACACCATATAGGATCTATAATTCTTCACTTTTGTTGCACCTCTGTTGCATACAGACTTCAAAAAGCAGCATCTTCTTAACTGTGTGCTAAATCTAAAACATATGCATTCACTGTCTCTTTTTTAAAGTGGATTTTGGGCCTATAACACATAAATACAATAATTTTTATTATAGAGGAAGAGTAAAGCATTCTGAATTGTTTTAACTGAAATTAAAACTAAAAAGATAGCATAGGGTATTAGTACTATTTTTTGTGTATGGCTTCTTTATCAAAGCTTTGTAATAATGCTAGACCTTCAAGCATTTTTAAGTCCTATATGGTGGTCACATTTTCTGTTACTTAGATAAAATAAAATATTTTTTTAAAATTAACTACCTCATGAATACAGCTGGAGTTACACATAAGAAAATATTTACTTTTAAATGGCAAAAAGAGGAAAGTGAAGAACACACTAATCTTTTAATTGTAGCACTCGTTCTGATGGTTTCCCTATTAACTTAGGAAAAGTCACTAGCAAAATCACTATCAGTCTTCTTCCCTGTGTTTCACCCCTTTTTCAACAATAAGTATTTCTTATGTTTGAAATTTGAATTTTTGACATTTTTGTTTCTGAAACATAACTCACAGTACAAACATCCTCTAAAACCAGTATCTGATAAATATATAATTTCAAGCAAACAAACCCAAGAAAATTAAAATGATAAAATTTTGAAGAGAAATATCAATAGAACAAAACATAGTCTTGTACATATTTTGATAATATTATGGTAACTTCTCACTAAAAAGTACATACATCAAACCCCTTTACTTTTTGCAAGTTTTGTTTCTGAAGGGCTGATGTTTTGGGGTTTTTTAAGAAAAATTGTATTTTTTGTTTGTCTCTGACTTTTCTTCCTAGATACTTGTTAATCAAATAACTTAGGATAATGCTGATAACTAACTGCTGTTCCTATACTATTAGACATGTTCTTCAAGTTTTTATTGAATATTCTGTTTTTCAGAATATTTCTATTTTTATTTTTGATCAGTGGGAGAATCTGAGGATGAAAGTTGATTAATCTTTTAGTCAATGAACTACATGGCAGGCTCATTCCAGAACTGACTTTTTTTCTTATTAGTGTAAATAAAAATAAAAATAGAAATAAAAATCTACTGCAATCAAAAGGGTATCAATGAAGAAAAATTTATGTGGTTTAAAGGAATTTGGAACTGAGACCTTATAGTGTAGAACCAATAGCCTGTTACAGTAATGCTGTTATTTAATGCCTTTGAATTAGGTATGGGTTTTGTTACCTTTCAGCCTTTATGATAGATCCAGATGCCTCCTATGTGATGTATGAAATCTATTGCAAAAGTAATAGCATGTTCTTGGTGTACAGGAGAAAAGCTTGAAGTACCACATATGACCTACTGGTAGCACAGACTGACATTTTTGTTCTCCAGCTTCTGAAAACAAATCCGGTAACTTCCCAAATCAGTTTCATGAAGACTTGAGTGTTCAGAATCTGCTCAATTTTGCTGCCACTTTCAGGGATAAAAATCATATCAGTGATGATAGTAGTGCAAAAATACTATAAACTGTACAATAAGTGAAAAGTCTAATCTGTTACATTAACATGAAGAAAAATAATACAGCTGTTTGTTATTTATAATGGCATTTTTTAATATTACATTTTAGCTTTATGCAGACAAATTTACATCTATTAATATTTTCATACAATATTGCACTCTACTCTGGAAATGTTCCATCAGTCTTTTTCTCCTTTCTCTTCACTACTTTGCAACCACATTTATTTACTATGTAAAATTAAATCTATTATCCCATAAATGAACTTATTTAAAGAATACTTAAAGTCTATCCCATTTCTTCTCAAAAGTCTTTGAGACTGAGTGCTATTTTACTGAGGAAACAATTTATTGTTATTTAATAAATAAGTCAGATAAGGAAATTGGATCAGAAACAGAGCAGTCTGATATGACTTCAAAACAAAACTGTTCCAGTTTTGGCAGCAAACAGAATGAGGAGAGGAAACAAAACAAAACAAAACAAAACAAAACAAACAAAACAAAACAAAACAAAACAAAACAAAACTACTACAACAAATAATTTATTATGGTCTTAATCGTAACAAACATAATTGCCTACCACAGATCATGTTTTGAATTATTATATACTCCAGACTGGGGACTTAGTTGTGCTCTGAAGGTCATTTTTGAAATTGCAATCTAGTCTAAAATATTCTCAGCTTCATAATTTTTTGCAGAATTATGAGTAAAAGAAATTCCAGCATATACAATAAACTCATGTTCATAGGTTAATGTAATGCAGTTTTGTCTGGATCATTGTTAATACTATAAAGAGTTTTTTTAGCAATATAACAATTTATGAGTATTTTAGTTAATATTTTCAATTTTCTTTCAGTTAAATTATTCTAGAATCAAAATGTCATTTCAAATCATTCTGTGAGAAGAAGAATTTGGCAACTCCAAAATACAGACACTGGGTTGACATTGTTTCAAGTCACTGAGATGAAACTTGGAAATAGAAAATTACCTTTGGTAACTCGGAGAAGAGTTATTCTCTGTAATAGTCCTCCTGAGACCTGTTGACCTTCGGGGTACTGTGTTTTCCTAACTTCTTTTGCTTGACATTTAGTTGATTTATTAGATTGTATTAAGAAATTGTTTTGTTTAAGTTCTCATTAATAATTGGATTGCAGTTTATTGAATATTTATTCCTCCAAGGCATAATAATGAAAGTTATGATGAAGGTACTTTTAAAATCAAGATGCTTATAAGGGTATTTTTAGTATTGCAATTAGAGTAGCTAACTGTAATTGCAACAGCAATCAACTATTTTCTTTTTTTTTTTTTTTTCCACCCTGTCAGGAAAAGAGCATTGCTACAGTTCAGATGTAAGAAAAGAAGTTCATCAAAACATATACAATTTATTTCCATGTGCATACCTCAAATTCATAAGAAATTATTGATCTGAAACATGCCATTAAAGCAAGCTTAACAAACAATCAAACTAAATACACTTCTATTTTTCAACTGTAACATTTTATTGTGGTTCACAGATTTTATGACCACAAGAGATTAAAATTGACTCTTGTCTAAAATCAGGTACAGGTATTTCTATACACGTATTTCCTGTATAGAAATAGAATATCTTTCAGAAAGAAAAAAATAAATTCAATATGGATTCAAAAATATTCAGCAATCTAGGATGCATTATAGTTTTGATGGACTATTAAAATGGTAGCTACCGCTGTCAAAATGTGTAATTTATTTCTAACCTATGTTCATATGGCTTCAAGTTTTTGTCATCAGATATTTTTACACTTAGAAAATGCATCATATTCTTATGTTTTCCTCCAGATTAGTCATAAAATATACTTAAAAAAATTTACTATCCAGATCTTTTGAACCTTATTAGTATCAATATAACCCTCCGATGGCAATTTCTCACAGAATTTCGAAACCTATGGCTTACATCATGAGACAAAGCTTCAACTTCATAAAAAAATCTTCAATTAGTTTGCTAAAATCTCTTCACAAAACATTTGTTTTTATTAGGTGTTTGTTCTATAACTTGCTTTATATTCTTTATTAATTATATTCCAAATCAAAACAGAGGTGCAATCAAATATCAATTCTTTTGACTGAAATAATCCTTTTGTTGTTATCTCTTTATGATTTAATTATTCCAACATGTTCATCATCTCTGATTGAAATATGCTACACTATGGATAGCAGAAATCATAGCATTGAAGGTTAACCAGCACGATATATTCTGAAAGATTATATTCTTTTAAATAATTGTTTGACAACATTTTTTTTTCTGCTGTCATGGTAACACTTTCTGAAAATATGGGATATGAAGCATCAAGAAGAGGAAAGATGGATGTTTATTTTCAACTTATGCCAAAAATAGTGGCCCATTTTGTCCACTTTGCTGATAGTAAGTCACATGTATCAGACATCAAATCAGCTGATTGTTGTCTGTCTAGTACTCTCTTGTAATTTCAGTTAGATTCTTCACAGTTATTTTCAGCTGTCTGAAAACAGAAGCAACCATATTCTTGTATTTATCACATCTTTACACTATCACATGATCACGAGAAAAATTTAAGTAATGTTGCATCTACCTCTACCATTCCAGAATCTATTTGTTAATGACAGCATAGTAGAATGATTCATATGGGCTATTCTCCAGAAAATGCATGACATACACCTTTTATTGGCTTCAGCTCTTCTCATTAAAAAAAAGTAAGATAAGCTGAAGACAAGATGAAACTCAAGTACTTAACATCTCATCAAACTGAGTGGAATAACAGGAAAACTGCTGAGAAACCAGCAGCCAGTGGTCTGTGAAAATATTCTGCAGTACTAAACAAAACCTGCCATGTTATGACAGTCACAGATCCACTATCTCAGGAAAACATCAGCGTACAATGATTGGGTCAAATAAAGGAGCTTACAGCTGGACTTGAACTGACAAATGTGTGCAAGAGGGATGGTTTTATTTTCAATTGGACTTCCAAAAAAAAAAAAAAATCAAGCACAAACTGTACCTCTAGAACTATGATTTGCTCACCTCAGTGACCATATTTTATTTCAATTCATTTCTCAGGAGGAGAAAGGATTAAGGAAGAAAAATAAACTTAAATTATGTTTGAATTGCTTCAGGATCATGCCTTGTGTAAACTTCATCCAGATAATCACTGAGAATAAATGTCTCAGAAGAATAAACTATGTAATATTGGTTTCTGTCAAAACTCGAGATAATTTACAGTAAGAGATTTAAAGATTTTCTATAACCAGTAAAGAGATTGTTAACACTAGGAAGGCCAAGAAAATCTGTTAAATTCTGTTTGTTTTAAAGTTGATGCACTGAATCTTTCTAATTACACAAAACTGTTCAGGTGCAAAATGTTCATTTACCTTACAATTTGAAAAACTGATATCCCATAGATAAAAAAAAATAAGCTTTCTTATTTTCAAAATAACTGGATGTTATTTCTGTTCAGATAATATTTTCCACTGCTGCAGTCACCTACTGAGAGACATTGAAAACACCAGTCTAATGGTATCAGGTTTTCATAATCTTTAATTACTTTATGAATCTTCGTGTTTTGGTGTTTGATGAGGTTTTGATGTTCATTTCATGGAATATCAAAAAAAAGATATTTAATTCTTCCTTGTAAAAAGGGTATTTTTCCTTCAAAGGAAATTTTTTTTGGTTTGTTGTTCAAGCTCTTCAATTAAAGGCTCAAAGTTATCTGAGTGATTCAGGTTAACCAGCAGATATTTTGGTACTTATTTGGTACTTATCAAAATATTTTAGACCTTTTATTTCTTTTGATAATTTCCCTATGTAGCTGTCCGGACATTACAAATTATCACTTAAATGACAAGGGTCCATTAGTCAAGATGATAGTTCCTGGAGACAGTAGGAAGAAAATCCTGGAATAATTTTATCTAATGCTTATTTTTCCACCTTAAAAAATATAATTAAAGCTGTTGGCTCTCATAACTTCATAAAACAAACTGGAATGTAACAAAGTTAGCATAAATTTGTTAATCATATTTGCTTTGAAGACTTTCTCTTTTGACCTAGGAACAGGTTGATAGTTTGTTGGTAAACAGCTGGCACAGTATGAAAGATTTTTAAACTTCCTTATAAATTGATATAGATTCTTTACCTATTAATTTGTATCACCTGAATTACATCTGGTTAAAATGCCATGCATATAATTTTTACAGACTGCACAAATTACTCTTCTAAATTTACATCAAATCATCATGAGCTATTATCTATTATTCTGCTACCATACTGATAGAGTTATTACAGTTTAACCTTGGCCTAGATTACTAGTGAAAGATTTATTCCAATATACAACCAAAATGCTTCTGACACAGCAGTAGACTTTTTTTCTTTTCTTTTTGGTAAGCTTATTATTAATTATGAGTAACAGTCTATACAGATAACATTACCATGTCCATAATACTATGCTATGGCAAATAAGCATGTGCTTAACAAGGTAAGTTTCTTCAGATCTAGTTTTATTGATTTTTTATATTTTTTTTTTCGGAAATGTTAAATGACCCTCAAATCTTCAGGCAGTAAGTAGGTGTGTTGTATTCATAAAAGAAATAGATTTCTTCCTAAAACCTTGATAGTTTCTTAGGAAACTGAAGATTAACTCCTGTCAATCAAGCATGGTAAAATCTCCCAGGCTGTCAGCTGTGTCACTGTTCAAAAGTAAAATTGAGGGTTATGAAGCTCCTGGAAGTATTACAGTCCAGAGTGTCAAATGTCCTCTCATGGGGGTCTTAGATGTGCTAATGAGGAGAAGGGATAGATTTAATCCCCGCAGGATATTCTACATAAGGGCAGCAGAAGAAAGAGCTGCTGCCTGTCACATCACACTGTGATCAGCATGAGAAAAGTCTGATGCAGGTGAAGTACTTCACCATTCACTCTTGGCTACAGCTCATTATGAAATCCATGCTATGTTCAAATAATGTATGTCACTCCATCCTGTTTATACCCAGAGGACAATAAATGCTTTTTTTATTGAGTTCCTCATCTCACTCTCTGTTTGACTGCTGGTAATATCCAAGGAAATGTGGCTCAGGTACATGTGTTTTTTACAATGCACATGATGAGTTCAATCAAGTTACCTGGAAAAATAATTTTTCTGTTCACTTACCGTACTTTTTTTCGGGGTGAAAATATGTCCTTGATTTTCCTGAAAGTTTTAGAAGAAGAAAAAAAAAAAATCAAAACACCTGAAATACGTGGATTTGTTTGGTGACAAAGTTGGTCTGTACTTAACTGGATATGTTCAGTAAAGTTCACTGGCACCCTTTGTCAACAGTTATTTGAAAGAAACATTGGTTCAGCATATACTCAATTTCTCAATGTCAATAAGAAAGAAATCTCATGTCTTGAGGTCTCACATAACTTAAGCAACAGTGATTCATTGGTTTCTTCATAAATATGTCATATTGGAGAAAACTGTCTCTGCTTGCATATGTAATACATACCTGTACCCATGCATACAAACAAATATAGATATACACACGGTGTGTGAACTCTTACTACGGTTGTCAAAAGATGCAAAGGATGAACAATCTCATATGAATATTGTTCTTAAATGAAGATGATAACTACACACGCCTTACTCCAATCTAACGAGGTGACATGAATGCACTGCTGGGTTTTTTGGTTTGTTTTTTTTTTTTTCAAGAAAGCCAACAGGTGTCATCCACTTTTCATTTGGAGCCAATCCTAGCTTTGATTTTGTATATGCATATTTTCAAGTTTGGTCCTTATTAAAATTAGAAACCTAAGACTGGGAAGGATCTCTCTCCCAAGTCTGTTCTTATATTACAGTCAATTTTATATATCTTTTTCTTTTTTTTTTTTTTTTTGGCAGAAACTAATTAAAAATTGCATCTTAAAATACAGTAGTATCTTGTTGCTTTTCTTCATTAAGGAACTAGTCTAGACTCATCCTCATTGATATTTTTTCAACTCAAATTTATTCTGAGCCATTTAGTATTCATTTGCTTTTTAATAACAATTCCTTCTTTGAGTTTGCTTACTTTAAGAAACAAATATTTTAGTCTACTTTATAAGAGAGCATGATAAATGGAATAAAAATACAGGTAACTTTTCTATATTGTAGAATCATAGAATGACTGGGGTTGAAAAGGAACTTAAAGATCACTTAGTTCCAACCCCTCTGCTGTGGACAGGGTTGTCATCCACTAAATCAGGCTGCCCAGAGCCTCATCCAACCTGGCCTTGTGTTCACATGTGAAAAGATGCTTCCATTTCATAGACTGATTATTAATAGAGTTGTACTGTGCCTGACAAATGCTACAGGTAGGTTAGCCATTCTGCTGGTGGTTCAGTGTTCCGTGACCAACAAGTCATTTTTCTTTCCTCATTAGCTGGGTCCAACCAATGACCACCACTCTTTGTCCTTAAAAGTATGACAATGACTTCTGATCACTAGTTTTTGTCTCAGTACCATTATCACTTTACCAAACTGAGGAAGATTTGCTAGTCCTCTCCTATATATTTAAGATTTCCGCCTCTACCTTGTCAGCACATTCCATCATGATGGACTTCTCTTTTTTTCCTGCTACAACATGAGTACCAACAGCTTTCCTTAATTTCATTAGCTTTCTCCAGCTTGGCGGTTTATTGTTCATTCAGGAAAAAATTCAGGAAAATTGGGAAATTCCATTTCAGAAGCTGTAGATGTTCTCCAGTATTTATATTAGTGCTATCTTCAGTAGACTTCCTGTATGTTAAACATTATATTTTTGTCAAAGTTCACATACATTATATCTACATCATTTACTTTGTCTAGAAAAAGAATATCACATTAGTCTAATATGATCTAACTTTGGTAAACTCATGCCTTATAAAGTGGAATTTCACACCTGACACAGCATGAAATGAATTCTAACGGCTCCTCTAGTGACATTAGCCAAAAGTAATTGTTAAGATAGAAGATAATTTTATTTCAGTAGAAATTTATGTGAACTGTAATATCATTAATTTTTATTTTTTATTATCCATTAATTGATCCTCAAAAAAAGTATTTTTATTTCAGTGGCGTTATATCAAATAATAGCTTTATATAATATATAACAGTCATATCAACTATGGATCTAGACCTAAAATTTTTATTGATGACAAACATAATCAGTTTATACTGCATGTCATCTTATTTCAGAAATAAGGAGTTTCATAAATCAAAAACAAACTAAAATTACTTTTAGCCTTCAAAGTTGAGTGATACCATCAAATTTTGTTGATTTACCTTAAAATAACATATCCATTTAAATTCTAGCACATATTTGTATCAGTACAGAAGAAGAATTCACATGTTTGGGCGTGAGAGTATTATGAAGATGTACATACACATGTATGAGGATGTACATATACATGTTCTTCTCTTACATTTTCCTGTAGGTTTTTGTAGTGGATCTGGCTGGGATGGAGTTAATTTCCTTCACAGCAGCCCATATGGTGTTATGTTTTCAATTTAGGACTAAAAGACTGTTGATAACATACCAATATTTTGGCTGTTGTTGATCAGTGCTTGCACAGTGTCAAGGCTTTCTGTTTTCCCCTCTGTTACTCAGCAAGTAGACTAGAGATACACAGGAAGCTGGGAGGGGACATAAATAGGATAGCTGACCTGAGCCAGTGTGGTGGTGCTATGTGGAGTGTAACATATAAAGGGATATTACATGTCATATAGTGTCACTCTTAGCAATAAAACATGAAGAGGTTTAGTCTTCCAAGGTCTTCCAACGTTGCCATTCAGAGATTGGCTGGGCATCTATTTGCTTGCAGGAGGTAGTGAGTGATTGCTGTTGTATTACTTGTTCGGGGTTTTTTTCCTGCCTCTTCCCTTATTTGTTAAACTGTCTTTTGTAACTGCCTCAATGCAGGAAACTTCTCACTTTTGCTCTTCTTATTTTCTCCCCTGCCATGCTAGGAAATGGAGGAGTGGGTGAGTGGCTGTGTGTGTGCTGAGATGCTGGCTGGGGTCAACCCATCAAAGTTTCTCTAGTGCCATCACTAGAGAAAAGACAGTTTAGTCTCATATAATAACTATAACAGAACAGCCATAATATGTATGATGTGTTGCAGTCAGATGGCATAACCTCAGAACACACCTCAATATGTCAGATTGTCCAGAGTAGTCCTAGCCCAAACAATGTTTCAACAGCCAAATCAAAACACATCAGTTACTATTAGCCCAAAGATGTACAGTTATGACTGCAGATGGTTAAGACAAATATACACAAACTTTTTAATATCTACCCCTATTTCTACAATTCTATGCTCATCCTCCCAGTACTGCCCAACTCCTACCTTCCTCCAGAGGATACCTGGGGGTGGATGTGACTAAGACAACTCATCAGCATTATAAGCACTTCATCAGATATGTGCTATTTGTGACACAGATTTTTCTCCACCTCAGTCTTGGGCCAGTTGGGGGTTATTTTGAAGTGTATTCTAGCAGAGTCAGTCTTCTTAATTCCTCTGACTTTGGTTCGTAGCTACTGTTTGACTACCTTCACTTGTTAACTGTTATTGACATTACATAATAATCTCCCAGAATTCCTATAAAATTAATAGTTGTTACCTAGGGCCCTTGTGGGTTTGCTAGAATTTTACTGTATATGGACCACACAGAGCTAAGCTAAAACAAGTTAAGTAACAGTAAGCTGCCTTCTAACCACTTTTAGTCACAACTGAAATAAGATGAAGTCAGCTTAGGCCAACACAAGTGTGGAAAACTCTCAAAACCTGCAGGGTCAGTTTAATAAAGAGGCTTTTACCAGCATTGTCAATGTCATCTGTACTAAGCCACAAGCCAGAGGAAATACAGACTTAGATGTTCAAAGAGCTATTCCCTATCACCTCCAAAGAAAATAAATGCTTTCGAGGCTACTTTCATCTTGTTGGCTACTGTTTGGACCACATATAGACCTGTTTTATAAATACATGTCAGTGATGTATTTGCTGTCTTCACTGTTAGCAAGAGCAAACACTTTACTTACATAATCAGGGCTCTTTTTTTTTAATCTAAAATCCCAACCTGTAAGTGTTCAATAATGAAGAGAAGGGAAATTAAGTGACTCGAACAGCTCTTTTATTCGCCCAGTTTATACAAATTTTGTACCAGACTGAGTAAATTGAGTTGTTCTTTATCTAAGTATTTCAAAAATAGCAAGAAGAGAAAAACTGCCTGACTTTGACAGTATATCTAAAAATATATTCCACCACATGGAATGCAGTAAAAAAAGAAAAAAAAAAAAAAGTCTGTTGAAGGACAAGCACAAGAGAGAATGCAATTTATGCCACGTTACTATAGGCTAAAAGAAAATAAGTAAAGAATTAAGGAACAGAACCACAACCAAAATCATCTTGGATGAGGAGAAAAAAGAATACTGTTTAGCCCTGTACTCTGCGGTTTCTAGATATGCCTAATGTTAGAAAAGCTTCCCACAACAAAAGGTTGAGAGAGTCTCTTGAAACACAACATGCAGCAAAGAAAGTGCATCCTAATTCTTTCCAGGTTCATGAACTCTGGGGAACAGTTCTGGATTCAATTCCTTTCCCAAGTTTATGAAAGGCTGATGGTTTAGTTTTACCCTATCTGACCTTAGGGAATCTGTGGGCATGCAGTATAAAGGAGAGAATTATAAAGTATAAAAAATTAGGGATTGCTCACGAGAAAACAAATGTCCTTCAGGATTTTTTAGGCTTGATTTGTAAATTCCACCTGGAACTGGCTGTTTTTGTCACTTCATAACTTGAGATTGTTCTTCACTGTAACAGAATACCCAGCTAGTAAGCTTTTCAAATATAGACGGTTTTCCATTACAAATTTTGGCCCAATTGTACAATACAAAACTACATACGACTAACTTAATAGAGGTTTGTCAGTGTCAAATTTCTTTCATCAGTACTGAATTGAGGCTTTTGTTCTTAATTAAACACACACAAAACAGAACAACAAAACAAGCTACTAATATTAAAACAATATTTTTTTCAAAAAATGCCTTCGTTAGGAAAAACAAATAATGTCTAAAGTATGTACAACTACTGCAGAAAAACATCTCTTTTAACCCTGACAAAAAACTCTTTTCATACAAAAGTAAACTTTACTAATAACCAGAATTAGGTACCTCAGATGATCAAGAATTTATTTTGAGCAGATCAAGTGTATGTTCTCAAAGGTATGTATGAACTTAAGGCGTTTTTTCCTTGATTAATAAAACAGGATAGGACCTATTATAGCTGTCACCTTCATGGTTTTAGGCAAAGCATTAACAGCTTCAGGCTTTAACTTTGAAAATCCCCTTGTATTTTCTAGTGTTTTAATCATACTCTTTCACATAAATACCAAGTGAAAGTCCTCTCCTGAAATATTTTCTAGGGAACATGGCACAGGAAGAGAACAGAGGAATCTGGCAAAGGATTAACAGACTAAAACAATACTTCACTAACATATATGAGTAACTGCCACAGCTCTGTGTGGGCTCCTATTTATGTTACTTATCCTCCAGCCGGTCTTCTCTGTTTTTCTGCTCCTGTATTATTCATCCTTTTCTCACTCCTTTATCAATCCTTTGCTGTTACCTCTTCTTCCTCCAGACCACTAATAAATTATGTTCACCACAGTATCACATCCTATTGCACTAAACTCTTCCTGTTTTGTTTTTGTTTTGTTTTTGGTGTGGTTTTGGTGGGGTTTTTTTTGTTTGTTTGTTTTGGGGGGGGGGGGGGGTTTGTTTTCGTTGTTGCTTTTGTTGTTTGTTTTTTTCATTAAATTGCCCTATTCTTTGCCAAAAAGTTTCCTGGAAACTCTCAGTCTATCACCTTTAGTTTGTCCTGAACTTCTCTTTCAAAAATTTTTAAGACTTATTGAGAGAAAATGTCAATGACAGAAAACAACTTAGTAAGATATCAATAACTTCAAAATACTAAGGGAGTACTTGATGAGGATTATAAATATTTTGCCTAATGGACACTGGTACAGTCAATGGACATTTTCTCACCATTATTTTTCACCCATATTTGCCATTATAAAAAGAAGCTCTAAAACATTTCAAAGCCTCTTCTGGAGCTTCTCCCATCCATTCTTATCCCACCATGTTATTAAAATATTTTATTCTGAATTAATTAAAAAAGAAATAAAAGTGTCAACATGTTAAAAAAATAGTTTTATTTGTTAGCACATCTGATTTCTCCTGCTGTGGTGTTCAGCCACATACAGAACATCTCTAAACCACTAACTGTCTCTGGTCTCAGAGGCGGTTTTTACTGGTTCTAAGCATGTCTCTGGTCCTGTCATCTTCTAGCTACTGTGTTTTCTTCCCCTTTCTTCCTCCATGAATCTTCCTTCCTTTCTCTCTTTTTTTGAAATGGTCTGGGTTTTAACCCCATCTTATCTTCTGGATATTCTGGTGCATTTTTATGTGATTCTCTTTACATAAACTGGAGATAAAATGGTGCTGACTTGCTTGTAGCTGTTTGTGCTCTTCTTAGAGGATGGTTCTTTTCTGATGGTCATGAATTCTTAAGTAAATTAGAAACCAAACCAAAAGCACAAGTTGTTGCTACTTTGCACTTATTTTCTAAAGATTAGGAGTCACCTGCAAAGACAGTGAGATTTAATACGGACATAGCATAAATTGTACAATTGTCTCCAAGTGTCTTAGGATGTGTTCTGGAGCTTCATTATTTCATACTTTTTTCAAAACAGAGAAAGTATAAATGTAGTATCTCCTAACAATCCCAAACATTTGTTTCTGTTTAATAAAGCTAACAAGCCCAACCAATCTTTCATCTTCTTTTGCTTTCTGTGTTTACCAGTAATATGAAAACTGAAAAACAAATGAACAAAAAAGTTATCTAGGGTTTACCAGACAATAATAAACCTGTGTTAACTATAATATTGAGGTATTTTTAAATTCAAATCTTTCTTTGGGAACTGTATTTCTTTTGACACACATTTTGAAATTTTGTGTTGATATTTATATCAGTCAAAGACATGCATTTTCATGAATCGGCTTGAGACATTTCTTGAATTTCATGCACTTGACATGAGTAATTTCTATCCAAAAGAAAAAATCATCTTCTTCAGGTGACTGAAAGAAGAAATTCTACTTCAGTTTCAGATTTCAAGACCTTGGTTTGTTCTGCCCTGAAAGCTAAACTATTTGGAATGGGTTTTTTTATATTTTTCCCATATATTTCTTTTTGTGCGACAATTAAAAATGTGTCCTTCATTTTGGAAGGCAGATCCTTGTTGAGCTAGAAGAACAAGATGATCAGGTTAAAGGACAGAGTTTTTCATTTGGAAATCACATACACCTAGATTTCTAAAGACCACCATTTTTGCTCTCATGATCCCTAGACTAGAAAAAGAGAGTCTGCCACTCAAACAGCTATCAAATATCTATCTTTTGTCTATCTCAAATTACTACTCCCTTCCCCTAAGAAAACTCTAAAAATTACTTTTGAAAGTATTTTTATTTTAATGAATTCAGAACCAGTCTAACCTTAATTTCTTGAGAAATATTTTTTTCTTCATGTCTGCCTGAACTTTTTCTGTTTTGATAAGTAGTAAATTATTTTTATTGTTATAAGGTTATATGTAGCAGTAAGTAATATTAAATGATATCTTTGGATCTATGCTTAATTATTGTTCTATGTTTCATATGGTTACAGTTTTTCAAATAACAAATAGTCATTGCACATATATAATTCCTTGTATTGAAGTCCTCAATAAGATTTGAAATAAGAGGGGTTTGTTAATGGACTTTAAAAACAAACTTCAAATAGAAAATCCACATACATACAAATACACTCAAAGATCTTTGCTTTAAATAGAAATTGAACTCTGCATACTGTAGACCATAATCAAAAGCATTCATCTGCAAGACCAGCTTGAGCATTTTAGTTGTAATTTACAGGTCATTGACTTCTTCATTATAGGCAGCCCTTGGGAAAAGTAGTTTCTAATACAAAAGCACCTAGAGTAGCCAAGCTACAACATGTGAGCACTGCAGCAGTTTGCCTGCGACTGCAGGGTTTGAATATGTATTTAATAAACATTTGCATTCCAACTTGATCTCACTAACAAAAATTAGTTACTACTAGAGAGAAGAAGTAAAAGAATGGACAAATAAAACCAGAGAACAGTTTCAATGTATTTCAAAGAGACATATTTTGCAACATTAATCTTTAGTGTCACTAAAGACCCATGGAATTCTTATGATCAGAATACTTTTTTTAACAATAAATATATCGAATGGACAAATTTTCTTAGCACCTGAATTCTAGCAGAGTAAGATAAGCAGAATATTTTATGCTCAGTAACATTATTTCTAGGTCATTCTTTTTATAGTTATATACTTTCAGCTGAAAATTCTGGATATTTTCAGATTTTTTTTTTCACCTAACAAAGTCTTTAAACTAATGTAGTAAAAAAGTCAAAGCAAAATACTGGTCATTGGAAAATCAAATTTTAATGCAGCTTCAAAATGAGTGCACACACATGTATTCTGTTCCACAGTTTCACCAGGTAATAGTTGTGAAAGGCAGGCAAAACTATAGTCCTGATGAGGTTTCTCTGTGAAAGGAACTCAATGATTAGATAATTTAAAAAATCTCTGTATTATTTAGTACAATCCAGAGGTGACAATACTTATGCTTCCATATCAGAGATCAAATTTTAGACAGTAACTAGAGTTTAAATATTTTTTTCTCTCATTCCTTATTCTTTATCTGTTTTCCTCTGTGCATGTCTGTGAAGGCTCTGAATAACTTTTTTTTTTTTTTTTCCCCCTAGGTCACCCTGGGTCAGGTATAGCAGATATTCTCTTACGTAAACTTCACAGAACAAGGAACAAGAGTATTTTAACTCACACAGAGCTCTCCAGGATATTTTGTGCTTATTGGGACTCAGACATGACCATAATATTGGAGGTAAATGATAAACAAGATTTTTACTCTTTCTAATTTCAGGATCCTCTTTTAATTTTTAAGTTAAATGTTAGTGTACACATACATCCACCTACATAAAATTCTATCAAATTTTTTACTACATAGACAGAAACCATTATTTAAACTTAGAAAGAAACTTAAGAATGTGATTATTATGCAGTACAGGATTTTTATTTATTTTATTTTAGTTAAACTCTTTTCTGTCAAAGATCACCAGTTCCACTGAAATGGAAATATGGACCAAACTGTGAGCAAGTCTTCATAACCTAATGATTAAAACATTCAGATCAAAAAATATTCTTGCATTCCAGACTGTGTTCCAATAAATTTTAAATTATGGGGAGTTTTGTTAACAATTCCTTTATCCCATGCCTAGTAGTAACAAGCTTACAAGTGGATTCAAGGTACCCATTTTTGCCTTCACAGCACTCAGTAAAATTCATCTGAAGCAGATTCAGATTTTCTTAAGTAAGGGCATAAACTCTAAAAAGATTGTTTAAATCTTAGATCTATGGTCCTGCCACTTAGATTGTAAGAATATAAAACTGGAAAATCTGAGTCAAGGACCTTAAGTATTGTTAGGTTTGGCTCTTGACTTCACCACTCTAAGGGTTAAAGACACCCTTTCAATTTCTGCATCAGTGTACTCAGTGCATTTCTACAAATTTGTTCCTATTCTAACTTTGCACTTTAAGGTATTTTCAAATACTTACCTGTCTTTTATTTCTATAAACACTGCTCCTGTCTCTACTCAGCCTTTGATTGCTTCTAAAGTACAAATAATTTAGGATTTTTATTCTAACATGAATGTATTCTTGGACAGCTTTTTAAATAAAATGAACTCTTGCAAAATCTGGCTTTAGGGGCAGCTCTCTGCTTCAAGGAGAAGACCACCTGAGGTTTGACTCTCTGCACATTACAATATCTTCTGACATTATCCTAGAAAATGTACTTGTACTGTCAAGTACCCAAACTTTCTTTTTTTATCACTCAGGGCATACAGCAAATACTGTCACCATCATACTGTAAGTCACTCATAACACAGTATTCATTCTTTCAGGCTCTTTGAACTAAAAAAGGAAAAATGATAACTATCAGGCAAGACCTAAGTCAAGTGTTATGCAATGCGGACACTGATAGTTGATATGGACTAGTTTGAGGTAGATACAGTAGACAATCAAGACCATCTTTGATTTGTTAGAACACACAAAACAACCCATTCTTACCATTTATTGTACAACTGAACTTCATTTCTTCAAACATCTCTGTATCTGTTTGGAGATACATCCAAAGTAACCCTTCTGACACTGCACACAGATGTTTCCACACTACTGTACTCCACATAATATATTCTGAAAAGAGGACTAATTTTTCCTGTTAAAACTGTATAATGAAAATGAACTCCAGCAACTCCTTCTCCTCTTAATATGAGAACTCTTATGGAAATTGTATTATGCGAAAGTTCATACTAAGACCCCACAATTGAGGTAAGAAAAGTAATTTGCTGACTAAGGATACTTATAGGTACCCTAATGGATCTTAAAATCCAGGTGTTTCTGAGCACAGCTCATATTTAGGGATATCGGGAATTTCAGCAGTGGATAATCTTGTGATTACTGGTGCTAAGAACTATCTTGGTTAACTGGCAGCTGACTGCAGACATGAAGGCTTAACATATTTTACTCAGAAACCTACAAGATCAGTTAGTCCATACTTTGATATCTAAGCCCTTTTGTTGCTTTTAGCTTTTAATAAGTAACTCTAGAACAGATGGAATTCTTAACAGTCTTTTCTTTAGGCTTGTATCCCAACGTGAACCCAGACCCTTCTGGTTAATGTAGATGTATAACTCATTTTGCAAGGTTCTGCTTTGAATGACCTCATAATCAAAATGTTACTTGGAGGGATTAGTATCAGGAAAGGTCACTGATTTCACAAGCTGGAAAGTTACACCAGAGAAGCAAGCTGTTGAATACAAAACCAAAGGCTTGCCAGGCTTACATTAATGCAGCTTAACTAGTTACTTGTAACTCTCAACCAATTAAGCAGAAAGATGTTTTCTATTTGAGCCCCCTTTCAGAGGGAGTTTAGAAGGCAAAAGATGTTTTAGCTCTGAGATTCCCAAAACGCCTAGCATGAAAAGTCCCTTGTTGACATTGATGGAATTTTTTTTTCATGTTTAACTGAAATTCTTATTTCATCCCACTATGAACAAATAATCATCATTTTACTCAGTCCTTTCTTAAGGATTTATCAACTCCCAATTTTATTAAACAGGAACTGTATCTCTAGGACTGTCTCTGGCAACAAGGTCCTTCAGAATCTGGAAGATTACCAATCTACAGTTTGAAAAAACTTACAGCAAGGATGTTTGATAAAAGATAGCAGTCTCTGAGACCATTGGCTGAGATCAAAATATTGCTTTTTATTCCTGGGTGGTAGGTGGCTTCTTCTACTAGGAACAAAAGGGAGGTTCCAGAGACCCATTATCTTGATGATCTGAGGGTGGAATCATCAAGCTCTTCCTAGCTCTCCCTGGGTACTGGGACATGCCCACGGAAGATGATTGGTGTCTGGAAGAATGCTCCCATCCCATGTCCCTCATAGGTATTACAGTCACTGAATTGGCACGGGTGAGTGCCCATGTGATTCAGAAACACTTGAGATAAACTACCAATCAAGTCCATCTCTTCCTTTGTATTACCAACAGTTCCTGCCCAACTCACATGTAAGCATGACTGGGCAAACCTAGCTGATCAGCTATTCCAGATTCAGATCTGACCTTCTGCGTTAGCCAGCATAGCTGTGAGTCAGTGGCTCACCCAAGAGGAACTGGGATCTCTATGTTACAATCTCCACCATGCTGGTTAAGCACCTTCCAGTAGTGAATATCGCACGATGTATAAGTTTTATTTGTTCAGCAAGCCAAGTAAAACACTGCAAGAACCATTAGTACTTGAAATATTAAAATTGTTGTTACAGAATGAGGCATGACTGAAAGCAGTGAGTCAGCCAAGGACAACTAGCCAAGCAAAGACTCACAACATCCTGCCCTGCCTACCTCAGCAGTGATGCCAGAAATTTGTTCTTTGTATGAAACTTCCATCTTCTCCCATTTGCTTTAACTGATCTAACTGTTAGTGTAAGCTGCCATGATGGAATAAGGCTTTCAGGAAGATGAGACCTAATGTATCTATATCTAATGAAATAGGAGATAAAGACAGATAAAGTTATTAGTACAGCTTTATATGCAGTATTATCCCCAACTGGTGGATAAAATAGCAAAAGAAATGTGTATAGCACTGAGACAGTACAAAATCACCTACTGTGAGATAAGGAACCATTGGTTGATTTTTCCTAAGATTAACAAGAATTTAAGTACAAGGAGTTCCGATACAAAACCAGTCTTTACTAAGACTAATTTTACTAACTAAATCAAATGTACAGGAAGAAGAATCAGTGAGGTGTAGTGACAAACAAGAATTATGAAACTCTAAGCCTTGATCTTCATAACCAAGACCAAGACTCTGATACTCATGACAAGCTCCAACTTTCAGTTTTAAAGCTATGCCCTTCTGGATATGCAAGGTGATTCATCTGGCTAGAACATATTAATACATTCTCCTTTGCTTGCAAACTCAAGCAGATCACAAGAAACACATTCAATATTTCAACATCTGAAATTAGGATTATGAATAATTGTGTTTAAAGTATAACTAATTCATCATATTCTACAATATTTTCCCATGTTGGAAAAAAATTATTAATATCCTACTGTCTGCTTCCCAACTGGTTGAAATAATTTGTTGGAGTATTTAATTTTCCTACTTCTTTGATATTATAAGAAAGCTTGTTAGCCATGACTTCCAGATGTGCAACATCAACAGCAGACAAATCTGCTCCAATAAGACCCATACACTCCTTCCAATATCCCTTAAGTATGATTTTTGGTGTTTCTGAATGCTTAAGGTTGTCCCATCTCATACATTCCTGTTGGTTTATTTTCAAGCAGGGAAGTACACTGGGTTATGGTTTTAGAGATGTTCAAAATGTCTAACTGTACCTGCACCTATTTAAGAGGAGGGTTTCTGAGATTTTAGTAGGTTGATCTAATTTAGATACATGCTGAACAGATGTTGGGTATTTTAAGTCATAGAGGGATTTTTCATTAATGATGTAAGAATCAAGCACATGATTCTTTCTTCCCAAATATATAATTCCTTTCAGACTCTCCCTAGCATAAAATTATATTTTCCTTTTTTTTTTTTTTTTAAGCAGATAACTCATGTATCTTACTGCACATATCTCTTTTCAGAAGAATAAGCCAGTCAGGAGCATCTTTCTGATTCAATTTAAAATATATAAAACAATTAGTGGATTACTGACATTGCAGTAACTTGGAAATGTTCAGTTATGAAAAGATGAGACCCTGTTAGAGAGGAATCCAAAAGAGGGAGGTCACTTCTGTGTTTCACATGCCATTAAAGGTACTGAGGAAGGCCCCACTGTGTTACCTCACATTATGTGAACAAGAGATACATACGCATATACATAGCTTACCTCTAGAAAATAAAACTGTGTTGGACACTGATTCTCCTCACTGGGCCTGACCCTGACTCCTACATGTGGCCTGACATCCCTCCTGGCCTTGGCCTGTCCACATCACTGACACACTGACAATGTCATCCCAACCTTTTTCTCTACTCTCTCTTATGCCTGGTTTTAAGAAGTCACTCTTTCATATGCGTAAGAAGGACAACAGGTTTCTGAAGTCATCTCAACAATGTTCTTTTTTTCCTATCAGTTTAGGAATTCCTATATATTCCTGTGCTTTTACTTTTCTTTAAGGAAAACAAACAAACAAAACAAAACAACAAACAAAAAAAAACACACCAAAAAATTTTACATTTTCAGGCATGATCTCCTTCAGCTGAATCAGGAGTAAAGCTAAAATGGATGAACAATTACACAAGCTTCTAGGCTACAGTTAAAAGAGTGAAGAAAAAATTTTTTGACAACTTCAGTAGTGGTGTCTCTCACCCAATGACACACTAAGCCTGTAATAATGTAATTTAACTTAAACTTTTTATTTATTTTTTTTTCCCCTATAACTACCAGGCTAACTTAGTCATACCACAGAGGCCATCAAACTTCTCAGTCTGCAGTCATCCCAGTACTCAGAGATATAGTTTAGTAGTGGACAGTTGTGGTTGGACTCAATGATCTCAAAGGTCTTTTCCAACCAAACTATTCTACGATTCTTACTTCCCACAGTTTATAGTTTCTGTGTTAACAAGATAAAAAATGGTACATTTAAATCAATGGTATTCAATAACAGCAGGAGTCTTAGAGCACCAAAACTATTCACAGACTTTCTGGAAGCTTCAGGAACTGAAGTACTTGGATATTAAAATATTAAGTCTGGACCAGATACACTATGTTTCTTATGTAAGTGGATTTGTGCAACATCAAAAATTAATATGATTCAATATACAATACAGCAGCAGAATGTCATCTTCAATATATATTCAGATGTTTGGCAGAGTATGGATGGGCTGAGCACACAGGAGAATTTCCCAGGTAAAACTTAAGACTTTGCCCTTGTGCAGCCCATGGGAACTGTGTGTCGAGGGACAGTCCTGCTCTGCCAGGGACTTGTGCCATTCAATGGCAGCGATAGGGCTGGAGCCCAGCTGGCAGCTACAGCTGTGTAGGGCCTGAGGGATGCTGCGGGTATTTGTGGACACTTGACAACCAAACTCTAATGTGCCTAATAAGTAACCCTCGGAATAGAAAAAGGATCATGCAGCACAAGGGGGACATAGCCCTGCCAAATACAAGAAGGTTGAGAATATTTTAACTTTTCAACTAAGCTGTTATCTATAACCCTTTCTCTACTACCTTTCTGTGTATTTGGGGATGCAACTGAAAGAAAAGATTGGCACTGAAAGAGTTACTTGGACTTACTTCTAAAACTTTGTTTAATCAAACACAGTATATATTATACCCTCACAGTTTCCTTCTTCAACCTTTTCTGTGATGATGATGATGATGATGATTATTATTATTATTATTATTATCTTTAATAATAACAGTAACAATAATAAAAATAATAATAATAATGAAGTTTAAATCATATCCATTTAACACAGATGTTATTCACCTTTCCCTCAGTATGACTAAAAATTCTCAAGTTGTGATATGTTAAATTATGGCATTTTTACTTCAAGGTTCTAATTTAAATAGACTATTTGATAAAGAACTTGAAATATTAAAAAAACCTATGTACAGAATTGACAACGACTGGAATGGTACTGATAATAGACAACAAGTCATAAATCAAATACAAGTGTTACTACATAATATGACAGAATAATATTTTACTGCAATGAGGCAGTACAACAAATAAATCTGCTCTAATTTGGGAGAAATATAAAAAAGTTATTCTATTTTCATTATAGATTATAGGCAGATGTATGATACACACACACAAAAAAATACATTTGGAACAGCTTTGATTCTGTAGCATAAAGAAGCACTAAAACAACACAAAGCGAATCAGAAAAAGACCAGTCAAGACCTCTTAGTGAGGAGAGAAACATCAGTCAGATGTGAATTTATATAACTATTCTGCAAAGACTTATTCTTATAGTGTATTGGAGAAACTCATGTTAAGACCATATTAATTTTGATTTATGTAGTTTTTTAAAAAATATCTGTAATATCTGAAGTCTTCCTTCAAACACAGCAAACAAAACAAGTTAAGTAAGTTTTGATCTCATTCAATAGAGGTTTAGTTCAATACAGTTATTTCCAAGGTCAAAAATTCCAGTATCTGTTTAACAGAAGTATTGCAAATTTTTTTATGTGTTCAGCTTGCACTTCAGCCTAAGGTTTTTTTAATTTAATAACTTGGACAGTTTCAAAAACACAGGGTATGAAAACAGAAATCACAAGAAGTAATGAGAAATATCAAAGAACCTGCTGAAGACATAACCCTCAGGGATAAGGAAGGCCAAGAACACTCACACTCAGTTATAACAGGGCTACACTCTGCCACAACACCCTGTATCTTTCACCGGAATCTAAGTTGTCATTGTCATATCGATGCAAGAGGGAAATAAATATTTTCTTTAGTAGGTTATGTGAACACTTATGGAAAATATATTCTAAACATAACAGATAATGTTGTAGGTGAAACCTGACAGATTCGTTTGGGGAATTAAAAATTAGTTGTGACTCACAAAACCAGCTTTCAAACATGCTGAGCTAGTATACTTAAAACAAGAACATGATGATGAAATGGAAAACACTGACTTACTAACTGACATGTAGTCCTGTGAGGCACATTTATTTCCCCTCTGGAAGTGTATGTCATGGTACAATTAGATGACACATTCAGAAAACTTTGAGACTATATTAGAATGATATATACTTCGCTTGTAAAAATTTGAATCCTGTTGTGGATCATGCTAATGTTCATACTTTAGTCTTTGGGGCTTAATAAATTTCAGGAACAGCATAAATATTTCTCAAATGTCTGTCCAACTTCCTAAGTCAAAATGAAGCTCTGATGGTTCCACCTCTATTGGGCCTATATTGGCACTGTAGACTTACATATCTGTGCTTTAAAGAGAGACAGAAGTGCATAAAAACACTTGACAACAACAGGCACATAAAGGTGAAGATACTATTTTAGTTGGATTCTTTTCACTAACAGGAATATGAACATGGTTTAAAAATGTAGCACCTTGAGTTATATAAATAGATATGCCCTGATGTATACAAATATTAAGAGATTATCTGCAACACCCAAAACTTTTGAATTGTGGTATTCTTTCACATTTTATTTGCTAATTTTCTATAATTCAGATTGTGGCACTTTACTTACAATCTGTGACTCACTATGTGAACTAAGGTCACTGGAAGAAGTAATAAAGTACTAGCTAAAACAGATATATCCAGTTTAAATTTAAAGGAAGCAAAATGTCTTAGATACCAAATCCAGGCAACAGTTTGTTGCTACAAGTGAAATCAGCATATTAAAATATCATGAGTAGTAGAATTTAAAAATTTGAAGATAATGCAGCTGAGTCAAGATGATCTTCATCAGAACTGTCTCAAAACATCAGCACTGGATGACTGCTTACACAGATTGTTAGACCCATGCAGACCATGATTAAAAAAAATAAAATAAAAATAATTAAAAAAAAACCCCAAACAGTTAGGAAATATGCCTGTAAAAGATCAGAGTGTACAAGAACTGGGCTAAATTGTAATTGACCAAATTAGAGAATACTACTCAAATATATGACAGACAGCTTCCCAGCACAAAGGCAACACCTAAGAAATAGTCCAGTTCCTCCTCTGAAACTTTGGAGTATTTAAAAAACAAATACAATTGCTTTAAATGATAAATCAGTTGTTCCAAGCTTTGTTTCTCATACATAACTAAACTTTTTAGGATGGCATTCCCAGGATACTTGACTCTTGTTATTGTGTTCATAATTGTTAAGTGTGTATGTAACATGAAAACTTCCTGTTTAAATAATTTAAATTCAGCATAATTCTGAAGAAATGAAATAGTATTTTGCAAAGAAAATAAGAAAATACAAAAACAAATGGTATCAACCTTATAATATCTAAGTAAAAGGAAGAATTAACTCCATTATAGAGTAATATGTGGTTTATGTTGACTTGTGATTTCATTTCAAGGCTATTTCAAAAACATTTTAGGTTTTCTACATGCACAGATGCAAAATAAATGAAGAATATGTGAATCTGTTTCGCTTCAAAGAGTTAGAATGAAGATA
The DNA here is from genome assembly GCA_907165065.1 of Caprimulgus europaeus. The sequence goes on from OU015527.1 coordinate 8,648,294, forward strand.
TTTAATTCAGTGGAAGTATAATAACAAATGAATAATATATTCCTCAGAGAAATAAGAATACATGCTGTACATGGGCATATTCCTTTAGGATCAAGTTCTCCTCTCAGAACTTTGCACTATAAATGTATGTTGCCTGCTCAGCACTTGCTCTGCCAGAAGTTGACTTTGATAAATATCCACAAATAAAAAGAGTCATAATCTGAGGAAGAGAAATGTAGTACTGATTAAAAATAAATGCTCAGAAAGATGCTTACAAGTCACAAGAAATTTTCCAGTATGTGTTTTTTTTAAGATCTGACCATTCCATCTGACTATTTCTAAGGTCAAGACCATAAGCATCTGAAGGGGCTCCAGGAAGGTTGGGGGGGGACTTTTTTCCAAGGGCAGGGAGTGACAGAACAAGGGGAAATGGCTTTAAACTGGAAGAGGGGAGATTGAGATGATATCTGAGGAAGAAATTATTTCCAGTGAGGGTGGTGAGACACTGGCCCAGGTTGCCCAGAGAAGCTGTGGCTGCTCCTCCCTGGAAGTGTTCAAGGCCAGGTTGGATGAGGCTTTGAGCAACCTGGTCTAGTGGAAGGTGTCCCTGCTGCTGGCAGGGGAGTTGGAACTGCATGAGCTTTAAAGTCCATTCCAATCCAAACCATTTCATGATTCTATAATTCTGTGATTCATCAGTAAACTACAGTAGATCTGTCAAGAAGTACAAAACTTAAGTAACAGAACATTCCACAAAACATAAATCAATGCAAAAGAAAAAGAGATACTGGTTAATTTACATAAAAATGCAAAGGGTACTTCTATGTAGTTTGACCAACAAAACAGCTGTTTCTCAGTTGCATAAGAATCAGAGATGAGGAAAACCTGTAGACTTACGTTAGTATGCAAGTGGATGCTTCAGTCTGCCTCTAATCATCACAACACATCATATTCCAAAACCAATGGATCATATATATTTTTATACATTTATAATTAGATTATTAATCATATACACAACAGTGTTAATATTACAGAGGTAAAATGTTTCTGCCAGATATCAGAATTATCTGAGTCACAAAATCATGGAATGGTTGAGGCTAGAAGGGGCTTCTGGAGGACACCTGATCCAACCCCATGCTCAGGCAGGGCCACTTGAAGCTGATTGCCCAAGACTATGTCCAGGTGGCTTTTGAATATCTCCAATGTGTCAGACTCCACAACATTTTTGGGACATCTATCCCAGTGCTTGGTCATCCCCACAGTCAAAAAGTTTCTCCTGATGTTCAGACAAAACCTTCTGTCTTTTGGTTTGTTCCTATTTCCTCTTCTCCTGTCACTTGGCACCCCTGGAAAGACCTGTCTCATTCCTCTTTGCACTCTCTCTTCAGGTATTTGTACACAATGATTTCCTCATGAGCTTTCTCCTTTCCAGGTTAAACAATCCCATCTCTCTCAGGCTCTCCTGATATGAGAGATACTCTGTCCCTTAATCACCTCAGTGGCCATTCTCTGGAATCTCTCTAGTGTGCCCACCTCTCTCATACTGAGGAACCCACAATACTCCAGGTGTGGCCTCACCAGTGATGAGACCTCCCTCTGCTGGTAATGTTCCTTCCAAAGCCACCTGGGATGCTGTCAGCCTTCTTTGCTGCAAGGACACATTGCTGGCTCATGTTCAGTCTGCTATTGTGGTGGGCCTTCCAGCTTTTCTGCAAAGCTGCTTTGCAGCCTTTTGATCCCCAGCATGCAGTGTTGCATGAGACTGTTTCTCCTCAGATGCAGAACTCTGCACTTCTTGAAATGCACAAGGTTCTTGTAAGTTCATTTTTTCAGCCTGGTGAGGTCCCTCTGGATGGCAGCTCAACCCTCTAGCATACTAGCCATGCCTCCAAGTTCTGTGCACTCTGCCCCATCATCCAGATAATGAAGGTGAAAAATCCTACACAGTTTATGTAGAAACCTGAAGCACTTGATTCTTTTGGGACAAATTTTCTTGTACACCTAAACTAATACAGCTGAATCCAAAAAGATCTCACATCTTCAGTTCACAGCATAGGATCCCTTGTAAGGCTATTTGAAATCTAGAAGTTAAGGGTAAAATTTATTTCGTACAATATTTGGCATGACAGGTAAACTGGTCTTATATGATATTTTTTAATCAATCGAAATAAATAGATGTTTTAAGGTATAAATCTTCTGGCCTGTTTCACTTTTCTGCTACAGCATGACATGATCAGTACTCTAGAAGTATCTGTTTCATTCCAGCGACTATACAGGTAATTCTGACAGCAAATTTGAAAGTCAAATCTACTGAACACAGACAACAAATTATCATAATTGAAACAGCAAGTAGTAAAAATACAGTTTGGAAACTTAGAAAAAGATGCTAATAGTGACACTACTCATTCTGACAACACAAATATTCTGTAGCCTTGTCACAAAAGGCATGACATAGTCTTAAATCGCAATGTACACATTGTAGACATTTTCAGTTGCTCAGACAAATATGACCCAAATAAGTCTGAACCTGAATCTCTGAATAGGTCATAATCTAAAAATTTATTGAGAACCTATTATCTACAGACAAACCTATTGATCAAGAAGAATTTAGTCCTGCTTACAGATTTGCCTGTTGGCTGCAACCTTGATCTGTTGACTGGTCTGCCCTGACCTGTTGACTTCTGAACCCAAATCTTTTGAGTCCTAGCACAAGTCCAGAAAAATAAGGAATTCCTTTCCATATAATACAGGGCACTGAGTAAACAGAAGTCATGAGTATCTGTAGGAGAGAAGTCAGTAGGAAACCTTGATATCTATGCCCGTGGTTGGAGTAGTTTTCCAGGACAGTAGTGGAATTACATTTCTGTGTCCTTTGTGTCCTGCTGCTGTGCTCTATGTTAGCTGAAAATCAGAAAGGCACAAGAACCTACAATCATCTTTTCAGAGTTCTATAATGGTCCCTTGCGATATAGCTCTATTTTGCTCAAATTATATCAATTCCACTTGTTTACCGTTTTCAAGGTCATAATCTGTTTAAAAGAAAAAAATTCTGCCGAGGTGCAGATCGGGTTAGGAAGCTCCAAAGTGATAATTTTGAGATGAGCTGGGATTTTCAATCTAATTTGAAGTTACAAAAAATATTGCTGGGAAATAAATAATGTTGTGAAGTTAATAAAGTTAAATAATTAGTAACTGAATTGAAAAGACTGCCTATACTCCCTTACAATTAATTTACTGCCACTTCTACTTAACAAGATGTAATTTTCACCCACACATACCTTTTATGTCTAGTCTGTGGCTTATGGAGCACAGAGTTTGAAAATAAGAGTCTGAGATGCAATCCAGAGATGAAGAAACTCCGTGTTTAATTAAAAGAACATAGGCAATTTCATGGCAAAGATAGGAAAGAAGAAAAGAAAACCAACAAACTCTAAAAAGTTCAAGAAACACCTTATTCTTGTTCCATCCAGGAGACACTGAGTCTACAGGAGTCTCTCTACTGATTGTTCTATGAATTAAATGAAGCTCCTTGAGAGTGGCAGCTAAACCAAAAGAGGTGAAATTCATGACCATGAAAGAGTTATCTATCCCTGTCCTAAGAGTAGAGAAACAAAGAAGAAAAGATAGTATAGCTATAGACATTATTAAATTAGATATGGATTTTGCAGTGGAGGACCTGCAGTAATCATATAAGGAAAAACCAAAACAATAAAGAGGAGATGAAGAATGACATGGGAATGAAATTGAAGAAATATTTATAGTCAAGAAAAAAAGTCAAAACAACAACAAAATCTTCAAAATATGTGCAACTTTTAACCTCTTCTTCCATTTAGCTTTATCAGAGATATAATACATTAAAATAAAATCAGGTCTACCATGGCCCAAAACTACAATAAAGTTAAGACCAACAACTCCTTCATGATTTGCTATGATGACTGAGTATCCTAGCTATGGAAACCATATTATCACTTATGCCAGATTTGTTCCTGAGGAGACCAGTTACTTGTGCATACATTATTCTGGAGTATAGATTGTTCTGTTCTGTAAACACAGGAAAACAAATCTAGACCAACTATGGTCTTATTTAGCTCTGTGAATAGGTAAAGAGGCTTGACTTTGCAATGTTATGTGACTGCCACAGTCATTTATATGTGTAGTATTATACTTACTATGTTATGTCTCTACACAGTCTGGAAAAAAAAAGAAAACCATGACATAAAATATTTTTGATAAACATGCAAAAATTACTTTGCAGCTAGAAAGCACAGATAACTGCTTATCACTTAAAAGATATTAACTCTTTCTTATCTGTATAAAACATTGTGTGGGAAAGTCTAATGCCTAGAAATGCTGAGAAGCCCCATTCCGCCAGAGCCTCCTCCAAAGGCCACATAAAGCAACATTACAGAAACACAGAACAAATGTGCTTGGAAAATTTGTTCACACCTCCTAACATACCAGTTCATATAACCATCACACAATTTTTGACATCCCTCATACAGTGAGAAATGGTGAGCTCAGGAAGTGGCTTCCACATGCAGAGACTATTTTCTAACAATCACACTTTTTTCAATTTCATTTGCAGCCACACCTCCAAAACCACCTTATTTTATCAACAGTTCTTCAACAGGAAATATGAACATCTTGATGACTCTTACAGGGATGTAGCTATTACCCTGTCTTTGAGTTCCAAAGTCTGTATAAATGTCACAGTACAATTTTCTCTCATTGTATCACATACTCTTCTCTCATTCAGTGTTGGTAGAGGCACCAAAATTGTGAGTATGCATTATAATTAATAAATCCTTATATATGGACATAATCAATATGAGAAACTCAGTAGTTGCTTCACAGGAGTGACAATTTGGAAAACTTGAAGGCAATTCAACAATCTAAAATAAATAACAGAAAAAATGGTAAAGAAATTTCCTATAAATTTAGGACAATAAAGCATTATTTTCAAATCAAAACTCTGTCAGTAATGCCACTAGCTTATTGGAAACTAGTTGTCCAGATTCAGCCTTACTGTAATTCTCTTAAGGGCAATAAAATTACACCAAATACTAATTTGCCTCATTATACCCTCTATTGTGATAATCTGAGACCTCATATTTTAGTTGCAATACATTAAATTTTAATAAGTAGACATTGAGAAAGTAACTGTGACCTTTCTAGGCTACTTTGAGTACTTGGAAATTAAAAAGATTATGTTCTTTGCATTTGATTTTTCAGAGTTAGGAGGAGAAAAAGATTGCAACAGTGGTTATGTATAGTCATTGTTGGTCTCACTTTTTATATGACAAGGGTATCTAGAAGTTCACTCAAGCTTTCTGAATAAAAAAAGCTTTTTCATATGTTTCATATTCTTCAGTTTCTTTTTTTCTTCTTGGTAATATAGGTTTCCATATACAGACACAGGCTGAGTACAACACCTAGGAAAAAGAAATCAAAAACTTAAACAGAAATGAACAGAAAAGACAACAGTTCTGAAGAAAATCCGAGTTTGTAGTGGATGTTGAATCACGTTTTAAAAGTCAACAACACGACATTTTCACTTAAAAAGTAAATGTTACGCTGATATATATAAAGGTAATGTTGTATATGGAACACAGGATTGTTCCTCTCTGCCCAGTTCTGGATAAATAAGTGATGAAATGTTTACTTTTATAAAATCTGGGGTTTTTTTGATCTAGAGAAGAGAAAACGGTGAGGTGAGAGAGAAACATTTCAGGTTTTCCTTTAGCTGTTAGTTATTATAAGACAAAGGTAAGCAACATTATATTTTTTCATGGAGATTTTTGAAAATGGGGTTAAACATATCTTCAGAAAACATCTGAAATAATCAGAACTTATTTCCAGAAATTCAGTGTTATTATTTCTCTCATTCAAAGGAGAAGATTTCAGTATAATTTTATCTAATGAGATTACATTTCTACTGTTAACAAATAATGTAAAGTTAAGAGATGAAGGCCTAATCTTTCCACAAAGACTGATCTAAAATGGATAAAATATATTTAATGGAAGTTTCAGAAGTTTCTATGCACTTAAAGTTTGCTGGAAAACAGTTCTGATAATCTTTACTATGAAATGAAATATATATGAAATTATATTTAGGATTAAGTATTCCATAAAGGGTGTCTAACTTTATTTTTCTTAAGAATAACAGTAGAGAAAAACAATAAGCTATTACCTTTTTTTCCCTGTGAGTAAATCACAGATTTACCACCTGTAATCCCATCTTTATGATAATACTCTAAGACTGTTTGCTTTATTTTACCGATATATAGGCTTTTGATCACTTGCTTCCACTTAACATCTACACTATAATCTGATTTGACTTCACAAAATTGCAGAGATGGGAATAATGAATTCCCTCGATGTACTGATCTTTCTAAAGCACAGCATACAGTTGACCTCCTATTGCTGCAAGGGTGCATTGTTTACTCAGGTTCAGTTTTCTGGCCACAAGGACCCTTGGTTGTTGCAAAGATGCTTTCTATCCTGCTGGTGATCAGCCTGCATGGGAATATTGCATCTCATGTGCAAGATTTTCCTCATCTTTGCTGAGCTCCATTCTACTTCTGTAAGCCTGCCCCTGAGATTTTCAACTTTACTCATGATTAAGGGAGAAGATACTTTATCAAATGTCAAATACCAATTCCAAGGACTGAAAGGACACACCCTGGGCACTGAGAGAGTATGAAACTGAACCTCTTAACTGATACAATGATGTTCTTTGCTCCTCTCTGGTTTTGGGTTTTGTTTTTCTTTCTTTCTTTCTTTCTTTCTTTCTTTCTTTCTTTCTTTCTTTCTTTCTTTTCTTTTCTGCTCAGCATCCTTCTGTTTGTGAAGATATCTGTCTCTGTATCTAATTTAGCCGTATGCATGCCAGGCAGGACCAATATGTACTCCTTAGGGGACCTATTTGAATTTTATTTTATATTTGTTTCCATATGTGCATTTCTTTATAAGTCCATACCTTTGAGATTTGGATCAAGGAAGAATATCTGAATCACTGATAAGTTAGCACACTCTACTATGAATAATTTAATTCATACTATGTTTGATTCCTTAAACCTAACTATATAAGGATATATAAAACCTTTCTTCCCAGATGACAAATTATCATCTCAGTATAAAAACATACGATGCCTGAAATTCAAAGGAGCATCCAAGATTGTACTTTAATCATACAGGCACCATGACTTGCCTGGAATGAAAAGTAGAGTTAACTACATTCTGGGTTACAATTTCCTGTCAATCTATCAGCTGGGATTAGTTAGCTCACAACAGTATAAAGATTGTGTACTGGGAAATGTATTTTAGAGAGATGAGATCCTCCAAGAATACAGGGATTGTCAGGAAAAAAAATCTACTATATTATGACAGCTTTTTCTGGAACAGGTAACCTGCAAGTCATTGGTGAAATTCACCCAAGATACATTTTATTTTTTTATTAGAAATCATGTCTTAACACTATAGTACTTTTTGTTTCTTTATTTGTTTCCTTGTGGTGTTGGGTTTTTTGGGTTGGTTTTTGTTTTTTTGTTTTTTTTTTTTTTGTGTAGCTAAGGTATTTACTGTTATTTTCCTAGGATCAATAGTGTCTAGATGAAGAACATGAAATCTAACCTGTCTCCCCATCATGATCATAGCTGTTAGTCCAGGTTTGATCGTAGATTCTTCCTGCTGTTTAAGCATGTATAGTTTGAGAATTGACACTGATCAACTGAGGCCAAAAGTGGGAGTTTAACCTTGCACAAGATTTCTTCAGGATCACAGAAATACTGCACCAGTTCTTGAGATTCTTTAGACTGCAGACAGCACATAGATCTAAGTTTTTTGATACTCTCTGCTTCTCACATTGCATGGTTGTCCATCTATACAGCTATTGCTATGACTTTTGCCAAATTTTATACTGTTTCATCATCTGCCCAGCTGCTATTGTAATTGGCTGAGTGTTTAAATCAAGAAACAAGTGAAAAATGACATGTCTTTGGGCAGTTTCAATGTGCCTCTGTCTACTTAGAGCCACAGAAGTAGTATTTAATAACAGAGAATTCCCAGAGCTCAGCACCTTTACAAGCCATAACTCCAACTATTCTCTAAGGCAACACTGTAAAAACCTTCAAAACTGAGGATGTTTGTGAAACTTCATTGAACTGAGTGGGTAAAGGACCAAGCCATTAGAGTGCATTTCACAAACTGGTTTGCCACCTTCCACACTATATGGGTTTTCTGTTTGTTTTTCTTTCATTACACCTCCTTGTAATCTCTCTTTGCCCTTCTCAGCTTTGTGACAGATTTTCCACAAAATAAATGTCTATACCTTCAATTTTGTTTTAAAAAAGTATCTGAACTTCTTAGTCACTCTTGCCTCAATACTCAAGTAACCATGCAAACGTAAGAAAAAAACTAAAGCCTCAACCTGAAAACATCCCTCTAAAATATCAGTTTGACCCAGATTATCATTATTCACTGTCCCACTATCTTCCTCTTGAGCTCCAGGTGTTATTGCAGATGTAAGACTGCATTGAATTAGAAAAGTAATTATTCCATTGCTTTCACTGTATAATGTGCAACACTTATCCAAATGCATGTTGGATTCTGATCCAATTTATTCCGGTCTAGACACAATTAATTTTATTCTGTTGGGTTGTTACAAGTATGTAGATTTTGAACTATCTGATCTGGTTTTATCTGATCTAAAAAACAGCTCAATATTTTTCATTGCCGAGCATCTAAAACCAACTATAAATCTAAGCAAAAAAAGGTCATTCTTAACATGTTTCCTGATTTAAGCATCCTGTGGATTAAAGAAGCAGCTGGTCAGACTGAAAATGTTTGTTGATATGCCAGAATAAAATGGATGCCACCTGAGCTCTAAAATAAATCTACCTCTATTCCCAGGTTCACTCCCCTCTGGCCTCAAGGATGTAAAAGCTAAAAAGATCAATATAAAATCTTCAGCAATGTAGTTTTTCATATCGAAGAGTATGCTCTATCTGTTAGAATCTGATTTTCAAGAGACTGTAAAGACTGTCAGAAATTCAGCTTCCTTTAAAGAGCCCTATGTCAGTATATTAAGAATGGGAAAATCACGTACAAAGTACTTTTAAATGTATGAAATTACTAATCGGATGCTTTTCATTTTCCATTTGTAGCTAAATTTCCTCCTTGGAGATGTTCAGATGTCCCAGCTGCATACATTCACCATCGTGATGTCTTTTTAAGTGTCTATGCATCACCTCATAATTAAAATGAAAATGTAGGTATTTTGGTTGCTGTCTTATAATTTTAAATTGCTTTAGCAAATTAACAATGGAAACGGATTTATCTGATACATTTTGAGAGGCTATGCCTCCCAGTCACACAGACAGAATGCTCAAAGATTAAATTATTACATTACATTTAATATGCAGTTTAAAGTTTTTATTTGAGTTAGATCATTACTTTGGAGTAGACAAGAGAAGGGAAAGCAAATAGGCTCCAAATTACTGATATTCCCGAGTCAAGCTTTGTAACACAGATGAGATAGACAGATGCCTGGCCAGGGCTGAGAGCAGACTGACAGAAAGATCACGTTTATGCTGAGGACTTACCTGGGAACACAAAAAATGAAAAGGAAAGGGAAAAAAGAAGTAGTCAGACCCTCAATGAGAATTTCTAGAAGCTGGACTAGAAGATTCTTGTAGGGCCTCTCCAACTGAAGATTTCTATTATATTCTAATTTTTGCAGCTTTGGCAACTGTGTGCACATTTGCACCAAGATCTTTCTCCCACCAAGGAATAGCTTTTGCTGTAGGGGCACTGCCCACTTGGTGGGTAGTCCAGGTTGTCTGACATGAGCAACCATGATGGTACATCAGGGTGAAACAGGAACCAAATTTCACACCACATGTGAAAAGACTCCTTCTCTAGGCTGAGAGACTAGCTCTCCAAATGTGTCTTTTGTCTTGGTGGAGGGAGCATCAGGCCTTTCTCGTGGAGAATATTCCATCCATTGCATGTTGGTTTTGGTGATGAAGATGTAAGAGGTGGCAGCAATGTAGTCCTACTAATAGGGTGATCTTGTGCAGCAGTGTCTGAGGAAATAGGAGCAGGACTGATGGCAGAAGTTTTACAGCAGGGAATGAAGGTGGTGATAGTGAGTGTGATGTTTCCAGACAGTACACCCAGAAGCAGCCAGATGTGGGCATCTTCAGTTCTTCCCATCCTGACTACCTATGGAGGCAAGATAATGGGGAAATGGAGCTTTGATCTGATCATAAGGATTGTTTTTATCATTAAGGAAACTACTTAAGACTTATCTAACAAAGATGGTAGTATATTAAAATACAGATAAAAGATCAAGTATTATGTTAGCAGCATGGATACAAGTGCTTGGAATAAGATCATGATTAAGCACTTTCCTTATATCCTGCCTTTTATCACTGATTTTTGTTTCAGGTGATGTCTGTATTTTTTTTCTGTCTTTTCCTACTGTAATGCAAGTGTTAGAAATCCACTGCAAGTGAGTGCAGAGAAATTTGATCAGCAAGTGTTATTTTCGTGCAATGTCACCCAACAGCAGTGACAGGAAATGCAAATGCCTCACAGGATGATTTTTTCTAAAGAACAAAGATAACATCAGGATCTCATACATTTTCTATAATTTAACAGCTCTGTCATAAGTATCCTGATGTGTAAAACAATCTATTTTAGTCACATTTCCTGAAAACCACAGTTAGGATGTAACCTATATTAGTTTGAGCATAAGTATCTGAAAATCACTTAAGTCTCAAAAACTAATTTAATCTGCCCAAACTTTTTAAGGGAGCAACATGTATATAGTCTCACTTATTTTTGAGGAAACAATGTATGCAACAATGACCAAAAATCAGAAGTCTTAATCCTTAGAGAGAAGGAGAGAGACAGATGCTTTTTAATAGAATGTTGTGTCTTGTTATTTGATTAATAACTTTGATTTAAATAATGATTTAAGTAGTCAACATAGAAGAACATAAAAACTATTACATCACACCAAACTCTTTGTACTTTTAAGTCAGTTGTAACTTTCACTGAGTTTTGATTCTGGCAAATTGTTCCAAATAATGTCTTCCAATGTAAAGCCAATATTAGCTTCCATTTACATTAGATAAAAGATTTTCTGCAGTTTTTAAAGTCTCTATTTCTTTTAACTATTGTGAAAGCTCTGAAAAGATTAAAACTTTGAAAGTTTATTTCCCAAGTTAACACAATTCCAGTCCAATTTAAAATGCATGGAACTTCAAACTCAATAGATAATTACATTTGGCTGAAGACAAAGTGCAGGTCTTTCAGATGCTGGAAAACAAAACTGTGCTTTTTTGTTCACAATATAATCTTTGGAGTTTCTTTACAAATTGTTTGAAAAACAGAAAGTTATCACAGAATCACAGACTGGTGGGGGTTGGAAGGGACCTCAGGAGATCATCTAGTCCAACCCCCCTGCCAAAGCACGTTTCCTACAACAGGTTGCACAGGAAAGGGTCCAGGTGGGTTTTCAACATCTCCAGAGATGGAGACTCCACAGCCTCTCTGGGCAGCCTGTCCCAGGGCTCCGGCACCCTCATAGTGAATTTTTTTTTCCTTAAGTTTGTCTGGAACTTCTTGTGTTCCAGTTTGTGCCCATTGCCCCTTGTCCTGCCACAGGGTCCTACTGAAAAAAGCCTGGCATTTGGCCCCCACATTTCAGATATTTATAGACATTGATCAGATCTGCTCTCAGACTGCTCTTCTCCAGGATGAAGGGTCCCAGCTCTCTCAGCCTTTTCTGATACAGGAAACGCATCTCTAGAGGCCCTGACTGCATTCCTATACTCTTCTCAGATGGCTAGGCCCTTATCTTAATTTTCTTGACAAGTTGAGAACAAGGGCCACAAAGCCAGCCTGAAAACAAGGTTGCAGACAGCACCATAGTCAGTGGAAGTTACTTATTTTATGTCGAAGTTTCTGTAGAAATTGAAATTTTAATATGTGATGATATCAGTGAAAATAGTTCAATTCTACTAAACTAAATATAAGGCTATCTGTGAGATACTAACAAAGAAAAACAAAAAGGAAAAAGAAAACCCCCAAAAAGACTGTGACAAAAACCCAAAACAAATGAAAAATGAGTAATTGGAAGTGAATTAATATTTTAGAGATGGTTATACTACCTTCATAATTCAATACTATAATGATCTCAGTTTAAGTAAAACAAATGTTTCCTTTGATAATGTCAGTGACTGCAGTCCAGTGGAATGGTAGAAAATGAAACAGATTATTTGGGTGGGAGGAATGGGCTTTAATAAAAAACAGTCATTTTCTGGCAAGAGAAGGGGATAAAGGATAGCAACAGACCATGGATTAGGGCTATGGTGGATGTGAATTTATAAGGAGAATAGGTTTGGGGCAAGATGTAACAAAAGGGAAGAGAGAAGACTGAACTAGAAACGCATTACATGGTGAGTTTGACAGAGGTTAACATGAGACCTTTTGAGTCTCCTTTCTATCAGGAAAACAGCTGTGAAATCTAATGTTATATTCTCCAATCGCCTGTCTCCCAGTGCTGGGCTAGTAAAACAAGATAATTTGCATGCCAGAGATTTATGCAATGAGTTAAAATCCTTTGGTATTTTTGTTAGGTAATTCAAATGGGTGCACTTCTACTGAAATTGCTACACAGCAATTTTTACAATTGTTTTACAATACCTGTGTCACCAAAATTGGGAATAAACTCAACACCAATGTAGTCTTAAGAAGCAGGCATTTATTTACTGCAGCTCTGGATGCACGGGGGATCACTCCACCTACCATGTGTACCTGACAGCACACAAAGTAAAGTTTCTATTATACAAAATCATACACAATCATTATATTTCCCTCAATTATCATGCGTATTCAAAACAACTCTCAGAAACCATTATCATAAAACTTTGCCTCACCACACATGCTCATTAAACCTTGAAATGAGTTGGATGATTGGCTTTTGAGACCACCAGGGACCACCGACCCAAAAGAAAAGACCCCCGACTAACCTTGTCCCAAGACTCAACACGCTCCTTGCCACATACCAATGGTCAGCAAAATAAAGTGTTTTCAAGCGTCTATGAATATTAGAGTAATAAATTTCAATCTCTACAACATTACAACAAAGATATATTGTTTTTAACTCCAACACTGAGTTAATGATTAGAGTAGGCCTAGGACTTTACAATCCCTTCTTATTAAGGTCTTTATGGTTCTCTAGCTCAAAGCTAACAATCCTAACATGCTTTATGATTTTTACTTCTTAATCAAACCCAACTCTTCTATAAAACTTTGATTATTTCATCAGAGTACTTGCAACACCTGCAAACTAAATTCCAAAAAAGGAGCATGAGATTGTTATTACATACTCTGAAAAGTTGTATGGTTGGAGAAAAGCTTAACTTTATCCTTTTGTTGATATGCTTTATGAGATAGTTACTCATTACACAATCACACCCCATCCCACTGGACAAACAAACATTGTTGTCTGTCAATTCATTGCAGATAAAGGATGAATCAGAAGATTGAAGGACATGTCTAAAAAAGGTGGAAAAAAAAAGTAAAAATGCATTTTATTATGGCAGATATATGTTTTCTCAAATCTATGGATCATTCCTTGATGTAGAGCTCTTGTGATATAATAGGTTACCTGTGTAAATTAACTTTGTTTTCCAAAGAACACCAATTAGAAATTCCTTTTATTCCTGGTGTAAATATTTTCCTGATAGAGAGCAGTTGTGTATGAACACAAGGGTTCTACATACTTTATGTGAGCATTAGTTTCAAAAAGTTTTATAGTACATTAGAAAAATTAAAAAAAAGGAAAAAAAAAAACATAGGAAAAAGGCGTGACAAAAGGTAAAGAAAAATATCACTTTTTTGTGGTGTGTCTGTGGGCATGTGCCTGAATGCTACACCAAATTACTGTCTCTGAACAAACAAGCTCCACACGTGTTTGACAGAAAGAATGGACATTTTGCAGAAGCACTTGCTAATTCATAGTGAAGTTTAGATGTACACAGTCCCAGCCTACTTCTTATGACATTACTTATATTGGAAATCAAAATCAAACTAAATGAGACATGGAAGGTGAAGAAAACCCAGGGGACTGTAGAGATGCTGTTGCTAGCATAGCTAGCTTCTTCCATCCAGTTTCTTGTGCTCTTTTATTTTCTTCTTTCCCAGAGAAAATCAAAAGTGAACTTATGACCGACATGTTCAAAAGCAATGTACAAAAAAAGCTGTAGCAATCAGATGTACACTTCTGTGTGTGTCTGTGTCTACACAATCACATACACTCCTGCACTTGCATAGGGAGCATCCACTTCAATATGCGCATATGTAGTATGATTCATTACAAAATAGTGTTACAAACGATATTTTACATGCTAGCTAATTTTGCCCTTCCATCTTACTACAGAAATTTGGGAATGATCTGAGCTGCCTAATACTATACCCTTCTGACTCTGAGTCTTGCTCACATTTACTGAGATGCTTAGCAGTGTACACTGTAGGTAATCATAAAAAAGCAATAAGATTGTTCATCATAAACAGTTAAGCCTAAGATTCAACTCACCATAACACTGTAAATCTTTTCTTCACTAGCATTTATTTACAGAGAAGAATATAGAGGAGTATTTAATAAATCAATTTCTAATAAACTAATAAATAGTTTATGCTATTAGTGCAATGTAAAAGTGCTTGTGTTAGCAGTTGATCTTAATTTGTTTCTGAAATATAAAAATAAGGCTTGTTATAGATTCTAATCAATACTGATTTGGAATACAATCATCCAAGATAAAACCACAAGCCCCTCTGCACCAGTAGTCAGTATAAAGAAATAAATGTAAAGTCCAAACCCAGAAAAAAATATTTTTACATGCAAATATTGAAGCTGACTACATATTTTCCATCCAAAAAGATAGTCTCAATAAATATTCAAAAGTGTTGACTGATAACTGCTTCTGAATACTTTGAAATAACTAATAGGGGGTGAGGAAGGTTATGAAAGTTTTATGGGTGTGTCTTGAATGGGACCCTGCCCCAGCCTCTCCTTTCTGAAACAAGATGTATCTAGCTTCACTATCGCTGCTAAAGTTAGCTGAAGTGTGGAGAGCATCACAAGCTAATTTACTTGTTTATACTTCCAAAGTTGTTGGGTTTTAATCCATCTAGCTAAATCTACAAATGAAGTATCATCTCTAAATCTATAAACAACCCAGAAAGTAGTAGTCTGGTTAACAAAGACTGTGCATATTCTGACCAAGGTTAAATAAGTAGGCTTTTGCATTTCATGCAATTTCAATTTTTGTGTGTATTTAATCTGTAGTAACAGATAAATTACAAATACACATATACAATCTTGTAGTAAAGACAAGAATCATAGTTACACTATCTTAAGAAAAATCTGAAAAGCTCTACATAAAAAGAAAAAAAAAATGGGAAAAATACTGAATGGGTATGGCCACCAGATTTGATATATTAACTGTAGGTTGTGGACTCAAGTTGGTAAATATCTGAGGACAGCATGGCTTTGGAGCAGTCAGATGGTATTTCGGTGGTTAAATCTTAAATTTTTTGTTCTCAGAAGGAGCATGCATCATTTTTGTTCACAAAGTAGAAACGATCTCTTTGCACTGACAGAACATCATTAGACAATGTTACATGTTAAGTGAAGACCCCTTGCTGAGTCCATTTATCCAGTGAACCATTAACTAGTACCACCTTGCTATGAAAACCAAAAAAATCTTCAAACAGTATTGAATCTTCTTCTCTCAAGCAGATGTTAAGTCAATGAACACTGAAAACTTCAGTGTGTGGTCTTAGCTCCAGGAAAAACATCACACTTCTGGTAGAGTGCAGTTAATCATGCTCCTTTAATCCTATCACAGAATTCAGAAATAAATTCCCAGATTGAGGGCACTGTATCAGACCTAATAAAGACATAGGAGTCCTTCTGCATTCAAAGTATATGCAGATAACAGAGGCATATAATTAATGCGAGAATATTAATTCATTAGACATTTATCCATGACAGTGCTTTAAAATATTTCTAGTAAAGCAGTGTTAGCTTCTGTTAATATTGATACTATTGTATGATGAACTTTTAATTAATCGATTTTGCAAATATATTCTACATTCACAGACTGTTCTTAAAATTTTTACTAGTACATTTCAGAACAATTTAAAAAAGGGTGTGGTTATAGTTCTTTGTAATCTTTACATAACTTTGTGATCTTGATATGTCCCAGCTGTGTCTCCTGCCCCTATATTTCTCCTATATGCATGTACTGGTTTTGGCCAGGGTAGAGGTAAATTTCTTCACAGTAGCTTGTAGTGGGGGTATCTTTTGGATTTCTGTTGAAAACAATGTTGATAACACACTACTCTTTTAGTTACTTTTGAACAGTGCTTCCATAACATCAAGGCCTTTTCTGCATCACACACCACTCCACCAGGGAGTAGGCTGGGGGTGCACAAGAAATTGGAAGTGGACAGATCTAAGACAGTAGACTCCAACTAACCAAAGGGACACCTCATATAATATTTTCTGATCAGCAATACAAGCTGCAGGGAAGACGGATGAAAGGGAGGATGTTCAGAATGATGGTGTTTGTCTATCAAAGTATGTGTTGCACATGATGAAGCCCTGCCTGCTGACGCAAAGGAGTGAATAAATTCTTTATTTTGCTTTGCTTGTGCAAACAGCTTTTGCTTTATCTATTAAACTGTATATCTCAACCCAGAAGATTTTGCACATTTACCCTTCCAATTCTCTGCTCCATGCCACTGTGGGGTAATGAGCAAATGGTTGTGTGGTTCTTAGCTACCTACCAGGGTTAAGCCATGAAAATGCCATAGTAGCACAAGTATTTATTGTACCCTATAATGATTTTTGAATAAAATATTATCATAAATTACTCGTACGTACCTGTAGGTTATCAGTATCTAGTAAAAACCATGACAAAAAATATATTTCAAATATGCTTTCTGAAAAAAATTTAGAAAAAAAAAAAAACAACTTAGATTTAAAATGTTCTTTTATACATCCAAGAAGCAATATTGCTGCCTCTTAGAAGAAACTTTTCAACATGGACTTGGTAAAGGAATTTCATACAATGTGGCCACAAAATAATCTGTAATCATAAAATCAGCAGTAAAAGAAGACAAAAATAGTTTTTGAAGTGTTCAGAATATTATACTTAAAGGCAATATGAATTACTTTCATGCTTGCATGAACAGTGATTTGTATTCCACTAATGAACAAAACAGAATGGAGGATCTTCAAGGAGCAATTAAGTCTAAAAAATCTTTCAGCATAGGATGCAAAGTCACTAAATGTCTCAAAGGTTAACATAGATTATTTATTGTTACATATACCTGTGCAACTATGATACCATCTTAATTTAGGGTTTAATTCAGTATCTTGAAACATATTGACTTATCAATTGCATTGTTTACCGGAGATTCGAGAGTTTACTACAAAGATTTCTAAATAGTCTCAGCTAAGGTACTGTCACATATGTGAATATACTAGCTGAGGATCTGTTCCTTTTTTTTCCTGTACCTTTCTGGGGATATCATTGTAATCATGTGTTGCTCCCAGTGTAGATATGAATATTCAAGTATGTTCAAAGTGTGGGGTGTTTTTCTTATTTATTATGCTTACAAGACTATCTGTATTCTTTTGGATTGCTTTTTTCTTTCATTTATATGTATATATGTGTGTGCAAACATGAGGAAAAGGACTGTTTAAAAGGTTGATTCTTTCAGAATTATTTGAAATATATTAAAAAAATAGAAAAGTGGCTAGGGTTTTTTTTTTTTTTTTTTTTTTTCTTCTCTGCAGCATAGCTTGCTTATTGATTAAGAACATTTTTATTTCTTAATGAGTTTTGGATTACAGATTCATAGCGTTTACAGATTCACACAGCACAAAATTTACTAAATAATACTAAATATTACTAAATATTCAATATTTTTAATAGTTTTTTGTTATTGAAAACAACCTTTGAGTTTCCCAGATGGCTGTATCACATGTGAACTAATTAAGTCTGGTATTGTATTTTACATAGAAGACAATAAATTATTCAGGTATCTTGTGCAAAGAGAGCTAAGTGAAACCTCATGGAACACCTTTACCACAAAACATTCTATTGCAATATGAAGAAAGGCAACAATTCCTTCATTCAAGGTCTTATCCCATTTTTTAATGAAGGGATAGCATCTGTTTCAAGGCAGTAAATAATTATGAAATATGTTGAAAAAGCAGATACTCTTCATAGCCTTATCCCACAAAATATATCTGATAATTCATTTTGTGATCTTAGCTTGTTATTTTTTCTTATATATTTCATTATTTCATTTTAAGGCACAAGACACAAAAATGTAGTAGGTCCTTGCTCTCAGGCAGAAAACATCTGGAAGGCAGAGTTTAAGACAGAGAAGGTTCTCTTCTGAAGCTTATAGAAAGGAGCTATTTTTGATAAAATCTTCTACACCTTTCTTTGTCTATACACTAAATAATAGCTTCATATGTTAATGTTGCACAGTCTATCCCTTGCATTAAATACTGTTCATGCTGTTTCCTTGTGCCCTAAAATATCTCAGTGTTTTATGTCTGTAATTATTTTTTTTTTTCCTAATTATTCTTCCTCTTGGGATTAATGATTGACTAGATATAAATTTATCTTGTGGTTTTGTTGTTCTGTTTTTTTTTCTCTCTTTTTATATCAGTATTTTCAATATGGTAACTGAACTGCAGAAAAAAAAAATATGTTGAATACACATACAAATCTCTATTGACAGTCTCGTGGTAATGTAAAAAGCAGGTTGAGTAGAGTAAAGATGTGGTTATTCTGCAGTAACATTGAACAAGCTTCTATCCTGCTACACAGAACTGCTTTTATGCCATATATGTATAAAAGTATCATTATATTTCCTTCAAACTGAAATACTGGAGGTTAAATGTTTCTGTATATTTCAGGCTAAAGCTGCTAAAAAATATTTCCGTTAGATCTGCTTTCGTACTTTCATAACATTCTTGGATCATTTCCTTTGTTAGGAAAGATGTATAGAGCTTTAAAGAGAGTTTCAGCTAAATGAAACTGCTACAGTGTAAATTGTATGTAAAACATGGAAAACCATACTTTCTCTCAAAGTTTCATCAAAAAAGCTTGAGTCATGTAGAAGTGGTGACTGAATGTGGACCATGGTATTTTAAAACACTCCATAAAGTAAATACACACCATTGAGGCAGAGCTATGGAAATTACTGAATTTTCAGCTTACTACTCAAACAAAAAGCATACAATTTAAACCTCTCTAATTATGAGATTTAGTTTTCTCACACAATTTGAAATCTTGAAATAAAATGTCTTTGCAAATATTTTGTTTGAAAAAAGTTTGCAATTAGTATAAATATTAATAAATCTTCCTAGAATAAGGAAAAAAAATGTTTTCCACAATTTTAGAAGGGATTGTCTTGTAGTCCCGCATAATTTAATATTTTCATAATACAATATGAATAAGTATCTTTTATCTAAAACTATTTTTTATTAATAGTTGTATTGAAGTAAAGTCAAAAGTATAGACAAAAGAAAAGTTGTTACCATAGGAGTTTAGGGATTTGAAGCATATTAAAGGGTGATAATCTCAGATCTAGAGTTCTTTCTCTTGGCAGAGACAGAGAAAGAACATGTACATATTTCTGCCCACAGTTGTGTGGAGTACAGCATAGTAATTATCTGTGTGCTTAACTTTTTTTCTTCTGAAATACGTGCTCCCTTAAGTTAGACAACAGAAACTGCTACAGAAAATTCTTTTTCCTTTTCGGTATACTCCTCTCCATGGTAAACCAACATAGATTGTTTTTAGAACGGTCCCATATCTCTTGGGTTCTGGGCATATTTTAGATTCCAATGAAAGGAAGTGTTAATGAAGATAACATTAGAAATAGTCTGTCTTTACAAATTGCCACTTTTCTTTAAATGAATTATAAAATACTTAAAAAAAAATATTTTATGAGATTTTAACCTCAACAGGTTAAAAGAGAAAGTAAACAAATGTAAAAATAAAAATAACACCCCATCCCCCAACTAACTAAATGTATGGCATTTGGACAAGTAAAAGTAGTAGTAATTTATTAAGTCTTAGTTTGGTATTGTTCCTTCTCACCTGAAATGGAACAGACAGAGACTTCCTAATGAGCACTGGGAGTAGAACAGTTAATAGGCAGGTAGAACTACACATAAATTTGAAAAATATGTACACTGTTTTTCATTGTTCCAGGTAATATAAACATTAGATTTTGTACTAAAAAGGAATAATCCTGATTGAAAAGATAATGAGGGAGTAAAACTCACAAAAATACAGGTACTTCTCACTTGCTTCATTCAAAACCAGAATTTACATCCATAACTAAAGTTAGCTATTATGGCAAAAGGAATTTCAGGAGTTACTGTATGTTACAGCTAAAGTAAACTTCATTTAAAGCTGTACTTCAAATCTGTGATGTCATTAATATAATTAAAAAAATAATTTGTTTTACAGTTTATTCCCAGTTGAAAGTGAGAAGTAAAGCTATAGTTGCTCTATATCAAAGGTGAAGTATTAAGGACTTCAGAATAAAGAGAGATATTTTTCATATTTAAAATACAGAATAATAATAATTCTAAATATAGTAGATCAAAACTGGTGAAAACCAGATCCTTGGAATTTTTTTTCTGAATTTTATTTCATGTTGGTAATATTTTTAATGACTGGGACATGATATCCCAGAATATGCACTGTAGAATTCACATTTCCAGAAAGATTGATGCAGTAAAATTTCAGTTTATTAATTTCAGGGAGAGATGAACTCTCTTTGAAAGTGTTTCACATATAAAAGTTATAAATAAAGTAGACTGCTTTTAATTTCTAGTGAATCAGAAAGAAATTATTTTGACAGATTTTTGTAGTATTTTAATTCTTCTTTAATTTTAAAAATTTTATTTGGTAGAAGTTTTAGTTTAATATTTTCTTGTTGTTGTTCTTTAGGCCAAAATTTCTACTGACTTTAAGGTGCTTAATTTCCCATGTTTTTCTGTGAGTGCTTGAAATATGTGGGTTTTGGTCTTTTTTTTTTTTAGTGTGAAAGTTATTTGAAATTGTACAACTTTAATCATACTTGTATTTACAAATACCATACCATAAGGCAACAGTATGGTGAAAATCAAAAACATTTACTGGAGTTTAGGTATTATGTGGTGCATGTTTCTAAAAAAGCATGCAGGGAAGTACTATAAATATCTTGGGACTGAAGTTAGAATCCATAGTCTGATAATGCTTCAAACCAACATTATATTAGCTGACCTAGTAAAGTTATTGAAAAAAAGTGAAGAAAACTCTTTACTAAGATTATTACTCATCTTTTTTTTATTACATATCCCTTATCATACACTTTTCAGTTGTTACCTTATCCAGCAATCTTTTCAATACAATGCTACAAATTCTGTCTTATTCATTTTAATATGCCATGCACACAGGAACTATATTCCATTACATTGATTACAGTTATAAAACTATTATCCTCCTCTCTTTTATATTGTGTTCAGTGAGATTACTGATTGATAAATGCCACAATGTCAGCTTCAATTTTGGAATATCCAGGTGTTATAATTTAGTTTTAATTGGTGCTTCTAAAAATTCACAACACAAAAAGAATCCCTTAGAATGACTAATGTGCAAATGTAAAGATATTAATGATTTTTGTTTAGTATGAAGTCTACATATCTCTATCACCTTCTCCTTTCCAAGAGTATATATTGAAATATGATCACTATATTAATGATGGCTAACTCTAATATTGAATTTTATTAGATACACTGTTGTTCTCATACACTGTGTAATAGAATTTTAGGAAAAAGCACTTAGTCACACAGTATATAAAAAAAAGTGACTTAAGGGAAGTGAAGATTGTTAAAAAGGATTCATTATTGTATCTCTTTTCATATTTGTGAAGAAGATTTTGAAATTAAATCTTTTTTTCAGTGACGACTGTCAGTGAAATAGTGAACCTGGTAGATTTCGGTTACTTCAGCTTTGCTTTGTGAGGTCTATCTCAGGCCCACTGGACACAGTTTTTACCTACATTTCAATTTTAATTGTCCATAACAACCTGTTTGAGATTGGAGAGGATTCTGACAAAAATTTACAGAAATTATTTCCATTACTATTCCTTGTAAATTATTGAAATGCTGAATAGTTGACTGACAATAACACTTTGGACAAGACAGCTATTGGCATTATTATTATTTTTTTTTTAACTGGACTTTCTTTTCTTGTTTGTCTTAGAGACAGGCTGATACTCATGGAGATATACAGAATAAAAGAGTAGGAGATATACAGAATAGAATGGAAGTATCAAAATAAGCAATAAATCCTTAAAACTTCACTTCTTTCTCTCTTTATTTCAGCAAGGTTTTTGTATACTTATTAGGATAAAAATGCTTTACTTAGGATATGTTTCCATTTTTCATTCTGCTATTCCTCTACTTGCAGTCAATCAAAACATTGAAAAATGGTATATAATATATTGAAAGATCATATACTGATTTCTAGATTAGAGGTACAATTTTGAGAGTGCAAATGAGACACAACCTGATCTTTCCTGAAGTTAAATTTAAGCAGGAAAATTCTCATTGACTCAGTAGAAGTAGAATTACATTTGTAGGAAGAAAAAAACCACTGAATAGAAATATTCTGTTAAGGATAGTATATTTTTTTCAAATTATTTTTCCATGAGAATTTTGTTAAACACAGAGAGTTCTGTTCTCCTCAGAGAACAGAAGTATGTTTTACGTCACTGATTTACAGAGGTCTGATGACAAAGAACATCAACGCTCTGACCACTGGCACAGGTTGCCCAGAGAGGTTGTGGAGCCTCAGTCCTTGGAGATATTAAAAATCTACTGGGACATGGTCAATCTGCTTGTCCAGTATCATTGAACAAAGTGACCTCCAGAGAGCCCTTCAATTCTCAACCACTGTGTGATTCTGTGATTTTGAGTGTATTAGGAGGTAAAATGGTTCTGTAGTTACATAGGGTTTTGGTTTTATGGCTTAGTTATTAAAGCTTTTTTCCTTTGGTAATTCACCCATCTGTGATTGATTTAGTTAAATCAATTCACTTTCAGAATTTGAACATTTAATTCAGTTTATTTTAAAAACACTTTCAGTCTTAATGTTGTCACAAACCCTCAATGCTAATAAAATATGATTGATGAAGTCATATACATGCTGTTGTTTTGCAGTATGATTATAATACATTTATCACACAATTACGATCAGAGCACAGTATTACTGACAGTAACACAGTGACAGGACTATGACACAAAATATTTTATCCAAAAGTACCTCAAAAAAATTCCTATAAGAAAATTTTCACAACAGAAAAGTCAATATTGTAGATTGAAACACTATCTTCAGGGATCACTTCAGCCTACTTGGACTGCCACTCCAGGTTGTTTTCATTCACATGGGCCTTTGAGGTAGTTATTTCCCTCCCCAGCCAAAATGTTCTCTGTCAGGTTGAAATCTGGCTGCCTTAATTGTGGCCATTTCGAACTCTTCTGGTCTACCTCTCAGCTTCTGTATTCCATGAGGGAAAAATACTATTTAATATAGTGGCTTTGCACCACAGTAGAAGATAAAGTGAGAGGATAATAATCTAATTACCATATAGATGTCACTTTTCTATCTGTTGTAGTGATGTACAGACTGTATGTTGACTAATACACTGATTATTGATTTTTTAATATTTTTTTTTCCACACCATATAAACCATCCCATACTAGAAGCACATAGTGCCTTTCCTGAGGTAGAAGCAAAAGCTGACATTAGAACAACAGGTTAAATCTGCCCTGCAACTCAAAAACACTCAATGACATTTCCTAAATTCCAAGTTTACATGAGGCATACTTCTTTGAATGCACTTCAAAGTGTTGATAGCTAAAGAAGTGCAGTTAAATACTTTTCTAAGTTCAGATAGTAAATTGTATAAAATAAATGTTACCTTTACAATATTTTAAGCTGATCTCTAATTTGTTTAAATAGGTATTAAAAAGTTAAATAATAGTGTTTGAGGAGTAATAATTTTTAAATGCATTTAATTAACACAAAAATATCACCTTCTTCTAAAAATATTTTTTAAATCTGATTGCTAAGATTTTGACCTTCTATTTTGCATGAGTTTTTCTCTCACATGAGTTAGGAATAATGACCACTTGTATTTAAAGTGAGAAACATGACATTCTGTTTGAACATTAATTTTTAAAGCATTTTCTTTATTCTCTAGAAATCTTAATAATTGCAAAGAACTAGAAACAGTAAAAATTATCATTTTAGCATAGTAATAAAAATATGTAATTGCACCATCCCAAAAGCAAAAGTGGCCTCGTGCAGGTGTGCTAGCAGACAGTTATGTCTGATATTTGAAGAAAACAAGACTTCCATAGACAACTGAGTATAAAAAAATGTAAAGAAGGTTATTCTGTACTTTATAAATTGAAGAGTTTTGTATTATCAAGAAAACATGACACTGTTAATAACCCATAGTTTTGGTTCTCTACAAATTAATTTCTTTATTTTGTTATATATGAAATTATTCAGAAATTTGAATTAGATATCACAAACCCAAAATCATGATGTGGATATTTTTCATCTACTGGTTTGTGCTTCTTTTAGTCAAGATTCCTAGTTAGCCAAGAGAGTACAAAAGAATTTGAAGTACCGCTTATACCATTGCAGAAATATTTTATTACTTTGTTCTCAACTCCAGAGATATATTGCTATAGTGCAGACACACAAGCATTTCCTTAAATCTCTTATCTAAACTATTCCAGAACTACAATCTCACTGAATTCAAAGGCGTTAGATACTCTCCCCTGAGATGTATCATTTCTACGCCCATACTTTTTCAGTTAGTGTTAACAAAAGAGGAACTTATAAATGCATTCAGCCAAATAATGTGCCATTTGGAAAGCAAATGTTTGCTTTTAATTTATTAGCACATGCTGATGTAAAAATGAGAGATGAAAAAAGTCAACTACAGGCCCTCTGAGCACAATAGTTGAGAAATATTTACACACTTTTCACAAATATATAGTTAGGTATTCAGATGCAGTCAGTGTGAAGACTGCTCTGAATTGCTGTCACTGGGTTAAATATTAACACCTTCTACATGAAATCTTAAATATCTCTATAGTTGTTGGACCAGTGTGCTTAGATAGCATCATTCAGTAGCATAGTTTAGAACCTTATTTAGTGATTTATCTCTGAGGAATATGACCATGCTCCACTAAAAGAAGGTTTGTTAACAAAATAAGCAAAATATTTATTTTTCATTGTATCTTTTAAAAAATATTATTATTAAATTAATTTGCAATTCACTGTGCAAAAACTTTGACTGTGACAAAGCTATTTCTAATTTGAGCCACTGCATTATAGCCACGTGGTAGGTGTGAGTGTGTTCAATGTTAATCTATCCAGGAAATAGCATGCATGTGCATGTGTGTGTGTGAGGGGAGGCATTTCAAGAAAAACCTTACACTTGCAAGTAGGATTTTGGTCATCAAATTCTGCCAGATTTTTCATTATGGTTATGTTGTCATTGTTTTTATAATGAGTTGCTGTTTACCTTTCTCAGCATCTTTGGGTAAACTTTTGAAGATTAACTTCTACTCTGCATTCACAGTGAATGAAAACAGAGATGGAAGTATATTCTTCTATATTCTTCTACTAGTCTCCTTCCAAATCAAGGATGTATGTTCCTGAGAAATTTATTTATCTTAGTTTTCACTTCTAAAGAGTCAAATTATTTGATTTCTTGAAACAATGCATTCAACAACCTTTCACAAAAAAAAAATAAAAATAAAAGAAAGATTTTTAAAATATGTTTTTTCTGGATAATTGACTCCCAAAACCCTTTTACAAGTCAAAACAGACTGTACATAACCCAAAATCAGTTTTGATCAAGAAGCTACCTTTCCACACAGCTGTTCTAGAATAAATCAGGAGTTAACCAGGTGTTTACAGGTCAAAGCTTGAGCTGGCAGACAGTGCACTAGAAATGCTCACTACTACAGTAGTACATTGCTACCAATTTGCTATGAAGATGGAAAAAACACACTGCACTTCCAGCCCCAGAACACTCATCTGCAGCCTCCTAAGTCTCATAAAAAAATAACAGAAGGGAATCATAGAATCATTAAGGTCAGAAATGATCTCTAAGATCATCAAGTCCAACTGTCAACCCAAGAGCACCATGCCCACTAAACCATGTCACTAAACACCACATCTATTTCTTTCACATATCTTCCGGGTGGTGACTCAACCATTTCCCTGGGCAGCCTGTTCCAATGCTTGATAATCCTTTCAGAAAATATTTTTTTTCCTAAAATCCAATGTCTAACTTCCCTTGGCACAACTTAAGTCCATTTCCTGCTGTTGTATCATTTGCTACTTGGGAGAAGACACTGACACCCACCTCGCTACAATCTCTTTTCAGGGAGTTGTAGAGAGCCAGAAAGTCTCCCTTCAGACTCCTTTTCTCCAGGCACAACAACCCCAGTTCCCTCAGCCGTGAACTCATCACACTTGTGCTCCAGACCCTTCCCCAGCTCTGTTGCCCTTCTCTGGACACGCTCCAGCACCTCCACGTCCTTCTTGGAGTGAGGGGCCCAAAACTGAACACAGCACTTGAGGTGCCACCTCACCCGTGCCTAGTGCAGGGGAACAATCACTGCTCTGATCCCACTGGCCACACCATTTCTGATTCAAGCCAGGTTGCTGTTGGCCTTCTTGGCCACCTGAGCACACTGCTGGCTCATGTTCAGCTGCTGTCGAAAAACATTCCCAGGTCCTTTTCTGTGAGGCAGTTTTCCAGCCACTCCTCCCCAAGCCTGTAGCATTACATGGGGTTGTTGTGACCAAAGTGCAGGACCTGGAACTTGACCTTGTTCAGCCTCATAAAATTGGCCTGTCCAGATCCCTCTGCAGAGCCCCCCTACCCTTCAGTAGATCAACACTCTCACCTAGCTTGGTGTTGTCTGCAAACTTACCGAGGATGCACTTGTCCAGATAATTGAAGATATTAAACAAGACTGACCCCAAAACTGAGCCCTGGGAAACACTGCTGATGACCCTCTGCCAACTGGATTTAACTGTGTTCACCACAACTCTCTGGGCTTGGCCACCCAGTCAATTTTTTTACTGATTGAAGAACAAACTTGTCTAAGTCACAAGCCACCTGGTTTCTTAGGACAATACTGTGGGAGACAGTGTCAAAGGCCTTACTAAAGCCCAGGTAGACAACATCCACAGCCTTACCGTCATCTTCTATGTGGTTCACCTGGTCCTAGAAGGAAGATGACTGGCAGAAGAGACTGACAACTTCCTCACTACAATCTCCTTCCAAGTAGTTGTAGAGAGCAATATGGTCTCCCCTCAATGTTTGGATACATATATAAGGAACTGGATATTTAACTTAATTTCTCCTGAGGCTGTTGCTCTGTTACCACTGAAAACTCACACTTTCTCTTTTCAAAATATTTCCTCTTCAACTGGATAAATTAGGATATTTCAAAGAGCATCCTATATTTTCATCCTGTTCATCACCTTTGGCTGAGATCATAATGCTGAGCTGTCAATATCCAGGGAAAAAGCTAGACTTCAATTCTGAATCAACTAAGAATCCTTTTCCTGTAATAAAACCAAGTTCTATAAGCCAGATTTACATGACTGAAATAAAAAATTACCTGAAGTCAAATGTGCTTTAAAATAGCAGAGTATGTGAGACAGCAAGTTACTTACGTCAGGCTATTCATAACATACCAAACTTCTGAAGTTTTCTTTTTTTACTGTGAGGTACACATGTAATCCAGCTAAGATAAACAGTATTGTTTAGTTCAGTGGATTCCTTGGCTCTGGCTCACCAGCACTCACAAGACTATTTATTGTAGCAGTTTAAAATATTATCCACTTTATAGTCTTTAAATCATTTTCTTATCAGAAGATGGGCTTTGAATAGGAAAAAAAAAATGCAGTTGCATTGTTAATGAAAAGTCATTAGAAGATTCAGAAGATGGTGAAGCTAGGAGTGAGGTAGTGTCCCGATCCGATGTCGGGATCATTCAAATATCCCGATCCGATGTCGAGGAAAGGTTTCGATATGTTCCCAAGAGCGAGATTAAGACACAAACGAGGTCAAATGCCGCATTCCCGAAACACCATTTATTACCAAAAAATAATAAGGAGGGTAGCGATAGGACAGAATGGAAAGAAAGATGGAAAAGAAGCAAGGAGTCGGGATAGGGCAGCAAGAATAGTCACCATCACGGGTCCAGCGGCGAGGCGACGGTGAAGGGGCGAGTGAGGAGGTCTCAGTAGCTTGTTCCAGCAGTGGTGCAGCGTGGCGTGGTGCAGTCAGGTGGTCGTCCTCTCTGTCCCTCTTCTTCTCTCTCTTCCCGCGCTCTTGCTGCCCATGCAGGTCTTCCTTAAGTACCCCTTCGAGGGCTGTAGTTACCATAGCAATGGCACATCTCTTTGTGCCCCCCCAGCACTGGGGCAGGGACATGTCTGGGCAGAAGACCCCCTGCGGGCAGGGCATTTCACAAGTCGTTTCCTTCTCAGTGGTCTTGTGAAAACAATCTTGCCAGTGATCTTGCAGACAATCTTTGAGGCAAGATAATGGTGCTGCTCCTCACATCACCCCGTGGCTCAAAGATTGTCTTACAGGCAGGGTGCCTTCACAAGTCGGGGTTTCCAGGACCCAGTGGTCTTGTGACCGGCCTTGCA
Organism: Caprimulgus europaeus; assembly: GCA_907165065.1. The sequence goes on from OU015527.1 coordinate 8,677,138, forward strand.
AGCAATCTTTGAGACAGTGCAGTTCCTCACAGGTAGGAGTAAGAATGTCACACTACATAACTATCACCAAAATAACAAGTGTACAAACCCCACATGACCAGTATTTACTGATGATGAGAACTGACAATTCCTCATTAATTCAGAGGGCACCAGGGTGCTCAACACTAACTGAAATCTGATCACACCTATTTTACTTTTCCTGGAAAGCTTACAATCCTTTCAAAAAGTGACATTTTCTTTTTTATCACTGAAGAAGGTTCCCAGTAAAATATACAAATGCGGTTTACACAGTAAGGAATACATGGGATAGATGTTTCCACCAAACTCTTCATTAGGTAAATATGATTATTAAGAAATGTCAATAAGAGAAAAATTCTTTACTGTATCTCAGTTTTGATAACCTGGGGATAATGATTAATATCACTCTAACATTATGGTAAAAAAAAAAAAAGTTAGGAAATGGGAACTGTGCTACAAAAACAAAAGTACTGCAATTTTTAAATCATGTAAAAAAAAAAAAAACATTCAGAAATTTTTATTTTTCTACTTTTTCTACAATCTTTTGACAGTTTTAGTAGGTTATATTCTAGCAGACTCAAGGAAAAAAAAATACTGAGACTAAATGTTGGGTGTAATACTTAAGTGATATCAGACACAGCTAGTCATATGTACCCGCTGTCTAAATCACTATAATTTATTCTGGTATTACACAGGAAAAGGAAACTGTATGCAATAAAATTTGATTTAACACAAAACTACTTGTACTGTGTAGTCCTCAAATACTTGAAGTGAGTATTTCACTGAACTTGAGGGGAATTTTTAACAGGTATACCTTTAACAGGTATACCTTATATATATATAAAGATAAGACAGTTTTTACTAGTGATTATTCCATTGCATTCCTGTTTGGAATGCCTTGGCTTTATAACTAATTTTTATCTATCAAAAAGACTTAGTATCTTTGTCTTGCATATTTATATTTGTTACTCTTGGTAGCTCATTGTTATTTTAATACAAGAATAGATCTGATTCCTAACAACCCAGTCCCAGAGATTCTGAAGATAAATTGACAGTTTGAGTTATCTGCAATTTGAAGGCACTGAAGGCTGGTTATAATCTTATGTACATTTGTTGAACTTATTAGCCTCCTAAACAATTTCTCAAATGTTCTAATGACATTAGAATAAGAGATTTGTCTGGCTGGAGTAAAAGATTTGGACTGCTTGAGAGAGTCCAGCGAGGAGCCACCAAGATGATTAAGAGAGTGGAGCATCTCCCTTACGAGGAACGGCTGAGGGAGCTGGGCCTCTTTAGCTTGGAGAAGAGGAGGCTGAGGGGGGACCTTATTAATGTTTATAAATATTTGAAGGGTGAGTGTCAGGAGGATGGAGCCAGGCTCTTCTCAGTGGTGTCCAGTGGTAGGACAAGGGGCAATGGGTGTAAGCTGTAACACAGGAGGTTCCGCTTAAACTTGAGAAGGAACTTCTTTACGGTGAGGGTAACAGAGCACTGGGACAGGCTGCCCAGGGAGGTTGCGGAGTCTCCTTCTCTGGAGACATTCAAGACCCACCTGGACGCCTTCCTTTGTGATCTCATGTAGGTGTTCCTGCTCCGGCAGGGGGATTGGACTGGATGATCTTCGAGGTCCCTTCCAATCCCTGACATTCTGTGATTCTGTGATTCAATATGTATTTTATCAGAAGTCACATGGAAAAAGAGAAGAATTAAACATATCCTTAAATACAACAAAAGAAATGTTTCCACTTACGTGTGGAAGGATATTTGGGAGGAAATATAGTTGACGTTCATTTTTAGGCCACACCTCTATTTTGACAAGAATATATAAAAAGAAGACAGATTAAAGCATCTCTATCAGTTCTGCTGATGAAAATCCTTGGATTCTGACCCTGAAGTTTCTGCAAAGCTGGTAATGTGCTTAAAAACTCTTCACTGGGTAACTGCTTAGGATTTTATAAGCTGCTGAAAGGTTCTGTGAATATTCTGGTGTGAAGGATCTTTTATAAGACTAGAAACAGAGAGGGAAATGAAGGAGTATAATTCTAAATTTCTGTGGAGCCATTCTCCTGCTGGGCTACACTGCATGGGGAGAAAGGAGAAGTTGGCTTTACTTCTGTGGGAAATAGTTCCCTGCTCCTACTGCATTTTTACTTGTGTCTTTGGAGTGCTCAGTAGGTGTTGTAAAGACCTTGGAGCCTCTGCAGGTGTCAGGATCAAGTCTTCTGGGATTTTGCAGCCCCACTGTGATCCTAAAAGCACACAAAAGGAGATGTTCCTCACAAAACACCACAGAGTTCTGAACATTGAAATAGAAAAGCAGAGGTATGATATGTCAGCCTGTTCTACCCTACTTGGTGCAAGGAATTTTTAACAAATATCAGTTACATGATCACCCCAACCCTGAGTAAGAAGTGGAAGTCAGTATCAGATGTACAGGAGTATGTTCCCACATTACTCTCCATGTGTACTTGTGTACAATTTACTTGTTCTCATCACTGACCTCTCCCAAAAGTAACCATTTCTTTTACTCATGTAGATTTAGCTGCTTGTGCAATAGCTCTGCAGTCTCTTTTGATCCAAATGCCTGCTCTAAGAGTGAGAAAAATGCAGAAGAATGCAAGAGGTTACAAGTAACACAAGGCCAAAGATAAGTCCTGAAATATTTTCATTAAAGCTAAAAGAGGATGTTGAACACACACAACACACAGCAAGTGTTCAACATTCTAATTTCAGACCAGACTAGTATCTGTTTGGGGGTTTGTTTTGTTGTTTGGGTTTTTTTGTTTGTTTTGTTTTAGTTTGGTTTGGGGTTTTTTTTGGGGGGGAGGTTTTTCATTTGGTTGGTTGGTTGGTTTTTAATCTGGAGCATATAATTTTCCAAGCAAATTTCTTCTGGAGACATGGCCATAGTAGTACTAAGGGCTATGTGGGGAAAGACATTTTATTTTGGTTTGGTTTGGGTTTTTATTTTTTTGTTTGTTTTCTTTCATTTCATATCACACATTATGCTGTTTCTCAAGCCTTTTGCAGTCTTAGTTATTGTACAATTGTACAGCTGTAGCAAACACACATATCATAAAAGCAGTAACCAGAACTGAAGCGTTGCATAGCTCTTTCACCTCAAAGTTGTAGGCACATATTGTCAAAAAAGAAAAAAAAAAAAAAAAATCTCTGCTTGACTTTTGGATCCTAAGGTTTGATATATATATAAATGGATAGCTATAGGCACAAGGGAGAAAACATCCTGTAAAATGTGCAATTTTGACCTGCAGTCATTTAGAGACAATAAATGTGAACCCCTACTGTGATGTTTTTATGAAGCTACATCTTCAGGGTAGAACAAAGCTTTAAGAACCACCTCTGAGTTATGTAACTGATCATCATATCACGCTAGATTGAGCTGAATGTAAGTGTCATGCTGGTAGCGCTCTGATTGCATTGCTTCTGCTTTTACCTAGATAACAGATGTCATTTTATGTCAGCAGGAGAATTTTCCACATCCTCTGGCCTATTTACTACTTCCAATTTTCATGTTGCTAGTGGGCAAGACATTCACAAACACTTGATGAGCTTTCATTGATAGGCTGCTGAAGCTCTGATTTCTCAGTCATTAGAGCTCACTGTTGATTCAGCTGGGATTTGGTCAGATGTGTAATAGCATTGAGGTATACAAAAACAATAATTCAAAATAAATGCATTAAAAAACAGGGAAGACACTGGAAGTCTGAGTGGCTCTTCTTTTCATGTCAAGCTACATCTTACCATCTACAAAATTAACAATTAATGCTCTGACTGTATACTGGGAATCTAAATGTCAGTATGTATTTGGGATCCAATGTTGTTAAAATTTCTTTTATACTTACACAATACATTGCTAAGATGGTATCTCATTTCTCAAGATGCAAATGTATTTGATGTGTGTCTCTTTCCTGGCAGGCTACTGGTTGCAGCAGTGCTGTTTGTGGAGATGTTGGACATCTTTCAGCTTCTGCACCAGTTCATTCAATGTACAGCTGCTCAGCTATTGACAAAACTTAAACTAAATAGCCCCAAAACTACTACAGTATCTCTTCCCTGATGATTGTCAGTTCATCACAGGATTGATTTTAGCTGCAAGCAATTCTCCTTGGTTGCATTCTGCTGAGCTGTCTGCATAAGGTGAGAGTAATGCCATTTAGCCATAAGTTATCTGTGGACTGTAAGGTCCTCTTTGTAGTGACCAGAGAATCTGTGGCTACACCATCAGAGTGAGACACATGTAACTGCAGGAGAAAATTGTTTATTCACTGCTAAGGTCATTTTAATTTTCATAGAATCATAGATTCATAGGATGGTTAGAGTTGGAAAGGACCTCAAAGCTCATACAGTTCCAACCCCCCTGCCATGGGCAGGGACACCTTCCACTAGACCAGGTTGCTCAAAGCCTCGTCCAACCTGGCCTTCAACACTTCCAGGAAGGAGGTATCCACAGTTCTCTGGGCAATCTGTTCCAGTGTCTCACCACCCTCACAGCAAAGTATTTTTTTATTTAATCACAAAAAAATGCAGGTTATAAATAGAAAACATGTCACTTAGTCAATCTTCTCTTCATTTAATCTTGTAATTATTCTCTGTTGCTGATATGCCATTGCTGTGTCCAACGCCTGCTGAAGAGCAATATGCAGCAGTAAGCTGATGTTTTATTCCTCTCTGTATGTCCCACACCAGCATTAACCAAAACTTCACCCACAAAGAGCTGTTTCTGCAGTACAGCATCATCTTTACTAGAGAATCCTGAGCTTAGTAGGTAATTTTCTGTTCCCATATTTCACCTTTAGTGATGCTTTAGCAACAGCAGGATCCTTCCTCACAAACATCTGATACAGCTGCAGTGTCCTACACCACTTATCATGTGTTTGAGGAGGGCCTCTATTTACCAGCCAAATCACATTTGGCAGCAAGCCTAATACTGCTGCCAAATGAATGCTTTTCCTCTTTCACTGACAATGAAAGCACACACATGTATAAGGAAATTGGTAAGATTTATCTGTTTAAACCAGGACCTGTACTGAATGCTTTTATCATCCTTGGGTACATCAAGAATACTTGTATGTATAACTATCTATCTATCTATCTATCTATCTATCTATCTATCTATCTATCTATCTATCTAATCTATCTGAAATCTATGTTTCTAATAGTCTATATTCCAAAATACTTATTTCAAAATCAATTTTAAATCACACATATAGATATAGGCTTACACACACACACAAACATGTAGACACTGGCACACAATTATTTTACGTGAAGCAGTAGGAGGATCCTGGTACTAGGGTGCTAACTTGTACAAAGACAGTGGGAGCTATGCGTGATCAACTTTACATTCAGTACATAAAAGTACACACTTCTAAGCACTTACATGTTCAAGATGCAGTATGCAAAGATAAATGACTCAAAGACTATGGGTTTCAAAGAGCTTTTAATTTCCAAGGGAAATACAAGCAGGCACAGGCTTCTGGACACTAGACTCTTTCTTCTGTCTTGCTTAAGAATGCAAATAAATATATGTAAATTCATTTTAAAAAAAAAAAAGGTATAAAGGCATAAAAAGTTGAGTTGAACGCCCCCTGCCAAACCATAACAGACATAAGAGGTGGGAGGACACTCTCTGAAGCAGTGTGCGAGTCTATCAGTGCACAGCATTCCCCTGTCTCAGTCTCCAAATACCACTTTGAAAGATTTCCCCCAGGTTTTGCTTGGTATTTTCTTATTTCTAAGAAAGCGCCGAGCTTTCATGTCAGAAATGAAAGAAAAATAGCAAAGACTGAAAGAAAATGGGCTGTGCAAAATGAGACAAGCATAGTAACTCTCCTGGACTCACAGATTTTGGTGTGGGAAACAAAAAAATAATCCCTACTGGATATTTCATACTTAAGAAAATATTTTTCAAATGTTCAACTTCAAATGTCCACAGGATAAAAGATTCCTTTCAGTAAGAAACACTTTGGTGTCAGCTGGAAAATTTGGAGCTTTTCTGTCATTAGCAGCTGCTCTAGATATTTGTCCTGGTTATGTTAAGATAGAATTAGTTTTCTTCTTAGTAGTTAGAAAAACATTGTGTTTTTATATCGGTATGGGATTTGTTATGAGAGGAAACCATTAAATCCTGTATGATATTTATGGCTTATATACAGAATGAGGAGTAAAACTGCAGGTTCAGTCTGGTTCTCCTTAAATGTGTGATTTTTACTTTTTTTAACTCTACATCCTCTTAAGTTTAACCATGAAATAATATTTTTTGCAAGAAGCAGCAGGTTTGCAACTACATTATTTTATTTAAAATTCCAATTGTTGCCATACTACATAGTTAAAGTTTTATGAGGCTATTCTAAAAATTACACATTGGTATGACAGACTCATGACATTAAAATGGCTTTTCAGCAGAGATTTATATTCCTTAAATCTGTGGGATATTATGAAAATATTTTGTATATTTGATAATCACAAACAAAATCTTACTTTAAAAAATAATCAGAATAAAAACCCCCTGTTTTTAGACTTTTACTTCTAATCCTGCTAACTTTGATGTTAATTTACATTTTTCATACTTGAATTGTAAGTTTTGAAGATAACTCAATAATTATCTTTCTGAAGTGTTTTTATAATTTTATATCATTGTTGCAATTTCCTGTATAAATTCAGATGCCAGTGAAAGGTCCTACAAGGATATATTCAACACTATAATATGCATTTTTATTAATTTATTACTTTAAGTTAATATACTAGCTTCTTCTTTTGATGCTGCAAGAGAGAGATCAATCTGTTGTCATATAACTCAGTTGTCATATTTTATGTGTTAGCAGCTTTTCAGTCTTCTTAAAACTATTTGGTAGTTAGCTGTTTCAAGGCAGAATGACAAAAGAGCAATCTATAGCTGAGCAATGAGGCATGATTCTGCTACTTCACTCATTCAAGAAAAAAACTATCTTGAATGAACTGTGCAATTTGAATTAATTATACTATTTTTTATTTTAGTAAATATTAGGAACTTGAACAAATTTTATAAAACTAAACAAGTGCTATAAAACTAGACTTATATCCAGCTGCTGTGAAAGTCACTTTATCAAGAAGTTTGAACATGGACTGACTATAAAAGTAAAATGTGTTAATTTCTAAAAAACAAAGCATTAAACTAAAAAACCTAAATTGATCTGATTGGTGTCAAAATATGTAGGATCATTACGTTGTGTTTCAACCTGCTTATATCACATAAGTAGAATTGTAGAATTATAGAACCATAGAATAGTCTGGGTTGGAATGAGTTGGAAAAGACCTTTAAAGGCCATCTAGTTCAACCCCTCTGCACTGAGCAGGGACATCTTTAAACAGATCAGGCTGCTCAGAGCCCCGTCCAACCTGACCTTGGATGTTTCGAGGGATGGATTTTCCACCACCTCTCTGGGCAACCTGGGCCAGAGTTCCACCACTCTCACTGTAAAAAAATTATCTCTTATATCTAGTCTGAATCTACCCTTTTTCAATTTAAAACTATTACCTCTTGTCCCATCACAACACACCCTGCTAAAAAATCTGTCCCCATCTTTCTGTAGGCCCTCTTCAAGTGTTGAAAGGTGGCAGTAAGGTCTCCCTAGAACCTTCTTTTCTCCAGACTGAACAACCCCAACTCTCTCAGCCTTCCAAGTAGTTCATTACTAGTTTACAATCAGCTAAAATATCATGCTTTAGAGAAAGTAGTAAGAAGAGGGTTGTCTTTAGGGCATTAAAAAAGTTGTAAGATGGTTTCCACAGCAACAATGACATTACAGACCAATATTATTTCAGGCCTCCTGAATTTATTTATTTATTTGTGCCTGCAGCTTTGCCTCTGGCATAAACCTTTGCAACTGAGTTGGAGCTTATGATACATGTCATGCTTTTTTTCACTGCCAAATCTAGATCTGACCCATCAGCTTAAAAGGGAGAATTCTCATAGCTGAAAGAAGAGGGTGGGGGGGAAAGAAAAAGCTTACTATCAAGCTTACACCTACAAAGAGATGGATGCAAAAGTGAATATCCAGTTTCCAGAATATAGGTTTTTAGCTTGCATGCTAGACTTAGGAAAAACATGCAGTGGCTCAGTTTAAACTTCATGAAGTGAATTGCTTGTTTTACAAGTCAGTGAAGGTTGTTACAAAACGACCACTTCAGGACTTGAATTGTTCTAGAATGCAGAAAATACAGAAACAGCAATATATGGGCAAAAAGAAAGGCTGACCACAGTAGCTGCTGCAAATCTTATTAAGGTCTGCAAGGTCTCAGAAGTAAATTCTGATTATTTACTATACCTTCTGTGGTGATAAATCTGTGTGGAATTGAATGAAGTAGAAATAACAGGCTATGGTCTTTAGGGGAATGATATCTTTATTGCTCTCTCTTGAGATCTCGAGGTGAAGGGAGGAAAGAAGGAATCAGGAAGGAATCTTGATTACTTTACATGAAACTATGTATGGAAAAGGTTGCTGGAGAGTAAAAGCAGAACTCAAATGGATGCTGAAACTAGAACTACACAGACATAAACGTTTTGTTTTGCTTTGTTTCTTTAATGAATAATGGTATCTATAGAAGTCTTAATGTAAATGGTGAGACACAATTCATAATACAATAAACAAATCATAAAGAAAAAAAGAAGAAACTTTAGGCTTAGATTATATAAGCTCTTCCCAATTATATAAAATTTCTGTACTATGATTTTATTTTTATGTTTGCCTATTACTGTCTATCTAGGTTTTACTCCTGTTTTGTACATTTCAGTTTAAGTTGCTGTCACAGTCCAAATGACACAGATTTCAACACACACTTTTAGTTTCAGGAAGAAGATACTGAAATAAGTTGCATAGATTCTGAAATACTGATTGTAATGACAATGTAATGTCAATCCTGCCTTTTCAAACTGCCAATTTTCAGGTCTGTCATGGTGAAACTGGGGAAATGTAAGTAATTGTGGTAATTGTGTGGAAAAGTCAGTCTTTCCACTAGCAACCATTAACCCTTCTGTTTTTACTAGCTAGGATGATAGGAGGATAGGATGACTTAGGTGAATCAAAAATGTGTATTTAGTACTTTTAAGTCTGTAAAATGGGAAAGTTTTCAACTCATAGAATGAAAAATTAATACTGTCAGGATTTTGTTGTGGAGGAAGTGGGGTGGTTAGGATGAAATTATGCCCTGGTTTGTTGTTGAAGAGATAGGAATGAGGATTAGTGCACCAGTTGCTGTTAGCCCTGGTTTATCTTTATATCTTCTGTCTTTCCCTTTTCTACAGGAATTCTGAATTTTAATATATTTTTTAGATTTCTTTCCCCAAAGGGTACATCCTGCTTTGCTTCTCATTTTCTTTTAGTTGAAAGAACAGAAAAGCTTTAATTGTCCAAAAAGTCAGGCTTTATTAATCTATTCATAATGTCTATAAAAACATGGATTACCGCAAGGGGAAGAAACTCTTCATACTGTTGTGTCAAAAGATACTGCACTTCCTTTCGTTAGAAGAGACTGTTTATTTGGGGAGGGTCCCAGGTTTTTTTTCCTCAGTATTATGAAAGCAATACATACAGATGATTTTGTTCCCTGTTTCTGTGGTAAGTGAGACTTTCATGCCTTTCTTGTGGTATCAGCACTGTTTACAAAGTCCAAAGAAAGGCAAACAAAGCATCCTTCCTGTCTTTTTTGTGCGAAGACCCTTAAATATATTGATCTCATTCAGTATTAGATGCTCCAGTTGAAACAGTCTCTCTTGAATTCTTGGTTACTCACAAATTACATTCTTAATTAGACTATCTTTTCCCTTCCTGCTCCTCCCTTTAGTTGTTTGCTAATTTTTAACCTTTTGAAAGTTCTTTCTGCCTCACAATGCAGACTTCAGGAGTACCCAAAATAGTCAGGTGCTTTTAAAATATAGGGTAAGGTACACCAATCTAATTGTGCACTTCAATATTCGCTTGACTGTCATGAAAAGTTAAGGTCAAAACAATGTCAGAATCGATTTTTGACATGTCAATGAAGACACAGAATTATAAATGCCTCTTTAACTGTATATCAAATAAGTTTTCAAATATAGATTATGCACACATAAACACACACATATTTGTATTAAGTTGCTTTATCAGTCAGAAGTTTAAATAATTCATTTTTTTAAACATTCAAAAAAAAATAATCCTGAAGGATAAGGGTGAGTGACAAGTAAGTACAAATTTAACTTCTTAATAAATGGTAACTTTTATGTGAATCACACTAATAAGACTTCAGTTGCACAGAGAACTTTTGTCCCTAGTAATATCTGCAGAGCTCTTGCCAATATTGAAAGAAAGCAGGCTTTGGGTAAACTTACTTTTTAAAAAAACCCCTGCTTCCCAGTTTCCCAAGTTCATAACCTTGAGCCTGCTTGAGTCAATGGAGAAGGGAGAAACATAAAAAGAAATAGGTTAGTAAGAAATTTTACAGGAAGGCATTGGATGAGGAAGATCTTGTAAGAATCATTCTTAAAGGATTCTATAAATAGCTATGTGTTGAGGATGGATACTGTTGTTTGAGAAGACTAATGAATGAAAATTAATGTCTCAGACATACACGTGCAGTGGTTTTATAAGATCGAGATATAAAGAAATAATATTTTTGATCAGTAAGGCATAATAAATACAAAAAATAACATTGTCAGAATAATACTATCTTCCTGCTTCAGAAAGGTAGTGTTACCTTTTATTCCTTTGACTCTTTGCTCCCCCTCAAGCTCTAGTCATTATTCACTAAACTAAATTGAACAATATCTTATTAAGACCTTCAGGTTTGGTCCTGTGAGATTCACTCAGAGCTTAAAATCACAGCTCATTACTCCGTGTCTCTAATGTGTCTTAATTGGAAGTGGAGTCTCTGTAAGCATCATTTCAAGGGTGTTCTGCCAGGGCAAGCTGTCTTTCAGAAAAATATTTCCAAATATCTATACCCCAGCATAGCATTTTAGAGTGCCTGTAGGATATATCCTTTCCATCAGTTTACTCTTACCAAGAGATCATGCAGCAAGCTTTCACTAAGAGTGTCTGAAGTCAGGTCTCCAGGAACAAGATCAAATGAGAACGCTTTCCCTTCTACCTCTGAATGCTCTGTCCAAGAGTGACCAAATAGATACATGAAAAGAAAACAGAAAATCTCACTGATAGGAATTTCAGACAGCAATCTCCCATGGAAACATCTTCTCTTGATGATAGTGAAATGAAATGTTGAATTAAAGTTCTTAGAAATATGAGACCGAATGTTCTTTATTGAAAGCAATGTGATTTTCTTGTTTAATTCCTTCCTTTGCTCTTGGTTTGTTTTTTTTTTGTTTGTTTTGTTTTGTTTTGTTTTTTTACTACAACAATTATAGAAAATTCTAAAATTAAAACGTTTCTCAGGAAACTAAGAGTTGGACAAAAGTCCATCTTGGCATCTTTCCTCTGATTTTTCTTTTAATGACTTTAAATTATTTTATCTTCTTACCTCAATATCAATAGCATATAAGTAATATAATTCACTACAGTTTTCTGGGACAACTGCCTAAGCTCTCTCACCATCTTCATCTGGCTGACATTCTTAGTCACCTGGATAATTCTTTGTTATTGGAACTTTCTTGGCAGTGCTACTATATAGTTCTCTATATCCAATACATCTGTCTCCCTTGCCAATGTACAAGCATGTTGGTTACTTGCCAGAATGAAGATGGAAGCAACGCTCTTTGTTCGTCTTAGATTGAAATGAAGTGTGATCAAGATAATTATAGTATTTTTGTATGTTATTCTTCCATATGTCTGAAAGAAATTACCTTATTATCACTTTCCTTTGGGGGATTTTTTTTTTTTCAATAAAAAGAAAAATAGGCTAATCATCTTTTACAACATACAAGAACTGCAAAATAATCGTGGACCACCTGTCCTTGCTCCATTTCCTTATAAAAATCTGAAATACAAGGCTTCACCATACTTACACATATTGCCATTCACACCTTGAGACTCTTTTATTTAGGGTTGTATAGCAGCTCAGTGAAGAGTTCAAATCACGCTGGGATTAAAAGTTTAACACATAGATTTCCAGTAGAAAGCATCTGAGAAGTGCTCTAACCTTTATTGCAGAAGGTGAGCACTACCACACAGCCCCTTTCCTAGTCTGTGGTTGCAGATAAAGTATCTAAAACACAGTGTAGGCACTTGCACTGTGGACATAATTTAAACCTATAAATCTTCTTTTGATAGGAACACTGAACTTGCTGGATGTCAGATTCTGGAAGAGAACACATATCAGATAGACTCCCCAATGGGTTGAGGTGTTTTCCAAATACTGTCCTGTTCATATATATTGTCCTGGTTTTACCTGAAAGTAAGAAAATAGTATAAAAGTGGTCCAAGAGAAGGGGAATGTTAGGGAAGATCCCATTGCAGACAAATTGGGAGGATACCATCACCAACCATCTCAGATTTCTCAGACCAGTCTCTGAGCTTCTCTCCCCCCTATATAGGGATGCCTATTGAGTGAGATTTGAACCTTCCCTGGGAAACTTAGAAAATATCTAGAGTTGTTTTTTCTTTTTCTTAATTTAACAAGTTTGTAGATTTATGTTCTTACGTACCTACGCTTACCTTTGCAGACATTATATTTATCACTAGCAATCAAAAAAACCTGTACTCTGTAGCTTCAATAAACTGCTTCACTCATTTCTCCAGTCATGAGTCCTCTTTGAATGCCACCAAGCGTGGCCATGGTAGTTCATTTAAACGCAACTAGACTGGAGGAGTATTGCACTACTAGTGTATCCAGCTGTGAGAGTTCTCATTGAACATTATCAAGTGGCCATGCTGGTTCATTTGAGTGTGACTGGACTGTTGTTCCATAATATTAGTCCATCTGGTGTCATGGTAGTTCAATATATTGAATGTGACTGAAGTGAGAGTTGCTGAATTGAGCATCACTCAGGATCTAAGCCTAGCCACCCCCAACTCCTCTGATTTCTGAGGATAATCTGGAATGCAAGGGGGTTTGTTTCCTGACAAATCTCTCTGCCTCTTTATGCAACACAACCTCATCTCTGTGCCTGGGAAGATAATGGAGGAGATCCTTCTAGAATCTCTTCTAAGGCATATGGAGGACAAGGAAGTGATTCAAGACAGTCAGCATAACTTCACCAAAGGCAAGTCTTGCCCAGCTTAGTGGCCTAAGAGCTACAGATGGACTTCTGTAAGGCCTTTGAAATGATCTTCCACAACACACTTCTCTCTAGATTGGTGATGTGGGTTTGACGGGTAGACAGTTCGGTGTGTAAGGAATTGGCTGGACAGTTGCCTACAGAGTACTGATAAATGGCTAAATGCCCACATGGAGATTAGCAATGAGTAGTCTTCTTTGGGGGTGTGTACTGGGACCAATACTGTTTAATATTTTCATCAATTTCATAGTGGGATTAGGTGCACCCTCAGCAAATTAGCTAATGACACCAAGCTGAGTGGTGCAGTTGACATGCCTGAGGGATGGGATGCCATCCAGAGGAACTTAGACAAGCTTGAGAAGTGGGCCTGGGTGAACAGAATGAAGTTCAACAAGGCCAAGTGCAAGGTCCTGCACATGGGCTGGGGCAAACCCGAATATCAATACAGGCTGGGTGACGAAGGGATTGAGAGTAGCCTTGCAGAGAAGGTCTTGAGAGTACTGGTGGATTAAAAACTGGACATGAGCCAGCAATGTATGCTCACAGCCCAGAAGGCCAACCATATCCTGGGCTGCACCAAAAGAAGCATGGCCAGCAAGTCAAGGGAGGTGGTTCTGCCCCTCTGCTCTGCCCTGGTAAGACCCCACCTGCAGTACTCTATCCAGCTCTAAATTCCTCAGTAAGAAAAAGACATGGACCTGTTGGAGCGGGTACAGAGTAGGCCACAAAAATGGTCAGAGGGATGGAACACTTCTGCTGGAGTTTCAAGGCTGAAACAGTTGGAGTTTTTCAGCCTGGAGAACAGAAGGTTCTGGGGAGACCTTATTGCAGCCTTTCAACATTTGAGGGGGACCTTCAAGAAAGATAGGGACAAGCTTTTTAGCAGGGCCTGTAACATAGGACAAGGGGTAATGGTTTTAAACTAAAAGAGAGGAGATTTAGTCTAGATGTAAGGCAGAATTTTTTTACCATGAGGGTGGTGAAACGCTGGCAGAGGTTGCCCAGAGAAGTGGTAGATGCCTCATCCCTGGAAACATTCAAGGTCAGTTTGGATGGGGCTCTGAACAAACTGATCTGGTTGAAGATGTCCCTGCTTATTGCAGGGGGGTTGGGCTGGATGACCTTTGAAGTTCTTTTACAACTCAAACTATTCTATGATTCTATGAAGTGCCAAGAAGGAATTATATTTAAATACTAATTCAGCAATTGTGCCCTGATATTCTTTTTACTTGCATCAGAATACAAGGAAAAAACATTATATTGATTGGTGTTGATAATGATATTGACACTGATACTGATACATCACAAGTAACAAATACGGAAGTAACCTGCACGTAGAGTAGACAAAATAAAAGGAAAATCCAGTTTATATTATAATATCTTACTCTGCTAGGTTGGACAACATTTGCTAATAGATTACTTTATGAACCCAGTAGGGAAATGTAATGTTAAAGGAAGATGTTTGGCAGATGAATAAAAACAATAACAAAACAAAAATCGTTTTTGGGATGCCTAAAATCATGAAACTTGCTAATAAATAGTAGGAGAAATGTAATTCTATTAATCTAAAAGCAAGCTAGATCAAAAAAGGGTTGTGTTAAGAAGCAAAAACTTGAGAAACTTGTAAAATAAAATGTTAAGAAAAGAGTACTTAATATTACCTTAACAATTACATAATAATTTAATAAAATATAAATTTAATGAAATAATTTAATGAAAAGTTGACAAATTATACCTATTAATACCTTTATAGTTCCTGAAAATAATTAAGCAAAAAAATGGAAAATATTTTTACTTCAGTGCCAATGTATATGTATGAAAAAGTGGAGAAACAATGGAAGGACACGGCTCAGTGGTCAAAAAAAGAAAAAAAAAAAAAAGGGTTGTTACATAGATACATAAAGAACCTTAAGTAATAAAGTAAATGCAGACAAATGCTAGGGTTAGAGATAAAATCTTCATAATATTCATCATAACAGACACACCCAGAATATGATAGTTAAATCCAGAAAAACACAGCGTATTAGCTACATTCCTCTGCTGTGAAGGTAAATGAAGAACGCTTCCATTATGTTACCAATTACATAGTAAGAAGATTTTTTTTTTTCCTTTTATCTTTTGCTTTTTTTTTTTTTTTTTTTTTTTTTTTGAGAAATGGAAACACAGAATCACACAGAATCACAGAATGTCAGAGATTGGAAGGGACCTCAAAAGATCATCCAGTCCAATCCCCCTGCCAGAGCAGGAACACCTACATGAGATCACACAGGAAAGCAGCACTTAAAGAAGAAGTTTGCTGGAGAAAACTCCTTACCCGACCTACACACTACTTCTGAATTTATATGTACTGTCTAAATCTATCTATTGTCATGTAATTGAATTTATGGGTGAAATCAGATTTATCCTCTCTCTCCCTTCTGTAATGCTGACTTTAACGCTCTGTGGAACTGGTAGTTCATTTTTCTTTAACATATATGTCTATATGTTGAAGAGTACACAAGAAATCAGATCTGGTAGCTAGAGATGTAATATCTACCTTTTGCTAGACACCATCTACAATATTTTATTACAAGGTATTTAATAATAAAGGATTTTGTTCAGCAAATATCCTCTTACCTGGCATTGGCAATATATTTAAAAACACTAATCTCAGGAATATTACCTGAGTTTTCAATATGGAAAAATATGTGTAAATGCACTGTAGAGGAAGTTATAGTCTAGAGGAAAAGGTCTGATATCCAGTGAAAACAATAAGTCAAAGTAAAATCAGTGCTCTTATCAAAAAGCTGTGATTATACCAAGAGAAGTGAGCCATCAAATTTTCTGGTTAAATTATTTGAATTGCAACATGAAACTGAGATGACGTGCAACACAGGTGTGCTGTTCTGAACAAAGTCCTTTCAAAATACCACACATCTGGATAGAATTATATAAAGTAGAGTACTGCAAGGAGGTGGGTAAGTTGCTGGAGCACTATTTAAGCAGGAAGAAAGTCAGGTGTTTTACATTCAAATTTGAACTCCACTTCTGTAACATTACACTGAAATAATAGAATAATTATACACAATTTAGTTAATTGTGTTTGTTTGGAATCTATGTTCTTATACATAAAACAAGTTGATAAAATACTCTTCATGTGAGTCCTTAGGAGACATTTCCTAGCTGAGGTATAGCTACTTGGATTTTCAAGAAGTGGTGTCCTTATAGGGCTACCTGTTTTCAAGGCAAATGAGTAAAACTTTCTTTTAATATTAGCCAAATAATACCTTTGTGTCAGAGGTAAAAGGAAGATATGTAGGCACTGAATATTTATCTATCTGAAATCTTCCTCATCAAAATTTGTGATAGCCTCACAGTCACTAATGAATATATCCTAACCCACACATTTGGGGAATATTGTTTTTCTATCAATACGGTGATAACAGAAATTCAGAAATTTAGATTAAAAAAAACCAAACAGGCAGGGTTATGTGATTAAGGGTTCCAAAGTTCAAAAGGACATCTCATCTCCTAAAGTTTTGATGTTATTTGTTGTGGGGGTTTTTTGTTAGTCAGCTAGTAATGTGAATTGTAGCTACAGCTACTCCACAGTCCAGAGTACCATTTTGAAAAATACCATACTCCCATCTAAAAGTTCAGTTTGATTATTTACATGAATTCTGAAAATGAATTGCCCATGTGTTTATGAAATGTCATCATGGGTGACCTAAATAAAGAAATATGGGAAACCTGTATCCAAGGAGAGAACTGAAGTCCCTTGTTCCAAATTTTTGGTTATTGACACAAGACCGTTTCCCTCATGGACCAGTTATTATCATTATTTATATAGAATCTGCTACTATTGAATTTCTTTGTCATATCTGAAAACACAAAGACACTTACATATGTAAAACAAAAGGTTTTGGAAGGAATATTTCTTCCTGCAGAGTAATCTTTTCTGTGGCTGGCTGTCTCATTCTCATCCAGAAATGCTTTTCTTAACAAATTCTTTCTAGTTCTCAGCTGAGAAAATATTTTACTATATAAAATCAGATCAAATTAAATCAAATCAAATAGGAGTTACAAATTCAGATTTTTTTTTACGGTGTCATATGACACAAATTATTGAGTTAATATAAAAAAGAACTGAGAAAGAATTTTACAGGAATTTGTGAGAGATGAGTTTGTTAAAATTATCAGAAGGCAGAAAGATGTTTATGATTTCTTTATACCTGAATAACTATTGTCAGAGACAGAGTAAAAAAAGGAAAAAAAGATAAATTATTAATCAATTACTACAAAACGTCCTGTGAAAAAGAAGAAATTAAAAATTAGGTAAAGGAAGGAGGTGGGAGGAGCAGCAAACTAACCCTCTCTATGTGTATACAGAAAACCGTGCAAACTCATACTTTTAGAACTGCATGAAGATGTTCAGCTGTCCATCAGTTTGACAGAGCATTTAAAAGAGTTGCAGGTCCTTTCCTCATCTGTCCTTTCCTCATTCACCCCCTACACACTACTGGCAAAAAACATTGGATGTTTTCACATGATGACTTCCATGCCTTTCCATGGTTTATGATGTCTCTAAGAACATTGTTTAATTGGGATGACCAAATAACTTCAACATTTCTAACTGTGAAAAATATGTTCAAATTTTGCTGATGTATGTATCAATTTACTGCTGTACTGTGCTGCATATCCACTTGATAACAATAAACTCATTATTGTCTTGGTCAACTGAGCTGCCATTTCCAATAATTAAAAAAATAATAATAAATAAAATCCTTCCCTTTTGCCAGCAATCCCAGAACCTGACAGACTGTAAGTGAGCCCATTTGTTTTCCAAGCACATCTGTTGCCTTTATCATGCTAAAACTCATTCAAATTCAATTTCATGCTTTTAAATTAACTAAAACTACAGTCATAAGGACAATGATTTAGCAGAACTCAACAACCAGATATTATCAGCATGGTGTAACTCTGTCACGTTCATGAGGGCTTTATCTCTTTCATAACCTGCATGTGATTATCTAGAACAAACCACAATAATTTCATTAATACAAATATACTATGCCCTGCCTCCTCAACCTGATTTCTGCTACCTATGTCAAGAACTGGCACTAGAATAAGATTGAAGAAATTCCAGATGCAACTAAATTGCCTTTTGGCTTTTTCCTTGTTTGTTTATTTGTTCATTTGGGGGTGAATACTGTTTTCTTTCATTTGTTGTTATTTTTTTTAATACTCCCTAGTACATATGTATCACAATGAGTTTCAGTAGTGAAATGTGATCTCAATTTGCTTCATGTTTTATAATAACTATTTTCTTCCATGTTCATATAATCCATTTCTGAGCAGCTTAGAAAAGATTTGCCTGAAAAAGAAGCAGAAATAAATCTAAGAATATGTATGCATATAAACTTGCTTAAATTTCTATAAACTCGGTGCTTTGAGTTTAACTTTGTAAATATTAAGTCAACAGTAAATACCATATATCTGAAGACCTAAATTGAATTCAACATGAAAAACATTTGAGGCCAATGAACTACATAATCCATTTTTTAAATTTGGTTGCTTCAGTAAATATCTGATTTCAAAGAGAAAGACAGTACAAATTTCAGTTGGCTTATGCACATAAGCTAGGAAAGTGTCTAAGGGTTGTAGAATAATGAATTTTGTCGGTCTAAAATGACTTTGTTAAAAAAATGAGCGAGCTGTTAGTTATTGATATTTCATTAATTTCTGCATCATGCTATGTTGTTTTCTCTTGAAAAATCTTAAACTGATTCTTTCCAAAACTATTTTATTAAGATGTTTTTCTCTTTTGCCACTGTTTACAACTAAAACTTCTCTGCTTCTGGAATTTTTGTGCTATATTTTCTTTTTCTAGACTTAACCATATAGGTGGGGACTATTAGACATTTTGCAGCACATTAATTAGAAACACACTTTACAGAATCCATGAGAGGCATTTTCACACAGATAATATCAGAAGCTACATGACAATGACCACTTGCACAAAAAAATTTTTGAGGAAGTAACTGAGGAAAGTCTGAGCATAAACTAATGTTAATCTAATCTTCTAAAGAGTACAATAAATAGAAGAAGTGACAAAATGAGAATCAATGGTCTGTCATGACTGTGACTGGTCAGAATAAATTAATTATGGATTTATAGGGAATTAATTATGAGGCAGGGGAGGAGAAGAAATAAAACAATGGGAAATTAAGCCCTCACCTAAGTTCATCAAGGATGTGCACTTGAGCCAAGAAACAATACCAGACCTTGGAGTCCCCTTCAGTGACACATAAGATCCTATCAAGTCTCACTTAATCATACTTTTGTTTATTTACTCACTTGTGAACTGCCTATGTTTATGTCTTCTAGGTGGTGACTGTACTAGAAGTATTTCCTTCACTGACTGGTCAGATTGGTGATTAGTGATCACATAGTTGTCTACAACAAGAACATCAACACAAAAATCTGACGGAGTGATTCATCCAGATGCATATTATGCATTTGGAATTATGAAATACAAAAGTCACTATGCATCCCACACAGAGTATTATGATTTTTTTTTTCCTTGTAGAGAATAAAGAACCACTTGTGAATATTATTATGCATCAAAAGCACATGTTTCCCAATATTATCTAGAGTTTTAATTGCATTAACCTCCTAAAAATTAGTGCCTCTACATTTCATTTTTCTATTTATGAAATGTTGATGTTTGTAACTCTTTTGCATTTGCACACCAAATCTCACCATACCCACTGAATTTCCTGTTCTGTCTTTTTCTCCATAGATATCTTCCTTACATCCCAGAATGCAGATATTTAATAATCACTGCTAAAGTCTTCAGTGACTCTTGTAACTGTGGATAGTTTCTAACACCTCTTTATTCTGTGTTTTATCAACTTTTATGTTCTTACTTCTCCTTGTCATGGCTCATACAATCATATCCTTCTCTTGACTCATGTCTTTCCATATATGCACTTTATAGTTTCTATAGTAATCTTATTTCACTAATATTTCCTTATCTGATAGACATAAAAATTTCACATTTCATATTAATAATAAACCTCTACTGCTTTTCAGAATCCAAGATCCAAGATAAAAAGTAGAACATGAAATTCATCTCATCAACAACAGGCAAGCTAGTAAGTGATAATTCTAGTTCTTTCATCATATAGTATTCTAAAGAAAGCTGTTGCTTAGGAAAAGAGTAATTAATAAGGTTAAATTTTGTCAGGAAACCTTAAATGATAATAAAACCCATGGATAAAGAAATAAATTAAAAACCCCTAGATCATAAAATGCCAGATTAAGTTTAACATGCACAGTTGTTAGCATGTATAAAAGACAGAGAAACCACACAGGAACACATACATACATACAGACAGACAGAGTATAAATCTCAAAAACAAATACATTTCATCACATTCGTGGCACTTTCCAAAAGTTGTTTTCAAATCATTTTTAGTTTTCAAAATATCTTAGAAAAAGAAAAGAAAAAGAAAAAGAAAAGAAAAAGAAGAAAAAGAAAAGAAAAAGAAAAAGAAAAAGAAAAAGAAAAAGAAAAAGAAAAAGAAAAAGAAAAAGAAAAAGAAAAAGAAAAAGAAAAAGAAAAAGAAAAAGAAAAAGAAAAAGAAAAAGAAAAAGAAAAAGAAAAAGAAAAAGAAAAAGAAAAAGAAAAAGAAAAAGAAAAAGAAAAAGAAAAAGAAAAAGAAAAAGAAAAAGAAAAAGAAAAAGAAAAAGAAAAAGAAAAAGAAAAAGAAAAAGAAAAAGAAAAAGAAAAGAAAGATAAAAAAAGAATATCTACTGAAGAGCGAGAATTATGATTACAGGAGATCAGTTTTGAAAGTAAACAGAAATTAAGGTCCTAACCTCCTTAGAAACAGCAGTATACACTATATTGTGCACACTTGCAGTACCTTCAGGATAACAAGGTCATTTGGCTTATGTAGTAATTGACCAGAGTGGAACATAACTGAGGTTAGAAGTATTATTAGTGCTATTGAGAGGCAAAGGAGGAATGAATTATGTACTACAAGAAAAGTGGGAATTAGCAAGTAAAACTTTTCTCAACTTTATTTTTCTTACCCTACTGTTAAATATGTTAAGTCTGGAATTTTTTTCATTTTCTTCTACAGCTTAGGGCTGAGTCCAACAACATTCAAACATGATAAATAATACATCAGCCCTTGGTCATCCTGGGTCAATAAAAATATTTTTGGAGTAAAATATTATTTCCTGTGAGAATTTGACTGTTTGCAATACACATAGCTAGGGAGTTTGTTTTAATCTGAATCATTAAAGAAACCTTTTGTTGTAACATGAAGTATACGTTTCCACTGTACCCTAGAGAAATTTATGTAGTCATATTAGTATTAATACAGTCCTATTAATATTATCCTAAAAATTAAAAGTACCCTATGGGATAATGCTATTTCATGTTTCACTCAAGTGTTCATAAACTCCCTTTATTTTCTTTTACCTGTTGTGAGAAAATATTAAACATAGTCAGAATACTGACAAAGCTGAGTGGTTTCAAGGTGGTTCTCAAAGGTGTATTTATTTTAATATCACAGATGTCACTTTTTTCTAGGAAGTAATATCAATATTGTATGTACAATTCTGTGAAGATTAGTTTTATATAAATTTAAACTTAAGCAAAAGTCAGACACTTCTATTGCAATAACCTGAAACTTGAATTTAAACTGAAATGAGGAAGAAAAGCAATTTTGGAAACCAACATAAAATTTTTTAAAAACCAGACAAACCAATTGTTGACACAAGCTGGTTGCAGCTAGTACCAGCCATGGAAATACGTATATATATGAAGGATTGTCTGGTCCCCTCCTCCACTGCTGCTGTTGACCCAATTAATTAATTTTTGCCTCTTTTTTCAATTGCCAATAGTGTATATCAAAAAGATGGGCTGCTGCTTGTTTCATATAATGGCAGCGCAGAACTGTTTAGAATGTCTTTCGTGCAAATTAGTCTCTATAATATTTTTTGCAGCTATGATAACAAAAATATAAGTTTATCCAGTGAGCCACAGTGAAATGACTGGGTTGCTTCAGGGAGTAGTGTGAAGCACTATCGAAGTCTGTGTTAAGGCTGAAGAATTTAAAACGAATTGACACATTCCCTCTATGTAAAATATAAAATAGATGAAACCAACAGTACAAATGGTATCTTTAATTTTTTTATGCATAGAACTTCCATGTTGAAGTAATGAAGAATATATAGAATATTTGTAATTTTAGAATAAATTCTTACAGTGTGTTGTCACTATAGGTTAAATAATATATTACATCCCACTGCAATTGCCATTAGAATCTTTGTGAACCTAAGTGTGTCTCTTGATTCAGCAACATGCAATTTTTTGCTATTCTCCTAGAAATGACTATTCTGCTTTAAAATGTAAACATATTTTTAACAATACTGTGGACCACTGATTATCAAGTTGCTACAGAAAAATAGAAAATAAGGAATTCCATATCAGAAATGTTGAAGTATGCAAGTTCTATTCAAATAAATTTGTTATATTTGAAGAGCATTCTTCTTCTGGTTTGAGGAACACATTTATGGTGGTCATTTGTAATAGATTACAAACTGAAAAACAACTAACGTAAGTTATGTGGCCTAGGAGAAATGTATTTTGACTCAAAAAGGTGCAGAATTTCCCCTTTTTTTCAGTTCATGCTTTCAAATGGCTACTAATTTTTTTTTTTTTTTTTTTTTTTTATTACCAGCAGTTTTGAAGGTATTCAATCAAACTGGGTCACTGTGTTTTTAGGGTTGTTGTGACAAAAGTTTGTAATTTGTACTGTTAATGGGGAGTTTTAATTCTGAAAGACTTGTTGAAATCTCCATAAATTCTGTGGAAATGTTATGATTGTTGCACCTGTATATTTTAATAGATTCCAATTCATAACCTGTTAAAAAAGACACTGAGTATTCAAATAGTTATGCAATCTCTGGTTTTCCAGTCAACTCCTTCAGCAGAAATTTCATAGAATCATAGAAAGGTCCCATAGAATGGACCTTTATTTGTCTTCTGGTCCAACTCCCAATTTCCATGGAGTAAACATATGAAAAAGGCTTAGGAGGAGCATAACAAACAAAAACAATGTCTTAGCTATCAAAAATGCTTCAAACGACATTATATTTACAGATCGTAAAGCATTAAAGCCCTTAATATATTTTCTCTCTGTGTCCCTATCAAACTTGTGCATCCCAGAAGCACACTGAATTGATCTTATCTCAATCCATAAGGCCATTTAGCTCTTATTCACAGCTTCCAGGGCCAGAAGAAAACATTAGGAATATCTTGTCCAACCTTTTACCTGAACTATATTACAGGTGTTTGAAATATTTTGTTGAACTGCAGCACATCTTCTGGTAATGTTCAGTCGTGACTTTGAAAAGTGCAGCTCAGTAAAATCTATGACAGTCCTTGACAGATAATTCTCATAACATTCAGCATTAGCAATATGACTCTTTCTTCTACCAACGCGGTCTAATTTTTAACGTGTGCTTCTGGTCTACATAGTCTCTGTCCAAGGCCAGTGGGGAAAGAAAAAAAAAAAAAAAAAGTTTTCTAAAATTATTTTCTCATTTGAGAGATAATTTTTTTTTTTTGCTTTATCTTGAGTTTTTCTACTTCTACAATATCAATATTTACTAAAAAAAAAAAAAATTATCCTGCATACCTGGGTACATTGAAAATAAGGGCTCAAATCTATAAACTGTTAACCCAAAGCTAATCTGAACCAAGGAGAAGGTGGTTAAAAGTTTTTAAATATTATTGAAGCAGTGAATTCCTCAGGATATTTTCAGGACTAAGCAATAAAATAGTGGGTCACCCTATGCTAACACCACAGCTTTTACTACATGTCCACTTGTCAAACTCATCATTGCTGATAGAAGAATGAAGTGCCTAAGAAATCAAGTAAGGCCTTAAAGTCTAAGCTATGATTTTAAAAGTATGAAAGACAATCTAGTGAGTCACTTACTAGAAGAGGAATCTGCTTTGTCTCTTTCACTGCACTGATAGCTAACTGACATCCAAAGCTGGACAGCCAGATAGCCTTCACACATCTTCGCTCTGTTAACTGTGTATTGACACCATGTCTGCTTGCAGTCTGTCTTCCAAGAAGACATGGTATGGAAAGAATGATATGAAAGAAACCCCCACAAACCTAAGGAACATTTTAGTGATTTTATTTTATTTTATTTTATTTTATTTTATTTTATTTTATTTTATTTTATTTTATTTTATTTTATTTTATTTTATTTTATCTTATTTTATTTTATTTTATTTTATCTTATTTTATTTTATTTTATTTTATTTATTTTATTTTATTTTATTTTATTTTATTTTATTTTATTTTATTTTATTTTATTTTATTTTATTTTATTTTATTTTATTTTATTTTATTTTATTTTACTTTTTTTTTTTTTCATCCAGACACCAAGAGATTTTTATCAGCTCTGGTTTCAGCAAACTGTTATCCGCATTACCTTAATATATTATATTAATATTCTATATTAATATATTACATGAGGAAATGGGGATATTATATATTAATATAGCTATAGATATCAGTAGGGACTATTAGATAATAGACACTGTATTTCAAATATTTTTTCTCACAGTACTTGAAAATAGAAACTCCTTTCCCCACCATCACCACCAAAAAAAGACCACACTAGAAAGAAAACCAAGCTGATGCCATAGAAGAAGTGCTGTATCAGGCTTTTTATGACATCTGTGCTCATTTTTCTGAGTATGGAGATGTCAGGGTTGTGCTGAAGTACCATCAGGTAGAGATCATGTCATTCATGCCTTTGCCAAGCCCTGTCAGCAAGTCGGCAGCTGCCACCATGGTCTGATGACCCTGATGCAAACAAGCAGAGCACCCTTTTTTTTCCTTTTTCACATCTGAGAATAGCTAAAACTGACAACAGAATAAATAACAGCCCATCACTGCTTGAACCTGAGCTGCAGAGTAATTAAGAGTTCACAGTTATGTTCTCAGTTGACCATGAATAACACAAGGAGAGAGACTCAGCCTGTTAGCTGAGACTTTTAAGAGCTTCACTCTGTGATGAAGAGTCTCGCTTTGACTTTCCCTTTGAGTTGGTGGGTATGCCTCGGTGTTTGGAGCCTTATAAAGGATGCACTGACATTGGCAAAAGTCTGGAAAATAAAATCTGCTGCTGTCTGCCTGCTTTCCCAGACTGTGTGGGACTGGAGGAGGAAATTGAGGAGGCACCTTGAGCTCTCCTGGTAATTGCTTCTTGCAAAATCATAGAATAGTTTGGGTTGGAAGGGACCTTAAAGCTCATCCAGTTCCAACCCCCCCACCATCAGCAGGGACACCTTCCACTAGACCAGGTTGTTCAAAGCCTCATCCAGCCTGGCCTTGAACATTTCCAGGGAGGAGCAGCCACAGCTTCCTTGGGCAACCTGTTCCATTGTCTAAATAACCTTACAGTGAAGAATTTCTTCCTAATATCCAATCTAAACCTACCTTCTTCCAGCTCAAAACCATTTCGCCTTGTTCTATCACTAACTGCCCTTATGAAAAGTCCCTCCCCAGCTTTCTTGTAGCCCCTTCAGATGCTGGAAGGCTGCTATAAGATCTCCCCAGAGCCTTCTCTTCTCCAGGCTGAACAGCCCCAACTCTCTCAGGTTGTCCTCGTAGGAGAGGTGCTCCAGCCCTACGAAATGCTCCATCCCTAAGAAATGCCTGGCATCTCCTCTCTCAGCAAAAACCCAATCTTTTCAAATGTTCTTTGGTTTTGTGGTGGGTTGACCCTGGCTAGAGGCCGGATGCCCACCAAAGCCCACTCTATCACTCCCCCTCCTCAAATGGGCAGGGGGAGAAAATTATAACGAAAAGCTCGTGGGTGGAGATAAGGACAGAGAGAGATCACTCACCAATTACTGGCACGGGCAAAACAGACTCGACTTGGGGGAAAAAACAAATTTACTTTATTACAAATCAAAATTAGAGGAGAATGAGAAGTAAAACCAAATCTTAAAACACCTCCCCCATCCCTCCCTTCTTCCCGGGCTTAATCTCTTTCCCAATTTTCCACCTCCTCCCCCCAGCAGCACAGGGGAACAGGGAATGGGGTTAGGGTCAGTTCATCACACGGTGTTTCTGCCGCTGCTTCCTCCTCAGGGGGAGGTCTCCTTCCCCCGCACCAGCGTGGGGTCCCTCTCACGGGAGACAGTCCTCCACCAACTGCTCCAACGTGAGTCCTTCCCATGACCAACAGTTCCTCACGAACTGCTTTGGCATGGGTCCATTCCATGGTGTGCAGTCCTTCAGGAAGGGACTGCTCCAGCGCAGGTCCCCCACGGGGTCACAAGTCCTGCCAGCAAACCTGCTCCGGCGTGGGCTCCTCTCTCCACGGGCTACAGGTCCTGACAGGAACCTGCTCCAGCGCGGGCTTCCTGCGGGGTCACAGCCTCCTTCGGCATCCACCTGCTCCGGCGTGGGGTCCTCCACGGGCTACAGGTGGTCATCTGCACCACCATGGACCTCCAGGGGCTGCAGGGGGACAGCCCGCTTCACCCTGGTCTTTCACCACCTCTTGGGGGGGGAATCTCTGCTCCGGCGCCTGGAGCCCATTCCCTCCCCCTCCTTCTTCACTGACCTTGGTGTCTGCGGAGTTGTTTCTCTTACATCTTCTCACTCCTCTCTCCAGCTGCAAAGTGTGCAGCTTTTTTTTTCTCCCTTCCTTTTTTTTTTTTTCTTAATTATGTTATCACAGAGGCGTTACTGATTGGCTCGGCCTTGGCCAGCGGCGGGTCCCTTCTTGTAGCCGGCTGGCATTGGCTGTGTCGGGTCGGACATGGGGGAAGCTTCTGGCAGCTTCTCTCACAGAAGCCACCCCATGTCCCCTCCCCCACTGCTACCAAAAACCTTGCCATGCAAACCCAATACAGGTTTATAATGGAATTCAGTACCAATGTACAAACGCAGAGGATGTTTTATACAATTTGTAGATAATTGATATGTATATGATATTGTGAGTACAGAAACCACGGAGTGAAATCCATGCTGGCTACACTGAATTAATATATCTGTGAAATAAGATAACTGAAATTAATAAAATTTCCAGTCAGTTTGCAGTATCTGTTCTTATTCTCATATATTTGATTGTAAATTTCACAAATGCTCCTTCATTGTTAGTATAAAGCTATGGGACAAAAATAATGAAAAAATAAATTAGACATTAAAACAAATGAAAGATAGGATGATTTTAGTAGCATCTTTTTAAAACAGGCCTTGAACTATTGCTAGAAGCTGTAGGTAATATCTTCCGTCTTTAAAGTGAGAGTTTATATAGTTTGTTGGAATATAATAGCGTACAAATATTTTATATTTAATAGAGATGTAAGTTACAGTTGTTTTCTTTCAGTAGGTTTAATGTTGGTTTTGATATCATCTATAATTTGTTAAGCATATTAATACTGTTGTTCACATGATTCTTGCAGAACAATCGTTGCTTGACAAACCCAGGACTGCCAGCTTGGGAGGAGATATAATTTTACTTTCTGTGGATATGTTTGTCTAATTTTTCCTGATGATTTGTCAACCTCAGCATGATCACTTTTAACATGCCAGAACACAGGAATCTTGAAATTTAAAATGCAATTTAATAAAGTTTCCACTTTAAGTTAATTATTTTACATATGCGTTTGTTTAATATAATGAAGAAATCTGTCAGGCTTGCCTGCTGGGATTTGTCTGTAAGTAATTTGCAAGAAAATCCAGATTGTTCTAGTTTCAGAGTTATAGGACTGATGAACATATATATGGTGATGTATGCTGTACATGAATACTTACACATATAAACAGTAATGGATTAATTGAACTAGTTATATTCACAGCAATATTCTTGAATCTAATGATCAAGACTTCAGTTACCACTCCAGTTCAAGTTAAAAAAATGTAGAAATGGGGTAGATTTAAAATTCAAACAAAACCTAGACCAGTAGAATATATTAGCAAATAAACCCACAAATCATTAGTATTATCTCTGACTTTTAATCCAAATGTTTGATTTGATCCAAATCAAATAATTATTTCAAATTGCCACTGCAGAGGAGAACATTATACTGCACATGACTTCATGAATTAGAGTGGGTGGTCTTTATTTTCTGTCTCCTCCGTGGACCCTCCATCCTATCCTAGGCAATTTCCAAACACTCTAAACCTAAAATAGTGATGAAGCTTCCTCTACCAAGAGTTTTAAGAAGATTAATTAATTTCTGAAAGCAAAAGAATGTGATTTTTAAAGTATCTTTAATTCAATTTGTGGGATTTTTTTGTTGGTTTGGGGTTTTTTTTGTCTTTTTTTTTTTTTACATGAACTACATAAAGTTAACCATAAAGTAACATAAAGTTTTTATAATGGTCTAACAGAACAGATCAGAACTCTGACACTGCAGACCTCTATGTGCTGTTCTTTTCTTTCACATTCACCTATTGTATGAAATTCTGTGTGGGAAGGGTATTATTATTATTATTATTATTATTATTATTATTATTATTATTATTATTATTATTATTATTATTATTATTATTATTATTATTATTATTATATTAAATAATAATTAATTATAATTATCTATATTTATAATTATAAATTAATTATTATTAATTTAATATTTATTATTGTTTATTAATATTAAATAACAATAACAACAACAATTATTATTATTATTATTATTATTATTATTATTATTATTATTATTATTATTATTATTATTATTATTATTATTATTATTATTATTATTATTATTTATTAAGATGGAACAAGAAATCTTCTTTCTTATATTAGAATTTCATGACTCTCAGGTCCAATAGAACATTTTTTCCTTCTGCTTTAAGAGGAGGGAGGAAATCACCTTATTTTTTTGAAGTCTTTCTATTTGTGGTATGCTCTTCAGGTCAAAATACTAAGGGCATGAAATTGTTATTAGCTGTAGCAGTTAGAGGAAAGAAAGCAATAGGCTGCAGTCTTCATTAATCACATCTAATGCAACAGTTAAGAGGGTTAGCAAAAGGCTATATCCTATTTATCAACTCAGGATTTCAACTTTCAGAGATATGATGTCAAGAAAATGGCTGCTGTCAGCAGACACACGTTTGCTAACTATTGAAAGGGCAAAAGTACAAGGGATGGTAATTTTCCTACAATACATAGGAGAATCATTTTCATACCACAAGGAACTCAAATGTAGAACAATCATTACAACTAACATGACTACTGTTTTGAACTTAATAATATCAAGTTTCTGGGGTTTTTTTGTGCCTTAACCTGAGGCTAGGATTCTCAGAAAAGCTGGAAAGTTACACACTCAACCCTCAGAGGAGTTTGGTGCATTTTATGCACATAACACTTTTAAGGTCTTTAAAATACTGAAACCTGGAGCTGCAGGTTATAAAATTAATGTTTTGTAATTTTATTAAAACAAAAGTAGCAGGAAAGGTGTAAGACAGCACCTTGTTTGTTAATAAGACGAAGTCACACAGCTGTGAACTTTCAGAAGCCATTGGCACATGTGCCTTGGCCTTATCACAACCCTCTGATAACTTTCTATTCCTCCCATACAAAGATCAGGGTAGCTTTCATTCCCCTGTTCTAACACTAAAATGTACTTTCTTGGGACATTTCATTCATCTTGTCATTGTAGTGCTGTAACTGCCATCATGTTCTAGGAAGAAATATTTATTTACGAATAGTTTTTCAGCATAAAGGGAGAGAGTTTGACCTAAAATGCCACACATATATCATTGCATATCTTTAAAAGTCCACTACTACAAATGTGTCTACATGCATGGTAGCAATTTTTTCAGTCATGACTTGGGTTTTGTATTTTAGTATCTTTTCGTCTAGACTCTCTATGGCTCAAGGTACTCAAAAATTATATTCAGCCAAGAAGCTGAAGAGTAAGAATTTTTTTTTTTATTATTATTATTTTATTCCACTCCTAGTGCACAGCTGGATTATCTAACATGTCTAGCAATCCTTCAGTTATCCACCTAGAATTGATGGCATTCTGTGATCACTAAAATGCCCTAAGCCTCTAAAGTTAAAAATATATTTTTTTCTTCAAAATTGTGGTATTTAAAACTACACATAAAAACTGAAAGATGATGAAATGCTGAACCAAAGACAGAATCTTTGCTTTCTGCTCAGATTCTTAAGATATATGGTTTCATCTGAAGGTTCTTCTTGACTTCATGCACAGAAAAATGAACAACTGTTCTTATTCAAGGAATTATTTTATTTTTAAAAGTCTCTGAACTAGTTCTGTATCATCCCAGACAATTAACTATCCCTAACAGGCTTCATGATGGTCCTGTAAACTTTCCATCAAATATAATTTGGGTACAGAAGAAGAATCGTGGAGTTACTGAGCTGCATCTTTAATAAATAATGTCTCTGCAAAGTTATTCAAGTGTTACTGCCAACTAAGCTTCACA
The DNA here is from genome assembly GCA_907165065.1 of Caprimulgus europaeus. Next base: position 8,707,861 of record OU015527.1, read on the forward strand.
TCTCTCATCATCCTCATAATCAGCTAGCTGTTGAAGATCATATATAACACAGGTTTGCCATTTGCAAAGCTTCACTTAAAAGACTGATGCCCTCAGTGGCATAAATTGTGACCACAATTCTCAGGCAGTGTGACTTGTAAGAAATATGTGCTGACATCACATTTCTACATTTTACTATGGAATTGACATTTACACCATTTATTGCCGAGTGACAGATGAAGCAAAAATAAAGGGCTATTGAAAGATGTCATTAAACTTCCAGGAAAGTTTAAGCCCTGAATTTAAATGAAATGATATAGGAGATGTGTAGGAAATGCAGCACCAATACACCCCAAAACCTCAGGGCTCAGAGGGCAGTGGTCCCCCATAGAATGACTCGTGAGATGCTGTATCAAGAACATAAACATGGGAAGGGATTACACAAACATGATTGACTCTGAGTATTTTGTGTCAGCCTGTGATTCAGGAGCATGGAGGAGGCTCTCTGGGCCCTCTGACTCCAGCCAAATTCCAGAGATTAATAATTTAGTGTAATTTTTTTTCATGAATGGGAAAGCGGAAAGAGGCCTGATTGAGTGAAGAACAGACATCCAAACAGACAATGTGGATAACTCTTTTGGCCTTCAGCAAGGAAGCTTGATTTCTAAAACAGAATTAAGAAGTTAAAACAATTCTTGAGTTTACACTTGGGGATTTGGATTCATGGTTAATCCTCAGAATTTTCTCTGAAGAGCATATTCTGCTTTTCTGAAAGTGGTATACCAGTGAAAAAAACAGCAAAAATGAAACATAAATTCTTTCTCCCTCTCTCTTTTCCCCCTTCCCTTTCTCCTCCACCCACACTGGACTGACATCTGAGACTTAAATTACAAAGAAATGGTCTCCCTTAAACTGAAGAAAGTGATATTTATTGCATCCTTGGAACACCTCCCATAAAGTCTGTTGCCCACGTATGAGCAGAGACATCTTCTGTATTATAGGATGTGAGTTGTTTGACTTCCTTTCCCTCAGTTACCCCCAGAAATACAGTCTCTCATGCACTATGAAGAAAAAAAGATTACATGGAGGTACTTGATTCAGCCAGACATGACCTTTATATCTTTTTATTATCCCAATCCATCAAAGAACTGACAGAATGTCTTGCATAGTCTCCTTGTGATATTTGTGAAAGTGGTTTTTCATCCATACTGTGATAATAGATTTTGCAATTTCACACTAACTTCAGTTAATGCAAACATGATGGTTAGGAACAGAATTTCCATTGTGAGAGAACAGTAATACGCTTTCTTTTGTGTGTGCATGTCTAAAAATCTTGTTTAAATAGTGCTTTCTTCTGTATGCCAAGTAGTTATACTTTCAAAAATAGTTGCCTGCTCAGTATTTTCTTCTCTGTAAACTTTTGACTTCTATCCACTGAGTGAAAGCTCTGAAAGCTTCACAGTCTCTGCTACAATTGTGAAGTGCTCTTCTGGCCTGATAACAGCAATGTTAACAAAATCTGTGTTTGACACATATGACAGTTTTTGATGAAACCTTATTTTTAAGGCTTAGAATCAATCAGCAGCAATTGGAAATTTTTTGTTGAATGGTAGAAAGCCCCTTTTAGAAAAAAAAAAATATTTTAATCAAAAGTAAGAAGGCTTTATAATGTGAGCATACATGTATATATAAAAATTATAACAAGGGAGAAGCTCAGAAGGCTAAGGTAAGAAACAGTCATATTAGCATTGACATGGGTGATTGACTAGATTAGAAACTATGTACAGAAGCTAAGTGTATTCAGATCCATAGATCCAGATGGACTTCACCTAGGTGTGCTGAAAGAGCAAGGCTACTATGACCTGTGAAATACCATGCAGCTAGAAAAAGGTCCATAATGACTGAAGATGATAATTTTAAGAGGAACAAGGACAAGTGCTTGGGGAACTATGGTCTAGTAAATGTAAGTCTTTGAAAGACCCCAACCATGTTTTTTTTTTAATCCATTTCCAAGCACATTAAGTCATGAGATAACCAGAAACGGTCAATACAGATTTGCCAGTAACAAATCATTCGTAATGACACTGATCACCAAAGGTTGTGATGATAAGGAGTGATGATACAGTACACCATGAGTAAAAAAGCCTTTAATATTTTCTCATAGCACTCTTATTTGGAAGATGAAGAAATATGGACTGAAAGAACGAACTATTAGGTGAAACAAAAATTGGTTATACCTCCAGGCTCAAATCAATGCATTGACACCCAGCAGTGGGCACCTAAAAAGCAAATTAACCCAGGGGGTTCCTACTGAGGCCAGTATGACTTAACACTTTAATCAATCTATATAATGAAGAAGAAAGCACTCAACAAATTTTCAGCTGATAAACTTGGGTAAAATGGTTAATATGCCAAATGATAGAACTTCAGTCCAAAGGAACTTTAAAAAGTCTACTACCGGCCTTACAGAAAGAGATTAAGGAAAAAGATGTCAAAAGATAATTTTTAATGGAGAAAATGTATGCTACTAGAAGTTCTAGAAGTGTTAGAAGTCCTACTTCTTATTTCTGTTGGCATTGAAGAGAGTTTAATGGACAGTCATTATCATTTTATATCAAAGACAAATCTAATGATAGTCTTGCATAAACATGAAATAATGGCTTGTATTTGGTGTCATCAGAGTGGTATTAGCAGCAGACTGCACAAAAAAAACCTAGAAAATATACATTAAACCCAACAATCAATTTCCAAAAATTTTACAAAATATATATTGATACAACTAGGACTGAAGATTTTAACAAAAGCTATATTTCCAATAAAATTATGTCTGGAGAATAAAAATCCAATTGGGAAATAAAAAAATCCAAAATAAAATTGGGAAATCTCAATTTTTTCCACTCAAAAGTGAAGGTGTAAAAAGTGAGATTATTAAAAAACTTAGCTTAAAAAACCCAAACAAAAACCAAAAGACCCAAAACCCTATTCAAGAAGTCTAACAGAAGTATGTCTAGAATAAAGAGCTTAAAAAAATACAGGAAATCTTTCACAGTCAGACTACACCATTTGGCTTGCCAGACAAGGGGAAAAGTATATAAAACTCTGTCAAACCAAATAGTATTTAAAAGTTTTAACATTTTTGCTCTGGAAAAAAATAGATTAATCCAGGTATATTTTAAATGAGCTCATGAAATGTCAGTGAACATTAATTTGCTTAAGGGTTTTGTGGTGTCCAGCAATTTAAACCTCAAACCTCATGAATCATATAAATCTTGAGTTCAGGTCCTCAGCTGGCATGTAACCAGCTTGACTGTGGAATTATACATTTTCAGTGCAGGCCTCAGTCTATTTCTGACCTTTAAAAGAAGATTGTTATGTGAGATTGATGAAGGTGAGAACAATTATCATCTGTAACCATCATCATGCAATACAACATCTGATTATTTTCCTGCTTTACGAATTTTATACATCCTATGACATTTCCAGTTTATCAGATATTGTCCTGCAGGTGAATTATCTAAACTTAAAATTTTGAAAAACTGAAAGTAAAGCAACATATGCATATCATTGTACTCTCACACAAGCACTACCACATAATATAATCTAAGTTGCTGACAAAAGTTTTTGAGATATTTTCCTATAGCCCTAAACTAGGTATGTGATCTCACACACAAGCTGTTTCACATTCTTAACAGTGTTTAACAGCCAGTTTCTTTGTGCATTGTCACCCATCTATATTTACAACTGATAATACAGTAACAATTATTCATATTAATAAAAAGCAAAAATGAGAATAATCTATGGGATAAATAGAAAAAAAATTCTATTTCTTTTACCAGGATCCTCATATGTATTCCAAAATAATTTGGAAGAAAAGTGTTGTTATCACCTAAGCCAATAAGAATTGGTAGATTGTTGAACTCTGTGCCCCACTGCTTAAGATATAGCTTACACAGGAAAGATAGTACAGGAAAATATTAGTAGAGAAAGAATGAATGTCACTGAAGTGGGGCTCTCTGTTCTCTGGTTGTTAATAATGTGATATATCCAAGGTAAAGTTTTTTATGACTGAGATTCATCTAAACTGGGATGTTTTATTGTTGTCTTCTGTAGGAAAAAACACTAGTATAACTTTAATAGTCAAGTAGATAAAGAGCTAACATTCATTTCAGTGACTGAATCATAACAACATATAGTAAAGATCGGCTTCTGAAAAGAACTCTTTTTTTTTTAGAAAAAGAAATCTCTGAAATTAAGGTTAAACTGCTCTTTTAACCAGTGGAGAGAAAGAGGTTAGTATTCTCTGCTTAACGTTGCTCGCTTCAGAGTAAACCCATCGGTCATTAGTTTATTGGAGAAAACATTGCAAACAAAAGTTTTTGCAAATTAATACTTTTACATGTCAACCGTTGTGCTTGAAAGTAAAGATTTTTTTTTCTCTTTCCTTTTATGTACAAAATGAGAAAATACTGGCAGAATATGAAGTTGGGAATTTTTCTTATGCCACATATATTAATAAAAAATATTAAATTTCACTTTATACAGATTATACCAAAATCAGACTTTGGAGAAAATAAAATATCTGTATTTTTCTTTTGGTGAGTACTACCCACTGCCACAAAAATCCAAGCTAGTTAAGAGCTCAAAGACAGAAATTTGAAGAGGTTGTAGCTTGAAGAAAACCTATTGTCTTTGAGCCAATGAGAAATATCCCATCAACATTCAATAAAAACAAGATCTTTGGGTAAGATCATGAGCTGTGTTGATGTTAGAGTACTCCCAATGTATGCTTAATTGATAGAATAAATAAGTAGAAGACAAAGTCCTGTATTTCTAATTGATAAAATTACAAAGTTTAATCTGCATTTTTTCTAGAAATGGATACCAGTGAGGAGAACAAGTAAATTTTCTCCCACAGATGACAAGCCTATCATAAAAATGAAGAGATTTTTTCTGAGAAAGGTGATCATGAAAAGCAAAACATTTTGTGACATAGTGTCACAAAATGGCACAAGATAGAGTTTCAACGGAACTTGCTCCATTTTAATGGGGAAGTCTTAAAACTCAGATTCCCATAGACCCAGAGATCACACAGCTTTCAGAATTTGTAAGGTAAAGTTCAAGTTGTGGAGGTAAAGCAGGGACCTCAAAGCTTGCTTACCAGATTTTCTAGGTAAATACTTTAGTGTTGGTTTTTTGTGTGGAGGCTGGTTTTGGTAGTGGAGAAAGAAGCTCCCCTGGCTCCAAGGCAGACTTGCATCCAGCCGAGGCTGAGCCAATTAGCAATAGGGAAATGCCTCTTTAAATCAATATTTATGAGGGGAAGAACTGTTTGAAAAGAAGAAGGAGGAGAGAACCATGAGGAGAGGCCATTGACCTGAACAAAAGACAACCTGCAAACAAGACCTAAACAAAGAAGAGGGCAGGCTTGCAATGAGGAAGGAGGAGGAGGGCAGACAGAGAACCTCAGACAGCAGAGTCTGCACTCATGAAGAGCAGCAGGAAGTAAAATGGGGTCTCCTGTAGCCCATGGAAGTTCAATGGCTGAGAGATACCCATGTGTAGGCCATGGAGGACTCCACACCGGAGCAGAAAGCTGTGCCTGAGGGCAGATTGTGATTTTGAATGCTTATGTGATGATCTAGGAGACCACCACAGTGGAGGGAGGAGGTGCACTGGACCAGAGACCCATCTGCAGCTCACGGATGTCCCCATGCTGGAACTGGGAGCTGTGCCTGAAGATGTCCATGACTCAATGGGAAATCCACATTAGAACACTGTGTTCCTGGACTCTTTTACCCCACAGGAGGGATCTTATGCCAGAAAGAGCAACAGAGATGAACTGACTACAACCCCCATTCCCTGTCCTGTGCTGCTGGGGGAGAGAAGGTAGAGAAATAGGGAGCAAAACTTTTTGAGCCCGGGAAGAAAGGAACAATGGGGGAAGGTGCTGTAAGACTTGGTTGTTATGTCTCACTGTCGTACTCTGATTGATTGGTAACAAATTACATTGATTTTTAATTCCCCAAGTTGAGTCTGTTTTGCCCGTGACCACAATTGGTGAATGAGACCTCTTTGTTCTCATTTCAATCCATGACCCCTTTGTTGTGTTTGTCTCCTCATCTACTCAGGTTGGGGGGAGTTAGTGTGGGACCACATGGTCTTACCTGTGAGTGAAACCACCACAACTGCATAGCCAAATTTAACTACAATTGTCAGATGAGTAGTCTACGTTTTGACAGATGTTGGTTATTTTTATTTTTTTTAAATAGAACCTTTCTGTTCCACTGAGTGAACAATGGCAACACTAATTTAACACTTATTAGTATTCTATTTATATATATAAGCACATGTATACTGGACTTCTCCCACAAGGCATAATTCTGTAAGATATATAAAAAAAACCTTGGTTACAAAGCTTTCACAGAACTACTGTTCTCAAATTTCTTATTTCCCCGCAGGTCAGGTTTTTATCTTTTTATCTCACTCTACTTATACATTTTTTGGGGACAGATTTTCAAAACTTATTCAACATGCTTCTTAAACTGAAGTATTAATGTGTATCACTTTGAGAAATGCAAAAGCTTTTCAAATAGAACTCACCTATTATTTAGACTCTCTCACTACTTTTGTTAATCAGGTGTATTTTGAAAAGACGTGACATGATTGCTTCTCAGAATGACTGTTTTGGGAGTTTTAATTTCTTCTGAATCTTGTATTTAGTATTAATTATATCTCAGTTTGTTCATTCTAATGGAGTAATAACATAACTTCAGCATAGTAAAATAATATCCTACTTGACTTTTTTAACCTTCCTGGAAGACTACGAAATTCTAAGTCTCAAACATAATCCTCAAAAAGGACTTGATTTTTTTTTTTACTACTCTTTTTTTTTTTTTTTTTTTTTTTTTTTTTTACCAGGATTCAATGAAAAAATATAGGAAGACAATCAAAACTGAAAAATCAGCTGTTCTAATAATGGACCTCTAGATTACCTCAGATGGAGAAAAATAAAGAAAATAAAAGAGCAGAATTTGAAAGGAGCTTTTTGTGCATTCTTCCTTCTGCCTAGTGATTTCAAACCTACATATAAATAAAATTCCTGAATATAATATTCTGTAACTTTTTCAAAACAGAAGATGATTACTTTGATGATGGCAGCTAATGATTATGGAACCTTTAACATTTTCAGTTCGATCAGGGGCAAGGTTTTTTACATACCTGTTTACTGTACTTTAGTTAATATCTGGAGTTGATCTCAGAACAGACAACGTGAATTCGTTTTGGGTGGAACTGTGCTGAAATAGCTTTTCCAGTCACTTATAGGTATTCAGTCCACAGGACCATTAGAGCTAATCTGAAGTAAACCTTTGCAACACATACACAGTGGAGAGCAGAGCCCAACACCAACCATTTCTACCTACAGATCCTCTCCTATTGTGTGACCATTTGGTAATGCAAACTTCTTTCTGCTACTGAAGCCAAATTTCCTCCAAATACGCTTATGCATGTGCATAGATGTCCACTAGTTTCAGCCTTAAAGACTCCATGATGTAAAACAAAACTGAATTTTCCCAAGTGAAGGATTTTAAAATTTTCATATTTAAAATGTTTAGGCAGGTCATAAGAACCTTCATCAAATCTATAGATTGTTGATCTACAAACTAATAAAAACTTGGAAGATTGATCTATTATTCTTATTACTGATCTTCCTTTATTCTAAGAATGATTTCTGAAAACTGCCCTTTTTATGCTCCAATAATTGTGGACAAATAAAAGTGAACAACCTTTAACAGACTGGAGGAAAAAATGAAAGTAATATTTTTGTTTGGGGTTCTCAATTTTTCTTGCATTTTCATGATGGTTTTCCAGTTTGTGTGGTTTAGATAGGACTAACCTTGTATATTGATGCTTTTTACAATGCTTTAACTATAAATTTAAAGTATGTTAGTATCATTCACTACTGACCTGAGGAGAAAAGGACACTTGGTTTTTCTTGCGTTGTATTTCTAAAAATATATAACTTTCTCAATGAATGAGCTGTGAAGGAAAATAGAATTTCCCCGTAGATTAATGTGAAAAATTTCCAAATCAGTTCATATGACAATTTTGGAATCTGCTGACAAAAAAATATATTTATAAGTATAAATCATCGTTACTGTCTTTCTTCTGAAGGATGAGAACATGGTACCTTAAACAAAATCTAGATTCAAGCATTCAGGTATCAAACCTGGTAGAGGCAGTCTCCTGGGATATAGAGAAAGCTGAGATATTCAACTTCTTTGCCTCAATCTTCACGAAGAGGTGCTCAAGCCACATCCTCCAAGTCACAGGAGGGGGGAAGTGGGAGAATGAATAGCTGCCCACTGTAGGAGAAGATCAGGTTTGAGACCATTGGAGGAACCTGAAGATACACAAGTCCATGGGACCTCATAAGGTACATCCGCAGGTCCTGAGAGAACTGGCCAATGAAGTTGCCAAGCCACTATCCATCATATTTTATAAGTCCTGGATGTCTGGTGAAGTTTCCATGGACTGGAAAAGGTGTAACATAGCCTCTGTTTTTAAAAAGGAAAGCAAGGAAGACCTGGGGAACTATAGGCCCATCGGTCTCAGCTCTGTGCCTGGTGAGATCATGAGGCAGATCCTCCTAGAAACTATGCTAAAGCAAATGGGAATTGAGGAGGTGATTGAACCATACAACCATAAAATAGAATTGTTTGGTTGGAAAAGACCTTTGATATCATCGAGTCAAATCGCACCTGTCCACTACTAAACCATATCTGAGCACATCATCTGCCCATCTTTTAAATTCTACTAGGAGAAGAAATGTAATATACCAGAAATATCATCTGACTAGACCACAGATTTATTACGTTATATCAGGGAACAATCCAGTAACAATGTATCCAGCATAGGTCTTAATTTATTTTATAACTATTACCATATGATAAAGACCTGTTCTCAGTTACCATCACCCCATTCCCTCTCCCACCTCCAATCTGCTATCCTGAGCAGTTTTTGAACACCACAGCCTTCCCCCTCATAATGTGACAAATAAGTTAAAAAAGTGGGAACAACTATTTAGCTTATCAAACAATAAATTCCTTAAGAATATTCATTCAGTTCTTTCTGAAATTTTGTTTTCTTAAATTGTTTTAAATTCTAATCTGGTGAGTAAACAGACTGTCAACTGAGTAAATACAGATAATAAGAACTTGCCATCTTTATAAATATTAATTTAGCTGCCTAATTCATCCATGTTACTTACTCCAACCATAAATAAATAAATAAACTTAGCTGCATGTAATCTAGTAGAACACTTTAACAGCAAAACACCACATAGCATTAAGCCAAAAATGAAGTTAACCAATCTATCATTTTGCAAGGAATTTTTAAAGAGTCTGGAAGACTTATTCCAATTCTAACAAATATCTATCAAGTTTTATAGAACAGATAATACATTCTGTTTCAAAAACACCAGAATTAATGATTTTCTTAAGAAACCTTTTTGGTCAGATTTTTAAAACCTGCTCAAGTAGTAACAAAGAACATTTGGGTATCACATGAATCAAAGCCATAAAAATATTTCAACTATTTCTTCTGAAGTTCTTATGCCCTTACAAGATCTATTGAATCAAAAATTCTCCAAATTGAAGTGAAAACCTTCCCTGAAAAAATACCCAAATGTGGTAGATCCTAAAATTAGAGATTGTTCAATAAAGAGATTACAAAAGAGATTATCTGATAAGTAAAAATACTCCATAAAAAAAGAAGGAATAAAAAAAACCCTATTGATTTTGACCAGTTGTCACCATGGACAAGTTCTTAAGACATAATTACTTTCATTGAAAAGCTCAAACAAACAAACAACCAACCTCAAACAAGCAAAAGACTTGATGCTAAAGGAAACGGAGGGAAAAAAGATTAAAAACCCTATGAAATATTTAAGAGAATTAAAATATAAGAAAATGCTATCAAAGAGTTATTTTTGACAACAGAATAAATATTGTTAGGAAATGCTAATGTAATTTGACAAATAATAAATAACAGAGAGAGAAATCACAAAATGCAGATATTGACATATTTAAGGAAACAAAAACCAGCAGCTAAATGGATAAAAATATTGTTTCTTTGGGTCCATAATATAATTTGTGAAACAAAAATATGCAGATAAATGCCAAAATATTATTTAGCCTAAAAAGTATAAATGTAAATACCTACACGCAACTCACAATAAGACAGGAATTAATTTTTAACTTATTGAATTAACTAGAAGGAATCTCAAACATTTGTACAGACATTTGTCTCTCTACTTGACTGTGATTCACATTTATGTCTATTACTAGAGATTAAAATATATTAATAGTTTATTAATAGAGCTGTTTCACATTACATCTAAGAATTGATATTACATTTCAGAGGAATATATCAATCACAATTAAAGAGATTAAGTAACTCTAAATCTGATATGTCCATCTGGGGAGATTTTTAGACTGATTAAAATTAAGTCATTAAAAAAACTAAAGGGTGATACAACCATCTTCCACCAGTTTTTGAAACATAACCATCTTCATCAAGACCTTAAAAGTACAGAGAAAAAAGTGGGTTTTACATCAGGTATGCTTGAAAAGCAAAAACTCAGATTACTTTTGAGTATCTGAGGTGGATTTTGGGATGCTAGAATGCTCTGTTATTACAGCACAGCAAAAGATGCCTTACTGTTTACATTATTTACAGTAATGCAATGGAGTATTTGGAAATTCAAGCATTAGTACATAACTGCCTTAATAAGACATAATAAGATGTAGTACATAATTGTCTTTAAGTTTGTTTTACTACTGATTCCTGGAGTTAAACAACACTTCACATAACCTGTAAGGGACACAGATATGTCACTACTTTTTCGTTTGTTTGTTTGCTTCTTTGTTTATCTTTTTTTTTTCCCCTCAAAGATGAACAACCTTAGAGTTATAAATCTCTCTACTTGCATCTCTCTACTTGCATTCCATTCTATCACACTACAGCCAGCTCTAATAAACAAAATTTCCAGAAGGAAAGTCAACACTATCCTAATTTCAAGTGGAAATGGAATTTCATACAAACCATGAATTAGTTTTTAAAGATTAACTAAGCTTACTCCAGGCCATTTTCTGACTAATGTATTTATCCAGAGTTCACAACATCTGAACTACCCTGAAGAATTTCTCCTGTGAAGCACTATGTTTTGCCTGCAATTCAAAATGCTAGCTTCATCATGAATTACCAATATTTGCCCAGCTGTTGTGGATTTTTTTTTTCCTTAGAGTGTGACAACATCTCCACTTGAAGCACACCAGTACCGAATTAAAAGCAGATTCTGCCAATAGTTATATGAGTATCACCTCCAAACGTGATTATAAATGATCTTTAAATGCTGACTTTACTAAGAGTAATCAGCTTATACAAGTGAGGAATTTGTGTTCTCTTCCTTACTGCCCCTCAGGAACTGTCAAAGTCAAAAAATGTCAAGGCTGTACATTAGAGATACTCTCACAGCAAATAAGCAACAAAAATTCTCATTAGCAGGCTTCAAAATTAATTTATGACAAAAGAGCTCTTTGAACAAATTGAGGTAAACACATTGTCAGAGATGATACTACTAAGCAGCACAAAAACACATCTATTTGGTAGCATCACAGAGACTCGCAAGCAAAGTTTTTATCTTAGCATTTTGCTTCCTTTTCTGCAACATGTAGATATTTGTCTACCTCAAAAGAGCTTTGAATACTTCATGGATAGTTGTCCTGATGTAAATACTATTTCTAGAAGCACAAATAACATGACACTATATTTGTTAAAAAAACTTCAACAAACCAAACCCATAAAACTTATATATAGTTATAGCACAAAACTCCAGATAGCTCACTAAGTAGTACTTTAAAAAAAAAATAAAAAATCAGCTCTTATTTTGGAGAAAGATTGAAATAAAATTATAAAACTACACATATAATTTTCAATGGAAAGCACATCAAGCTCAGTCACTGTCTGTCTTTTTATCTCCAGTTTCCAGCCACACATCAATATAATTTTGTGAGCTCCTGTTATTAAACATATTTGCCAGTCTGTATTGGTTCTAACTTGCACTAAGCCTGTAGCGAACAACTTCAGTGTTGTGGGAAAGTTCTACACATGACAGTACTATGGAAGTACTGTGAACTGCTTTCACTGTTACAATTTCCTTTCCAAGTCTTTGTAGGTGTTTCAGTTTACAATAAAATGTGTTTTGAATCTTACTGCAGAAAAGAACATTTGAAAATAAAGCCAAATCCTCTTTTGAAATAATCCCAATGTTTTGTTGAAAATATTTTTAATTTGGGTTAAGAGTAAGCTTAGGTTTCACACAGTATTTCTTGTGTTGTACAGTTGTACAAGCTTTCTTGCAGAACTCATTTCAGTTTACTCCAGGCCTAACTATCCTCCAGTGATCCTTGTGTGCATACTCCTTTGTAAATTATTTAAATTTACAGCAGAAATTCAGTGGAATATTTACACTAGAAACGTACAGAATATTTCAATATACTTAATGTTATCTGTGAACACATTTTCCATTCTGAACATATTTAGTAGCTGAATTCTATCCAACACTTGAGCCATACATAAGGGAGTTTGAGAAGGAATAAAGTGAAAGGTGCAAAAACTTTTTCCCCAAAAATGTATAATTTAGAAAGTTTTGGATTATCTTCCAGCAATGGTATAGTTACACTAACATCGATACATCTAGCACTGTGTAAACACCAGTAGAAGTTCATGTTCAGTGAGAACTGAAAGAATAAATCACTGAAAGTAAAAAATCAAGTTTTCCAAATTCTCTGTTCCTATCTCCATCACTTAACATAGTTTTCTGCATGAATCAGCGAAGTCTGAATATAAGACAATGAGGAGCCAAAGCAGCTGAATTTATTTCCCTGAAATACCTTCATTTCAGTATGCTTACAACAAAAACTTATGGCTTTTGGAAAGACTTTTAGATTTAGCTTGTAGATTTAGCTATATTAATTAACAGAGAAATTTTAATAATTTCTAGAATGCCCAATTTGGTCTGCCTTCAGATCAGAGCTACACCTAGTTACCCAGATCTATCCTTTCCAATTACTGCAACAAGAAAGGAGCATCTGCTGTAAAACATCAAGACCTACAAATTGAATATTTTAAAAATCAGAAAAACAGAATAACATAGAAACTAACTGTTTAGATTAAAGTAAAAGTCTACATAAACCAGTACCGTGCTTTGGATGTAGCATTTCCAGTAACAGATGTTTGGCGAAGCATATTAGAGAGCACATAGAGCAATACTTTCTGAGGATACTCTGCACACCAGTGGCTTCCAGATTACAGGCTTTGAAGCAGAGGTAACATTAACCTCCTGAACTATATTGATTGGATTTTTCTTCCATTAATTCTAAATGGGTTTGAGCTCATATAAGCTTCTAATTTGCACTGTCTTATGAAATAGTATGCCAGCCTGCACTGTCTGAAGTAGCATTGCTTTTTGTTGTTTTAAACCCACCATTTACTGTCTCTTAACCATTATTCACCTTCTCCCATGCCACTTAAAAATTTATAGACTTTTAACAGGTCCTAAAATTTTTATCTCTAAATGGAAGAGTTTAGGTTATTTAATAGTTTACCATATCCAAGCCATATATTCTTGTTGGTTTTGAACCTGTTTTAAGTCTACTTCTTTTTTTTTTTTTTTTTTTTTTTTTAACCTGTAATAGGATATGGTATTCCTTGCCTTGCTTAGCCTATAAGTTTGCTGCAGTTCTAGATAGAGGCATCCTGATATTCTCTATATTTCTGAAAGAGCTCTTATCATTATATTTATTTTCTTAAGTGCTGCTGACCTGATATTCTCACAGATCTCTATGTTACGAAGCCAAGATTTCATTATTGAATAACAATATTTATTCAACATTACATGTGTAATTTTATCCAAAAAGATTAAGGCTGCTTTCCCTCCTCACATTCTTATGTAGGTCTCTACAATAATCTCCTCCTAACTGGTCGTGTTTTCTGTCTTAAACCAGTTATTTTATCTGTGCTTATGCCTGCCAGATCTCCCATGTACTGGGAGAAGAATTATTTGAAGAATTATTATATCTTCTTCTTTGAAGAATTTTGATAGGTCTATGAGGAATCCCTTTTTACAAAAGACAGACCTGTTCCACTCTAATATTGTTTGTTTACATGTCCATTATTTAATATCCTTTGGATTATTTTCCATCAGTCTCCCTCATAAGAAGTTGTGTTCTCTGAACAACCTCTACAGGGGCCATCAAGGAAATGAAACTTTCAGGAAGAGTGAAATAGGACTCTGGGCACTGGCTTGCTACACAACACAAAGCAAGATATGTAATAAATGTGATGTGCTTTGGCATCTCGTTACAGGAAAACGTAAGATGTATTACAATTGTGAAAACACACTTCAGATACTCTACCCTTGTTTCTTTTCCCCTCTTTTGATAATAGTCTTTAGACATGCACTAATAGTAGAATTTGCTATTTCTTTACAATACATTGAATAAGGAGTGAAACAAAAAAACCCCCAAATTTCAGTCTTTTATTCTCATTTCTCTTGAAATACGGTAGTGAAGTAGGATGGCATCAAGGCTACATAACACATACCCAAACAAAGCTTCAGGTATTAGGACATCATATGTATTTCTGCTTGGATCACTCATAAAAGAAGTGAAATCTAAATCATAAGTTCTTACTAAAATAAGACTGTTTTATTTTGGGTACTTATTTAACAAGGATAATATTTAACACTGCATTATAGACTCTTTCTGTACTATTAAAAAAAGAGTAAATGTTTACTTAAAATAAGCTATTGCCTGAGCACTGATGAGACATTTACTTTATACAAACAGAATATGACACTAAGTAGTAATATATTTATATGAAAAAACAAACAAACAAAAACCAAAAAAAAACCACAACAACCTCCCATAGCTCCCTGGGAACAGACTTTTAAAAGTAAGGGAGAAGAGCAGGGTAAGAGAAAGGTGTTAATAACAGCTGAGATGATCTCAGAGATATTATACTGCTTGCTTCAAAGAACATTTTGCAGACCTAAATTCAATGTAATTTGGGCTGAAAAAGGACATGTGAAAGCATAAAAAAAACCCCAAATATATAACAGGAGAAAGAAATACCCATTTATTAGCAATTCATCTAAGCTACAACTTAACATATTTTAGCAACTATAAAGTTTAAAAGGTCAACAATATCAACATCAAATATGGACAAACAACATTAGGTGGTTTTATAAGCATATTAAGAATGAAAATAAAACAAAAATGTATAGTAAAGAATATTTAGTAATTCCTTTTCTCTGTGAAATGGAAAGGGGAAATATATGCATTTCTTATCCCTGATTTTTGAAAGTAATCAGTTACAACTAGATTAAAGGAATCTGAGTAGGAATACTTTAAGATTAAAATATTCCAGAAAATTAGTGCCTGGGAGAATTATCTTGAGCTAAACAACAGACTTTATTTAAGAAATTCCTGTGATCTCGAAGACATGAAAAGTCTAAAAGTACAATAAATGTAAACCAGTCTGGTTATTTGTCTAACAAATTTTGGGTTTGTTTTCTTTTTGAAAGAATTAAGTCCATTGCTAAAGGTGATTGTTGAGAAAGTAGATCCTTATTTTTTCCAAACCAGTTAGTTTCTCATTGCACATTTCTCTAAGTTTTCATTTAAATTGAAATAATAATAAAAATAATAATAATAATAATAATAATAATAATAATAATAATAATAATAATAATAATAATAATAATAATAATAATAATAATAATAATAATAATAATAATAATAATTCATTTAAAAGTTTAAGAATTGGTTAATTGATTAATCAAAATGTTACTAGGGAAGCATTAAGCATCTGTGAGCAAAACCATTTCTAGTACATTTGAATAGGTCTATTGGCTCATGAATGCTTGCATGGTCAATTTAGATGATGAGATTTTTTTTTTCTTGAAGTACGATAGATCAATGAATGAGTTAGGCAAGAGAGAGGTGATTTCTCTGATTCTTCTGGAAGGTGACCACTTACAGGATTCTGTTAAGACGTGTTAAGTGATAAGGGAAACATAGGACTTAGTCTGTGCAAAGCACTAAACTGTCTCAGATAAACTGCAAAAAAGGCAAATTAAATACTTCCATTACAAAAAGAAGTCATGTATGATTCCTGAATGTATAAAAATAGACTATTTTATCAATCCTGTGAAATGAATTGTCACTCCATAATGCTGAAATTACCTTACGGTCTTCTTTACAATTTATTTTAATTTTTTCCTCTACTACATAACATATGATCATCTAAACAATTGCTTACAAAACACACCACTACAAGACCTCATAATTCAGTGGTGCATTGGTACCTTCTCTACAATAAATTCAGATTTTTAAGACCACGTTCTTTATTCTAACTCAGATTTTTTAAGCTCAATAAATTGGTAAATGGATTTAAAGCAGTGACTCATTACATGTCACAAACCATACTAATGAATCTAGTGATCTACTCTGGCCTCAGATGTTATGAACTATTAAATAAGCTAGGTGATTAAATAACTAACACAAACAATATACATCCCTACAAAGTTCAGCAAAATGTTGCAGTTTTTTCTAACCAGTGGGAGCTGTCAAAATAACTCAAATACAACAATACAAAGTCTGATAGAAGCAGAATTTTTATATAGACTTATTTGTGTGTGGGTGTTGTCGATTTTTAAACAAATATCAAATGAAATGTCAATATATATAATACCTAATATGAACTAAGTAGCCTCTCAGAGGTGTCTCTTCAAAGGGCTTTAGAATTAACTCATCTATGGATTTATTCTCAACTTAAGGGAGGACAATGAGAAATACACAATCCACTTTCCATTAAAAAAGAAGACTAGTTTACATGCAGCTAAAACTGATACAAATTACTTAATGCATTCAGTTTTCTTTTATAGTTTAGTCATGTTCCTGGTCATCATTGCTCAGCCACAAATTAAAAGATGGAAATTAAAAGAGTCAGAGTAATGGATGAGGTGAATAAAGAGTTTCTGATTTTCATTATGCACATTTAGGGAAAACACTTTAATAGCTACTTTGTTCTTTTGTTGAAAGGTATTTGGACAAAAGTTTTGGATTTAAGCTACCTTTTTAAGCTGAAACAACTCAGGTTTTCAAAACTATTATATTGGTCACCATACAGTTTTGCACTATTTCCATAAGACTTGAGAAAACAAATAATAAAAAAGAAAAATGGAACAAGCAAAAATTCTGAATCTGATAACAAAACAGATGTTGCCTTAATTTAAATAGCTTTTTCACCAAAACAATCAGTGCCTTGTGAAGGGAGGGAGATTTGTAACGTGTAACAGCGTGCATATACACAGCATATGGATGAGTTACATCACATCTGCTGAACAGATGCAGCAAGGGGATAATTCTGAAATTCAGCAGTAACCAAGCTTAAGACGCCTTATCCAATTTAGTCCATGTTCCCTCGGGGATGTGAATGCTATTCATTGGCATGATGTGTAATTAAGGGATGGTGTAAAGTTTCACCTTTCTGTCATTCTTAATACTCTTTCCCTGCACTAAAAAATGAACCTCCCTGTTTTTCATCTTTGCCAAAGACTCATTTGACATCGAAAGCAAAATAGAATGACACAGGGTCAATCACAAAATTGAGTGTTGAACAGCAAAACCAAGCAGTTGTGTTTGCTCCTCCCGTTGTTAAAGAACCCTGGAGATGTACCTCCAGGTAGAATTAGGTAGGAAGTTCTGGTTTCTATAAACACACAGCCAAAATTACTTTAAAATTAGATTACATTAATAGTGCATTTGTCCATACGAATGAAGAGAAACAATCTTCAGCCACAACAGCAACAAATATATTCAAAACAGAAATAAGACAACAGTCAATTTCCTGGTAAATCAAAAAAAGAAGAAAAGAAAAAAAATGGGGGAAAAAAGGAAAGGAAGGAAGGAAGGAAGGAAGGAAGGAAGGAAGGAAGGAAGGAAGGAAGGAAGGAAGGAAGGAAGGAAGGAAGGAAGGAAGGAAGGAAGGAAGGAAGGAAGGAAGGAAGGAAGGAAAGAAAGAAAGAAAGAAAGAAAGAAAGAAAGAAAGAAAGAAAGAAAGAAAGAAAGAAAGAAAGAAAGAAAGAAAGAAAGAAAGAAAGAAAGAAAGAAAGAAAGAAAGAAAGAAAGAAAGAAAGAAAGAAAGAAGAAAGAAAGAAAGAAAGAAAGAAAGAAAGAAAGAAAGAAAGAAAGAAAGAAAGAAAGAAAGAAAGAAAGAAAGAAAGAAAGAAAGAAAGAAAGAAAGAAAGAAAGAAAGAAAGAAAGAAAGAAAGAAAGAAAGAAAGAAAGAAAAGAAAACGTTTCTTATCGTTATCATCTCCAAGGTGTTTGAACATTATTCATTGCTTTCTAGGCCAGAACAATTACTTGTCTAATATCATACAACTGTAAAATAAAGCTTTTTTGAATGCAAACAGGATGAATAAGAGGGCTAAAGAAAAGTTTGTAATCTTTTTAGTACTAGCATAAGCAGAACTTTATCTCCACACTCATTCACACTCCAAATAGGGTTTCAGGGAACCCATCTGTAGTAGGGGTAGGAACTGCAGATGGTCAGTCAGTCTGGATAAAAGAAGTAAGGGTAATGAGGAAGTTGGAAAATAGTATTTCCTCAGTACCTAACACTGATCCACTTTCTTGCAGTTGAACCTGTTCTTTCACACCTGCATTAAGAATTATTCTGCTATAGCAATATTTATTTTCACTAATATTGATTAAGCACATCATATTTAAACAAAGACAGTCAGATCCTGTGTAGGAGAAGTGACAGCAGTTGTCAAGGATCCGCATGTAAAACAGCCAGCATCACTCACGAAACAATATCATTCGCAGCTACTTTGCCACTATGTACGGTTGCTTTATAAAGCATCTTGATAACTTGTTTGACAGAAAGTGCAACTTACTTTGTCACCCCAGTGGACCCTTTTCTAAAATACCATTCTATGCTTAAATAATTAATTGAAAAATACAGCAATTCAAACACTTGCCTGGCTGTAGGCTACATTGTTATCACAAACACTAGATTATTGTTTGCCTTCAGAAGAGCAAGGTTTTTCAGTATATTTGGGTTTTTTTGCTAACTGGGATCATGAAGACTAGCTAATAGTGCTACTCTCAAATGGTAGGGTTCAGAATTCAGCAAAATTCAATTTCTACTAGAATTTCAGTGTACCTTTACACAGTTTGTTCAGACAGAGCATTTGCTTTATGAAAACACTGAGTTTTCCAGTTGCCTAAGGTTTGGGATACAACCATGCAGAAGCAATGATGACTATCACTGGCTCTTTGCTTGTGAGATTTATCTGGTGCACAGCTCAGTATAAAACTTATCGGTGTTTCCATAAAAAAGAGCTTTAATCCTCCTAGGTTTAATTTAAGAACCATCTGATGTAAGACTAAGACTAACCTCATGCTTCAAATAAAAGTTTAAATCAGTGAGTTTCAACTTTGGCTAACTGATATCTACAGACCCAAAGGCGAGTGAAAGTAATCAGCACTGAGCAATGGGCTGGCACACTGGCGGAGACAGGAATTTGTTCACATGTCACTGGCTTCATCTGATGATTCACCACACTTCTCCGGCTGACTGATCCTGACAGAATCCCAAACAACTTTATACATCTCAAAAGAAAATTTGTCGTAACAGATCATGCACAACCTGATTTCCAATAATTCAGTTTTTTATTTCATCCTTTCGTGCCTGATGTAAGCAAGAATCTAATACAACCAGACATGAGAGATATGTGTTAAACTCATTTTATTGAATTTTTTCCTTTTGTGTGTGTCTCTGTGTGTTTGTGTATTGGAGTGGCAGAATAATCCAGAAAGATTTATAGACTTTATTTTCTGATAAGTTTTACAAAGGAAAAGGGTCAGAATTTTCAGCAGTTTGGAATCTAAAAAGCAATAAAATGCGCAGGCAACTCTCTCTTAAAAGTAAATAAATTTAATAGTATTTTCATTAGTATCTCTTACTATTTCACTCTTTTTTAAAATTTCCTTTCTCCCCCACCCCCAATATATTGATTAGTTTTAAGTCCAAGATATTCAGTAGTTTCAATACATTAATGTTTTTGATTCAAGAAGGTATACAGACTTCTCTCCTATTCACATTCTTTTTCTTTTCTTTTCTTTTCTTTTCTTTTCTTTTCTTTTCTTTTCTTTTCTTTTCTTTTCTTTTCTTTTCTTTTCTTTTCTTTTCTTTTCTTTTCTTTTCTTTTCTTTTCTTTTCTTTTCTTTTCTTTTCTTTTCTTTTCTTTTCTTTTCTTTTCTTGTTGGTTTGAAAATGTCATATGTTAGGTTTGTCTTTAAAAAAACCGACCAACCAACCAAACAAACAAAAACTCTCAGAAAAAAATAAAGGAGAAAGAAAAGTTCTATGAAGATGGCAAAGAGCAACCGAGGCGGGGGGGGGGGGGAAAGAAAAAAAAAATAAAGTTCTATCCACTGGGTGAAAATAATTTTTTTAAAAAGTTCCATTAAAATATTTTTCTTAATTATAGAGGAATTTTATGTGATCTTACCCAATTAAACTCTTTGTGTCAGCAATAACAGAAGATTAGTAAGATGTGAGCAAGTGCGATGAAGTTCCAATTTCACATTAAAGGCTACAGCACTACTATTAAAGCTGAAACTAAAGAGTGAGGTAAATTAACATGCAGGTCTGCATGCAGCTGTACAACTTGGT
The DNA here is from genome assembly GCA_907165065.1 of Caprimulgus europaeus. The sequence goes on from OU015527.1 coordinate 8,728,651, forward strand.
GAATAATTTACATGAGGTTTAGACAGGTAATCTATGTTTATTAGTTAAAATAAAAGCAGAATTAGTCAGAAAGCAATACAGGAAATGAAAACATCAGTGAAAGAAAGAATAACTGAAAAGATTTAATTCAACTTAAGAAAAAAACAGCAAATGAAATAAAAACAAAACTGAGAAAAGCTGAGTTGGAAGTTACTGAGAGAAATAAAAAGTGTTTTTAAAATTCACAGAAATTTAAATGTCATTTACTAAGACACTTTCTTCTTACTTATTTGCAAGTCGTATAGGGAACATCTACACTGTAGATTAGTTATGGTTGGTTTTACTACATTAGGCAATCTATTCCACAACATTTGTTGCAAAAGAAGCATGTGGATGTGACTACAAGGCTGATCAGGTACATTTTACCCCACATTTGTTCCAGCAGTGTTTAAAAATAAACACTGAAGACTGAACAGATATACAGATATCCTTCTGTTGAACTTCTCCTATCTTGGACTGTGCACAAGCCATTTTTCCCATATAAAATAAAACCTAGATTCCAATAGAAAATAGAGGAATTCAGAAATCTGGGATCAAAACCATCACCAGGATTCCTCTTTCTTTTTCTTTTTTTTTTTAAATATCTGTTCACCATTATTTTTAGGGAACAGTTCGGATCTCTGCAATTTCTAAGAGCTCAGAATAATTTGTTACTCTCTCAACTGACACTTTTATGCCTATTGTCTTTCAGGACACTGATAGTGTTATAATTTTTAGCACAGCTTTATAGTCTGTTTTGTTCTTTCATGGATTACAAGCCTTTAACTGATCAATGGGTTTGTGAAAAGAGGTGTTTAATGAAACACCAAGGAGGTACAAAATAATATTATACATGGTCTTACACAGTAAGTTTGGTAGCCAGGTAGGTATGTTTTCTTCAATTCCTATTTCTGGAAATAAAGGCTCTGTCTTATTTATCTCACAACAAATACTAGAACTGGATATACAGATAAAGAATCTAGAAGCAAGACAGGGAAAACATTCATGTTTTTCACATCAATCTAATAAACCTACAGGTAGAATAATATTTTTGGTACACTTTTGTCTGGCAACTCTTTGATGAGTAATAGCAGCAATCCCAGACTGGTAACCAAATGGAAAGTGTTTTTTTTCCTACAGCATATTTCCCTACAAATTATAATCTTTCCTTGGAAAGGCTGGGCTGCAATAGTAACTCACATTTTAGGTGGTGACATAGAATCACAGAATGGTTGGGGTTGGAAGGGACCTCAGGAAATCATCCAGTCCAAACCCCCTGCCAAAGCAGGTTCCCTTCACAAGGTTGCACAGGAAAGCATCCAGGCAGGTTTTGAACATCTCCAGAGATGGAGACTCCACAACCTCTCTGGGCAGCTTATTCCAGTGCTCTGTCACCCTCACAGTAAAGAAGTTTTTCCTTAGGTTTGTGTGCAATTTTGGTTTTCTAGTTTTTATGCTCATTGTCCCTTGTCCTGTCACTGGGCACCACCGGAAAGAGCCCGGCCCCATCCATTTGGCCCCCACATTTCAGATATTTATAGACATTGATCAGATCCCCTCTCAGTCTTATCTTCTCCAGTCTGAGTCTCTCAGCCTTTCCTTCATACAGGAGATGCTCCAGGCCCCTCATCATCTTTGTGGCCTCTGTTGGACTATCTCCAGAAGATCCCTGTCCCTCTTGAACAGAGGAGCCCAGAAATGGACACAGTATTCCAGATGTGGCCTCACCAGGGCAGAGTAGAGGGGGAGGAGAACCTCTCTTGTACATCTCAAAAGAATATTTTGAGTAGAAATTTGTGTGACTGCATCTGTAAATAACACAAAAGGTTGAAAAGAACAATACAGAGAAAAATTAGGAGTACAAAATACTGTACATACTAAGAATGGTGTAAGTTCTCCATTATCAAGAATATATTCACAAATGGATCTATAATAGAAAATATTTGGTTGTTATCACAGAATCACAGAATCACAGAATCACAGAATATTAGGGATTGGAAGGGACCTCAAAGATCATCTAGTCCAATCCCCCTGCCAGAGCAGGAACACCTACATGAGTTCACACAGGAAGGCGTCCAGGCAGGTCTTGAATGTCTCCAGAGAAGGAGACTCCACAACCGCCCTGGGCAGCCTGTTCCAGTGCTCTGTCACCCTCACAGTAAAGAAGTTCCTTCTCAAATTTAAGCGGAACCTCCTGTGTTCCAGCTTACACCCGTTGCCCCTTGTCCTATCATTGGACACCACTGTGAAGAGCCTGGCTCCATCCTCCTGACACTCACCCTTCAAATATTTATAGACATTAATAAGGTCACCCCTCAGCCTCCTCCTCTCCAAGCTAAAGAGGCCCAGCTCCCTCAGCCTTTCCTCATAAGGGAGATGCTCCACTCCCTTAATCATCTTGGTGGCTCTGTGCTGGACTCTCTCAAGCAGTTCCCTGTTCTTCTTGAACTGTGGGGCCCAGAACTGGACACAATATTCCAGATGTGGCCTCACCAGGGCAGAGTAGAGGGGAAGGAGAACCTCTCTTGACCTACTAACCACACCCCTTCTAATGCACCCCAGGATGCCATTGGCCTTCCTGGCCACAAGGGCACAGTGCTGGCTCATGGTCATCCTGCTGTCCACCAGGACTCCCAGATCCCTTTCCCCTTCACTGCTCTCTAGGAGATCATCTCCCAACCTATACTGGAACCTGGGGTTGTTCCTGCCCAGATGCAACACCCTACACTTGCCCTTATTATATTTCATCAAGTTTTTCCCTGCCCAGCTCTCCAGCCTGTCCAGGTCTCTCTGGATGGCAGCACAGCCCTCTGCTGTGTCAGCCACTCCTCCCAGCTTTGTATCATCAGCAAACTTGCTGACAGTGCACTCTGTTCCCTCATCCAGGTCATTTATGAATATATTGAATAATACTGGTCCTAGTACCGACCCCTGAGGGACTCCACTAGACACAGGTCTCCAACCAGACTCTGCCCCATTGACCACCACTCTCTGGCTTCTTCCCACCAGCCAGTTCACCGTCCATCTCACTACCTGATCATCTAATCCACACTTCCTCAATTTGGCAGCAAGGATGCTGTGGGAGATCGTGTCAAATGCTATGCTGAAATCAAGACAGACCACATCCACTGCTTTGCCATCATCCAGCCACCTCGTCGTGTTTTCATAAAAGTCTAGAAGGTCGGTCAAGCACAACTTCCTCTTGGTGAAGCCGTGCTGACTGCCCCTAATGACCCTCTTATCCTTGATATGCCTAGAGATGGCACCAAGGATAAGTCGTTCCATCACCTTTCCAGGGATGGAGGTGAGGCTGACCACCTCATGGTGGTCATGTGATGGGAAACAGAAAGAAATTGTTATTATATCTGTTTATTATATTAATTATATTATATATTATATTATATTATATTATATTATATTATATTATATTATATTATATTATATTATATTATATTATATTATATTATATTATATTATATTATATTATATTATATTATATTATATTATATTATATTATATTATATTATATTATATTATATTATATTATATTATATTATATTATATTATATTATATTATATTATATTATATTATATTATATTATAATTTTTTTAATTTTCTCTTTAAGGACCCCTTTTTATTACAAGTTATAACAAGCTAGTACAAGTTACCCCTGTTGTACAAGACAGATAAACCTCTGTTGTGCTATGATGCTGCTCTATGTCATAAATAAGACCCAAAGGTTTCAGTGGGGTTTATAAATTTCTCATCGGAATAAATACTTTATTTCAAGAACCTTGGTCCCTAAAGTAAGAGACAACACTGCTGGCCTGCTTCTTTTTATTTCATATAGTAAATTTTGTGCATGATGCACGTTTGATTGTGTGTGCTTTTATGTAGAAACCCTCCTGGTGTACCGCTGAAGAGAGGGTGAACAAGGAACAGATAAACAACATTAAACTTCATTGAGTGTTACCACAGAAGGGATATCAAGGAAGAGCAAACACTAACTCAGCCATATTCTGTTAGATAAGAAGTATGTTTTGATCCCTTTACATGGAACACTTCCTAGTTTGGGGGAGATGAGAACTTAGTACTTCTTCCTCTTGCCCATTATCTACTTCCCACTGCAACTTCCTCTCCATTAATCTAGTGTACCAGAGAAGAAAGGAAAAAAAGAGTCATTACCTTTTCTTCTGAGTAAAGAAGGAATTTATTGCCCCTGTGTACTACAACAATCTTACTTCAGTAAGCTTCAACAAGATTCCGTGGTTACACTTTCTCAGCCCCGGTTCAAAAACTTCAAGCTCTTCAAAATCTCAATGTAAATTTTTCTTCAGAAACCAATGAGCTGTGTGGGCAATAATGATAAAAGGCAGAAATGTGCTTATTATCTGACTGACAGGGTGGAGACAAAGTCCTGCAAGTTGAAAGGTCTCCTAAATCCATTGACTTAGGCATGAGTACCACTGAATCTGGGGATTTTTCCAATCCCAGCAGAAGCATCTTTTTTAGAACTTGGAAGACATAAGAAAATAGTATTTTTATTATCTCATAGATAACTCTCACTTCTCATCTGTATTTTTAAAATGAAAAAAATAAATTATTGCTTCCTGAAAGTTACTTTTCATCCCACAGAATTTTCTGTGCTAACTTTATCTGCTGACCAGTATTTTGTGTACATTACATAGGTAGCATATACATGCCGTAAAGTTTCAGTGATGGTTTTTCAGTAAATTGCAGACCTGGCTATGAATTAACCAATAAGTAGTATGAAATAATATTCTGCTTCTCAGCCTGGATTAAGTAGCAGCTGCTTTGATCAAACATGTAAAAAAACCCTATTACTTTCTAATGAACATAATGTTCTACAGTCAACTTGATTTGTATTATATAGGGAATTACAGTTTTACTCATTGTTCCAGGGAATGATATATTTCACTACAGCATCAGCCAGGCCTCAGAGATAAGAGGATTTAAGAGTTTAATTAGAAAGATTTTTAGTCTTAAAGATATGCAAAGAAGATTAATACTAGTGGGCTTGAAAGCTACATGTGATCTCTGATGACAACTCCTGCTTTGAGGCAAACACTTGTTTTCTAATTAAAACCCACAGCACTAATAATGCTTTGAAGAGACCTATGCAGCCATTCTTATTCTCCAGTCACAGTGACAATCAAAATATTGACACTAATCTGGGTCTCTGCACTCAGAGGTACTGAGGGAAACAACTGAGTTTTTTAGCATTTGTCCATGGAAGTTTCCCACAGACCTAGAGCTCTCAGTCAGTTACAGTAATCGCTATCATCCATACAAGATCATTGCAAAAGTGAGCCACCACTAAAAGAAAACCACGTGCATGAGAGATTTTTTTTTAAGTAATTGATAAAAATTCTGGTGTTTCTTTTATATTTATTGAAGATAAATGATTATGATGGTCTAACTCTATGGCGGGAACCATTGTGAAACAGTAAAAACATGCTATTAGTAATTAATGAAATAGAATTTTGACACTCACGATATATATAAAAATGCCACTGGAAGGACACAGAGATTTTGTGAACTGCATCATCAGAGTAGAAGACTTAAGAAAAAGGCATTGCAGTTTACAACATGGGAACACTTAGAATCCTAATCATGGCTCACAACTTAAAAAAATAATTACACACACAAGTTTAAAGCACTGAAGAAGGAATACAAACTTTCTGAGATGAGAATGGTGAGATCAAACCTGAGAAGCAGAATAGGGAGGGAACAACAGTGACCCAGTCTAATTCATCTGTCAATTAATGTTCTAAATACATTTTGTACTTATATAAGTGAGAACACAGAACTACAATAACTTCTTATTCTAATCTTGGAGTCTTCTCATATGGAGAGTGGTTGTGGCAGATACACCTTGTTCACACTAGACATTAAATAGAAGTCTTTAACAGATGTCTTCCTGGCACTGTGAATGCTGCAAGTGTTATAACAGTCTTGGCAGCCAAACAGTCGTAATTAGATGTCAAAGAAGTCGTATTTGAATGAACAAAACTTTTTTATGCCACTGTGTGCTCCAAATATTGTATCATAGTATGCTAAATGTCTGTTCTGAAAGGAACAAGATAGTAAAGATGTTGATGATGTAAAATGTCTTACCTATGAAAACTGTTATCTTTTTTTCCAGATAGTTTAGACAGTCATGGAAAAAGCAACAGTTCACAAGAAACTTGTGTCTACTCTGTCTGGGGTAGCCAATATCAGCATTGTTAAAAGAAAAAAAAACAAAGCAAACAAACCACCACCACCAACAACAACAACAAACCCCAAACCAGTCCTGTTTCTGTGTAAGAAATAAAAGAACGAACAATACCAGCCAAAGACATAAGAAGTAATTTACCTTCATAAGGAGGGAAAAAAAAACCAACAAAAATACCCAAACAAACAGTTATTGGCAGATGAAACCTTTGAACCTTACTGTACCTTTCTTCCCCTCCTACCCATGCACCATACTTTTGTAATCAGAGAAGAGCAGGAGAAAGGCAAAGAGGCTAGATCTCAAGACCAACAGACATATTGCTTTTAAAGTCCAATAAGAATGGCAAAACTGATGCTGAAAATTATGTGAAAATCACTGGAGAAGTGCTTATTTGTGCTATGCTGTTTTACATCTGCATTGCATATTTGATCTCAGGCTGAATTAAGAAGTCTTAGATCAAAAGGCTTTCCCATTCACTACTTTTTTATCCAAATTAGTACAGTGAGGTTTTTGTCCTGGACAATAGGTAGTAACTTATTAAAACTTGCATCTGCCGACAACCTGTACTTCATACCCATACTTCATACCCCAAACTAGTATCTATCAATTTTCTTTTAAGATGTTTGTGTCAATAATATTCATTCATATTTAAGGGTAATGTGTTTGAAAGAACAGACTTCAGGGGAAAGGCTGGTGAGAAACCATTACATCCCATCAAAATAGCTAGCCTAAAGCAATAGAAAAGTGGACTGAGCAAATCCTTTTAGCTAAGAGTGGTGCCTTACTGTCCTACACAGTTACCCACTCATGGATTTACACTGAGTCTATATGGAAAGATAATCTGCTTGGTAGAAATTGTCCACTTATGGCTACTGGTTTTTATAAGAAAGTCAGATACATGTAAATGTTCATCTTTTATTCTGTTGCCTTTTAAGGTAATTGTATTCTTTTACCCTGCAGTGAGGGAGGAGCTTCACACAGCAGGGGCATAAAGCTTAGTTAAAACACGCCAAGTACTAATAATGTCTGAACTACCATTCTCCTGAAGTACACTAATTTAATATCAAATGGAGGAGGAGTTTTGCACAAGTTTACACAAGACTGGCCCTAGATCTTGCAACAGTCTCAGTCCAGGATTGGTACCATATTGGAGCTAGAGCACTGGGTTAGTCCACAAACACTGTTTGGACACAGCCTGATTCACTAATCAGTATCTAACTTCTGATGATGATAGCCTCACATGGTGTACACTAGCCTGATATACTCCTCAGTACAGGTAAAGGTACTTGAAATCCATTTCCTATGTCTGTAAGAATATTTCAAGATAGATTTTCTTCCTCACTTACCGATTTATAAGTCTCCCAGTACAAATGTGCACTGGTAGGTCCTATAGATCTCAGCCAATATGGGGCTACCTACAACATTTTGTTCTTCTCTAAGCAGAGATTATTTATGTATGCTAACACCCCAACATAAAATTTGCACAGATGGTGGCCACAATTTATTTACCTACTCTTATCAGCTCATCTTTCCCCTTCAAGTATGTATCACTGCCTCATTCCCTTATAAATCAGAAGTGCATGATTCTGCTCATTAATTAAATAACAGGACTGTTAGAATAAATTAAGACAGTTATGGAGGACTTTCATAGCACATCACAAATAATGGTCACTTTGTGTATGAAATGATAAGGCCATGGTGAAGATGAAAGCAACCATATCTCTACATTTCAAAGTAACACTCCATACATAGCGCAGTGGCTTACATGTAGTAGACAACTATAATTCTGACACTTCCTAACTTTGACATCATTTCAAAGCATAATTATCTTTAATGTACATGTTATTATATCATGTGTAAAGTAGACTTTAAATCTCTTCTTAATTTGTAATGACTATGGAACTTAGGGTTTTCAGTTGCCTAGGAAAAAGGTTATAAAATTAACAATGATGGAAAAGATCACCAGGTCTGCATGCTTCTTTAACATTGGCAGAACCCTTTGTACTGTTGGCCAATTGTTCACAGATTCACAGTATTTATACAAAGTGAACAGAAGTTGTCACATAGTCAGATTCTCTTTTACTGTAATGGCAGCTCCAGTACGTCATTTTACTCTCTGACATCGATGATAATATTTGTCTTGTTATAAGCAAGCTACTATGGAATTGAATATTCTGAATGTGTAAAAACCTTGCATTCACATAAATCCAAACCATACACATTGTTTGATTCTGTTCCTCTTTTCCATCATCCACAGAATCACAAAATAGTTGAGGCTGGAAGGGACCTCTGTTAGTCAGCTGGTCCAACACCCTGTTCAGCTGGGGTCATCCAGAGCCAGTTGTCCAGGACCATGTCCAGACAGCTTTTGAAAGTTTCCAATGATGGAGACTTCACAATCTCTCTGTTCCAGTGCTTGTTTTTTTAAGTAACAATCTTTATTTCTGCATAAGTTCATACACAGTGATATGACTATTGTGTAGAATGAATATTTGATGTATGTACTAGCATTAAGAGAAAAAGAGGGAAAAGGAGAGAAAAAGAAAGGAAAAGAGGGAAAGAGAGGGAAAGAGAAAGAATTGGAAAAAGAAAGAAAAAGAGACAAAAAGAGGTAAAGAGATACAAAAGGAGACAAAAAGACGAAAAATGTGAAAAAGAGGGGGAAAAGAAAAAAAACTTAAAAAATCTGTTGGAAACATTCACTGAAGTTGTTGCAGGCAAAGAAGAAATACTATTTCCAACTAGCTGAGCTTGTTTCAAATATCTGAAAGGTAGGGAAGGTGGGAAAGACCATGAAAGGCAAGTCTGAGTTAAAGAACTAACATATCCTCATAGATTTGTTTCTCTCTGTAATAACACGTAACTGCAAGACAGTTATTCCCAGTCTAGGAGCAATATAGGGTGCTCAGCTGTGATACTCTCTGCTTCCCCCTGATTTGCCAGACGTGTCACATTTGGCTGATTCCCCACTGAGTTACGATTTAACCTAACATCCTAAGGCAACTCTTCACTGAGTAAGAAGATATTCTTGGCAATGTTTTGTTTCTAGTTAATTTAGTACTGAAAGACAAGAAAGTAGAAGCATGGTTCTATATAAAAGGAGAAAGGTAGAGAGACTAAAAATTCTCAAGACAGTTTGCTTCAAGCATGTGACAAAGACAGGTGAAAGAAATCTGTCACAGATTAAATTAAATTTTGGAATAATACATATTTTTATATAGAAACTAAGTATTAATTACTAGTGGAATAACTTGTACCTAATATTATAGAAAGTTTATAAAATATGTTAAATATCTACGTAAGTGTGTTGGATACAAGTACATGGTGTGAATTTCAGCAGAAGAGTTTTTTGTGCCTGTTCAAATTTTATTACATTGTGGATGACTATACAGTCTTTCATTTTGGTCATGCTCTATGACCCGTAAGACAAGGTTTGTTTTGGGCATCTTCTTCCATATCTGTGAACATTTCACTGATTAACTGCATTTGAATTATCATAAAGAAGAGATTCCACAGATATGCCTTCTGGCTTTTAAAAAAGTGAGTCGTTTTCAGTTTTCCATTATCTTTTATTTATTTTTGAACTTAAACAGTTAAAAGGAAATATATTTTAAAAGAATCCTGAAAACCAACAAATTTTGCTGTCAATCTTATAATGCATAACAAGGAATATTAAAAATCTAAACAAATAGAATAAAACTGAAAATTACTTAGGTTTTATTAAGTGATCGCATAATTAACTGAAACAATGACTGTACAAAGTTAAATAAGTTCGTATTTTGGGTTTTCAGTACTTTAGATATTTTTATACACGCCTTTGGTGACAGAAATAGTTATTAGCATTATATAAGCAACTTTCAGCTTGACTGAAATTTGCTGGCTAAAGTTTCATTTCTTTGTTGGTTGTTCTCATGTATTTCTGAAACCCTTTCAAAGTGACACAAACATCTGATATTGCAGTTTGCATATATGTAACATTGGTATATGTTATGCCTAAACACTAGTCATAACAAAGGGATTATTATCTGTACACCAATGCACGCAGCATGGGGAACAAGCAGGAGGAGTTAGAAACCCGTGTTCGGTCAGGGGATTATGATCTGGTAGCAATTACAGAGACATGGTGGGATAGCTCACATGACTGGAATGTGGTCATGGATGGCTATGTCCTTCTCAGGAAAGACAGGCCAGAGAGGCAAGGTGGTGGAGTTGCTCTTTATGTGAGAGAGCAACTGCAGTGCATTCAGATCTATCCAGGGGCGGATGAGGAGCTAGTTGAGAGCCTGTGGGTAAAAATCAAGGGGCAGGCTGGTAGGGTTGATACTGTCGTGGGTGTCTATTACAGGCCACCAGATCAGGGTGAAGAAATTGATGAGGCCTTCTACAGGCAGCTGACAGCAGCCTCGCAATCCCAGGCCCTGGTTGTTGTGGGGGATTTTAACTACCCTGATATTTGCTGGAGAGACCACTCGGCCAGCCACCCCCAATCCAGGAGGTTCCTCCAGTGCATCGATGATAACTTCCTGATGCAAATGGTGGATGAACCAACCAGGAGGGGAGTGACGCTGGATCTGATCCTCACTAACAAGGAGGGTCTGGTTGAGGCTGTGAAGGTTGAGGACTGCCTGGGCTGCAGTGATCATGAGATGGTGAAGTTCTGAATCTCATGTGGCATAAGCAGAATTACAAGTAAGATTGCTACCCTGGACTTCAGGAGGGCCAACTTTGGCCTCTTCAAGCAATTGTTAGGGGAAATTCCATGGGACAGATTACTTGAAGGTAAAGGGGCCCAAGACAGCTGGTTAACATTCAGGGACAGCTTCTTCTGGGCTCAAGATCAAAGCATCCTGATATGTAGGAAGTCAGGGAAGGGAGCCAGGAGACCTGCTTGGTTAAGCAGGGAACTGCTGGCCAAACTTAAGTGGAAGAGGAGAGTTTACAAATCGTGGAAGGAGGGGCTGGCTACTTGGGAGGAATATAAGGATATTGTCAGAGGATGTAGGGAGGCAACTAGGAAAGCCAAGGCCTCCTTAGAATTAGATCTTGCCAGAGGGGTCAAGGACAACAGGAAGAGCTTCTTCAAATACATGGCAGATAAAGCCAACGTCAGAGGCAATGTAGGCCCACTGATAAATGAGGGGGGTACCCTGGTGACAGAGGATACAGAGAAGGCAGAGCTATTGAATGCCTTCTTTGCCTCTGTCTACTCTGCCGGAAGTTGTCTTGAGGAGCTCTGTACCCTGGAGACCCCAGATGGAGACAGGACAATGGAGAAGATTGCCTCAGTTGATGAGGATTGGGTCAGGGACCAATTAAGCAACCTGGACATCCATAAATCCATGGGTCCAGATGGGATGCATCCACGAGTGTTGAGGGAGCTGGCTGAGGTCATTGCTAGACCGCTCTCCATCATCTTTGCTAAGTCGTGGGGAACGGGAGAGGTGCCTGAGGACTGGAGGAAGGCAAATGTCACTCCAATCTTCAAAAAGGGCAAGAAGGAGGACCCGGGTAACTACAGACCGGTCAGCCTCACCTCCATCCCTGGAAAGGTGATGGAACGACTTATCCTTGGTGCCATCTCTAGGCATATCAAGGATAAGAGGGTCATTAGGGGCAGTCAGCACGGCTTCACCAAGGGGAAGTCATGCTTGACCAACCTTCTAGACTTTTATGAAAACACGACCAGGTGGCTGGATGATGGTAGAGCAGTGGATGTGGTCTATCTTGATTTCAGCAAAGCATTTGACACGGTCTCCCACAGCATCCTTGCTGCCAAATTGAGGAAGTGTGGATTAGATGATCAGGTAGTGAGATGGACGGTGAACTGGCTGGTGGGAAGAAGCCAGAGAGTAGTGGTCAATGGGGCGGAGTCTGTTTGGAGACCTGTGTCTAGTGGAGTCCCTCAGGGGTCAGTACTAGGACCAGTATTATTCAATATATTCATAAATGACCTGGATGAGGGAATTGAGTGCACTGTCAGCAAGTTTGCTGATGATACCAAGCTGGGAGGAGTGGCTGACACTCCAGAAGGCTGTGCTGCCATCCAGAGAGACCTGGACAGGCTGGAGAGCTGGGCAGGGAAAAACTTGATGAAATATAATAAGGGTAAGTGTAGGGTGTTGGACCGGGGCAGGAACAACCCCAGGTTCCAGTATAGGTTAGGAAATGATCTCCTAGAGAGCAGTGAAGGGGAAAGGGATCTGGGAGTCCTGGTGGACAGCAGGATGACCATGAGCCAGCACTGTGCCCTTGTGGCCAGGAAGGCCAATGGCATCCTGGGGTGCATTAGAAGGGGTGTAGTCAGTAGGTCAAGAGAGGTTCTTCTTCCCCTTTACTCTGCCCTGGTGAGGCCACATCTGGAATATTGTGTCCAGTTCTGGGCCCCACAGTTCAAGAAGGACAGGGAGCTGCTTGAGAGAGTCCAGCGAAGAGCCACCAAAATGATTAAGGGAGTGGAACATCTCCCTTATGAGGAAAGGCTGAGGGAGCTGGGGCTCTTTAGCTTGGAGAAGAGGAGGCTGAGGGGGGACCTGATTAATTTTTATAAATATTTGGATGGTGAGTGTCAGGAGGATGGGGCCAGGCTCTTTGCAGTGATGACCAATGATAGGACAAGGGGCAATGGGTGTAAGCTGGAACACAGGAGGTTCCGCTTAAATTTGAGAAAGAACTTCTTTACTGTGAGGGTGACAGAGCACTGGAACAGGCTGCCCAGGGAGGTTGTGGAGTCTCCTTCTCTGGAGACATTCAAGACCCGCCTGGACGCCTTCCTGTGCGAACTCATCTAGGTGTTCCTGCTCCAGCAGAGGGATTGGACTAGATGATCTTTCGAGGTCCCTTCCAATCCCTAATATTCTGTGATTCTGTGATTCTGTGATTTGCTGGAATGAATCTTAGTACAAAAATAGTTAATTGGGTTTTCAGTTTTGAAAATGACTATTTTTACATACTTATTCTGAAATGACATGTGAGACATCAAAATGCCTTTTTTCCTTTTTTATAAAGTTGATATAAAAATATATAAGTAAGATTAAAGAAATTAAAACCAAATTGATAAATTAAACAACAAGTTGTAAATTGACTAGCTGTTTAAACTAGAAAGTAATAATTTGTAGTTAAGGCTTAAGAGAAAGATGTGACGAGCATTAATATGGAGTAAAAGAAAAGAAGCCTAGATGATATTCTCATATTGTTTGAAACAAATCGATCAATTTGGGCAAATTAATTCCTTTGGTTACTGCAGAAAGATTTTTCTGAAGTTTTTTCTAAGCTCAAAGAAGACAGCAGCCCTGTTAAGGGAGACAGAAGAAATTAGTACTAGCACAAATTATTTCAGACATGTCTGAAGACAGAGAGAAAGATTAGACAGGGCCATGACAAATGCAATTAAACTTTCAGGTACAATACATGCCTTATTGAAAAAGCTGTCACAGATTTCAATGAGGATAAAAAGATACTTCCCTTTACCTCTGATCCAGTCGAATTCACTCGTGTGTCACAAGAAGAAGGAAGAAAAAAAAAGGCAAGAAAAAAGAAATAGTAAGAGACGTGGAGGAGCATTTCCTAAAATTTCTTGGGCTCTTGTTCTAGTGGTTCTCTACTCTTGAAAAATTATGATTTTATCTCTGTCATCTGTCCTTCTAGTCCTTGTCTCTTTTTTTTTTTAAATCTTTATTTTGTATTCATTTTTTGGCACTTGTTGGAACACATACACATGTCCCATGTTACCTGCTATCAGTTATATGTTGCATCTCAAAAAAAAATGACTCCATGGAGTTCATCAGTGAGGTCACCCTCTTGAGGCCACACTTTTCCTCTGTGCCTTATAATTAAAACCTAATATTGATAAGCTCAGCTCAATTTTTAAACAATAAGATCTAAACCTTTACACAAACACAAATAAAATGCTCTCAAAAAACTATTCACTGCGCAAGCAAAATTTAACCATTGTGAGTCAGATTTCTCAGTGTTTTCCACCGGAAGCAATGGTGGATACATGACAAATTTCACCTTAGCTTTAATTCATAACAGTGAATAAACCCCACCTCATGTCCACACTGGAAGACAACTCTTTAATGTGCTTTTAGAATTTCACATAAGCCATTTTGCATTTTAACTTGTTTTAACATGTCACACTATTTGCATTATTTTAAATACATGTACTACAGAGGGTTTCAAACACATTCTCAGTTAGCTTTCTTCCTGTTTGACTATTCAGTATTGAAAGAAAATATACTAATGAAGAGAGATGGAAGAACCCAGCCCTACCTTTTCAATATTCTCAGTAACCAAAATAAAAATGCACTCTGAGATGAGGTTTGTCATATAATGTCATGCATTTGAAACCAAAACACAGGATGGGAAGAGAATAACATGCACACATGCTAAAGACTTCACAAAGCTGACAACTCTAAGGAGTGTCATTATTGTTTATTAGTCTACCATAAATTAATTAATCCTCCTCCTCCTAAAGTGAAAGGTTAAACAGCTGAAGAATGTAACAACACCTTGAGCTTTACCTTCTGTTTTACTAACCTTTGATGTTAAGAGGTTCATTTATGTTACCCAGGATCATGAATCCAATGGTGCGGAGGCAGAATTCGGGAAAATCAAGAGACAACTCAATATGAATTAGCTTCAAGAAGTCCGCTTTAATCCAATACACACCAGGATTTATACCCTTTATGACAATACATGCGAGCTAAACACACACAGCAATTGGTTACACACTCTGGAGCACGAGCTCTAAATTTGACACAACAGGTGGCTTAGCTCTGTTCACGCCCCAGGACATTAACAGGGCACTCCTACTTTGCGGTTACCAGCTAAAGCTACTCCCTTCTTTTTCCCAACTTAGTTCCGCTAAAGTTGTTTATCTGAAGTCTCAAGACTTCTGCTAATTCACCCTGACCGTGCAATTGCTTGCTACACTGATGTCAAGGGCCTAAGCTGGCTACTGCGGCCTAAGCCACTTCAATACCCTCGCTGCTTCTGCTGAGCCTCTGATTGCACAACATCTCTAGTGACCCGTGATCCCTGTCCCATAGCCATTCTGCAACACAATGGGACTATAATTAATTAAAATATAACCAAGAAATGTTAAATTGTGCCAAATTAGATATTTTTTTAAATCCAAGAGAAAAAGTATTTTAGGAAAAGCAACCTTAGGAAATTTTAGGAAATGCACTTGCACTGTTCAGCCTGGAGAAGAGAAGGCTCTGAGAAGACCTTATAATGGCCTTCCAGTATCTGACAGGGCTCCAGGAAGGCTAGGGAGAACTTTTTACAAGGGGTAATGGCTTTAAACTGGAATAGGTTAGATATTAAGAAGAAATTCTTTACTATGAGGGTGGTCAGAAACTGGATCAGGTTTCCCAAAGAGGTTGTGAATGCTCCCTCCTTGGAAGTGTTTAAGGCCAGGTTGGATGAGGCTTTGAGCAACCTGGTCTAGTGGAAGGTGGCCCTGCTCATGGCAGAGGGGTTGGAACTAGGTGGTCTTTTATGTCCCTTCCAACCCAAACCATTCTATGGGGATTATGTGGGTTTATTTGGATTCTATGAATCTAGAATCCTGATAAATTCTCTGCATTGCTTATAACTGCATCATTCTTATGTGGCTGATATAAGTTTACATGGGACACCAATCTAAATATTTCTATAACATGACTTTCTAGAGAAGAGATTTTCTTTAAATCTGAATTGTCTAAATTTACAGCATGCACACAATTTCCATGCAGTTTATCATTCTCCAATTGATGGTTATGCAAAACAAACTAGATATTTTTCAAAGGAAGATCTATGGGCTTTAAGTGTCCTGCTTCAGAAAACATTAAACAACTTCAGATGTTGGTTATGTAGTCTAATTATGGGGTAATATATCCTAGCATAAGGGTTCTTTTCAATGACTTTGTGATATTTTTACTGTGAAAAAAATACGATGCTAGGTGCAAAAAAAATATTCTTTTATATGGAGAATCACAGTAAATTTCCTAATTTTCTAGAATTTCTGTGGTAAGTACTTCTTGTATATGCAGAAGATTTTTTATCTCCAACGATCATATGAAAATGAATATACTTAAAATCTTTGCATTTACTAAAAATTATCCAATGATTAGTGCAAGTATTCAATCACATATTTAAAACAAACAAACAAAAAACAAAAACAACAAAAAAGGATATATCATTCTCCACATTGCAAAAGGTAAACAAATGTAATATGTATTAAAGTCAACAAAATTTGGAGAAAACTCTAGATTTGGACTGAGTGTTGTTAATGAAACATGACTGCTACAGAAAAAATGAAATGGAAAAATCATCCTGTGTATGCAACAGAAAAACTCACAACCATAAAATATGCATTTGTTTATATATAATTTAAATTTCTGTTAAACTTTATAATTAATCTCTGTAAATTATATATTTCAAATAGCATAACTCCAGAGTATAAACTTCCAGAAATATATTCTCACAAATAGCAGCAAATGCACAGTCAAAAGACCAAGAACAATCTATTGCTATTAGATTCAATGTAATTAAGCTTGGTACAGCTGCTCAACAATATGTATGCTATAAAATAAAGAAGTAGAAAAAGCAGCAGTGTGATACTTTAGTGCAAAACCACCAAACATATGTTGACAAGCATATTTCAGGAGCACTTTGGTACTAATTTCAACTCTTTAAACTTCATTGCCAAATGTTTTGGATCCCCAGTGTAAGAAAGATGTAGATAAATTGGCATACATTCAGCAAAGGTCCACCGAAATACTGAGAGTGGATCATTTGCACTGGGAGGAGAGGCTGAAGGAGGCAGACTTTTTTGAGCTGGAGGAAAATACACCTGGAGTTACCTAACATCAGCCTCCTAATGCCTAGGAGAATATTCCTGAAAGAATAGAGGCTTCTTACTGATATAATTTCTGACAGAAAATAAAGAAAAAAAAAAAAGAAAAAAGAAAGAAAATCCATTGAGGTTGCCAAGACAGGTTGTTTGAAGACTCAATTAGTCAAAGCCCACAGTAACTACGTATGAATATAGTGTTGACCCTGCTTTGAGCAGGATTTTGGACTAAAAGTTTTCCTGAGATCCTTTCCATCCTGAAAAATTCTATGATTCATAATATTGAGAAAGGTTGGGAGGATGAAAAAGACTTAAAGTTATTAAGAACTGATGTCTTTAAGATCTGAAGCATAAAACATTTCAACATAAGAACATGACACCTGTCTACATTTTGCAAGGATGAATTGTGCCTTTGTTCACGGATCAGAATACATCCATATAAAATAAAATGAAAATCTTAATCATTTAGGAAAAAAGGAGCAAGAACACCTGTGGAATAAAAAGGGACTAAACTATAGTGAGTCAAGAGATGAGATGCACAAGTCAGGCTAGGTGGCAAAATGGAGAAGGGGACTTTATATGGTAGGAACCAGGGATGAGAAATGATCACCAACAGGAGGGCAAGAGGCTGTAGGAGCAAAAAATGCAAATAAAACTTGGAGGAGAAAGAATTGTCAAAGAGAAGGTCATAGCTTACTATATCCTGTGACATACTTGAAATTACCGCAAAAAATCAAACAAAGTGAAAAAATACATGATGTTGGGTTTTAAAAAAATAAAAATCCTACATTTGCAATAAATAACAAATCTTGGAGGCATTGATTCATATTTTTAAAATTCTGTAGTGTTCCCCACCAAAACTGATGCCAGGCTTCTTACTTATGATATATGGAGCAGTTACAGAAATTATGTCAAAACGTTAGAGACAGAGATTAAGCAATGAGACAGTTTTGTCAAAAAATCTGAGTATGAAATATTGAGAAGCAGGTGTAGTTGACATTAATAAGGAAAGATGCTCTATTTTTATCTGGTGACTGATTATGATATTAATAAGATCTCATTTTGTGCTTTTTAAACCATGTTCACAAATGAAAAGTTAAGATAAAGATTAGAAGATATTCACAGAAATATCTAGAAAAGTCGGTCTTAAATCTGTTGTTTCTGAATGGCTAGTATAAGAATAGCTTAACTGGGAAGAATTAAACTCATATCTTCCCTATTGATTAGTCTTGAAATCCATGCACCTGTAAAGTTTATCTTTTTATATAAATTCACTAGATTTGAGGACAGTCTTTAGTTTAGTTGGAATACAAGATACAATAATGATTTTCATTTTAATTTTTATTTTTCACTGGGTCTAGTCTAAAATATAAGAACTCTTCTTTGGGGTCAAAAAATTCTGTTTCCTTGGACACGTAAACCTTAGAAATGCTGCATAATATAAAAGGAGCAAGAGATTTTATAATACAAGCACGTCCCTGTCCAAGTTAAATCACAAAACATTTGCTGATCTAAACTATAAACATCAGCATTTTATTTATTTTATTTTATTTTATTTTATTTTATTTTATTTTATTTTATTTTATTTTATTTTATTTTATTTTATTTTATTTTATTTTATTTTATTTTATTTTATTTTATTTTATTTTATTTTATTTTTAATTGAGGCACAGATTAAGGTCTGAACTCACTCCCAGACTGCATTTGCAATACTGAAGTCACTCCTTCACTTATTAGCAAACTCTAAAAATTGACTCTCTCTGAACTAAATGTTTAAACATCTGCATAGGTGAATTCTAGGGTACTTATCTCAACATAGAATCCTGCACTTCTGTTTATACATTTTTTTTTTTTTCCTGATGGCTCTGAGTCCTGTTTTAGAAATTGAAGGTCTTTGTACACAGCATTATATACAGGATGCTGTGCAATTAAGCAGCACGTGGCATAAAAAAATATTTTTTATTTTACTTCAACCAAGAGCAAGTAAAAAAAATTAGAGACCAAATTTTTGAAACATGGTTCTTTTTAGTATTTTAAGAATATAAAGGAAATTACAAAGAAATACCAGTAAACACTGGGTACTATAATATCTTGTTAGTTCCAAATTTGAGGTTGTGTATTTTTGATTAGAACTGATTGTTTCAATTAAGCAGTGTTCCCACTCTTGCACAATTATCTCCATATAAGTTGTCATTTTACTTTCAAATAGTAGACTGGAGACTACTCAGCTCCTAACTAGAAAGAACAGTTGTGTTTTTAAGTAAACAAAGATATCAAGAACTGAAAACATTCTTATGCTCCCTGCCAAAAATACTGTAAGTGTACTGGGATTTTTAGCAGTTATTCTATTGCAATCACTGATGAAGTATGCGATCAAATATCGTATACTTACATATTTTGGGTAAATTCTGAGCAGCTCTGAGGCTGATATCTGTAAAAGAGAAAAATGAGGAAAGATTATACATTGCAGTTATACCATTTTCCTATGTTAATAACATATTGAAAGACTCATTTGCATTTTATGAATATGTAATCCCCACTAAAATTAAATTAACCACTCTTATACTAGTCTTCACTTGTATTTAGAATTTATTTGTCAATTAACTAAATGAACACAAAACGTTTCTCTTTTTCTTCTATTTCAGAAGTTGCAGACCACACAAGAGGTTTTCCACATCCTCCTTTTGATTTTTCTAGTGCCATATGGCCAGGAACCCCCCAAAGTTATTTTGCAAACTGTCATACAATCCTTGGGGAAAAAAAAATAAAATCATAAAATGGAACAGTTTGCTTTTTGCACTCAGCATTCACAGTGCATGGACAAGTCCAAAGGCACATTCAGGAAAGGCAAAATTCTAAGGTTGAGCAGGGAAAATGTCAATATTATACCCAAATATTGATACACACATACTGATTCTCAGAAGCTCTGTTTTCCAGAACCTGCAAGAATCTTGGTTTGGATTCAGAGGGATTTATTGTCCCTGTGTGAGAGCAGCAGGGATCCTTACACTACAGACTATCTCTCCTGACAGTATTTTATTAGAACAAAAATATAAAATAACAAGAAAAATCTAGTTTTGTCATGAAAACATGACAATCTCTATTTAAGATCTTATGTTTGTTTGCTAAATAGCCAAATTTCAAAAGGATGGTAGGTAAAGGAAGGCACTGAGTAAAATGTAACTTATCTACCACAGTTATGAGTAATTATCAGTTTTTTAATCACTTCCATAAGTTTTTAAAACTTAATAACAAAATACAATATTAGTACCTAGAAGTATAATACCACATTCTTTTCAGGTGTTTAAAAATGCATTGCTAAGTCAATTTAGCTTCAAAATGTTCAGGTATGCTAGGTGTTTTTATCACCCAGTTTATAAATAATGAAATGTAAGTAAACTATAAAGTTGCCTGAAACATCAAAGACAAGTTTTGATAAAGCTCAGATGAAAGACCATCAGACCATCCTGTCCTTTAACCTGTGGCCCATCTTGTTAGCTTCAGCTAATCCAGCCAATTGGCAAGATGTTAGTCACCACTACAAAGTGATGACTTACACAGTGTTCTTGAGAGAAAAAATTAACAGATCCTTGTCAATCTGTCCTTCTCCACAGCAACTAACACACTCCACTCTTTACCAAGAGCCCACGTGAGGACTAGAATATGAAATAACACAGTGTCTGTGAAGTGTTTCATTATAAAATTATTGAAATGACATCCAGCAGGAAATGAACAGTCATTTGGCCATTACCATGTCAAATCACTTATAGAATAGGAGGAAATTACTTCAAACAAATGACTACACCAGGGAGAAGGCTCAAGCCTTTTTAGCTCTCCTGGTAAATTTGCACCTGACATTGAAGACAGCTGGCAGGGTTTCACTGCACACCTTCTAAGCCTCTCAGGAGGAAAGGATAACACTGTTGGCAGGAGGTTCTGACAAAACCATGTTGAGTGGGATGATCAAGCAGCTTTAAAACCAAAATGCAATTTCCTCACTGATCCTCTACATTAGAAGAGCAACTTGGCTGCACCTTGAGTCCTTTAAGCTAGCAAATATCTCCTTAGGGAGAAAGTATGAATCAAACAGTAATAATAATCATGTTTTTACTATCTCGGGGACTATTTCATGGGTGAGGAGAGCTTAGTTTAGTAAGACCCTGGTTCCAGCAAAGCTCATAAGCTTATGTTCAATTTCAATCACATGAACATTTACGTTAAAATCTCAGAATAACTTTAACTTTAAATTTATCATGTGCCTAAGAGATTCTGTCACTTTGATCTCAAAGAAAATAAAAAGGTGTTAATATCATACTAGTTGAAATGAAAAAAAAAAATTGCCATGATTGAAGAGTTAAATTGGGAATGCCATGAGAAACTAATACACTGTTCACAGTCAGAAAGCACTTAGAAACTTTCCACTTTCTTTGCTGAGTTTTCTTGTTTAGAAAATGAAAGTTCCAATTCTAGAAGCATTTGCACAGATTGAATGTGGGATTATATGCACATTTACATGTATATGACACCAGATATGCATGCAGGTCAGGAATGTAGGCTTCTCTAATTCAGATTTACATGAAAGTATATTCTGGTTTTGATTCTGTATAAGGAGCTGAGGTGCACACAAAGCAGTACAGACTTAACTTGCACTGATTTTGCTGTGAAAAACTTTACGTATCTTACTGCCAGCAGATTGAGTCTTTAAAATCATAAATGGGGGGAGGACATTCACAGTCACATTTTCAGAATTTATTAAAAGTATCATAGTAGTTGTGAATCATCTTTCATGCCAAGCTTTAGAGTATCAATAGGGATACTCAGTGTAACTTTTGTACATATATGTGCTCAATTCATTTGTCTCCTTTTACGTTCAGCAGAAGCCTTGTGCTCGTATCTACGCTGATGCTGAAATAATGTGTTCTAATCTACAAAACATATTAATTTTCATAAGAATTAATACATAACTCCAAGGGTTTTTCTAATTACATTAAGCCCATATAAACTTCTGATTACTGTAGTGAAAATGTGTTCTCTTTAATGGATCAGGCAGAGCTTCCAGAGGCAGATGAAGGTACTTAATTCAGTTTGCAGTTTCATTAATGCACACTTCAAAACAATATGAAGATATACTCAACAGCAGCAATTCCCAATGGTTTTATTAGATATGCCTTTACTTTTTTTTATTATGATTGTTTAGTACTTTTTCAAAGATTAAAAAAAAAGCATTATTTTGCAACTTCATATTGTATTTTTCTGATACACAATACTGATAATGTTGTGTATATTTGGAGCCTGATTTATTTGCAAAATTAGTGACAAATTTCAGATTAAAATATTGAATAAGATAATGTATCTTTGCTTTACATTGTTTTAAGAAAAGGATAGCTTGCAAGTTTCTTTTTCTCATGTAGATATTCTGCCTGACCACTTGAGGAGATCTGTTGATCTTTTCCTGGGTTGCACTTACATCTTTTACTACTCTGGAAACATCCAGCAGTTATAAAGACCCTGGGACACTGCCTGTCAGTGCTGAATCCTGTAGCAAAGAGAACTTTATACCTATATTTAAGGTAGCTTGGACTTATTCCTGTAGAAAAGGCAATAACTCTGTAGTTAGTGAAAATTTCACATTCATAAATTCTTCACAACAACATTTCTGGCCATAATATCTCATAAAAGGAGAGGGGAAACATTCAGATTTATATTCTGATTCAGCACAAAAGTTTGAGAACTGAATTCATTGTCAGTTGTGAGAGGAGGGAAACAACCAGAAGTCTTGAAAAACAATTGGCTAAATTTCCACTCCTTAACTCGCTATCACAGATCATATATATGCCTTTTTGGCTTCAGGTATGTGTAGGTAAATGCAATGTAAACAGCAGTGAAGAAGTTGATACAGAAAAGCTATCAATTTCTCAAAGCAAAAGAAGATTTGATGCTCAGCTCCTTTACGGTTTTAATAGGCAGTGGGATCCCAAGTCCAAGCACTTGTTTAAATATCTTGCTTTTATCTTGTTTAAATTAACAACTCTTAGTTGTTAATTTGTTTCTTAAGTCATCAGCTTAGCTTAGGTTATGTGTAAAGTAGATTGTGCTGTTTCTAGTAGTGTACTGTAAGGATTTATTAGATTCAAATGAGCCATATGTCACTCTGATAAGTCTGGAGTGACTTATTTATCTCTGCTACGCTGCCGCCCTCGGACTGAAACATGGCACACGCAAAAACAGTCAACTTTTTTCCATTTAAAAAATTAAAAGTAATCTAAGACCCATTACACAGACAAGTAAGGTACTTAGTGAAAATCAGTTTTGATACAACATATTAAAATGATATTATATCAGCGGAAACCTACCGTATGTTGCTAGCAATGTGTTAGAGAAGAAATTTGCAGTAGTATTGTACTTCAGATAATCATATTTATATGGAGTTGAAAAGTATTGGCACAGACTTGCTATCACTCAAATAAACAATAAAGTAGTTGACTTCAACAGAGCAGCTGCTACCTCAGTAGTTGGTGATGACAAAGACTCATGATTTTTACCCTGTTGTGTTAATTTTGGTTTGAAAGCATAAGGGTCTGAAGGAGTTGGAAATCATTGTGAAAGGGCACTAACACAGGGAATATTTATGCTGTGGAATGGCTGTGGGAACTCAGTTTGTTTAGACTCAAGAAGAAAAGGTTAAGGGCGACCTAATTGCAGTCTTTAATTGCCATAAATGGAGGAGCATGACATAGCCTAGCACAGTTAAAAGGCACACAGGTTCCATGAAGTAACATTTCAATTGGATCTACATATTAAGGAGAAGCATTTTCACAGTTAGGATGATTAAGTACTGGAACTGGTCCCAGAGAGGTGGAAGAATCTCTGTGTTGTAATATTTATTTATTTATTTATTTATTTATTTATTTATTTATCTATTTATTTGAATTCTTGACCAGACAGGGCCCTGAGGATACCAGTCTAAGTCTCAAGTAAGTCCTGCTTTAAATAATAAAACCCCAGAGGTCCTTTCTAGTCTAAAGTATTTTATGATCAAATCTTGCAGTCCTCGTGGATCCCCTGGACTCTACCCATAAGAAGTATATGTTTTGTCAAAGCCAGGTCCTTTTGGCAAGTCAAAATGAAATAAAATAAATTAATTGTCCATTTATGAAAATTTAGATCACAGCAGTTTTTAATGTCTTGCAAAACTAGTGAATGATTATACAAGTGAGAGTGTAAAATAACGAGCTTTTTTAAAGGCAGATTTGCCCTATGTAGTCCAACTTGCCACAATTTTGAAGTTAAAAAAAATATATATATTTTCTAATTAAGCCTTCTTTTTAACTCCTTGAATCTCTCCAGTTTTCTTTAGGCAATTGGAATATTTTTAAGGAAATGTCATGTGTTAAGTAACAAAAACTTACTATATGAAGTTCATATTTCCTATTATCATTTCTTATAAGTTCTCCTGTTTCAAATAGATAGATGAACAATGGTATTTGTAGATTAATCAGAAGAAAAACCTTCTATATTATAATAAATAGATCTACTTATGTAGGATTCTCCCAGTGGCATCAGAATTACAGAATATTACTGTAATCAAATTCTAATCAGAACTATGTTACTGTGATTCTTTAAAGGTATTCTAAGATTTCCAACAAGAGACTAGTCATTCTGAAGTACAACAACCTAAATATGTACTGAGGAAATATTATACATAAATCTGAAAAAATTGTCTACATCTATTCACTTAAATCTTGATATAATACATCTATATTATTTTGTAAATCATGCCTAATTTTTTTTCTTTAACAATCTAGGTTTTTCTTTTTCTCTAGCTTTTCCCCCTAGAGAAAATATTTTTTATCTAAACCTGAAAATAAATAAATTCTCTGTATTTTGTATAACAAAAGTATTTTTTTAAACTTTCAGAAGTGATAAAAGTATGATTTTTTATAAGTATAAAATTATCTTGGTAAATACTGGGTGGTTTTCTCTTCAATAATCCAAGATAAAGGTAGCACATCAGACAAAAAGAAAAGGGTAATTGTAAGAAATAACTTACCATTTAATTTTTACACAGTTTGTAAAGAAGAATCAATGCTTAATAGGTAAAATTTAACCCAACATATCCAAGAACTCCTTTAGCCTCTGAAGTCAAAATAAAACCTTATGATCATTTTATGATCACAATTTCAGTATAATAAACTATCAGATGAGACCAGATCCAGGGCAGGTAAGTCCACACCGGGAAGGAGAATTGTGGCAAAAAGAGCTGGCAAAGTCTCTTTTGAGGGCTTTTTTGGAGCTTTCCCAAGCCAGGAAAGTAGCTAGCTTGTGCTGGGGATGGGCAACTTGTGGGTGGGCTGCTGACATGGCGAGGGCAGAGCCAACACCACCAGTGGCCACCTCCACTCCCATAAAAGCTTTCCTCAGGGATCACAAGTGTCCAGGAGTGCTGCAAACTCCCCTCCTGGCTCAAGAAGACTAATTCAACAATTGGTCATTTCCTTCCCAGAAGGGGACCCAGCAATGGTTTCCACTTGGCTGAGAGTCATTGCCAGGAAGAGTGTGGGGACTTGGAGGTCCCGCACAAACAGGTAGCTGTCCAGGTCTACGGCTTCCTGGAGTGCCTGAGCTTCTCACTGGAGAGCAGCAGAGACACTTGAGTGTGGTGTGACCGCATGAAGGATCTGCTCAGCATGGTGGCAGAGCTGAAAGAAGAAGTGGAAAGGTTAAGGAGCACCTGGGAGTGTGAGAGGGAAATGGATTGGTGGAGCCACACCCTGCCATCCTTGAGACAAAAGCAGAAGATGGGAACTCCACAAGAAGCAGAGGATCTCCTGGCCCCTTACCACCAGATAGAAGGAGGGGACCTAAAAGACCAAGGGGAGTGGAAACAAGTCCCTGCTCGGGTGGCAAACAAATCCCCTCCAGGCCTCGCTCACTTTCTCAGCTACACTTGTACAAGAGGTATGGGGCTCTGGAACCTAAGGGTCAGGCAAATGAAGAGGAAGATGAAGGTCCATCCAGGGGATTGCCTAAGTTGAGGCAGTCTGCCCCACACATTCTGACTGTCTCTGTTAAGAAAAAAAGGGTTTGTCTTGTGGCACAGGGGGACAGAATGCTTTTGGTTTTTTTTTTTTGTTAGCTTCATTTAAGTTAAACTAACATCTTACTACAAGTGGATATGCTCTTCAGTTGTGATAATTACCAGTTCAACCATCTTGAAAACAACCTGTATTGTTTGATTCAGTCCAATAGAATTAAAGTTTTAAATCAGTGTGTATGTAGTAAGATGTTTATTTTTGGAAAAAAACACAAGTGTTACAATTTAGGAAAGGACTTATCTCCTTGTGACTAGGCAGTCAATGTTTTTCTCAAGATAACAGACAGTAGAGAGGCTGCTTCCTAAGAGTATCCCTAAGCTGCTTAGATCAATTCTCTTTTCCAGAGCAAGCTCTAGGTGCTGTTGTAATTCACATGAAACATTTTAATTTTGTAGCTGGCTCCACTGAGTTAAGTTACTGGAAAAAGAGATATCTATTTAAAGCTATATAATGTGGAAGTAGCCATTCAATAAAAGGTTTGACTGTGTTTCCCAAACTAATGAGCAATTTGTTTTAATAGGTGCTTAATTATCTGATGTGTCTTTTTAAATAGAAGTCTCACTGAATTAGACCATAATTAAGTAAGAAATTCTTCTCCAATGGTCATACATTTTCTTTCCTTCTCATTTCCTTTAATTGTTTTGAATTTCTTCATCTCTATCATGGCTTGATCCGGTGTACATTCTCTTACTATTCATTGGATTTTAAACATGGTTAACTACTAGTCTTCTGTAAAAATAAATAAATAAAGTTGAAGACTGGTAATTTAAACTTCCTTCTGCTTAATTGGGCACCTAATGGGAGGAATTTGAATCAGACCTACACAAGTACTGCAAGCACAGCTTTTGTATAGCTCTGCCAATTCAAATAAATTTTACTGGGCACTGGAAAGTTGGTATAGCCAAATTAATTAGAAAATCAGCTACTTAACAGGAGAAGTAAATTAAAAATCATTTATTTCTCCGTGGAAGGGCAGACAAATAAAAATGTGCCCGCCTAGTTCCCTGTGGCCAAGTAAGCCTTGAGCTTTTTGGCAGTTAGCATAAAGCAGCCTTCATGTTCTTAACATCCAAATCCACTGGACAGTTTCCTATTAAAAAATTCTAAATCAGAAGCTGGATGAGGAGAATTCCCTGGTTTTTATGGCACTGAAATTTCCTAGTGCATATTTGTAATTGTTACATACTTTCTACGGATATTTTTTAAATATTAAACACTAATATTGGCACCATCTACCCAAACAGAACAAACATAATCTGTGTTTTATTACAGATAGGAAAGGTCTTCTATGAACTGAGGAAATTAACTAACCCAGCTCTGTAACAAAGTCACAGGAAGTCCTGAGGAACATGATTTCCTAGCTAAAGAACAAATTTAAGGAGTCTGAGCTGAAGTGCAGAGTAATAGACAGGTCATTTAGCTGAGGCAGTTCAGCCAAATCAAAAGTCTTGTAAGGGCCTTTCCTAACTGAAAAGAAGATTGGTTTACTCTCTTTCTCCAAAGAAGAATTTAGAAGATGAGTTTGCTCACTCATTCCTGGTTTGCAGAGGATTACACTGCATGTTTTAATGTTTTAGGTTGTCCTCCCTTTTTCTTTTTTAATTATTTAGAACAAATAAAAAACTGGAAAAATCTGACAAACATTGCCTGCTATGATGGTAGAACATGCTGGGAACTACTGGGAATATCCATTTTTGTGAGCCAAGACAGTCTAACAGTGGACAGTCTAGTTACTTTGATGACACCTTAAATGCAGTCATGTAACTTGATTCAGCCTTATAAAGATGCTTAGGACAAGACCTTTAATGAAGCAGAACCTAATCTGAATCTCTACCTGTCAAATAACTATGGATATTTGTTTCTTGCCTGAAGTCAATCGTGTGGCTGTTAGGTGTTCAAGAAATAACATTCTACTGTTGTTTAAGAGAAGCTAGGTATCTCGGTAGCTTTTCCTACTCTTTTTAGAAAAAGTTCGTAATCCTTTTTGCTGAAAACATAGAGATATTAAACATCAATCAGACATGGTTAAAATAATGGTGCTGATGGTACAGAAAAAATTTTTCTTACCACTTGAGGAAAAAGAAAGCTACAGAGACTAATTATGTGGCTGGAATGTTTCATTATCTACCTCATTAGCCTCTGTAGGACATGAGAAAAGAAATTAGAAGATTAGTCAGTTATTTCTAGTTAAATAGAAAAAAACACTTATAAGTTCCAACACCATCTATGAAAGCTATCTCTGTACCTGAAAATGGCCATTTGGCGAGTATGCATACATTTTCAGTATTTATTGTAAAGGGATACAAAATCTATTGCTGCTGTCTCACTGTTGAAAATGTTCGTTAATTATTTTCCCTGACCTTTTACACCATCTTGTGATAGTTTAACTTAGCTGGCAGCCAAACAAGACACAGCCACTCACACCGCCCCCCTCTTCCTTTCCCCTCCCCGGCCATGCCCACCTCTCCCAGGGAATCCAGGAGAGAATTGGAGGGGTAAAGGTAAGGAGACTTTTAGGTTGAGATAAGAACAATTTAATAATTAGAGTAAAATAAAATAAAATAAAATAAAATAAAATAATAATTATTATTATTAATAATAATAATAGCTCTCTCTCTCTCTCTCTCTCTCTCTCTCTCTCTCTCTCTCTCTCTCTGAGTGATGCATAGTACAATTGCTCCCACTCGCTGATAATGACCTTGGAGGAGCAAAAAGGAACTCTGAAACTGAAATCACAATTCCAGAAAAGCGAGCCCGAGTGATTCTTGAGAGAATCCCCCTCCTTTCTGGTCAGCCCTGGGTAATATCCTAAATATTATGTAATATGATATTTAACATCTTATTGGCATATCCAACTGTCAATTCTGTGTTTTGCTAACTACTACACTTCCCCCCCTGTCCTTTGCACTTGCAAACTATCCAAACACTACATCCTTGTATGTTATCAACATTCTTTTCATAACAATCCCACCCTGAAAACAAAACACTGTGCTTTCTAGCTACTAAGAAGAAAATTAACTTTATCCTAGCAAAACCAGGCCATATATACAAAGCAGCTGTAAAAGCTGTATAATATTTTTATATTACAATGATGGTTGGTACAGGGTTCTCCTCACAGATAAAAACACAATGCAAAAAAATAAGGTTTTAGAAACTCAAACTCTGTTTGGTTTCATGTGTACTTAAAGTCTCATTTTCCTTCCCCTTCCTTTTACCCTTTCCCTTTCCTCTTTTCCTTCCTCTTCTCTTTCCTCTTTATCTTTCTCTTCCCTTCCCTCCTTCCCCAGCTAAAACTAAATCAAGGGGATTTATAGAAAAGTTAATGTTTAACATTTCAGTAAATCACATTATCTAGGTATGTGATAATGCCTAACTGAATGTGGGTCGCTAACCAAAGATTTACAGTTGACATAAAAAAAAAAAAAAAAAAAAAAAAAAAAAAAAAATCAGAAACCTCCAAAGTCTTTTCTTCTTTTTTTCTGGAATGATCTTCATTTCTTAAAAGTTGCTTCAATTTCATTATTTGCTGATATCAAAAAACTGTAATGATATATCACTACATATTGAATGCCACATTTAGCTATGGTCCTGTATGGGAAGTACTGTTAACTATAGTGACTTATAACTTGTCTGTCATCAATAAATACAGTTTGAACCAAGACTTAAGGGTCCATGTTACAGGAAATGATCTCAAAAATATAAGATACACAAGTAGCCTTTAGAATGCTCAGAGGAAATAAGTGTGATTAGTGTGATTAATGTGATTAGAAGGACAAACAAGTTTGTTAAAGAACATCTAAAACACTATGTTGGGTTTGTGTAGCAGGGTTTTGGTAGCAGAGGAGTGACTACAGGGGTAGCTCTTATGAGAAGCTATGAGAAGCTTTTGCAGCCTCAAGGTGGACCCACCTCTAGCCAAGGGTGGGCACATCAGCAACAGTGGTAGCATCTAAGAAGGAAAAAAATGTTACTGGACAGCACAACAATCTGCAGCAGAGAGAGGAGTGGGATGTGAAAAAAACAACTCTCCAGACACCTAGGTCAGAGAAGAAGAAGAGGGAGAAAGTGCTTCAGGCATAAGAGCAGATACTCCTCTGCAGCCTGTGGTGCAGACCATGGTGAGGCAGGCTGTCCCCCTGCAGCCCATGGGAGTCCATGGTGGAGCAGATGTTCACCTGCAACCCGTGAAGGACCTCATGCCAGAGCAGGTGGGTCTGAAGCAGGTTGTGACCCTGTGGGAAGCCCACGCTGGAGCACACTCCTGGCGGGACCTGTGGAGAAAGGAGCTCACGCTGGCACAGGTTTGCTGGCAGGATTTGTGACCCCTTGGAGGACTTACACTGGAGTACTCCATTCCTGAAGAACCACACCCTATGGAAGAGATCGATGCTGGAGCAGTTTGTGAAGAGCAGGAGCCCATGGGAATGACCCACACTGGAAAAGTTTGTGAAGAACTGTAGCCTGTGGGAGGGACACTGACCACAGCCTGTGTTCCACATCCAGGGGGACTGATTGAACAGCCACATGATGTTTAGTTGTCAGCTGGGCCTAAACCATGACAAACAGTGATTTTCAGTATTTAATTTGTGGATGTTCTTGACAAGATGCACACACTTTTACAAAAGTATTCAGACAGTTGGACAAGATGACCATTTTAGGTCCCTTCCAATTGAAATATTCTATTCTAGTCTAGTCTAGTCTAGTCTAGTCTAGTCTAGTCCATTCTATATTCTAATCTAGTCTAGTCTAGTCTAGTCTATTCTATACAGTCATAGATCCCTTACAAAAGAAGGGAGCTTGTAAGTAACAGATTAAAATCTGTTGCAATTTAAGTTCCATACCCTGAGAAAGGTTGTAGAATACTCCCTGTGTGAATTCTCAGAGTCCAACAGTTTCTGAATGAAAAACTGTTTTGATTACTCCCATTCCCATGAAAAAGATGAATTAATTTCCATCTGGTTAAGGGAATAAACCGTAACTATAAGAACATGAGTACACAGTTTGAAAAAACACCTTTTCAGTGGCACATGTTGAAAAGGTTTTCCTTTACACTAATATCATGGTAGGACTTAATTTTTTTCATAATCTGGCCATATTTACCTCTTACTATCATTATCTAGAGAATGTATGTTATCCGAATGGTTTCCTTGATTTTTAATTGATCTTTTTTGGTCAACCCAGCCTGAAGAAATTTGTTGTTTCATTCTTTCATTACACCTTCTTTTGAAGGAGAATATTTCTTTAAACAGATTACATTTATGCTGTTTTCCCATGTCTCGATACATAACTGGGATGCATCCCAATTCTTCTTTCTCACTTTCTCTTTTCTCCTCCAAAAATAAACTTGAGAATGAAAGCTTCAGTGTGATAGTTAGAAGTCATAATGTATTCCAACAGGTTCTGCAGCCCAGATACTCAGAACATCTGGACTGCAGGTTGTTTTGAGGAGTTTGGCTATTATTTTGCCCAAAAGTAGTCCTGCAGAAACCAAAAGGAGCCAGAAACTTAAATTTCTGCCTCATTTCAGTATAAAAAAAGTTCAAAATTCTACAGTATCAAGTTCACATTTGATGAAGGAAAATTAAAACCTTGAAGTAGCACAGATAGGCTGGAATGGATTGGCTTTGTTTTCAGAGACAGTTTTATATGTCATTACAACATACATTGTTTGGCATACTTAATCTTCCTTTAGTAAAAATAAACTCACATTATCAGGGGGAAAAAAAAAAAGTCCATAACTTAGATGAAGACATGCATCGTATGTTTCTACATTTTTCCACAGTGTATATATATTCACAAACAACTTCTGCTGTTTTAAAGACTGATTTAGTACTACTCTTATGCGAGGAATAGTACTTTGTTTCCTGTTCTTTTTATTCTGTTAGAGGCTAAATTTAACTACCAAGAGGGTTTTAAATGCTTTGTTGTGTTTTTCGTACAAATGGATTGATGTTGCATTATTGTCTGTTCTTAGAAATATTTTATAATTGGCATGAGATAAGGATTAGTCTTCCCCATCTCTGGCACTTTCTGTCATAAGGATAGGTTATTACATCTTCGTGTGTGTAATCTATTTTTGTTCTCATTACCTTCTCATTCCTCTAAAAAATAAAAAGGTACTTAAAATTGTACAAAATTAATCCATTAGACTGACAGAGACTGTAAAATCATTAATTTTAAAATGCTTATG
This sequence comes from Caprimulgus europaeus, assembly GCA_907165065.1. Next base: position 8,761,030 of record OU015527.1, read on the forward strand.
GAATAACAGGGTAGTTTACTATTTTGAGCTGAATTGCTTATAATGTGGAAAAGATTATATTATCAGGCTATTATTTTTATAATTTATCATAAGAATGAATAGATATTGATGTTGTGAGGATACACAACACTAAGTCTGCACAGCCTGCTTATTTAAAAGAAACACCACCTTATTCTGGAAAAATCAATGCATAACACTAAAAATAAAATTAACACTGAACAGAATCAGAAAGTGTGAAACTCCACCAAATTAACTGAAAATATAAACAGAGAGAAAAACCAGGAGAAACTGTATTAATTAGTGTTGTAGAACCCAAAATCTAAGCACTGAGAGGCAAAGTCTGAAGAAACTTACTAGCAACTTCAAATCAGGTTTCTTTCTTCTCTCCCACATTTTACCGCTGCTGCACGAAAGTTGGCAGACCGTAGCACATACTCATGTCTTAGCTGCTGAGTGGTAAGGTGTTAAAGTTAGATATAAAATAAGGTGGGAAGAAGTTGTGGCAGTTTAAGGTAAGTAACTGGTCCAACATTTCTGTTTGCCAAACTTGCAGAAGAATGCAATAGCCATCTTGAAGAATTACAGTAGATGGAAAGGGTTGGCAAGTTCTTCCTCTGGGAGTAGACTCATATTGGTGATCTAGAGGCCCAAAAGCTCAATACAGTAAAGCGGGAGAATATTTGAGTCTCAGCTGGAATTTGTGACAGCCAGCTCTCTAAATATGTGTAAGGCATTAAAAAAATAGCACAGAAAAGAAGTGTCTGAAATCCTCTTTAGTGTGGGGGCTTTATTCCCTGTCTCTCACCAAACATTTTGCCTCCAGTTTACAGCATCACAGAATTACAACACTGTTTAGGTTGGAGAGGATCTCATGAGACCATCTAATCCAATGCCCCTACTCAACCAAAGTGAGCTACATCAGATTGAACACAACTGCGAGTCTTCTGGTAAGGAGACTCACCAGGATAGTCTGGCTCCCTCATCCCTCCCATCAGTGTTAGAGTTCACTCAACTCCTGCTCAGGTGACAGCTTAACACCCAGCTTATGTTAAGGTTATTAATATCTCCTAGGATGAAGACTCCACTACCTGTCCGGGCAGTCTGCTCTGGTGTTTGACTACCCTCACAATAAATAAATTGTTTTGAATTTAGATGAAATTTAATTTTTTCCCACTGCTTCTTGTCCTATCAGTGGGCATTGTTGAGGAGACAGAATCATAGAATAGTTTTGATTGGAAAAGACCTCTAAAATCATTGAGTACAACCATAAATCTAACAATGCCAAGTCCACCTTTAAATCATGTCCCTAAGCACCACATCTACATGTCTTTTAAATACGTCCAGGGATGAGGACTCTACCTCTTCCCTGGGCAGCCTGTTCTAATGCTTGGCAGCTCTTTCAGTGAATGCATTTTTCTTCATATCCAATCTAAACTTGGCACAACTTGAAGTCCTTTCTTCTTGTCCTTTTGCTTCTTACTTGGGAAAAGAGACTAAGATCCACCTCACTACACACTCCTTTCAGGTAGTTGTAGAGACCAATAAGGTCTCCTCTCAGCCTTCTTTTCTCCAGACTAAACAACTCCAGTTCCCTCAGCCACTCCTCACAAGATTTGTTCTCCAGACCCTTCACCAACTCTGTTGCTTTTCTTTGAACATGCTCCAGTGCTTCAGTGTGCTTCTTGTAGTGAGGGGCCCAAAACTCAACACAGTACTCGAGGTACGACCTCACTAGAGATGGGAAAGGAGACTCACCAAAAAAGTCTGGCTCCCTCACTCCTCCCATCAGTGTTACTTTTCACTCAACTCCTGCTCAGGTTATGGCTTAACACATAGATTATGTTAAGGCCTGATATTTACTGGAAGCACCACCATTCAGTCAAACAAAGAGCAATATGTTCTCAAGACACAAAGGAGAAGAAGAAATAAGAACCATTCTGCAGAATGACAGGTATTTATACACATGGATAATATCCCCCTGAGCCTTCTCTCCTTGAGGATGAAAGTCCCAGCTCTCACAGCCTCTCCTCATAGGACAGATGTTCTTATCCCTTCATCATCTTCATGGGCCTGTGCTGGATTCTCTCCAATATATCCATGTCTGTCTTGTACTCCAGAACTGGACCCAGTATCACAGATGTGTCTCACCAGTGCTGAGTAGAGGGAAAGGATCGCCTCCCTTAAACTGCTGGTAATACTATATTTAGTGCAGCCCAAGAGGGTCTTGGCCTTCTTTGCAACATGAGTGGCCAAGGGAGAAGCTATCACTGGCTCGTGGTTAACAAGGCATCCACTAGGACCCCCAGAACCTTTTCTGCAAAACTGATTTTCAGATAGTCAGCCCTAGCATGTAGCTGATCCTCCCCAGGGGCAGGGCTTTTCACTTCCCCTTGTTGAACTTCATGAGGTTCCTGTCAGTCCATTTTTCCAGCCTGTCTAGGTGTCTCTTAATGGCAGCACACCCATATGATGCATCAGACACTCCTCCCAGTTTTGTGTCATTAATAGACTTGCTAAATATATACTGTGTCCCATGATCCAGAATTAGATCCAGGATTGAACTCTGGGATAGCCCACCAAAGACTTGACTCCAACTGAACTTTGTACCACTGATCACCACCCTGTGGTGCTCCAGGTCTTTCTTCTTGCCATTCCTGAAGATTAGAGTGGCATTTGCTCTTTTTGAGTCTTTAGAAACCTCTCCCAATGCCTATGACCATTCAAAGATAATTGGGAGGGGCCTTGCAATGACATCAGCAGCTCTCTCAGCACTGATGGGTGCAACCCATTAAGTCCCATGAACACTTGTATGTCCAGTTCACTGAGTATTCTCTAATCTGAGAGTGTGCCCTTCTAGCAAGGGCACTCCTTACTTTCTTCAGACTTTCCCCCTGGTATCTGCATCTGGGACATAGCCTATCTTGCTAATAAAACCTATCTTGCTAATAAAATCTGAGGTACCATGCTGTACCTCAACATTTTTCAGTGTCATCAAAGCCACTGCCTCATTCAGCAGTGAATACACAATGTTTCTAGTCTTCCTTTTCTAACTACCTGTGGAAGTCTTTCTTGTTGTTTTTCACATCTTTTGACAGATTCAACTCCAAGTCAGCCTTGGCTTGTCTAACACCATCCCTGGAAGAGCAGACAGAAGCTCTATATTCATCGTGGGTCATCTGCCTCTGCTTCTGTTGCTTGTATCCTACCTTACTGTGTTTGAGTTCAGCTTGGAGCACCTTGCTCACCCATGTGAGTTTCCTGTTGCCTTTACTTGATTTCATACTTTTCAGGATGGGCCTGTATGATAGTTTAACTGAGCTGGCAGCCAAACAAGACACAGCCACTTGCAACCCCACCCCCTTTCTCCCCCCACCCAGGGAATCGGGGAGAAAATTGGAGAGGTAAAGGTGAGGAAACTTGTAGGTTGAGGTAAGAATAACTTAATAATGAGAGCAAAAATGAAATAAAATTTAAGATAATAATAATAAGAGTAATAATGATGACAACTATATATATATATATATATATATATATATAATATATATATATATACAGTAGTGATGCACAGCACAATTGCTCACCACCTGCTCATAATGATCCTGGAGGAGTGGAAAGGAACCCAGAACCCAAAATAGTAATCCCTGGAAAAGTGAGCCCAAGCAATTCCCCATCTTTCCAGTCAGCCCCAGTTGATATACTAAACATGAAGTAATGTGATATGGAGTATCTTACTGGCATAGCCAGCTGTCAGTTCTGGGTTTTACTAACTACTACACTTTTTTTCTCCACTCTCCCTTTCCAGTCCTCTCTTCTTGAAAACTGCCCAAGCATGGTGTCCTTGTAGTTATCAACATTGTTCTCATAACAATCTTCACTGAAACCAAAACACAGTGCTTTCTAACTACTAAGAAGAAAATTAACCTTATCTTATCAAAAACCAGGACAGCCTGTCTTAGGCTTGGAGGAGGTGATTCTTTCATACCAGCCATCTTGCTTGGGCCTCTCTTCTCCCCAGGGCTGTATCCCATGGGGAATGGAGGAAGCTTACAAATGTAACTCCCCCACAAAAGGGCAATGTCTGCACAAGTTGTATGTGGAGTACTGTGATGTAGATGAGCTAATGTGTTCCAGAAAATTGTTTAACAAATTAGACAAAATCTTTGCTGCATTTATATACATCTCATCCTAGTCTCCAAACTAGAGGCTGGATAAAACCATTCTAAATATTGTATTGTAAATTTATTTGGGAATTTTGTATGTGGATTTTACTTTAATCATGGATATCTAGATTTTGGGATGTTACAGAAGTCAGCTAGAGACAGAAAATTAATATTACTTAACTTGACCCATGCAGTGGGTTTACAAGTGAGGCGATCTTTTTTCATCCCCCTTAGAAGGCGTGCACTCCTCCTTGATAAATGTGAGAGTCACTACGATGACTCAGAGGAACAGTTAACAATACAATAGACCTTTATTGGCAATCAGTGGGCTTAATGTTGGCAGTTGGCAACTAGGCAATCAGCAAAATACTATGTCAAAGGCAAAGGCAAAAAGGAAAGAAAACCCAAACCACAACAATAAAAAACCCAGCTTACAGTAGTAGCAAACCATAGGCAAAAATCAGCTTGCAACCAAAATAAAAATCAACTTGCAACAAACAGACAGCAAAAAGTATCAGGCAGACAACCAAACCTGGCTTACAACATCAAGCAACAGGCAAAACTAACTTGCAGCAACAAACTTTCAGCTTGACAAGGCAAAAAGCATCACCTTATCTAAAACAAATTATCACTTCAAGAGGTAAAAAGGTACCAACTTATAAAATGCATTACTACTTTAAGAGGCCAAAAAGAGAGAAGGAAAAAGAGACAAAAGCAGAGGAGGGAGTGAATGGGGGAGGGAGATAGGAAAGAAGTGTCATCACCGTCTGGATGGATCCCATGTTTTTGTCTTGATTTGGTTCTTTGGTTTGGTTCTTGGTCTGCAGTTGGATCCTCAGGTGGTGGTTGACCAAAAGCTAAGGTGTGCACATCCATCCAGTATCACCTTTCAGGTGGAGACATTGAAATGAGTCCCATACCTGCACAGTTCATTTTGCTAGAAAATTCAGGAGTTTTGCCAGAAATTTCAGGCTGTGTGGGGGATCTCCGAGAAAGTCTTTGGTAAATAGTGAGGTTTGGTGGACACCCAGAATAGTCACTGGAAGATTGCCAGGAGAAGTGGGGGGAAGTGGTCCACTGCCCGCCTTCTCAGCACTTGGCCCACCTCCTTGGACCACCTCCTACAAAACCCCTGAACACCTGCCCTATGGCAGCAGCCCTGCCAGCCTTGTCCTTCCATGAACAGCAGTTTGAGGCACTTTGAGTTGCTTGAGGCAGGATGCAAGTGGTTTTTCACAGACAGGTATCTGACATTAGTGTTCTAAATTATTAACCTGGAGCAAAGCCAATTAGTTATTTACACAATTTGGTCATTCATCAAGGAAACAGTTCAAAAGAAAAGAGTAGCAACTTGATTGACCAGCACTAGAAATTTATTCCAGCTATAGGAGACAAGAAGATAGATATGTGCAAACTCTGCAATGGAAAATGAGAGAAAAAATACAGAATGAGAAAGTCAAATATAGTACCACTGACAGAAAAGAAGAAAATGAAAGATTCTAGATGAAACCTTGTCAGTTGAATGGAGCAGTCTGAAACTGAATGGTTTGGAGCAAGAGAGGAATGGAAGTTAGAAGAGAGTTTCAACGGGAATTGGAGTACCATGGACACCCAAAACCAGGCTATCTTATGTTCTCTGTTTCTTCTGTCTCCTACTGTTCACACCTTAGGTAGTGGTATATTCCCTTGAAAGTTTTAGCACAAGCATAAACCATTAAATACTTAATACAATGAAGAAACAACTGTAAGTACAAGAATGGGAAAGATTGCATACATTTGAGCCATCAAGGATTGACACAGACTCCTTGTTTATTTAAAGTGTTCTTTCCAAAATGAATTGTTCCCCTTGAACACAATGTTGTTGTTCTCTGTTAATTCCACGGTGGAAAATTATTTACAAGCAATGTTAGTCCTGATTAAATGGATACACTTACAATCTTTTCAGCTTCTTCCTAATTTAACCAGCTTCTTTTCCATGTTCAGTTTAAAATTACAAATTTCTTTTTACCTTAAACAAGTTCTACATCACTGCTTCTTTTGCAGTAGCTCTACTCTTCAGAGATTCATTTTGAGAAGTAAAATTAACAAAGCACTTAGAAAACTTGAAAGATGCAAATAATCAGAGAAAGAAAATTATATGAACTTTTTAGAATTTAAATGAGAAGTATTGTGTGGCAAACTGGTAAAATATTTGAGTCACCCCATGGAATGGATAATTCCATACACATACACCCTTTAAATGCCAAGGATCATTGCCACATCTGGGTTTTTTTTTGTTTGTTTAGTTGATTGGTTGATTGGGTTTTTGGTGGGTTTTTTTCTATAATACTGCAATGATTAAAATAATTCTCAACTAGTTACAATGATAATGAAACTGAAAGATGCCCTTAAAAAAGCTCAGGATACACAAGATCACTATATGAAACTAAAATTAGTCTATAAAATAATTCTACTATTAGGATTAATTTTATGTTATATTTTATCAACACTTTAAAACAAAAACTAGCAGTTGTTTAATTACCATATTATAGGATTTTCAGTAACATTCCAAAAGTACATATAAGTTTATTGTCTCCCTATAGAATTTGCACACTCAAATGGTCCAATTTTCAATACTGTTTTAGCAGCTTTGGTTCAATTATTTTTTCTATTTTCACACTGATATTTTCCATAATAGTTGTTAGTCCAATAGAGCATTTTTCCCTGTTTGAATGAAATTGATCAAATTAATTTTATTAGATTGTAAAGAAAGGAAAATATAATTACAAAACTCTGTAGTGTTTGGCTTGAATCTTGCATAGTAAATTGTGTGAGTAACTTACAACTATGTACTAGCCCTATTTCCTGGTTAGGGGCTTTGAAAAATGGTTTCAGATGAAAGCTTCATAAAGCACATTCTTGTAGATACTGCTGAAATTTAAACAAACATCCTGGTTAAGAAAAAATAGGAATAAAATTAGCATCTTTATAATCAGTGGAACTTGAAAAGCAACTAAGATCTACTACATATGTATTTTTAATTTACTTCAATTACCTACTTCAGTAGTTTTGATTTTATGTCTAATTTTCACAGCTGTTCTATGAAAATGTTTTTTTTGTCTTCTGTCCTCTCCAGATATAGTATCTGTATTTTTTCAAACTGAGTTTTGGGTTTATTTTATTTCTTTCTAGAATATTCAGGAAGAACAGTCAAACGGGAGAGCTATCCATTCAAAAACCAAAATTCCTAAATATTTTTTTTTAAACATTCCTAAACCTGATTTTTTTTTTTTATATTGCTAGATACTCAAAACTGGTTTAAACCATCATTATATAACTATAATAGTAATTGATGATGTGTAAGAATAAAGAACGTATGTATTGTTTTTTGAGCTCATGAAGCTTTTTGCCTCTCCTGCTTTTTCTTCTGACTTGCTTCTCTTTATCTGTGTTTCCCAACAGCCTAAAACGTATTATTCAGGTCCTTACTTGTGGTGGTTCAGTGCCCCATCACAAGCAGAGAGTGAGAGTGAGTTATGCGCTCCCATTAAGTCATGAGGTTCAGAAAGGAGGCTCTTGCTCCCTAAACTCCTTCACAGAGAGAAGTCTAGGTGTGGCTAGATCAAATCCTAGTCCTGGTCTTGGTCAACAATTTAAGTCTAAAGGATTCTATCTAAGCACAATCAATCCTTTGTGTCATTTAGCTCAGTTTTTGCAGTTTAGCAGCTGTTGGTCACTTACTGAGGATCTGTTGCGACAAGGAATCTCACAGCTTCAACAGGCAACCTTGAGAGGCGTGCCTACTCAAGGGGAGATCTTGGCATACAGCCTACTGTCGTTTCCAGAGAGCTTCATGGACCCTATGCTATTCACTGTTTATGGAGTAAGATGATTAACCCATAGTTATATTTGCACACAGCCATATTTTGGTTGGTGCACACTGAGCAAGCCCCTCACCATTAGAGCAAGTCTCACAAGGTAGCCCTTGGCTGTTGAGTTGTTATCCATCTCCCCTGAGCTAGATGCAGTTATAATGACCAGGTAGTACCCATGATGTCACCACTGGTGGTTATCACATAAACAGGGTTATGAGAAATAAAGATCAGGTGGAGAGGGGCAAGAGGAGTGCACTGTGACATGTCCTGGGCCACTTTGCAATCTCAGGACAAGCAAACATTGTGTTCCTGTTTTGGTTACAGTGAGTTGGGATGATTAGGCACTCCCTGACCATATCTAAAGCTCCTGCTTCCTGAATACTGTACAGAAACTCCTGCTGCTTGGAACGTAGTCTGATATGGTAGGTATGAGAACTGTATCATCTGGAAAGTACTGTAATTTTATGGTTGCTGACATACCTGAATAACTTAATACAAGTTGTGGCCAAAAAAAACCAACCAAACAAACAAAAGGTATGACCAAAGTCAAAGTCAATCATCTCACAATCTTAAAAATACCAGTCCTAAGGGATGCCCTTTGAATCCTCCTGGCTGCCACCAACATCTCCATCTGAGTGAGACACCTCTCAGATCTCACGAACTCTTAAGTTTATGAAAGTCAGAGGACCATCGCTGAAGAATGATGGAGGGACCTGGGCTTAAATTCTTCACTCCTTGAGGTTCAACTCTTGCCCATTGAGAAATGCTGAGACATTTGAAGTGAGTATTTCACTGAACTTGAGGGAAATTTTAAACAGGTATACCTTTGTACATATATATCTATACTTATACCTATATCTATGTCTGTGTGTATATATATTATTTTATATAAGAAGTTGTATTTTGTTTATTACAATCAATTATTTTTTATTAATTAAATAAGTTTGTTAGAAAATCACATAATTCAATCTTGTGATTTATCTTAATAATGTTAATGAAGCTTAAAATTGCTGCTATTCCAAAAGCTACATTAAGCACGTGATCACATGTTGAAGTACTACAGTGAGATCCCAGCACCTAATCCTTTTAGACATAAACTGTTGACCAAGGCTGGAACTAGGAGTGGATTCAGATGCACCTATACTCCTCTCTGAAGAGTTTAGAAAGTAAAAGGATCCCGTCTGAAAGTCATGACTATCTCTGGAGGTTTTTAAAAGGCACATAAATGTGGTGCTTGTGGACATGGTTTAAAGACGGACTTGGAAGTGTTAGGTTTGTGGATGGACTCAATAATCTTAAAGGTCTTTTCCAACCAAAACAATTCTACAATTCTATGTTTTTATGATTCTATGATTCTAAGTATGTAAGGTTATTTTCTCAGGCTGTTATCCTTGTGTCCTGTTTTTTTAGCTGGGAAAGAGCTGGTTCTCTTTTTCAGTAGTTAGAATAGTGCTGCATTTTGCTTTTCAGCCAAAAAGGGACTTGTTATGAGAGAGACACTGAGAACACACCAGTGTTTGCATTTTTGTCTCTGGAAGTGAAGGACTTTGGGTTCAGTCAGTCTACAAGGGCAAGACCTAAATGGGCGAGGAATATTTAAATTAATAAGATAAATTGGCATTTGAGTATACCAATGGGGTATTCCATCTCCTATTCTGTCATGGGCAGTAGATTCATGAGGGGCTCTTCCTCTCTCGCGCTCTCTCGCTTTCACTTGGGCTCTCGCTCTCCCTGGATTGTGGTTTCAGTTCGGGATTGTTGCTCCTCGGGGATTGTTATCTGGGAACAGGACGGGTTCGGTTGGCGGGTGGTGAGCAATGCCACTGGGTATTGCTCGTTTGTGTATTTTGTTACTGTTATAATTATCACTATGATTTTAATATCAGTATTGTTTAAAGTTTTCTTTTCACAGAATCACAGAATGTCAGGGATTGGAAGGGACCTCAAAGGACCATCTAGTCCAATCCCCCTGCCAGAGCAGGAACACCTAGATGAGTTCACACAGGAAGGCATCCAGGCGGGTCTTGAATGTCTCCAGAGAAGGAGACTCCACAACCTCCCTGGGCAGCCTATTCCAGTGCTCTGTTACCCTCACTGTAAAGAAGTTTCTTCTCAAATTTAAGCAGAAACTCCTGTGTCCCAGCTTATACCCATTGCCCCTTGTCCTGTCATTGGACACCACTGAGAAGAGCCTGGCTCCATCCTCCTGACACTCACCCTTCATATATTTATAAACATTAATGAGGTCCCCCCTCAGTCTCCTGTTCTCCAAGCTAAAGAGGCCCAGCTCCCTCAGCCTTTCCTCATAAGGGAGATGTTCCACTCCCTTAATCATCTTGGTGGCTCTTCGCTGGACTCTCTCAAGCAGCTCCCTGTCCTTCTTGAACTGTGGGGCCCAGAATTGGACACAATATTCCAGATGTGGCCTCACCAGGGCAGAGTAGAGGGGAAGGAGAACCTCTCTTGACCTACTAACCACACCCCTTCTAATGCACCCCAGGATGCCATTGGCCTTCCTGGACACAAGGGCACAGTGCTGGCTCATGGTCATCCTGCTGTCCACCAGGACTCCCAGATCCCTTTCCCCTACACTGCTCTCTAGTAGATCATCTCCCAACTATACTGGAACCTGGGGTTGTTCCTGCCCAGGTCCAACACCCTACGCTTACCCTTATTATATTTCTTTAAGTTTTTCCCCGCCCAGCTCTCCAGCCTGTCCAGGTCTCTCTGGATGGCAGCACAGCCCTCTGCTGTGTCAGCCACTCTTCCCGGCTTTGTGTCATCAGCAAACTTGCTGACAGTGCACTCTGTTCCCTCATCCAGGTCATTTATGAATATATTGAGTAGTACTGGTCCTAGTACCGACCCTTGAGGGACTCCACTAGACACAGGTCTCCAACTAGACTCTGCCCCATTGACCACCACTCTCCGGCTTCTTCCCAACAGCCAGTTCACAGTCCATCTCACTACCTGATCATCTACTCCATACTTCCTCAATTTGGCAGCGAGGATGCTGTGGGAGACCGTGTCAAATGCTTTGCTGAAATCAAGATAGACCACATCCACTGCTCTGCCATAATCAAGCCACCTCGTTGTGTTTTCATAAAAGTCTAGAAGGTTGGTCAAGCATGACTTCCCCTTGGTGAAGCCGTGCTGACTGCCCCTAATGACCCTCTTATCCTTGATATGCCTAGAGATGGCACCAAGGATAAGTCATTCCATCACCTTCCCAGGGATGGAGGTGAGGCTGACTGGTCTGTAGTTACCCGGGTCCTCCTTCTTGCCCTTTTTGAACACTGGAGTGACATTTGCCTTCCTCCAGTCCTCAGGCACCTCTCCCGTTCCCCACGGCTTAGCAAAGATGATGGAGAGCGGTCTAGCAATGACTTCAGCCAGCTCCCTCAGCACCTGTGGATGCATCCCATCTGGACCCATAGATTTATGGATGTCCAGATTGCTTAATTGGTCCCTGACCCAGTCCTCATCAACTGAGGCAAACTCCTCCATTGTCCTGACTCTCTCTGGGGTCTCTAGGGTACAGAGCTCCTCAGGACAGCTTCTGGCAGAGTAGACAGAGGCAAAGAAGGCATTCAGTAACTCTGCCTTCTCTGTATCCTCTGTCATCAGGGCACCCACCTCATTCATCAGTGGGCCTACATTGCCTCTACATTTTATTGCTGTTATTAAACTGTTCCTACCTCACCCTACAAGTCTCCTTATCCTCGTCCCCCAATCCTCTCCCCTACCACCTGGGGATTGGGGGAAGTGGGTGAACGGCTCTGTTGGCTGCTAGCCAAGGGCTAGCCCAGTGAAACTATCAAACTTTGGAACCTGCAAACCTCAGTCAAAAGATAATTTAATGACAGACCACGTCATGCAAGCCCAGTAAAACAGGTTATCATGAACTCTGGGTTTTCCCTGAGTTTTATGTTGCAAACCCAAGGAAGTTTAAGACACTTACAAAATTGTTTCATGGGCTGGTTTCATAAGGCTTGAATGAGGTAAAATTTGTGCAACTTTAAGACTCATGTTTAAAAGTAACATACCACCCACTACCACCTCCACCACTCCTCGCCCACATATTTCTTTTGACTTGAACTAGGTGGGGATTTTTATGTTAAGAGTATGAGAGAGGAGGCCGGATTCCCTTCATCACAGTCTCTTACATTGTTTTGGTAAAAATTATAGGCTCCAATTCAAACTTCTCATTAAGTAATATTAAAATATACTACATATTGAGTCATTGTTATTGTTATTTTTTATTTCTGGTAAATTAAACACTTTGATAGTTTTATGCTATGTAGTAGATTTCAAGGTATGGGCATAAAGGAAAAGGAGGATACAAACTTTCCTTTTGTCAGCCAGCAAATAAAACCAAAAACCAGCTAACGCCTATACCAATTTTTTGGGCCTAGAAAATCTATTTGTAAAAAAAACACCAGATTGCCTATAGTATATTTTCAGTGACTGCTATTAGGTCCTGGTGCATGTACTCTTGGGCACATTATATTAGACAGGAGGCAATTTTCCTTTGATCATGTGATATAGAGTCTCAAAAATAAATTCCTCAATCTGTGCCTCAACAACGGTCATCAAATTCATGGTCATTCTGAGCCCTGGAGCTCAAAAATGGTTCCTTTGTGAATCTATAGCCTTTTTTCTACTACACAACTTCACATTTTTCTTCTACATGATAGCTATGTCTGAATTTAAATAAACTATTAATACTGTTTATCATTCTTCCCTAGAGATGGCATGAGCTTACAGAGCAAAATGCTGGTTTCAGTGTCTATATTTCTATGTCCTGTTTTAATAAAATGACTACTTAATTTCAACAAATATTTTCTTAATGTGTGTTTAGCATTTCTGAAAAGTAACAAGAGTCAAGCAAGAAATAATAACTCTATATGAAAACCATTAAATAAGATTAAGATGTTTCATACAGGACTCGTTACTAACAAATGTGATTTGTCTAATATGCACATTTGATTTATTGATGGATAAATCAGGTATAAGAGAGATGTGGTGAACTGGAATGGATGAGTAAACACGCTAGTCTCTGTATGTATCTAACTTCACTGCCTGTATTTATTTAGGAGGCAAGTCCAGAGAACATAAAGTTGTTTTTCAACATTAAAATGCATGGCTACAATATATAAATCTTTGATGGATTGCAGATTTGTGTGATTTGTGCAGGAGGCAACTATCTGTATTCAAGTGAGAAGATGACAGTGTGTATTACTGAGCCAACATGGAAATCTTTGGCATTCCTGTGCCTGCGACATTTTTTTCCTCCATGAGCAGATGAACTCACTCCTCCATGTCAGCATACAGGAACTCCCACCCTCTCTGTCAGAAACTGACAAAACGCCTCTAACTCATGTCTCTTCTGTAACAATAGAGAGAAAAGATTGCAGCCCACTTTCAAGCATCCCTTCCCATTATTGTTGGAGATAATGTGTGCACATCCTCTCCTCCTTCCCTTCCCCCTCTAATCCCAGAAAAATCAGAACCCAAACTCTAGTAAACATGCAGGTACCAGCTGGCATTTTTGGATGACAAATTTCTGAGAACAATTTTAGAAAAGTAGTAAAGAGTTACCAAAAAAAAAAAAAATTCCTAACACAGTGTCTCTCAAAACAGGCTCTGGAGGAAATGAATAAATAAATACTCTTTTCTATTCTCCATTCTTGAAGTGGAACGGTTCATACAAAAAGCCTGAGGCTCCTGAGACCACAGAGTTAGAATCAGAGTTAGAATCCCAGATAGATTCATAGAATCATTTAGATTGGAAAGATCATCAAGTGCAACCGTTAACCTAACACTGCCAAGTCTACCTCTGAACCATGTCCCTAAGCACCTTGTCTACCCACCTTTTAAATACCTCCAGGGATGGTGACTCCATCACTTCCCTGGGTAGCCTGTTCCAATGTTTGACAACCTTTGCAGTGAAGAAATTTTTCCTAATAATTAATTTAAACCTCACCTGGTGCACATTGAGGCCCTTTTCTTTTGTCCTATCACTTTTTAAAAGATACACCATTTTTTCTTTTTATTGTTGTGGCCTTATCTAAACTAAAGGATCCAAAAACATTTGTACAGTCTTGGCTCTAGCCTCATCTTTGCTTGTGTCAGCACAAAACTATGTACCCATGTCCTCTGCTCATGGAAAGACACGTGTATGGGTTAAATAGCACCTGCATGATGTTACATTATGTACTAGAAAGCAGCTGGTCTCAATGAAAAAAATAGCAGGACATCAAAGAGCATTAAGATATACACTAACTGGTCAGTGTAATTATGATCTTTTTTTCCCTCCCAGTAATGATTTGTGTAGAAGAAGGATTTGGTAATTGAAACACTGTCATCTTAGCATCTTGCTTTTTAAAGAAAAGATGAAGTAATAGAGAGAGAGGTATGCTATGATGCAAGTAAAGAAAGTAAATTTTCTGTGGTCAAAAACTGATTGATCCATGGTGCTTGTAGGTAGGAAAGAAAAAGTGGGAAAGAAGCAGTCCTGTGATGAAAGTAACTGATACTGGAGTTATCATTGTCAAACACTGTTTCTAATTCTGAGCATCTCAATTCAAGAAGGGCATGGGTCAGTCAGAAATTGCCATGAGAACAGTTTAAACTAAGGAAATGAAAAAAACCCCAACATATTAATAGAAACAAAAATAGACATTTTGACAAAGAAAAAGAGAAAATAATGCTATCTTGTCTTGAATAATCTTAAGGATATTTAAGCAGTGAGGAATACTGTCAATTCTCTGCTTATGAGTAAGCAGTTCAAATCACACATCTTGCCAAAGGAAAAATCAAGGCCTTTACAGAAATCTGTTTGTAAGTGGGAAAACCCGAATCTGATATAGCTAATTTCATGGTTTTTATTATTGTTTTTGTGTTGTATTTGGTTTTTTATTCAAAGTTATTAATTAGAATAACTAATAATGCACTTAAGATTTTACAAGGAAATTTTGGAATTGCCCTCTTTCAATTTATTGAGATTATATCTGCCTGAAATTATATGGAGCAATCTGACTTAAAGAAGGGGAATAGAATTACTAAACCTTCAAAATCTTTATTTTTCTCTTCTCTTACATCATTCTGAAGAAACTCTGAACTTTCAGAGCTGCCACAGGGCTTATGAGCCCTATGTTGTCTTAAATATCACTTTGAGTGGTAGTTTGCTCAAAAGGTAACATCCCATTATAAAGTGCCATACTATTGAATGGTTTCTGATCCATAATAACAACAATAAAAAAGTCTAGTTTAACGGTTTGAAAACAACAGCCCATTTCCCCCAAGAAAAACACAAAATTAAATTGCAAATATTCACTCCTTTGTTCTAGGAGTATCTAGTGACAAAAGATTAAGTGGACTAAATCCTTTTCTGAATTCTTCCTCTTATGCCATTTATTTCAGTCTTCAGTTATTTATACAATATTGCTTTACATTGCTTACATGAGAACAACAACTTTTTTTTGTATGAGACTCCTGGAGTATTTAGCATGTTTACTTCTGAACTACATCATAATTCAGATAATTTTCCCACGTTCTCTTGGCTCTACCATAACAGATTTTTTTCAGTTATGTAACAGTAATATTATAAATATTATCTGATGAAAGGTAAGATCCTAAAGGGGAAAAGTACACCAATTTACACTTACAAGCATGAATAAATATTACTGAATGTGCATAGATATCTACTAATTGAATTGCTACCATTTTACACAGTAAATTTTCAAGAGAAGACTCTAAGACCTTCTAAATCAGGCTCTAGCAACCAAAGGCAGATGTCAAAAATTGATTCACTTGGAAAAAAAAGTACAGTAACAAATGAAATGGTGCTGTCAGAAGTGTTTATTTTCAACAAAGCCATAAGCAGCTCTAGGAATGAACTCCAGTGGATGTTTTAAATCTGAAACCCTGCAAATGGCATCCATGAATATGACTGTGAAGAAGGGTATGTTTGGATGGTGTTCTTTTTATTTATCTTGAAGATAACAACAGTAGAATTGAAAAGTTCCCTGAAATCTTTGTCTCATCTCAAAGAAAAAAAAAAATAGATTGCTTATCACATTGTCTAATGAAGTGTGTAATATAGAAAATAGTCTTTGACATTTTTAAGATTGTTTTTATGGGTTTTATTTGGGGTTGTTTGTTTGTTTGTTTGTTTTTCCTTCTTAAGATGATAATTGTATCTGGTTTAAATTAAGTTAATGATGCAGTTGGAACAAATTTAGTATTCCTCAAGGCTCAGGATTAGGGCCAGTTCTGATCAATATCTTTATCAACGATCTGGATGAGGGGATTGAGTGCACCTTCAATAAACTTGCAGATGACACCAAGCTGAGCAGGAGTATTGATCAGCTTGAAGGTGGGAAGACTCTACAGAGGGATATGGACAGGCTGCAACCATGGGCCAAGGCAAATTGTATGAGACTCAACAAGGCCAGGTGCCGGGTTCTGCACTTGGGTCACAACAACCCCATGCAACGCTCTAGGCTTGGGGAACAGTGGCTGGAAAGTTCAGGGCTATGTTCAGTTTTGGACCCCTCACTCCAAGAATGACATGTACGTGCTGGAGTGTGTCCAGAGAAGGGCATAGAAGCTGGGGAAGGGTCTGGAGAACAAGTGTGATGAGGAGCAGCTGAGGGAACTGGGGTTGTTTAGTCTGGAGAAAAGGAGGATGAGGGGAGACCTTCTGGTTCTCTCCAACTCCCTGAAAGGAGGGTGTAGAGACAAGGACCTTGGGTTCTTCTCCCAGATGAAAAGAGATAGCACAAGAAGAGAGAACCACAAGTTGCACCAGAGAAGGTTTAGATTGGATATGAGGAAAAATTTCTTCACCAAAAGGGTTCTCAAGCATTGGAACAGGCTGCCCAGGGAAACAGTTGAGTCACTATCCCTTTAAGTTTTTAAAAATATGTACATGTAATGCTTTTGAACATGATTTAGAGATGGACTTGGCAGTGTCAGGTTTTTGGATGGACTCAATGATCTTAAAGGTCTTTTCCAACCAGAATGATTCTATGGTTCTATGAGTCTATAATTTTATTATTCTATTTTTTATGATCTGTATTGATTAAAGCCCAGCTAATGTTATATTCAGATATTGGATAAACAGGAACAAAAGGAAAGACAATAGATACAGTAATTAGGAATGCATTGTTCCCATAACCTCCAGAAGAGGTTCAATTAACAATTTAAGGTTATTCTTCCGGTGGATAGGTGATATATACACCAGAGATATTTTTAACTCTAAGAAGTTACTGTCAACTTTTGAGGGGTTTATATTGTTTATTTGTATGTTTAATTTTATTCCTGGTTTCTCTTAAGGATATGTTATATTCTTTTTTTTTTTTTAAAAGTATTTTTTAATTAACATATTTGGAGTGGTTTAATTAGTAAGAAGGTACTTACGCTCCCCTCCCCCCCATCTCTCATAGAAGAATAAGGTGCAAAATGTCTAAACTCCACTGTGTTCAATACAAAACCAGAAACAATAGAGACAGATTTCTTTTTGTCTTTTTGACTAGATTGCTTTTAGATTGGAATAAGAATCCTCTAGTGTGCTCTGTAAATACATCAGCCTGGATGTGTGTTAATTTATGTAACTGAACCATCTTAGCTGTTTTGGTTGCTTGGTAAAGTGGATGCTATGCAAATTTACACTTCCCATCATCTCATTGATCAAAAACACAACAGGATATGGGCTAGATTTAAGCAGAAAGTAACACCTTTATTAAGATAATAGTGCAGATAGGTAGTTTCTAGTAATAATATGATGCTATTTGTCATGCATCCTATCATATAAAAATTCCAGTGCTGCAATACGAATATTATAGATGTCTCAAAGGAATTTCTTAGTACATTAAATCATAAATGGCTAAACATCTGTTATTTTTTGTGCACAAAAATTTCTGACTACTGCCTGTTTCCATTTATTTTTTTTAAATTTTTCTCAGTTGTTTATTAACAGAACATTCCCATTGTGGTAGTGAGGGATGTTCCATGTGTAATTGTTTAAAATAAATGGGTTTTTTTAACACTCATCTTAAACATTATGGGAATCTAAGGATTTTTTTTCTCACTTTCAATAGAATGTACAAAACCTCATTTAAACTCAAAAGTTAAAAATCACTGTTGTCTGAATTACAATTTTTGACTCTGAAAACTGACCTGAAGGTCTTTCCACACATTTTTCACACCCATTTTTTTTTCCTTTAATTTTCATGACAACCATATTCATATCAATACCAAACTTACTTTACTACTTCTACAGAAGCAGTGAATATCAGATAGACTGTAACTTAGCAGGGTTATTATGGTCTGTCACTAACAATCACATTTTGCCTAAAAATTTGAAGCTTAATAAGATTTTTTTTAAAATTTAGAGAGCATGTACTCTCCTTCCAAAGCCAAGTCTCTCTTTCCCATTATAAAATACTATTATTTTAAACTTTTAAGTTTCCTTAGTACCAGCATAACTACACATAATAACATTTCACTGATGAAAGCACAGTGTGTGTTCATTTAAAAATAGCAAGCACTCTACAGTAATTAAAGAATCCTTAGTCTTTCTGTTTTCCAAAAATCTCGTAAGTAAGGTGTCTCATCACCTGGCCTTACCACTGTGAACGTGAATCCATGTTCTTCCTAGATGTTTCCTTCAGTTGATTTATCATGTTTAATAACTGTGCTCACTAAAATTTCTTTTGAAGTTTCTATATATATATATATATATAGATATTAAATTTATGTTAACAAATAAACCTATGGTCAGAACTACTTAAACCTGGAAATATCCAAGTTCAAAGAAATATTATGTTTCCATCAAGAAAGTTTGTTTCTATACATCTAATTTGTATTCATACTTAAGAATAAGTCAGAACACTTATATAATAAAAATTTTATGCAGACTCTTGAAAAATATTTTCTATAAATACTATCTGATGCTATTTCATTTTATTTATACAACATTCTTCTAGCTGAACCACAAAAAGATATTATTAGTTCCGATAGACTAACATCTCTATAATGTCAAAGAACTATAATCTTATTAATATTCTTCCTCCTTATTTAAATCAGGAATAACAACCCTCTTCTCTAAAAGTGAGTAAAAACACATTCTGAAAGATCATTTTAGAAAGGTCAGATATTCACAAGTGAAGGTCAACTGTGGTAGTCTGGTTACTAAAACTGTTTATGTTTTTCAGGGCAAATAATTTCAGAATCAGACAGTAATAGCTATTCAAATTTTCAGATTGCTTCAATAAATACATAAAGGAAATTTCAATCTTTTTAAAGGAGACATAGTAGATAAAAGTATGAAAATGGTAACATCCAAAATAGAATAGAGGGGGGGGAAAAGACAGTATATTAGCTTTTTATTTTTTTGTTTTCCTTGCTCTGGTCTGATTAAGAAAAAATTTTGAAATACTTCTACTCAAAGGATGAGAGAAAACAAAATAAGACAGATCAGACACTAGAAGGATAACTATTGCAAGTACATTAATTTAGATTAAATTAATAAAACACTGAATCATACTTGTGATTGTTGCAGAAATTTGAGAACAATTATCCAAAATACCTCCACTACGTTTGGTAACGAATTAGAATGAAATTTCATTATCAGAATGAAACACCAGGGCACAAATAGTAGAGCAATAACAGAATACTGTTCATAACTACTGGGCTGATGAAATGCCTTTTCTCTTTAAAATGAAAAGCAATGAGGATTTGGCTTCCTACAGAGTACTTAGTCTTAAAAGCTGTATAGTTTCTATTTTAAGATCCTCTGAATTCCACACATAATTAGCAGAACAGCATATATTTGAACTTCAGTACATTTAAGAATCTGACATTTAATGACATTTTTAAGATGCAAGTTTACACACCGAATAAAAGTTAAATCCTAAAGTGAATGGGTCATCTAAGACTTGCTTTTCAACTTAGCTGTCATTTTGGCACCTCACTTTAAAACATTGTATCATTGGCAATGTCTAGTTATTTTTACTGCTGGTTTTAAGAAAACTTTCTCTTCTAGATCTACAAAATCAAACTTTAAAAAAAACCCAACAAAACTAAATAGTGAGGATAATTCTTAATTTATAACAAATAATATAATAACAAAAACTAAACAAGAGTAGATAGAAAACTGTGGTGGGCTGACCCTGGCTAGAGGCCAGATGCCCACCAAAGCCCACTCTATCAGTCCCCCTCCTCAAATGGGCAGGGGGAGAAAATTATAACGAAAAGCTCATGGGTGGAGATAAGGACGGAGAGAGATCACTCACCAATTACTGGCACGGGCAAAACAGACTCGACTTGGGGGAAAAAACAAATTTATTTATTACCAATCAAAATTAGAGGATAGTGAGAAGTAAAACCAAATCTTAAAACACCTCCCCCATCCCTCCCTTCTTCCCGGGCTTAACTTCTCTCCTGATTTTTCACCTCCTCCCCCAAGCGGCACAGGGGGACAGGGAATGGGGTTGGGGTCAGTTCCTCACACGGTGTTTCTGCCGCTGCTTCCTCCTCAGGGGGAGGACTCCTTCCCCCACACCAGCGTGGGGTCCCTCTCACGGGAGACAGTCTTCCACCAACTTCTTCAACGTGAGTCCTTCCCATGACTGACAGTTCTTCATGAACTGCTTTAGCATGGGTCCTTTCCATGGGGTGCAGTCCTTCAGGAAGGGACTGCTCCAGCGCGGGTCCCCCACGGGGTCACAAGTCCTGCCAGCAAACCTGCGCCAGTGTGGGCTCCTCTCTCCACGGGCTACAGGTCCTGACAGGAACCTGCTCCAGCGCGGGCTTCCCGCGGGGTCACAGCCTCCTTTGGGCATCCACCTGCTCTGGCGTGGGGTCCTCCACGGGCTACAGGTGGTCATCTGCACCACCATGGACCTCCATGGGCTGCAGGGGGACAGCCTGCTTCACCCTGGTCTGCACCACAGGCTGCGGGGAATCTCTGCTCCGGCGCCTGGAGCACCTCCTCCCCCTCCTTCTTCACTGACCTTGGTGTCTGTGGAGTTGTTTTCTCTTACATCTTCTCACTCCTCTCTCCAGTTGCAAAGTGTGCAGCTTTTTTTTCTTCCCTCTCTTCCTTTTTTTTCTGAATTCTGTTATCACAGTGGCGTTACTGATTGGCTCGGCCTTGGCCAGCGGCGGGTCCGTTCCTGTAGCCGGCTGGCATTGGCTGTGTCGGGTCGGACATGGGGGAAGCTTCTGGCAGCTTCTCTCACAGAAGCCACCCCATGTCCCCCCCGCAATGCTACCAAAACCTTGCCATGCCAACCCAATACAAAACCCAGTACAAATTCAGTGTAAGACAATGAGTTTGCAAGTGAGCATGAAGAAGCAGCTGTCTCTACAGTGTTACAGGACCTAGGCTGAAAATGGCATACGTAGGAAAGTCACACTTAAATGTACACTTTGACTCCATTGTATAATTTACACAATATTTAACTGCTCTAATTATTTTGGAACCACTGGTCAGAACAGTTGGAAATGTTGAGATGGTGACTTGAAATATAAAATAGATGTTTTGTTCAGCCATTCAGCAAATAGTTCTGCCATTTGAGTTGTTATTTGCAAAACAGAAACATCATATTTTGTCGGTGAGATTACCGTAAATACCCATTAGAGGATCTGAACTGTGAGTCTGGTTTACTGAACCATTAGCTCCTCCTGGTGTGATGAGATTAGGTCTGATTCTATGAAGATCTGATAGTAACCAATAATAAGCTGAATTCTGCTCCCCTATAAAACAAGACATCTATGTGAAAGCATCCTACATAGGCCAAGAACCTTGAAATTAAGTCTTCCACCATTTCCTTAAAATCAGTGTATCAGAGCCTTGGTATCCAAAGACAAAGATTTCAGATGCAGAGTAATAAAACCAGAAAAGAGTAGAGCAAAAGAATCAAGCAAGACAAAGTAGGTAATTGGTTTGAACAAAAGTCTGATCTTTGCCAACATTATCCTTGCAGGGTGGACTTTGTCATCCTCCTCTGTCCTGCTGCTTTGCTTTTTGGTCCATCAGCTTTTGAAGTGCTTTCTAGGTTAGAAACCAATTAATCATTGTTCCTGCTTCTTATCCATTCCCACAGGTATCCAGAAAATTCTCCGTTCCATTACTCTTAAGTTTGTCTTTTGGGTCTGCTTTGTTGCAAGCAAACCTTCCTCTTTTCTGCAAGGTCCTCAAGCAACAACATGTTTATGGTTCTTCATGTGCTTTTCCATTTGCCCGTCTTGCTTGGGCTGTATTCTGTGTGCTGCTCTCAGCAGAGCTCACATGGTTCCCAGAGAGAGGTAAAACATTGGCACAGTTCACAGAGGATTGTTTTGGGATCACGTCATTTAGTCAATTGCTTATTTTTAAAATAATGCTTCCTGGTGCAAAATCTCTTTCATCTTTGTCCCTAGAAAAGTAGCTCAATACCCTCTTTTAAGACAACGCAGTGAATGTTGCTGCTATGGGTTACTTCAAAAACTTTATTGCATTTTTGTGGTTGTATTTTTTGACTTTTCTCTGCTGTTATTGCATTATTACAAGAATCTTTGTGGTTCTTACCTTTATAAATTTTTGCATATGTCATTATTATATACCATTTCCACTCAGATTTTTAGAAAAAGAATATACTGGTTTTTATTTTCCACCATAATTATGTTTTAGCAGTAAAGACTATACTTGAAATTGTACTGTTGCTGAACTGTTTAACTGTCACATTGCTCCTGAAAATATTTCCACTTAGCATAGGATAAAATAATATCTATACAAAGAAGTTTTTGGGCCCCCTCAGCTTAACTCATTCTATGATTCCACTTAAAATAAGGACATACTTATCCTTTTCAAATGATGTAACCGTGTAGATAGAAGTGTCAAGTATTTAAAAATTCAGTAAAACAATTGTACATGTAATGTGTAAAACTGAAAAAACTGAATAAATCTGCAACAACTGGTTTTAGGTTTTCAGAACAGAAAACTGTTACAGTTTTATCTAACTGTAACTTTTACATTTTGAGAAAACCAGAATTAATTTTATATATATATATTAGCACTCTGTAACCCTATTGATGATAAACTCTGAAGTATAAGTAATTATCTAGGAAAAAGCAAGCTAAATTAAACAGTTGTAGAATGGTTTGTTTCTAAACTATAGAATACATATAGAATTATATATGAAACAAAAAAGGAAAGTATGTTGGTAGTAAAGATCTCTCTTCACAGGAATATCAAACTTTCCTCTTTAAATAATAATAAAGTACTAAATATTCCTTCATACCTTCCCTAAGAATAATCTTATGAAAGAAATTTATTATCTCAAAATCTTTAAGCTGGTTTGGGGACTAATTTTTAAATTTCTAACATTTCCAGAGTAACATACTGGCTGCCAGCCAGGTTAAACCCGCTACATGCAAAAGAATTAGTAAAGTAGGTAAAAAATTGGTTTAACAAGTTACTGTGTGCCACAACAGTTTAATAAACAACACTTAGAATGTTTCCATATGTTGTGAAGCTCTGCACCAACAACACTGAGCACCATTGCATTCAGCACGAGCTCCAGCCACATTGACAGACTCAGGTTGAGCCTTGCTGAAATCAGCAGAAGAGCCTCCCAGTCCCTCTGTGGGTTTTGTAGAGTATCTCCAGGAAAAAGAGATTCCTCTTAGGGGTAGCCGTAGAAGATGACATCTAACATGTTTTCAGCTATGAGCTTTATATGGATTGTCTGGTCGTCCCAATTCCTCTTCAGACTACGGATAATTTTTGCAAACAATAGCTGATTACCTGCCTAACTGCACTGTTCTACACAAGAATTTCCTCCATTTGAGCACACACGCGCCTGCTTGAGTATGTAAATTCAGGGCAGTGAATAGAAAAAATGTAGTAAGTTAATTTTCCTTCTTTAAATTAGATACCAACATCTGAAGACTCTTCAAGGCTTTTACATGGCATGAAATGGTAATCCATTTGATATTTTTCTGTTGTTTTAAGCAGTCCATTAAAAAACCTAGTTTCAACAAGATATTAATGCTATTTTCTCTATTACCTAAAAGAAGTACATTTCTCTTCTCACAATGGTATGGTCTGCTATCCACATGTTATTAGTTGTTTTTCAGTATGTTCAGAATGGGAATGGGAGCAACTATTTCCAGCAGATATTATTCTAACAACTAATTCTCATTCTTCTTATATAGTCAAAATATCTTCTGCCCTGGAAAATATATGGTTTTTAGGTTTCCATTTGCACTAGAAATTAGAACAGTTTTCATCAGTTTGCTTCGTCTGAGGGCTTCTTGTATGTACATGCATGTTGTTTTTTGGTTTTGTGGGGTTTTTTTTCCATTTGTGACACCAAAAGGGTTTATGTGGAAGTGTTGCCCACCTGCAATTTGTTCACACCGAGTTTCTTTCCACAGCCACAGCAGGAGAATGGACAGTAACAAAGGTCTTCTTAGTAAGCCATATAAAATGGCTTCTCTCAGTTCAAACAGTTTTGACACAAATGTGAAAATCCTGTTGACATCATCTGAATTTCTCTCCTATTCACTAGGGAATGTGAAGAAAATTAGGCCTCCACATATTGGCAGTCACATACTCATGCTCTCAAATAGTTAAAGCATAGATACCACTGTAAATAATTATGAAGACTACAAAGACTCTAAATCTCATGTTAAGACTTCGACGTATAGTTTCATTCGCTCAGAAACATTTACAATATAGTATAAATTGTACTGAATTTCTGTTTTCTGTAGTGGTATAAGTATAGCTCTGACTGAAGTTATTGATAATGTATATTAAAGATATATCTGTACACATGTATTTATATATGTATAAAGTTATATATATATAAACATATTAACTCGTGATTTGTGAAGAAGTAGTTAATTTGAGAACTGAACATCATGTATTTCCTACACATATATGACATCAAAAATTTTATCTTCCAGAAACAAAACAGATCATTCTTGTTCCCTGACAAGCCTAAAAGTCAAAGTCTATTAAGGTAGTTACAGTAAACTCAGTAAAATATTTTTTCTGCATACTTGTGTTGTAGTTTCTTTAATCCAGTGCCCATTTCACATTCGAGTTACAAACTCCAGAGCAGGATACAAGGGAATACTGAGGGACTTTCTTTTATACTACCACCAGACATAACTTTAATGCTGTTCTTGCATTTAACATCTTTCAGCAGTTTACTGGAGCGTGAGTCCTGTAGTGTACCTCATTGAACTTAGCAGTACATAAGGTAGAAATATATTTACAGAACAGCTCCCAAGAGATTAACATGGAAAATCAGTTCTTTTATTGCAGATGTACTAATTTATAGTGTACTATTAGTATAAGCTTTTCCATTAACTCACTTAGCTCACTAATACCAAAAAGGATGTGAACTGAGTTGCTTTTCCCTCTCCTCAGTCTTGTCTGGATATCTGTTTCTGTAGCTTAATCTTTGCAATAGCAGTAAATGATAAAATTATTTTATAAACACATAATTGAAAGATATGTTTTAAAATCAAAAGTATTATTTTCATTACAATATAGGAAAGCAAAGCTTTAACTGGAAAAAAATCATGTAGCACTCCTTTCTAACTAGTTCTTGGGAACACAAAATGCTTATATACATTTTATATACTTTGATTTTTTTTTTTTTTTGTAAAGCTGATTTGAGATGAATTAATGGGGAGAATTTTCAAAGACAGAATTTCCTTTTTTTTTTTTTTTAGTAAGAGATTAAGTACTGGAGTAAATGAGAGATTGAATATCTGGGGAGTTCATACTGCAAGCAACTAAAAAGTGAAAAATTACAATTAGTAGCCTGTAGTTACAGTCTGATATGCATTCAGTCCACTGGACAGATCAGAGGAACACTCTGAATTATTTTTTTTTTTTTAGAAATTATCTTTTCTGGAAATGTGATTTAAACAAAATTAAAAACAAAAAGCAAAAAAAAAAATTACTTATTCAGGTTCATTTTTGTTTGAAATTTTTAATATAAAATAAGACTTTTATTTAATTTTTACTCTAGATTGGACTTCATAAACAAATAGTGAGTTTCATCGATGTGTCCCTCAATCCTTTTTTATTTTGTATTCACACACTTTTTTTTTGGTTGTGAAAATGGACAACTAAAGATAATCTATGAATGTTTCTACTTTCTACTTTTGTCTACATCTCTTACTACCAACTTGGAAAAGAGCTGGAACAAAAACCCTCTCTTTTTTGTTTTTTGTTTTTGTAGAAATATCCTCCAAATTTCCATCTAAGAAAATAAAATATTTTCATTCTTCATTATTTAAAAACAGTTCTCTAGGACTGCTTGCATGTCTCTAAACTTCTGCAGTACTAATACCAGATAAAAATATCAGGAAGAGTTGTTAAAAATAATAACAATAACAATAACAATAACAATAACAATAACAATAACAATAACAATAACAATAACAATAACAATAACAATAACAATAACTGTTGTTGTTGCTGTTGTTGTTGTTGTTGTTGTTGTTGTTGTTGTTGTTATTATTATTATTATTATTATTATTATTATTATTATTATTATTATTATTATTATTATTATAGAAGATATTAATACAATTATGTGGCCCAAGCAGAAAGTAAATTTAGTTTAACTATACATCCATTCATTTATCTTTATACACAAAATAAACTTCAGTTATAGCTAAAAGCTAGTTATTTTTTAGTATGAAATTAAGAAGTTAAATGGATATTTAAATGTAGAGAAATTTAAGAATAGTATGTAATAATGTAGTAATATAATGTTACTTTAATATTTTCTTTTAAATCATGACAAGGTAGAGCACACAGGCCAATTCTTTTCAGCATTTTCAATTATTCTGAAGAAAATGAGGCAATTTTTATTTCTGTTTTTAGACTTGTGATTTTAAGTCTGAAAATCAAACTGAAAACCTTTGATATTTACACATTTTCCCATTCTGCTTTGGAACATGACTGCCACAAGCTCGACCGTCACATTTAAGGCAAAAAAAAGTTTAAAATATATTATAGCTGTCTCTCACAGTGCTAGCCCACTAGGGAAGTGTTTCTTTTACTGACCAGCTGAGAAACTGCTGGTCTCTTAAAAAAAAATAATAAAATCCTTAAATATAGTAACCTGATAGACAAGGCACCAAATGCTGACAATAACACAAGCAACCTTTAAAGAGAGATTTTTCCTGCTTCTGGCCTTTTCATTACATGATGATTTTCAATGAATTTTTACTTTTGTACAGAATAAAATGAAACTACTCATATTCCTCTGTTATATAGCAGAACATAGCAGACTGGCAATCTTGTTATACTCTTCATCATACCAGAGAATTATGCTGGAACATCTGTCAAATATACTTCCATGTAAGTCTTCTGCCTTTGAAACAAAATAGAAAACATTTTTTATATAATATCAACTAAGAATGGGTGTGTGGGGGGGGGGTGGTTTAAAAGTATTATTTTTTATGGTTTGGATTTGGTTTTGCTTTTTTTTTCTGTTAATAACAAATAAAGGTCTTTATTATAAGTATTATGAATACAAACCAGTTCCAGAAATAATTAGTCCAAATTGTGTAAAAAAAATATCTCTAAGGTCTGGAATGTTTATAAACTGCAATACTGTATTCTGCATGAAAGTGGCCTGACTGCACTCAGCAGCAAACTGCTTCTGTTACCATAAGAGCACAAACAGACTGAAAGGAATTGCAGTAATCCAGCACTGTCATTCCCTTAATTCATTTTGAAAAAATGGTAATATATTATAACTGACTAGGAAAGAAACTTCAACAGATCAATAAAAATACATCAAGATAATAACCACAGCTTCTATACAGAATTAAGTGAAGAAAAATAAGGCACAGTAACCCAGATAAAGTTTTTGTATTGAAATATTTGCACAGTCTTCCTTTGATACTTGTCACTATGCCAACTGTGAGGTGATATGAGGAACTGTAGTTTACTGTTTTAGTGGCTTTCAGAGTGCTAAATTGGTAAGAGTAATCCATAGGTTATGCAAGATAAATTACATTTTTTATATAACTTATTCCATATAGTGCCTGAGAATCAATTTCACCATAAGACAATAAATACTAGGACAAGTTCCAAAATGTTCAAAAGGAATTTTGAAAGGATAGAAAGGCAAATAGATAAAATTTCTCTTCAATAGAAGCTTTTCTTCCTCCCCAGTGGAGAAATTTATCTTCAATAGATAGTTATTCCTACCTTATTTTGAATATTTTTCAGATCTTTTACTTATTTGATGATTTAATCAAATGATTCTTTATGTAGAATGCAACTATAATTCAGCAAAATATTGCTACTTGCAATTATTAGTTCTACTTACTGCTTCTATAGCCACCTTTGCAATCACTGTCAAGAATAACCTTATTCACATGCAAGTCAGATAGTGTCTTTATCATATCTTGACAAATCTACTTCCTATGTAAAACTACATTGGTGTGTCAATAACTTTTAACTTCAAGTAGTCAAGAAAACTTAGAAGGAGTAATAAATCAAGTACTTAAACTGACTTTGAGAAGTAACATGAACTTGTATTCTTGTGAATTATTAAGTTTATATGCTTAGCTGAAATGATCTGTTTTCTTCTTCAGTTTTGTCTTTGCTGGGGCACCAAGCAAGGCGTGAAAAGTATTACTGTGTTATCAAGAATAAGACTAGAATATCCAGTCCTTGAAAAAAAACACGTTTTATCACATTCTGGTAGATACTGTTTTTTCTTGATTTTATATTATCTCAAGTAAACGTCTACTCAACTCCACACGTACATATGTAGCACATAGTCCTTCTAAAACAACAAGCCATGATTTTAGATTGAGTCCATTTATTGCAATGGCTGTGCTGACAATCTTTCCCAGATCACAGTGATTATATGTTATAAAGTTACAGATTGGGATAGAATATTAACATCCGTAACATACAAATCTGAATTAAACATTAGCATGTACATACAACATTCTGCACAATACACCTGGGATGGCTTCCTTAAATAGTCAGAAAGAAAACTGTGGTCATTTTCCTTTAAAAGTGGTAAATTTTTTTAAAGCATTTTTCCAGGTGTCAGGTATGACAGAAAGGGTATACAGCATGTTTAATCTGAATTTTTTAAATGCCATTGGGCACTAAGCTGATGTAGTAATGAGTTAGAACCTGACTCAAGGTCTTTGACTGACAAATGACACAACATTGATTTAAGGGAATCATTTTGATCTCCTCCATTAGTGTCCTGGCCTGACTAGACCCCTGTAAGAGTTTATACTTTGATGGAGAGAATTGCTGGTTAACACAGGTATACAATGACAGGTGGTTACATTGGGGTTATGTTAATCACCCCATATACCCTGTTTTCATTAGAAATATGAGAAGGGCAAATAAAACCTTTTGAGGAAGTACAACACAGCAGGTAAGGTGCCCAGCTTGTTTTTTGTTACTTAAGTTCTCTTCTAAAATAAAAAAAGCCTGAAATCAAAGTATGTGATACAGTGGCTTTTGGTCTTAGTTTGGAACTTAAATTAACTGTCTGAATATGTATGTATCTTGTCATATCAAATTAGAAGGTAAAAAGATGAAGGAACAGAGAAACAATATTTATTCTCTAGTTTTGGATTTGTTTCCTATTTTAATTATTGTGTTGCCTTTATTAGTGTTCACTTTGACTGTCTACTAGAAGAGTTTATCCAACTATACAAAGAAAATTATTCCACTGCAGATCCCATTTATACTTGCAGCTTATCCACAGAACCTTTCAAGTAAAACTTGCTAAATCACCCTATTTTCTTGTTGCAAGTGATACTGAATAGGAACAGAGAAAGGTAAAAAGAGGCTGGTAAAAAGGGCCACTGAGGTACATCCATATTGTATGTAAATACTTTAGCGTCCTACAATATGCAGAGAGGCCATAGATTCTTTTTTTTCCTCAAAACTACTGTCTAGTAGTATTGTCCTGTCTTCATGCTAGTTATGTACCTATAAGTAAGAAGTATGGCCAGGCAATGAATTTAGCTTTGAGCTATCTGCAGTGTAGCTGATACAGCTTTAGATAGAGCCAGATGATGCCCAAAAGTATAATAAGATGTTAACTGAATCCCTAGGTGTAAATAAATAAATAAATAAATAAATAAGAGGAATGTACTATGCTGTAGGTTCTGAGCATAAAGGAAAAAGTGAAAACTCTGGTAAAAGACTCATTAAAAGAATTCAGACCCATTGAATTAAACAGAGCTGTGTAGGAGGAAAGGGCTGGTGACAGACTGTAGGAGTGGAGGGGGAGATAGGCTGCATGAAAGGAAAAGATTGGGAGGTCAAGAATGAGAGGTTTTGAATATTCCAGAGAAGCATATAGAGTCTGCAGTAATTATCCAAATTAGACCTAGATTTTTATTTTTAAAAAGTCAGTACTTTTGAAATTTCCAGCAATTTTTGAAAAATCTTGATTGTTTTTATGGTTTAAATAATGTTTCAAGAAAAATGCAGGACTTAGGGTCCAAATATCCCATCAGAAAGCAGAAAGTCCTCACCAGGTAGCAATATAAAAGCAAAACTCTGCTCTTGTGTGGAGAGGTGATTGTGGGTTTTCTGATATTGAATAATGGATTTTTATCTTATCATCCTGTTTTCTTTGAAAAAAAAAAACTTGCATTCAATAAAAAATTTTTAGGACAGTGTTGACAGTCATTAATACAACTAGGTTAAGTGCATCTTAACAGGGTTAAGACCTATGGATTTAAACGTCATTTGAATCTATGCTTATGAAAATCACCTAAAAAGCTGGAAAAATGAAATTTTCCAAGTCTCTTAAGTTCTCCAGTTCTCTAACAGTCAAAATACTTTGTCAGAAACCCATACTCAAATATGATGAGCTCTTTCTGAAAACTTGAACTGAGGATTGAAATTGTAGAGAAGCAGCCTGAAGATGACCTAGGAGAAAAAGGCAGTGCTATTTAAAAGGAAAGGACTGGAATATTTTTATAAAGACTCAAAAAACTCTTTTTTCAAGGATGAAGAATCTAAAAGAGCTAGTTACTTCTTTAAGTTTAGTTTATAAAGTTGGTAAATCATCAAAAAGTAGCTGAAAATCCTATTATAATTTGATAATCTTTAACACTTATACTAAAGATAAATTGTCTCAAATGATTGTCAGTTTACACTTTTTCCAGAATTTCTTAGAAGCAGGTGAGTGATTTCTAGATCAAAGGCCTAGAAAAGATGGGGTTTAATTCCACCCAGCTTTAGCTATATGCAGATAAGATGTCTTTTGTAAGGAAGTTAGTTACCCTACATAGAGCTTCAGACACCTACATATTTCATTGTCCATGGCAATGCCCTTTTCACTCTCTATTGGCACAGAAATATCAGAACTACTAGATAAGACTAAATCACTTCAGTGATTGAAAGTAAATTATTTCCAGTCCAGCTTACTGCAACAATTAGAAAATAAATAAAAGAAATTGATAAATGTGTCTACCTAAAAAGGTTGATTTTGAAAAGAAGTTACATTGTCCCTAGTCATAAATCATTCCTATAATCCTCAACAGTTCTACTAAAATAAACAGATTTAAGTTTATAGCTAAAAGTGATATCAGTGTGACAACAATTAAACATAAAGGGTTTACCTAATTTAAATGACAAATGAACACCTAAGTAATGTTAGGGTCTGATAATAGCATAATGCATTTTGAATAGAAGTTGATTAGTAGATTCTCTTGGACAAAAGTATGTAGTGATTTATTGCAGTGTTCTTCGATTAGATTTGTTACATTACCAAGAAGGGGGTTTTTTTTAAGTGAATGTGTTTTCTAAAAGAAAGTATATATAACAGAAATTATATCAACTTTCAAGTCTATGTAGTTCAGAACAAGTCTTAATTATTACAAGACAATGAAAACTGCTTATATAAAAACACAACTTTTAAATACAATTATGTTAATGCACTCTCCTGTAAAAAATGCTGAAAGAAGTTACATGAAATTTTTATTTATATTAGACATTCCTGTCTCAATATAGCTTGGATTATTTTTTTAAGGTTAAAAATAATGCTGTAATTTCTACATTTAGAAACCTCCCGTGAAGGCACACATGTAAAAATGTTAATGTACCATTTCATTGAATTTCAAATTCAGAGGATTGGGATTAACTCTAAAAATCTTACTATGTAAGGTTGGTTTTTTCCCTCAAATTTTGAACACCTGAAATTGCTAAGGAAGCATCAAGACTAGTCCAGCTTTGATGATAAATGCTACTGAAAATGGAAAACCAAGGCCTGTTTTGGTATAAAATGCCCCTGAACCCTTAAACCTCAGGTAAGGACATATAAAAATTCAGAAAGCCATATCTATCTTAATCTGTAGTAAATTAATTCAATATTAGTTCTCTCAAAGCTGTACATACCAATTAATGTTATTATTAATTCAGTAATACTATATTTATTGTTATGTCTATGACAGGTGTATTATGTGGGTAGGAAAAATTTAACCCAACATTAAAATTGTGAAATGTAAGCATCTACAGTGTTGCCCACATTATTATAATATCTGCAATTTTTAATTTTACCATTATACAATGTAATATTTTGGTTTTAACTTTGCTGACATTATATAGACAGCTTTATAGAGGACATTTAATGTTATCTCAGATTAAGAATGTGCTGGGAAACAAGGTAGATTCAAATTTACAATAGCAGTTCAATTTTCAATTAGTACCTGTGCTAATAAGAAATATTACTTAATTTATTTCTGTAGGTTGTGTATTTTCACCTCTCTTGCTCTTTCTTAGTTTTTTAACCTTATCGGCAGCACAGCAGAGAAATCATCCCACTTTAAGGCTTCTATTTAACTTTTCTTTGTTAAAAGATAGAATGTAAATGAACTGCAACTAATATCTCTACATTTCTCTTATGTCAAATTGAAATTAGTCTTAAAAGATAAGAAAAAATTTCCTGTCCAGAAAAACTTGTTATCACTTCCTAATATTTCTTTTTTTTGTGTGATTAAACAGATCCTGTCTGTTTTTTGAATTTGATTTAAAAAAATCCCAAACAAACCAACTTTGATATTTATGTACAGAATATGTAAAAGCTAATTTTTGGAGAATTATCTTTCAAGTTACACATACAGGAGAAAATCACAAGTTCCCTAAGCTATGCCAATGCCTGGGAAGACTTTTAATTACAAAATTATTTCATCTAGTTGCAAAACTCGGATGTACCATTTTTCCTATATAGTATTAGGTCTGAAGTGTCCTATTTCCCACCATTTATTTAAATTTTCTGTTGTTTAATGCTACTAGTCAGTTACTATCCAGCCCTTTCTGGGTTTTGGAACTGTAGCCACCCATAGGACCCGGAAACCATTGAAAAATTAAGAACAAGCCTGAATGTGTATAAAAACAGTATATAAAACAGCCTTTCACTGTTCAATGTTTATTTCTGAGGTACAACAGTTCTGGATTTGTGAACTCCACTAGTGATTACTGCTGCCTGGCATCCATCCCTGGGATCTCCCAGTCATGCCATTGACATTGCTGCTACCCCAACTCCTTAATTCATTCCTTGCTTTGCCATATGGACTGGGTGACACTTCTCTTGGCTTTTGATGAAGCTCTCATTTTTGTTTCTGTGCCATTTACTCTTCCAGCATCTTCAGTTTAGCATGGTTCTTGGCTATGGTATGTGCCCAGAACATTAACTTCTCCAGCTGCATGTGTGCTAGCAATTTAAACTACTCCATATCTGAAGCCTCAGTGTCAGTCAGCTCATACCAACACTATTCTTGCCTCTTATTCACAAAAATAAGATAGTCAGATGTAAACTGTTTCTTGAAGTGATGTCAAGGACCATTCTCTATTTAACAGTAAAGAGAATTGAGTCAGAGAGCCTAGGCAGCTAAAGTCATCGGATGGTGGCTAGTTTCTGGTCTGTAACTTCATCAGTTTCCAAATGTTTTATTCTGTTTTTCACTGTCCAATTCAATCTGAGTCCCCATGCTCCCTCCCAGTGAAAACTATAGTTACAGGCCTGCCCCTAAACCTAGGTGTGACAGTGATGTACTTTGATTTTTTGTTCATTTGGGTCTGCCAGAGCTGTTCTTATTTCTTTGTTTATCTGCCACTAAGGCAGCTGTAGGTGTAGAACACTGTAATGTAATCTCATTTTCATAATAGAAAGTTTAGTCAACCACTCAATCACAGAATCACACAGAATCACAGAATCTCAGAATGTCAGGGATTAGAAGGGACCTCAAAAGACCATCTAGTCCAATCCCACTGCCGGAGCAGGAACACCTACATGAGATCACACAGGAAGGCATCCAGGCGGGTCTTGAATGTCTCCAGAGAAGGAGACTCCACAACCGCCCTGGGCAGCCTGTCCCAGTGCTCTGTTACTCTCACTGTAAAGAAGTTCCTTCTAAAATTTAAGTGGAACCTCCTGTGTTCCAGCTTACACCCATTACCCCTTGTCCTATCATTGGACACCACTGTGAAGAGCCTGGCTCCATCCACCTGACACTCACCCTTCATATATTTATAAACATTAATAAGGTCACTCCTCAGTGTCCTGTTCTTCAAGCTAAAGAGGCCCAGCTCCCACAGCCATTCCTCATAAGAGAGATGCTCCACTCCCTTAATCATCTTGGTGGCTCTGTGCTGGACTCTCTCAAGCAGTTCCCTGTCCTTCTTGAACTGTGGGGCCCAGAACTGGATCTGCAGCTCTGAGAGCATACAGTTTACACACCCTCAAAAAACACTGCTATTTTAAAAACCAATATCAAACTTTTACAGACTATTTCCACAAGGTCTTAATTTTTACTCCATACGTGCTTTTTAAAGAAAGAAAAATTAAAGTATAAGACTCATTTTGTATATCTTCAGACTTTTTTTCTCCACTCTGAATTTACTGTAGTACTATTATGTAGCAGTAGTAGTATATGGTTCCAAGTACAATGTATATGATTACTAGAACTATGTATTAGTTTATAAATGACTGTGTTTGTAAATTGCTAAAGCTAAAAGAAGTATCTGTTATGAATAGCAAAAGAACCTGGGAATTATTTGTGAAAAGGAATGAGGAAAAAAAAAATAAAAGAAAAAAAGGAATCAGATCACTATGTTATGAAAACACTTATGTGGAAAAAAACTCCAAACACACAAAACCATAAACAACAACAAAAAAACCCCCAAGAATACCCCAAACCTTCTATCTAATTTCCAGTGGCAGTGCTACGTTAACAAACAAGAAGCTAGAAGATCATCAGGTCACATTATTTAAATTGGACTACAAATTTAATTCACTGTACATATACTTTACTAACTGAAGCCATTTAATGTAGCAATGTGTGTACATATTTTAAAAATTCAGCTATTAATTTCAAGAGGTTGCATACAAGAATGAACAAAAACCCTAGAATTTTTTCCTGTGGAAAGAAGAGGAAGGGGAAGGGAAAAGGGAAAGGGAAGAGGGAAGGGGAAAGGGAAGGGGAAGGGGAAGGGGAAGGGGAAGGGGAAGGGGAAGGGGAAGGGGAAGGGGAAGGGGAAGGGGAAGGGGAAGGGGAAGGGGAAGGGGAAGGGGAAGGGGAAGGGGAAGGGGAAGGGGAAGGGGAAGGGGAAGGGGAAGGGGAAGGGGAAAGGGAAGGGGAAGGGGAAGGGGAAGGGGAAGGGGAGGGAGAGGAGAGGAGAGGAGAGGAGAGGAGAGGAGAGGAGAGGAGAGGAGAGGAGAGGAGAGGAGAGGAGAGGAGAGGAGAGGAGAGGAGAGGAGAGGAGAGGAGAGGAGAGGAGAGGAGAGGAGAGGAGAGGAGAGGAGAGGAGAGGAGAGGAGAGGAGAGGAGAGGAGAGAGAGAGGAGAGGAGAGGAGAGGAGAGGAGAGGAGAGGAGAGGAGAGGAGAGGAGAGGAGAGGAGAGGAGAGGAGAGGAGAGGAGAGGAGAGGAGAGGAGAGGAGAGGAGTTGTCTGACCAACTCAGGGCTGACCCAGTAAAAACATGCTATTAAGGTCATTGTCCAAATGCCTCTGAAACACAGAGGACAGGTTTGAGGCATTGATCAGCTCTCTAGAAAGGCTGTTGCAGTATTTGATGACCCTCTCAATAAAGAAATACTTCCTAATTTCCAGTCTAAACCACACCTGGTGCAGCTTTGAACCATTCCCACATGTCCTATTGCTGCAGGGAGAGGAGCTCAGCACCTCCCTCTCCATTTCCCCTGTTCTTGAAGCTGTAGAGAGCCATGATGTCACCCCTCAGCCTCTTTTCCTCCAAACTAGACAAGCCTAAAGTCCTTAACCACTCTTCAGAGGATGTTCCTTTCAACTCTCACCAGCTTTGTTGCCCCTCTCTGTACGCATTCCAAGTCCTTCACAACCTTCTTAAATTATGGGGCTCAAAGCTGCACACAATATTCAAGGTGAGGCTGCACCAATGCTGAACACAGTGGGATAATCACCCTTTTTGAAGGGCGGGCTATGTTGTGTTTGATTCACACCAGGATGCGGTTTGTCCTCTTGGCTGACTGCTGGTTCATATTGAGCCTATCATCAACCTTCACACCCAGATGCCTTTCTGCAGGACTGCTCTCCGGCCACTCCTCTCACAATTTATACTTGTGCCCAGCAGTATTCTCTCCTAGCCACAGAATCTGGTATTTGGACTTGTTAGGTTTCATCCCATTACCCAATCATTACCCAATGCTCCAGTCTATCTAGATACATCTACAAGACATCTTGTCCCTCAAAAGAATCATCAACACCTCCTAGTTTGGTGTCATTAGCAAACTTGCTAATGGTGTATTCAATTCTTTCATCCAGATAATTGATAAATATATTGAAAAGTATTGGTTCTAGAGTTGAACACTGAGGAACACTGCTGGTGGCCGCTCACCGGTTAGATGTAGCCCCATTCATTACAACTGTTTGAGTTCTGTCCTTCAGCCAGATCTTCATCCAACACACCACGAATCTGCTCATACTGCAGTTAGACAACTTGTCCTCAAGGATGCTGTCAGGGATGTTTTCAAAAACCTTATTAAAATAATAAGCAAATGAATATATTTCAATGAAAAAAAAATAATGAAAGTTAAAGGCAATAGAAAAATAATTCAGACATTATTCAGAAATTCAGGACAACAGGCAATGGACAAAAATTGGAACACCAGAAGTTCCAGACAAACTTAAGGAAAACGTATTTACTGTGAGGGTGATGGAATACTGGAATAGGCTGCTCAGTGATGTTGTGGAGTCTCAATCTTTGGAGATGTTCAAAACCCACCTGGACACTTTCCTGTGCAACCTGGTGTAGGGAACGCACTTTGGTAGCGGGATTGGACTAGATGATCTCCTGAGGTCCCTTCCAACCCCTACCATTCTGTGATTCTGTGATTATTTTGAGTCCTAGGTGTTATTACTGCTGGTTTTGTTTTCCCAAGATAGTTATTAATCAACATGAAAATAATTTATGCCTTTTTTGGAACCCAAAATGTACTGGTGTGTACTTCAATAAAAAAGAAAACAGAAATTTTAGTCCATATTGTTTTTCAGGCTTGCTTCACTGTTAGTCCATGTGAATAGTAGTCCACAAGTAGCTAGTAATGTTAAGCAGATGGAGTATGCAAAAGATTGTAGGACTAAATGGGCAAGTACTGACAGCTCATGCATCTCACTGAGCCATTTAAAATGAGCAATGAGACAGAGTTGGAATCCTACTGAGAAAGATCAATAGTGAATGTATTATCATAGTTATCAGGAATAATAATGCAGTATTTATTTCTAGCACAAGGTAGTTTCAAGCATCATTTTTCCCTTCTCATGGTTTGGGATGTACCTCATTCTAGTGCCAAACACAAATATCTCACAGATATGTGTTTAATACTATGATTCCATTCAATCTAGCTACTAGATACATTTTTTTTCACGTTATGGTTGTTAATTAAACTTTCTGTGAAGATTTTGGTAATTGAGTGTAAGGTTCCCATTAACAGCCATAAGACTGTAAGACAAGGTAGCATTCTACAGTTTTAGCACTCCTCTCTGTGAAACAATGGGGAATAAACAAACAACTAGCCTGTAGCTTTATGTCAACTGAAACAAGGAAAGAACAGGTAAAATGAAAAAAAAAAACCAAAACCAAAAAACATACAACATATAACGTAAGATAGAGAGTACAAGAAGCATAAAGCAAGGAATAATTCAAATGTTCTCGAAAGTACTAATTTTTGTTCATTTTAGCCTCTATGGTCTTTAATCTGTTGACTTTCACTTAACTCTTTAGATCCTAAATCTCTTTGACACGTTGCCACTTTTTCTTTTTTTGTCCTTATTAAGCCATCATGAATATTTCACACTAAAATGTAAATTGGAGCTATTTTCTAATTTTCTGTGTAGTAAAACTGCTTCATGAAAATTCACTAAGAGCTTGTAAGGAAGGAAGTCAAAGTCATAACTAGAATTAAAAATCAAGGCTTTCTAGCTTCTGGTTCTGTGATCCTGTATATATTTATGATCACGTAAAATAAAGCATCACTGTTGTAAATATCTGGAAGTACACTTTGACACTTAACACTTCAAATTTGGAAAAAAGTACTCAACACTTCTTAATTTTTAAAACCTTAATGGGTTCTTTACATACATTTTTCATTACATTTAGAAACATAACTTCGCTTTGACATATTTACTGACATTTGTCTTTATGTATCGTTAAGTGTCAACCCGTTGTCACATGACTGCAATTTCTTTTACAAATTATTTTTCAATTCCTTTGGAAGTCTTTTAACTTCCTATAAATTGAGGGTTACTTTCAAAGATTTATATATATATCTATATCTATATAATCTATATTTATCTATATATAAAATAGCATATAGAATATTAATTAGGAAGAAGCTATGTTTATACCACTATCTCTTCATCCATCTGGTTTAACATCACCACAGAGGAATTTCAAAGACTATCAACTAAAGTAGGATAAAGAACAGCATTTTTTTAATTGCTTCTTATTTTGTTTTTTTCAAGCCACTTCCCTCCAATCTTTTCTGCTTTTCTCCTCATTCTTTTAGGTCTAATCTTCTTGGTTTAACAAACCTAAACAATAAAACAACGGTAAGACTGTTCTTTCTTAAGTTTGGGTGTTTCTATCACTGCTTTTATCAAAATCATCAGAACTTGTTAGCCATCACATTTTTTTAAGTTTCAGTCAGACTAGAAGCTTTGCTGCCATTATTAATTACAAATGGGGTAGATGAGAGAAAGAACTGAAAAGGGGATTGCTCGTTCTTAATTTATGCTATTAATTCTGCACTGTGTTCAGCCAGATGGGCAAAGAACAACATTCAGGATAGTGGAGAACAGCAGCATATTATGAGTTCAGAGTGCATCTTGGAAATCACAAGGACTTAGATCTTTCTTAGATCTGCCGGTAATCAGGGAAAAGAAGTTGTAAGCACATGCTTCCACAGAAAGTACAAAGTACAAAGGTTCCAGTTAGCCAGTTCTATTCGCCAGTTGTCAAGTGGTGCAAGAAGAAAACTTATTTCTGGATTTTTATTGAAAATGTGCCAGATGCTTTTAATGCATCGTAAAAAATAATAATAATAATAAAAGGTAAAAAATAATAATAATAGTAAGTCTAATGAATTAATTCTTCTGATTTTATATTTTTTCAAGGTAAATACATGCCTTCTGAAGGCATAATAAATTGGCAATCTTCCTTTAATTTTAGTGAGGTCAAATGGTGATATCACCAATCATACATTTTTGTAATAGTTTCAGTGGGCTAGCCCTTGGCTAGCAGCCAACACAACCATTCACCCACTTCCCCCCTACCCCCAGGGATAGGGGAGAGGGTCAGGGGGGCAAGGATTAGGAGGCTTGTAGGTTGAGATAAAAACAGTTTAATAATAGAAATAAAAGAAAACTTTAAAAAAACCCCAACAACAACAACAACAAAATAAACAACTAATAGTAAAATAGTAGTGATAATGATAACAGTAATAAGATATAAAAATGAGTGATAACCCAGTGCAACTGCTCACCACCCACTGATAAATCCGGCCCATTCCCAGATAACGACCCTGGAGGAGCAACAATCCTGAACTGAAACCGCGATCCCAGAAGAAGAAGAGGCCTAGAGAAAAACCTGTGCAAATCCAACCCCGCTTTCCGGTCAGCCCTGGATAATATACTAAATATGATGTGATATGATATGGAATATTTCCTTGGCACATCCAAATGCCAGTTTGGGTTTTGCTATTCACTATGTTTCTCCCTCCCAGACTACCAGAAACTAGCGTTTTGTTCCAGATTGTGGCACTCATAGGAGGTAAAACTCCTGAGTGATTCACCTCAGTAACCATTGTCTGGGTGCTGACTTTCCACCTCAAGCTCCCTGGCCAGAGAGAGACTTTGGGTATTTGCCTAATTTTGAATGTCTCAGGAAGTTACTGAATATTTCCAGAAAGCAATTACTTTCAGAAAATGCTAGTATTATCAGTTTTCTTAACTTACACCTTATAAACAGTTAAATATTAACACCTATAGGAACACACAGAAGGTCATATAAAACTTCAGACATTACTTTTTGAAAACAGGGAATACTTTGATGTTTGCCTGTTTGCCAAATACTCTATGTTATTCAGGAAGGAGATATGCTTCTTCCTGAGGCAAATCCAGCTGCCTGCTCTGCACTGAATTAAGCCATGAACTTTAGAGCAAAGCGATAAGCTTGTAAATGTGTTAAATAAAGCTCAACATCTACTTAGATGTTCCCTCTGACTACTACACGGTGTCAGGTAACAAGATTGTCTAGGTTCGGCTGAATCTATTAACAGGCACTCTTGAAGGCAGGAAGTACTTACTCATGTGCATTGCTAAAATTTTGAATAACAACCAGGATTCCCTTGTATCTATCAGATATGAATTACTCCTTAACTCCGCCAGTCAAAAGCTCCTTTTAATACATTGTTCTTGTTTATGTTGTTC
This sequence comes from Caprimulgus europaeus, assembly GCA_907165065.1. Next base: position 8,802,035 of record OU015527.1, read on the forward strand.
AAACTCTATTCCATTTTCCCGTGCACTCTGACAGATTGTTTTTTTCAATCAAATGCAAAACAAGTGATTCAAATAGCATTTGCAAAACGATGTGTCTGCTTAACTGTTTGAATACATTACCAGGTATAAATATCACATGTTCAAGATCTACTGCTTGCAGTTAGGTGTGTCCTTTTTTCTAGCTCAAGGCCAAGCTTACCATCACACAAACGTTAATAAAATCAAAGTCTCCTCCACTATGCTCTGTTACTTCACTCAGAAGAGTGTCTTTTGCCCTTGCCCTATCTGTGGCTTATTTTCTTGTACGCGAACAACGATACAAAAAATCTGTAGATTTTCAAGAATTGAAAGATTAAACATTTTGGAAAACACACTGTTAAATGAGTGATCCTTGACTATGTTCAATAATTACAATCGACTGCTACCATCAAGTCTGAGAAACATACACTGTGTACAAGAAGGTTGACCAAAGCTAACACAACACCCAGGTATGTCTTTCGTGTCAATTCTAAAGGCAAACAAGTGTCTGAGGGCCGATAGACATTTTTAATTTCTGGGGGTTAAAACAAACATGATCAAAACTCTTTTTAATACAATCTTCAACAATATATTTCCAGTAGTTCAAAGTAGTTGTTAAAAGCTTAATTAATATGATGACTTCTTAATATTCCCATTGGGTGAATGTCAACATAAAAAAAAAAAAAAAAACCCTAGAACCAAATTATGGCACGTAATTAAGGAGATGTTTGGAGATCACAGTTCTGATGTGCTTCTTACGCTAAATAACACAGGATTTTCTAATCTGCAGCCATTATTCTGACACTTTGCAGCTATCTATCAATTACTTATCTGTTATAAATATATGTATTTAAATAAAAAACTGCTGGAAATAAAACAGAAATACAAAAACGTGCTTGATGTGCTGAATTATGTTTATGATGACTAGTATGATATATATTATATATAATGTGCATTTTATTACTCTGTAATATTACAGTCTTTTGGTTTATGTCAATATTTTTAGGTTCCTTAGGGGTTTTGGGCTGTAGCACTCATTTGTCCAACAACCCGATTATTTCTACCATAGTATGATAGATAGCTATATCTCAGAATTTTCTCAAGGAAGGAAATGAAAGCGCAATAAAACTCTACATAAATACTACAGGAGGATGTAATTAAATACATACCTTTTATTAAAGGTATTGTAGAATACTGAAGAACAGGCCACCATCTTCAAAATAACAAAGATGACTTCTGCCTACAGGAAGACTATGTGAATTATTTAAATCTCTTTAACTTAAAATCATGTAAAAGATCCTCATGAAATTAAAATAAGACCTGAAATTCTACTATAAGACAGTAAAGATATCTTTTTATTATTATTCATTTTTCTCCTGTTGAGAGTACTGGAGCCTTTGAAATAAATCTATATCAGTGGCATGTTGTAGTGCAGCACCTGATCGGTTACTATAAAGCAAAGAATCACAAGGGAAAAGGAAGACAGTTCTTTTATTTAGAAAACACATTTCAAACATAATAAACTTTGAACTTATCAGCTGAAACAGTAAGAAAAATCAATAATTCTCATAATATATTTCAAGTGAAAAAAAAAAAAAAAAATAAAGATGTCATTCTCTTCACACACACTCTACCTGAGACCTTTTAAAAAAAACCTACACTTGCTTTGTACTTAATTCCTTAGAAAGGCTTTTCAAAAATTAGCAGCTTACTTCTGAAGTAATGCTGCAAAGTGACCAAGTGCCCCCAGTTTTAATGGACTGTATCAGCCTCACAGGGATTGCTATTGGAACATTAACTTGGGTCTTTTAAAGTCATAAACTGAAAAGGCACAGTATTTGCTGACTTTCCGAAAGAAGACAATCTGAAGAATGTTTTCCCATATCCCAAAACTGAGCATCCAATTCACATGAGAAAATTGTAGAGACATCTTCATCCTTTTCTGGATGCAAAAACTGAAACTAAACAGGTTTCGCTTCACAATCTGTGTTTGCTGAAGAAGCTGAATTTATATTTATAGCCATTAATAGTTCTTCACCAATAGCACAGAACAATGAAACTCAATGGTTTGGGGTTGTTAATTTACAGCCACCATGAAAAATCATAGGGATCTCACTTAGTTTAACTTGTGAAGTACCAAGTGCTTTTTGCCACATATCAAGTACTCTCAAATTCCATAAAGCAAACAGAGATATCTGAATAAAGATTTGTATAGCATAACTCAAAAGACTGGAGGAGCAACTGGCAAATTAATAATCACATAGAAGTTTAAATTTTGCATATAACCCTTTGAAAGAGATAACATGAGCTCCCCAGAAGAGTATTCTGGAACCAGAATAAAGAAAAATGTAAACCAATGTTTTTATTATCTCCTAATTTTTTTTTTTAATTGACTAATAATTTTACTTAAATTAACTTCCCATGCACTACATCAAATATCTCATTCACTAGCTACTACACTGTAAAAAAAACCAACATGACACCATTTCACTCACAGCCACAATGAGACACTTTCGGCCACACTGAAAAAAGTAGATCAGGGAAACAAATATTTAAAAGAAAATTACTGGAGAGACAGTATCAATGGGAAGAATTGTTGTGTCAGATAAGAATTACAGAAAGTATGATTTTTGCTATAGACACTAAATGAAATCAAAGTCAGCAAATTAAATAAATTTCTCTCATTTCATAAAAGATAAACTTATGAGTTATGATAAAGTAATTATGTGCACTACAATTTCCAAATGAATAATCCAAAAGGTTTTAGCCAACATATAAGTTCTCAATAATACTACAGAATTTGGCATTACATGTGTACAGCATCTCACTGTCCAATTAGAAAAACATTATAATCTAAGAAAGGGGCAATCTCAAGCATTTCATAACTGTGTATGCTTATGAGGTTTTAGAACAATTTAGCTTTATGTACATCAAGAAGAGAAAAACTGATTCTATTCTCCCAATATGTTGAAGTTATAAAAGCATTTCTTATTAAATGAGCCACAAGAAATTAAAGTAAATCAGAACCTGATAACATTCAATTGTGTCATTTGGATGTTTTTTTCAGCATCAGTTAAGATGAGGACGCTAGATAAAAGGGGTAGAAAATAAATAAAAATACATATTTGCATATCGAGGTTGCTACTACAATATGTAGACAAAACACATTGCTGTACCACTCCAGAATGAATTAATATTTAATTTAAATATATGATGAGGAGATACTTATACTGAAAAAAAAAGCGAAGGGAAAAGCAGGAATTTCTGCTGATGCATAAATCTGTTGTGGAGGAAAAGATATTTCTGGTATTTTTAGTTACCAGAAAAAAACTTAAAAGTAATATGGAGAAAGCTGCATGTCATGAAGAGACCTAAGGTAAGAATGAGTAATCCCGACAAATACTCGGAAGGAATGACTTTTCAAATGCTGCATATGGAAGATATTTAGAATTTTTAAAAGGAAAAAAAAAAACAAAACAAAACAAAAAACCAAAGCAAAACAACAAATTAGTTGGAAAAACCCAACAAACTACTTGTTAAGAAATGCAAAGGAGGGTCTTACCTATATGAAAATATTCTGGAGAAGGGTTTGAATGCATCATGTACTCAGGAGATTAAATCAGATACAAGATGATTGAGACTGTTGTATGACCTAAGGTTTAATGTCTAGACTCTACTAATAAAGATCTGCCAGCATCCATCATCCAACTATGTATAGAACTCTGAGCAACTGTGACAAAAGCTGCACTACTATTTCAGCTAAATAGTAGTACATGAGAGAGTTTATATGAGGAATATCTTTCTCCTTTCCCAATGAAACTGTCGCTTGCTTTTTCCATTTTGTTTTTGTCATCAACATTCATTTCTAGCTCTTTAATTGATAGCCCAATACTTTCAGTTTCTCTTTATAATAAACTGTTACATAAGGATGGTAACTGGAAACAATTGCTTAAATCAACCCTGAACACAATGATCTATGCTTATATCATACATCACAAGGGAAAACTTCTGAAATGTCTGCTATAAAGCCAAGCAATTTGATTTTTTTTTTTTTTTAAAGATGTGAGAGGCTAATTGTCTCTGATTGCAATATGTGGTCTGTTACTCTTTCAGTAATTGTGATATTTCAATATCATTTTAACTTTAATGATGATTCTCAAGTTAAATAAAAATATTCATTCATATTAGAAACCCGTGTTCATTCAGGGGATTGTGATCTAGTGGCAGTTACAGAGACATGGTGGGACAGCTCCCATGACTGGAATGTGGCCATGGATGGTTCTGTCCTTCTCAGAAAAGACAGGACAGCAAGGCGAGGTAATGGAGTTGCTTTTTACATGAGAAAGCAACTGCAGTGTATTGAGATCTGTCCAGGGGCAGATGAGGAGCAAGTTGAGAGTCTGTGGGTGAGAATTAAGGGGCAGACTGGTATGGGTGATACTGTTGTGGGTGTCTATTACAGGCCACCAGATCAGGGTGAGGAAGTTGATGAGGCCTTCTACAGGCAGCTGAGAGCAGCCTCGCAAACACAGGCCTTGGTTGTTGTGGGGGATTTTAACTACCCTGATATTTGCTGGAGGGGCTCAGCCAGCCACCCACAGTCCAGGAGGTTCCTCCAGTGCACTGATGATAACTTCCTGATGCAAATGGTGGATGAACCAACTACGAAGGGAGCGATGCTGGATCTCATCCTCACTAACAAGGAGAGTCTGGTTGAAACAGTAAAGGTTGAGGACTGCCTGGGCTGCAGCGACCATGAGATGGTGAAGTTCAGGATCTCATGTGGCAGGAACAGAATTCCAAGCAGAATTGCAACCCTGGACTTCAGGGGGGCCAACTTTGGCCTCTTCAAGCAATTGTTAGGGGAAATCCCATGGGACAGAGTACCTGAAGGCAAAGGGGCCCAAGATAGCTGGTTAACATTCAGGGACTGCTTCTTCCAACCTCAAGATCAGAGCATCCTGATATGTAGGAAGTCAAGGAAGGGAGCCAGGAGACCTGCTTGGTTAAACAGGGAACTGCTGGGCAAACTCAAGTGGAAGAGGAGCGTTTACAGATCATGGAAGGAGGGGTTGGCCACTTGGGAAGAATATAAGGATGTTGCCAGAGGATGTAGGGAGGCAACTAGGAAAGCTAAGGCCTCCTTAGAATTAGATCTTGCCAGGGAGGTCAAGGATAACAGGAAGAGCTTTTTCAAATACATAGCAGATAAAACTAACACTAGAGGCAATGTAGGCCCACTGATGAATGAGGTGGGTGCCCTGGTGACAGACGATACAGAGAAGGCAGAGTTACTGAATGACTTCTTTGCCTCTGTCTACTCTGCCAGAAGCTGTCCTGAGGAGCTCCGTACCCCTGAGGCCCCTGAGGAAGTCAGGACAATAGAGGCGTTTGCCTTGGTTGATGAGGACTGGGTCAGGGACCAATTAAGCAATCTGGACATCCATAAATCTATGGGCCCAGATGGGAGGCACCCACGGGTGTTGAAGGAGCTGGCTGAAGACATTGCTAGACCACTCTCCATCATCTTTGCTAAGTTGTGGGGAACAGAAGAAGTGCCTGAGGACTGGAGGAAAGCAAATGTCACTCCAGTGTTCAAAAAGGGCAAGAAGGAGGACCCGGGCAACTACAGACCAGTCAGCCTCACCTCCATCCCTGGGAAGGTGATGGAACGACTTATCCTTGGTGCCATCTCTAGGCATATCAAGGATAAGAGGGTCATTAGGGGCAGTCAGCACGGCTTCACCAAGAGGAAGTCATGCTTGACCAACCTTCTAAACTTTTATGAAAACACGACGAGGTGGCTGGATGATGGCAAAGCAGTGGATGTGGTCTATCTTGATTTCAGCAAAGCATTTGACACGGTCTCCCACAGCATCCTCGCTGCCAAATTGAGGAGGTCTGGGTTAGATGGTCAGGTAGTGAGATGGACTGTGAACTGGCTGGTGGGAAGAAGCCAGAGAGTGGTAGTCAATGGGGCAGAGTCTAGTTGGAGACCTGTGTCTAGGGGAGTCCCTCAAGGGTCAGTACTAGGACCAGTACTATTCAATATATTCATAAATGACCTGGATGAGGGAACAGAGTGCACTGTCAGCAAGTTTGCTGATGACACAAAGCCGGGAAGAGTGGCTGACACAGCAGAGGGCTGTGCTGCCATCCAGAGAGACCTGGACAGGCTGGAGAGCTGGGCAGGGAAAAACTTAATGAAATATAATGAGGGCAAGTGTAGGGTGTTGGACCTGGGCAGGAACAACCCCAGGTTCCAGTATAGCTGGGAGATGATCTCCTAGAGAGCAGTGAAGGGGAAAGGGATCTGGGAGTCCTGGTGGACAGCAGGATGACCATGAGCCAGCACTGTGCCCTTGTGGCCAGGAAGGCCAATGGCATCCTGGGGTGCATTAGAAGGGCTGTGGTTAGTAGGTCAAGAGAGGTTCTCCCTCTCTACTCTGCCCTGGTGAGGCCGCATCTGGAATATTGTGTCCAGTTCTGGGCCCCACAGTTCAAGAAGGACAGGGAGCTGCTTGAGAGAGTCCAGCACAGAACCACCAAGATGATTAAGGGAGTGGAGCATCTCCTTTATGAGGAAAGGCTGAGGGAGCTGGGCCTCTTTAGCTTGAAGAACAGGACACTGAGGAGTGACCTCATTAATGTTTATAAATATATGAAGGGTGAGTGTCAGGTGGATGGAGCCAGGCTCTTCACAGTGGTGTCCAGTGGTAGGACAAGGGGCAATGGGTGTAAGATGGAACACAGGAGGTTCCGCTTAAGTTTTAGAAGGAACTTCTTTACTGTGAGAGTAACAGAGCACTGGAACAGGCTGCCCAGGGAGGTTGTGGAGTCTCCTTCTCTGGAGACATTCAAGACCCACCTGGACGCCTTCCTGTGTGAACTTATCTAGGTGTCTTGCTCCGGCAGGGGGATTGGACTATGTGATCTTTTGAGGTCCCTTCCAATCACTGACATTCTGTGATACTGTGATTCATACTAATCATATTAAAAGTATTCAGAAAGGCTCTAATTTTCATACAGTTAAGTTAAAAAAAAAAATGTCCAAAAGTATGATATGTTATTCTCTTTTAGCACAACATATAAAGAGACAATTAAAAAAAATAATTAATCTTAAACTTCAGCAGGGCAAAGCCTCTACTCTGTATTCGAAATCCCAGAGTCAAAGTGGAGAGAGTAACAATTAAGTAGCACTTTTTAAAATGTATGTTTTCATGTTCTTCTCTAGCTTTAAGATTTTTGAATGGATTTAAATCAGACTGGAATAAGATTGAAAGTATCCATTTTAAGGAAATATATACTTAACTTTTTAAAGGAAAACTTCGTCTGTCTTTCTGAAACCATATAAAAGATACATATTGGAATTAGTATATTTCATCCCTTTCAACACCAAACAGGATATTGTCTCATGAAACTTTTCCTTTTATTAGTTCTTTTTTATTAGACCCATAGAACTTAGACACAGAAATATAGTCAGAGGATAATGTTAAGACAAGTTTTAAAATAGCCTTCTTTAATAAAATAGTTAGTTATTCCACTACCCTTTTTTGGATCTTCAGTTTAGTGTATAGTTATGTTGTTTATTTTACCTTCTGCATACAGCTGTCCATTTATAAGTATCATCCCTTTCTAACTTGGCTGAAATCTTTATTCCTGTTACTATCTCTGTTTGCTTTTTACAGCCAAACTGTGACATTTGTTGATGGTTCAAATTGCCTCTCACTTTCCAGTTTAATAATGGGTAGTTTTCACAAAGCAGCACCCAACAAAGTTTTAAAGCAAATGTCCAGAAGAGGAGTTTGTTTACCTATTGAATGAAATTCTGTTTTAGTAACTATATGCCACATCAGTAAAGTATTTTAATTAATACAGAGTCATCTGCTGTCCATACCATTTCAGTTTTTTTTACAGCCTACCACTGAAGGAGTCAATCCTGTCAGACACTGTATGTGCTAAAACCACAAGGGAAAAAATGAGGTGAAGAACAGAGGGATTTCACTCATAGACTGGGGATATAACTGAACTTTTAGTGATTAACTTTTTCTAAAATACTTTGTTTCTGTTAAATAGCTTGAAAGTTAAAAAAAAAAAACAGTTTACTAATAAAAATGTAAATTCTAATGGCTTTTTATATTGAAAATTGAGTAAGAAATTCAAAAGAAACCATTACTTTCACACCAGTTCATTTCCAAGATATTAATACGTTAACAAATCCATCTTTCTGAAGAAAATTCCTGCCATCTGATGTTGACAATACATTTTTTATGAAGAGTCAACATTATTTGGCATCAAAAAGCAAATAAAGACCAAGCAAACTTGTTACTTACACAGAAAAGGAAGTGGTTTCTTCATTGGATATTACATTGAATACATAAAGAATATTTCAATAACGATTCCTTTTTGTAGTTTCCATAGACCTATTTTTATTCCTTCTTATCACACAAGATTGTGTGACTGCCCTCTGGCCCTACTTATTCTGCTAATACTGAATCGTACAATTTTACATTAGTAAACTTAAAGTCAGGAAACAGGACTTCTGAATATTTTTAATGAATATTAATATGAAATGGTTTGACTTATTTTTAAAGTGAATACATGCTGTGCCTATAGATTCTGCAAATTCAGATGTCTCCCCACTAAAGCAGCTATGGTGCTCTGATCATAAAAAATATAATTAGATCATAATGCTGTGGAAAAATGAGTTTTAAAGTTATTTTAAGTTTGATTCTTTTTTCCTGTTCCATGAAAGCCCTGAAGTTTAATTAACCTAGGCACACAATAGTACCAGTTAAACTGTATATGAAGTCACTACTGATTAACAGTATAAATGATTATGATTAACTACAGCGGTATAAAGCTTTATACAAAAAGCCATGCATACAAAAAACCAGCATCTGGCCCCAAAATTATTGCATGGATTGAACACTAGGCAGTTTTGTGTGTTAATCTCTGTTTCTAAAACTTGTGAAAACTGTCTAAATAAATTTGTCTAAAAATTACAATGGCTCTGAAATAATCTACTACTGTCTTGATCACTCAGAGTGGGACACATATAATAATAATAATATACTTTAAATAATATATTTAATAATATACTTCATATAAATAACTTTATTCTTCAGTATCACAAAATCAAAATTCTTGTTCCCTGATAATGAAGATTACTAGTCTCAAGGCTTTTTGGATTCTGGAAATTAATGGCATTAGTTCAGAGGTAAAATACATTTTTGAGTCAACCCATTTTAATTTTTTTAATCACTTTTGGTGTTAGGGTCCAAAAAATAAAAAAGATTAAAGAAGATTATAACCCTTCACCCTCACACTTGAAGAAGACACATATTCTAGCTTGTAGGCCATTCTCTTTCATTGCAGCATTTGCAGAGAAACAGATATTGGAAGGAGTTGCATACTACAAAAAACTTCTTCATTATGATGAATGTCAACTTTTGAACATTTTGGGCAGAGAATCTCTGGAATCTTTGTCCTTGAAGATACTCAAAGCTCAACAGGATGCATTTCCAAGTAATTTGCTCTAACTGGACCTGCTTTGACAAAAGACTGACCTAGAGGACCTCTAGTCCCTTTCCGTCCAAATTATTTTGTCATTCCATGCTGACACTTTGTTTTTATTTATTGGGGGACATTTTTACTCTCTTTGACAACTTTGATATATAATCTCACAAATTCCCTGAAACTTGTGTAATGTATTTGAACTAATTTGTTTCTAATAACAGATTTACTCAGATACTTAAGGATTTTATTTTCCAATAAAAGTTCTTAATGATGTCAATGGCATCATTAAAGAAAATTATGGGCAACAATCAATAAACATTAGAGTTTTGATAACAAGTCAGATCAATCATTTTGAAAGGTGTTATCTCAAGATCTCTTTGCAATGGAAATAGAAATACATATATAGAAATACACTTATTTCTATACCTTCTATGGAAGAAGCTAATTTGACATCTGACATTTTTTGATAGACTTGGAAATGACATTGACTTAGAAATGACTTGGAAATTGCTCTTCTAAACTTGGAAATGACAATGAAACTTCAGATATTTTTAGAAGAGAATAACTGTGTTGAAATCAGAAAAGCAAGGTACAAATAATCTTGATATTATGGTTTAATTTAGCCAGCAGCTTAACACCACACAGCCACTCACTCTCCTCTGCCCCAGGGAACAGGGGAGAGAATTGGAAGAATAAATGTACAGAGACTCATAGATTAAGATTAAAACAACTAAATATGTGAAATAAAATTAAATTAAAATAATGATGATGATGATGATGATGATGATGATGATGATGATGATGATGATGATGATGATGATGATGATGATGATAATAATAATGATAATAATGATAATAATGATAATGATAATAATGATAATGATAATAATAATAATAATAATAATAATAATAATAATAATAATAATAATAATAATAATAATAATAATAATAATAATAATAATAGAATGTACAAATGAGTAATCCACAGTGTAATTGCTCACCACCTGCTGCCCAATGCCCAGCCCTATCCTGGATAGAGAACCTGGAGGAGCAAAAATACTGAAACCAAAACTGTAATCGTGGAAAAGAGAGAGAGCATTTCAGCCAACCTTCATTTATATAATGAATTTGACATTATATGATACGGAATATCCCACTACCCACTGTCTCTCACTACTAAGAGAAACAAATACAGGAGTCCCCACTTCAAGACATTAGACAGACAGAAACACTTCCTTATAGCTCTGTGACAGAAGCTGGGGAGACAGGGTATGACTGCCTACATATAGCCATCCAGAGCCATTTGAAGTAGTATAGTTTACCAAGATGGGGTTATCACATGCCATGGGGGAGCTGGTGGTTATGACACAGGATGCCTCGAAGAGATACGCTTTTTTGGAGATGCAGCTGGATGTTCGGTAGGTTATCCTATAATACCTAAAATGACACTGGACACCTGTGGTTAGATAAGTGACTTCTGTCTTTAACCAAGAGAGCTCAAAACTTGACTAAAGTCAAGAGACATACAAGAAAATTAATCAGAAACAAGTAAGAACTCTGTTTATTTTTTGCTAAGTCAGAGATATGGTATTTTTTGCCTGCCAAGGAGTGTATCACGCAACCTCCTATACAGGGCACAAGGAAGGCAAAACATAGTGTGAAATCCAGAGGAACTTCTAATACAAACCTGCTTATTCTAGTCATAAAAATAATATTCCAAACTATCACAGTTTCAGCAGACTTCCTCAGCATGATTCAAAATTTTCATCTCAGATATAGTAATCACATTTTTCCACTTATAGAGGTACTTTTTTTCATTCTTAACAATGTTACCATGTTGAATCTCTGAGTGTTGAAGACATCATGGAGATGCTTTCCATTTCAAGGGACTACAAAATCCAGAAAACAGTTGACCTTACCCTGATAAGTGAGTGGGATGGAAAAGCATTTTTAGAAATAATTTGCCTTCTTTTATTGGTGCTCATGGTCAGACTTTTGAAAGTTCATTTTACTCTCCATGCACTACCCTGGCATGCTTATTATTCTGTTCTACTTATATATGTTTATTTTCACGGTGTCTGTCTCAAATTTCCCTTTTCTAGCACCGTTGTAAAAAATTGACAAATAAGATTTAAAAAATTACCCCTGTTAGTCCTTAAAAGATCTATTATTCTCTTCACTGATTTCTTTCCACTAATGTTACTCATACATTTCTTCTCATTCAAGATGACCCATAGTGAAATTTTCTTTAACTCTGTCAGCTTTACAAAACACATTTAAATAATAAAACTACAAAGACACCCACCAATATTTCATGTTTATTTTCTGTTCAAAAATCTGTGTGACCAGAGAGAGCAAAAAAAAATAATTCTGAAATATATCTTGGAAAATCATACCCTGCAAATCTCTGCTAATAGGCCTAAGGGTTCTAAGAGAATTAAGTACAAGATACTTCCAAGGCCATAGACACCTCCAATTAGTTACTTGATTTGAGCAGCCGTTGGCTAATGGATTGTGACTGCTTCATAATGTTGTCGTTTTTATTTGATAGAAAAATAATTAAGGAGTTATCTAACTTGCACCTGTATTAGTGGTGGTTTTTTTTCTCAGTGTATATTTTTTTGTGGGTTTGTTTTTTGGGTTTTTTTTTTTGTAAACTAAAGAATGTTGTCTGCCCCGCTTACCTGAAATGAAATTTCTCATAAGGGATAAGATTTGTTTTAACAAAGGAAGAAACACTGTTGACTAAAAGATTGAGTTTCTTGCCAATAAGAACTCAGTGTGTTAATTATTATATAATACTAATGTAGGGTAAGTATTACTTGACAATAAAAAATTGGCATTTAAAAAACCCTGAAACTTTCAATAAAATTAAAGCATTTAATTACCTCAATTTAAACTGTGAGTTCAAAATGAAAGGGATCAACTTCCACATGAGCGTTTTGAATCAAAGCATTTCCCTTCCCCATGGAAAGTTCTAATTTCATTAAGTGAAATCTGATGATGAAAAGTGTTGAATTCTTTGGCTAAGAATATTTCTCCAAGGCATTTAGATAAAAAGAAATCAATAACTTTCAGGGTAAATAGACCTGAATTGCATTCTTATTTCTTACATGAATCTATCCAAATATATTTTCCAGTCCTTCTAAAAGAAAAAAATAAAGCAGTTGACAATTTTTTTTTTAAAAATAAGCTACATAGCCCATAAGTTAATATGTGAAATTAAAATGAAATGTGAGAATTTCTAACCTGTTCTATTTCAAAAGAGTTATTACAGTATTTAATAAGATAACAGTACCAGGCAAAAGATTATAGATGTGTATGATTGAACTGTATGTATTTCCTAGTGTTCAGATAAGGGCCTATAGCTAAAATGTAAAACATATTTTATTTATTGGAAGGAAGTCGGGTTTTTAGGAGGATTAGGGATAGTCATCATTGGCAGGCTGGAAGAGAAAGGTCATCTCAGACACACAGAAAGAGATACAAATGGATGAACAAATACAGGCTGCAACTGAGAGAGAAAAGATGGAAAGCAAGTGACTGGACATTAGATGTGTCTCTGTGGTATAGCATGCAGGTGAAAAAATATATTTCTCATGCATCTTTGAAAACTTTCTCTGTATATTACCTTGAAACAAAGTAAGCCCAAGATGCAAGAAGTTTCCTAAACAGATAAACAACTACAGAAACTCACTAGAGAATGTTTTCTTCTTACCTGTGAGACAGCATTTATGCACAGATTTAGGCTGGTCTTAGCTCCAGGAAGAGTCATATGCTTGTAAATTTGGAGGCCGTGGATTAAAAAATTTGCTTATGAAAAGTCTGAAGAGTCTTATTAACATAAAGACAGCACTTCCATTGTAGGAGTTCCCTTGATGGTAAAAATCATTTCATGTGTATCTTCTCCTTCCATTTTCCCTGCATACCCGGTATTGACTATTCTAGAAGAGAAGATACAGGATAAGAAGCACTTTATGGATTAAGGAGATGTGCTTGACTCCTCCAGGTGAAAAGTTGTTTTTAAGAGGTCCACATGCTAAAAGCTTTTAAACTGCTTTATATAGTTCTAAGGTCCCTGGATTACTCTTTAGCTATCATGTTCTTACTTAGTTGCAGTTGTAAAACTACATTTGTCTTCCTTATGCATTTCTAAATTCTCACTATCCTGTGAAGAACAATTGAATCACAAAGTAAGCAGAGCCAATTCAGTGGTGAATGAAAAGCTAATGTTACAAAACAGTATTAAAAATTGAAACTGAACAGTTTAGCTTTACCAGCTAATTTATTTAGGTATCACCCGAAGGGATCAACACCATTTATCACTATTGCTGTAGTCCAGCACGTTTGCACCATCACTGGGAATAGAAACATTTATGGAAAACAAATTAGGAACTTAAGGGAAATGCAAGGTAAATATTGAAAAGAATCGGGAAATACACAGAAGAACTGCAATTGGGCATCAAGTCATTGTTTAGAATTAAACAAGAGCAGACACAAAGTTCAAGGTAAGGAGCCACGTTTACTAGAAAATTATGTAAGATGTGGTAATACTAGGAATTTTTAAAGTAAAACAAATTGCAGTTACATTTTTAAAGAGCTTTGAAAAGAGAAGTCAAATATATGAATGCTGCTGCAGTTTAAAAAGGGCTAATGAAGAGTCATTGAGTTCAGTAAAAGGGAGTGGAGAAATTTCCACTAGAAGGCAGAGCTATAACAAGAGGCTTACTTTTTTTACAGGAACATCTTTTAAATACTTCAAGTACATTTTTTTGTGATTTCTTCCGGGAAGAAGAACACTTCTGTATGTGAGAAGTTTGTAGCCTCCTATTAGCTTTTCATCGTGTTATCACATAATTGAAGTTAGAATATAGATGTCATATGCTCTAAGTAGTCACCATGAGAAAGCATATGAACCTATTGTTAATGACCCTGAAATTACTGCAGTTGGTTGTAAACAATATTTTATATGGAGTTAGAAAAGAGAAGATTTAAAGTTTACCACAAAACTCTTCCACGAAACTAGTACTATTCTTCCCTCCTACCCCCTTATTCAGAAGATGGATCCGAAACTTTGGAGAGATAAATCTAATAATAATTCTCTCTCTTCATTATTCTGTGGTCATAGAACTTCACAAAAGAGATACTAACATTTCAGTATCATTTTCTAGATTAGCAATACCAAGAGAATTCAACCACCATATTCCCAGAAAGAGTTAATTAGTCTTTACATGCAAGCATACAGATAAAACTGTTGGCAACATAAGATTCCAAATTTTGCAGGTATGTTGAACAGTAAAAGGAATTGCCCAAGGTCAGAGAAAATCAGCAAGAGTTGAACTTTGGCTGCCAGTTTAATGTGCTAACCATCTTTGTTATTGAGGCAACGTACAACTTTGAGACAGCATTTTAAACTTACGAAGAATATTCATTTTTTATATTAGCAACACAAAACAAGTATTTCCGTACTATTTGTTGTGATCTGAATGGTCAAACCTGAGGTTGAATATGCCAGCAAGACTTTCAACTTAAAAATTAGGGGTGGAACAACTGGCTAAAACTAGTAGTTTTATTACTGCTACATAGAATTGCCTAAGGGATCAATTACACAATCAGTCCAAAGATTTGATTTAATTATTCTGTCTCTACAAAAATTTCCTGTAAAAATGAACATATTTAGTTGAAGTTGAATACTTTTATACTTTGCATTTTTATTTTTTTAGTATAAAAAGCAATACATAACAATATTATGTATTTAAAGTAAGAAAATAAATAAATCCTATATATTCATTTTAAATTTACTTGCTTAAGTTAGTTTGATAACCCTATGGTTTCTTTCAGCAGTCTTTTTTTCAGCCTAATATCACTGTCTGTTACTATTTAAGCTGAATACTCTAAAGTATAGACCTTTCTAGCTTCTCAGAACCTTTCCCTTTGTTAAAGGTATTTGCAACCTATTGAAATGCAAATAGCAGTAAACATTGAAGGATCATGCTGATAACATTACTGAAAAAATGTATATATTTTAAACTTTTTTTCTTTTTTCTTTTTTCTTTTTTTTAAGGTTTTCTGCTTCTGGAAGTACATGTCCACTAGTTTCAGGACAAAGAAAAAGTTTACATTTCTTTATTTAGAGCAAAGTGTCATGTATTACCAAGAAAACTGGGCTATTTGCCATCAAGATAACTGGAGCAAATGTAGAGACTCTATCTTACTGAAATAATTCATTCTTCTCTCTCATTTAAGATAAATTTCTAACTACTCATAATCAAGTGATAATTTTCCCTACCTGCAAAGAGGAAGATATCAGACTGCATTAATGATCCATCAAACTGCTCTCATATTCATAAATTCACTTGCCTGTTAGACTATCATTCAGCAACCTCAATGAGTTTGGTTTTTTTGGTGTTTTTGAAACCATATCCAGCCAAGATACACCTCACCCTGAGACAAACGAAAAACCTAATTTTATGGAACTGTGGTGGGTTGGCTCTGGCTGGAAGCCAGGTGCCTCCCAAGCTGCTCTATCACTCCGCTCTTCAGCAGGACAGGGAGGGGAGAAAAAGAAGATGGAAAAAAACTCGTGGATCAAGATGAAGTCAGTTTCATAAAGCAAAGCAAAGGCTGCACATGGAAGCAAAGGAAAACAAAAGATTTATTTTCTACTTCCTATCAGCAGGTCATGTCCAGCTGCTTACCAGGACACAGAACTTCAGTACATAGCAATTACTCCAGACGACAAAAGTCGTAATAATGAATGTAACCCCCTCATCCTCCTCCTCCTTTCTCTTAGCTTTTATTTTTGAGCAGGCACCATATGGTACAGAATATCCCTTTGATCAGTTTGGGTCAGCTGTCCTGGCTATGTCTGCTTCCAGGATCTTGTCCACCCTCAGCCTACTAGAGAAGAGAGAATGTTGCAGAAACAGCCTTGATGCTGTGGGAGCACTGCTCACCAGTAACCAGAACACTGGTGCTTTATCAGCACCCCTCGAACCACCAGTACAAAGCACAGTGCTCTGAGGGCTGCTATGAGGAAAATTAACTCCATCACAGCCAGACCTGATAGAGGAACTATTCATTGCTAGTTTCAAAATTATTTATCTTTTTTTCATGGAATTCCAGCATTATCTCTAGATTTACTTTTGCCTTTATTTATATAATTATGAGAATTTCATTTTGCACTTCATTAACAACCACAGTCAATCCTAATATTCTAAATGAGCAAAAGCTTTTCACATTTCCTTTAATCACAAGCACTCATAATTTTTGGGGGTTATGAGGTATATCTGAAAATCAGCATAGTTCCAAAATGTCTAATTTGCATCCAGGAGTTCTAAATTCTCCTTAACCGTGTTTCTGCAAATGTACTAGCACCAAAAAAAAATAATCTAAGAATTTTAAATGCATTTCAAAACAAACTTTTTCACTGAGACTCATCATCACTGAACTCTTCTTTCATTTCCTTTCACAATGTGTAAACACTGAGACTCATTTTTGAAGACACAAGTTTTTCTTGGGCACCAAGATCTCAGAATATATTGTGTCAAAACACTTTTTGGCAGCATTTACTTACTGAGCCAATAAGTGATTTTTTTCCTACCACCTTTCATTATTAAAATTCTTGCTCTTTGAACTCTGTTTTTTCTCTACTTCTATTTGGTGGGGTTTTTTCTGCCCTCAATTCTTCTAACAGGACACATTGACAAGCTCAATTTTATCTCTGTATGTAATTAATGTTCTAATTTCAACTCTTTATGCCAGTGGAAAATGCTCTGGACTCTGCTAGCCTAAATAATTCTCAAAGGAGAAAGGAAGAAAATATCTCCACTGCTGAATGGCCATGCAGGTCAATTAAGTAGATCAACTGGAGAACACGGGTCTGTCTTGTATCATTTAGATAAGATGAACTTGCAAATTCAAGAATATTTGTCTTAAATAAATCATAGCTGTGAAACATTCATTCTGATCTATGTTTAGACACTGCAAGACAAACCATCTTGTTGCTGCAATGAGAAGTAGAAAACAAATAGAAAACAATTTAAATTTTAATACAGTTAGCCATCAGATAAGATGGGAAGACCAGCAACCGAAAAAGCCTTAAAGCTAAAAATATTTAGCCTCATCTAGCAAAACACACAAGAAAAGGCAATATTTCTTAGATGGCCTAGGTCCAGTAAAATGAAGTCACTTTATTTCCTGATAAAATTACTTTCCAAGAGCAGAAGATGCACTATTATTCATATATTAAAAACACAAAGAAAATAAGTATCTGAGGTATTATGGCATCACATAATGATGCATCAGTCAATTGCTGTAAAGGATTAGTTGAGTCATTTAATCCCTATATTTTTCTTTAGAATTCTTACAAAAAATAATTATTATTTACAAAACAGAAATTTGCCACCCAAAACAGTATTTCACATTCTAGTCCGGTGATACGCAGTCTTTTCTTTGAAAGTACAGACAAATTTACTTAAAAAAAAAAAAGTGTAAACTAACAAAATTAATTGAACTAACTATAATACTTCCAAGTTAGCACATAGCAGGCTTAGAGTTCAAGAAACCACAACATATGAATCCATTAAATAGTGACTTTGCTATATTTTTTTATACTTTTCCTGGAAGTTTCATAAAACTATTCTTAATTAACTATTTTTTCACATAAAGGGGGATTAACTGGCATTTCAGCTATATGCTTCCTACATAGAATAACACTGCAGTAGTTTTGTAAAATTTCACTTTCAGTTTCACTTTTCATACATGGAGAATTCATTTCTGTCATAATTTTTTTTTTCAACCAGTTTGCTGGTGTAAATTACTAGTTCATTAAAACCTTAGTGTTTTATGTATCTACACCATATGTTTCTCTGACTTAAAGACTACTTAGGTTTCACAAAAAAATATAATATTTTATCTACAGTTGCCTTTGAGTATTTGAAAAAGGCATTTTAAAAATCTGAGATATCATGTTTCTAATAAGCAGCTACCATACATACACAAAAGTGAAAACTATCTGAATTTTCTGCATTTTTTTC
Organism: Caprimulgus europaeus; assembly: GCA_907165065.1. The sequence goes on from OU015527.1 coordinate 8,820,610, forward strand.
TGCACAGTATTTGCATTCTGTTCTATACTCCAGGTATAAAAATCCTCAAGTACATAAAAATGCCATTTTTCTGCATTTTATTTTCACCTCACATTTTATTAGCACAAAGAAAGCTTCTGTTTTATATTACTTGATGTGAAAGTTTGTGTACCTTCTTTAAAGCCTTTGTTGTACTTTGTATAATATCCAGATCATCCAAGCAGGTTCTGACCTTAACACAGATCTTGCCTTGACTTTCTTCTTTATTAACAAGCTGGATGATCAGGCTCCTCACTTTTAGCCTGTAATGTTCAAGTATGGCTGAGTCAGAAATTGCTTATCAGTTATATTAGGTCTTAGTAATTAAGGAAAGTAAGAGCAATTTAAAGATCAGAGGGTTGCAAATATTTTGAGGCTGTATTTTATGGAGGAAATATGAACCAAAAAGGTGTTTCTTGAAGTACTGTAGTGTTTTGAACTGAGGACTACATTGTATAATCACCAATTCTACTTACACAAAACTCCCTCTTGAGATCAACATTTCTTATGAAACTGCTTCTCAAATTTGAAGTGCAGTAAAAATTCACAACTTGTCAGTTGTAAAATGTATTGAGTAATTTTCAAAAGTTCTGGAGCTCATTAAATACATATTAGAAAACTCTGCTGAAGCCACCAAAACAATTTTAAGACATATTGGAACACTGCTGTTGGAAACCTTCTGATCTATAATGCTAGGAGCTGGAACTGTGCACAGCTAACTCACAAAGGCTAACAGAGAAAAACATTTTGCAACAGGAACTCTAACCTGATATCCTGAAGCCAGACCAAATGATGTGGAAGACTGAGGATGAGGGACATGGAGTTGAGCACTTCCAGCTTCACGTGAATAATGACACATCTGGCATTTGCCTTTGATCTTGCTCATGATACCTGTGGAGGTGTTACAGCACAAACTGCCACGGGCAGACTGCAGTCTCTGCAGTTCCCTACATCATCAATCCATGTATTTTATTTTATTTCATGTTCTTTAATTACTTCCAGATTTTTCTCAAAGTCCTGCCATACAAAAGAAATTTAAATGAAACTTGTGATGTTTACTTTCCCTTTCTGTGCTAATTTGTCTTTTTAAATTTTCCTTTATTTTTTAAATCAGATTACACCAATCCTCTGTCTAGATGTGTACATGTTTCCTTATTTTCCTACCATGTTCTGACACTTTTCTTCAAACTCTGGATATGACCTGGCATCCAGTTATTTATCTGAGACAGCTACATCTGGTTTACTGTCTAGAACAGAGCTGTGGTTTGGTTTCAGATGTAATTTCTTATGAGATAAAGGTTGATAATATACCAATGTTTGTATTTTTGCCAGGGAAGTGAAGAACTTTGTTTTTAGTCAATCTACAAGTGCAAGATCTAATGGGGTGAGGTCTCCATGGTCCAGCAGCCTGTAGCAGACCTCCACTGTAACATCCCCCTTCCCTGCATTCCCCTTAATCTTGACCCATCAGCTCTGGGTTAGCTCCTCATCCATCCCCAGGTGAAGCTCCATACACTCCAGCTGGTCATTGACATGGAAGGCCATGCCCCCTCCTCATATGCCCTGCCTGTCCTTCCTGAAGAGCCTGTATCCTTCCATTCCAACACTCCAGTCATGGGAGCCAACCCACCATGTCTCCATGATGCCAATCAGGTCATACCACTGCAGGCACGCACACATCTCCAACTCCTCTTCTTTATTGCCCATGCTACCTGTATTAGCATAGAGGCACTTCAGTTAGGTCCCTGTGACAGTTTCACTGGGCTAGCCCTTGGCTAGCAGCCAACACAACCGTTCACCCACTTTCCCCCCACCCCCAGGGGATAGGGGAGAGGATTGGAGGGCAAGGACTAGGAGGCTTGTAGGTTGAGATAAAAACAGTTTAATAATAGAAATAAAAGAAATCTTAAAAAAAAAAACCCTAATATTAAAATAGTAGTGATAACGATAACAGTAATAAGATATGCAAATGAGTGATAATCCAGTGCAACTGCTTACCACCCACCCATAAGACCAGCAGATAATGATCCTGGAGGAGCAAGAACTGAAGCTGCAATCCCAGAAGAGCCAGAACCCGAGACAAAACCCTTGCAAATCCACCCCCACTTTCCGGTCAGCCCCGGATAACACACTAAACATGACAGGATATGATCTGGAATATTTAATTGGCACATCCAAATGCCAGTTTTGGGCTCTGCTATTCACTGTGCTTCTCCCTCCCAGTCTTAATGCAGCTGTGACCCAGCCCAACACGGTGGCCTTGAGCTCCAGCAGCAACTAATAACATTAGTACTTTTATCAGTGATGTTCTCAAAGCAAGTCTGAACTGAAATGAAAACATGGCTCCTCTAACTACTGAGAAGAAAATTAACTCTATCCTAGAAAAACCAGGACAGCCCTCAGTGAAGTTGATTTACTGGCTGGAGCAGCTGGAATCTTATTGTGGTGCTCTTCAGCCATGCTCCCCGGTGGGCTTATTACTAGCAGGCCCAATTATATCCCTTTTCCCCTTTGTGGAGTAATTGCTGGAGGTAACTAAAAATCAGAAAATGGCTGTGTACACACACTAAGGGAGAGGTACTGTGTCGAGGATGATTCCAGGGGAAAATTACAGATGGCATGTGAAGAATCTTCTCCAAGGGTGCTTCCCTACTAGGCCTGCTGCTTATCAAGGAAAAAAAGAGAGATGGGAGACAGCGGAGGCTTGCTTTCCAGCTCTTGTCTCTACTGTAGCATGGTACAAGGCTTGATGTATAGTCTATCTGTGATTCTGGATCAACAGCTGGCACCCCTTTTGACAACTACTTCCCTTTGTGGACCTTGACAAAACCATAACTCCATACCACTGATCTCCCCTTTCCCCTCATAGAGAGTGTCTCTAAGTTTTGGTAACTTCTACCATAAAAGGGGAATGGATTTTGCTAATCCCCATAAAGGTATGACTAGAGTCACTCAAGCTCCACCTTGCAGGTAGAAAAATAGTATAAAAATAGCCCAAGAAAGGAGGAAATTAGGGAAGACACCAACACAGTCAGAGAAGATGCCACCTCTGACAAGTCAGGGACAACTCGATGACAGACCTCTGACCCCTGGCACCACTTAGCAGACTGAGCCTCTCTTCCCCTGCATTGGGACACCTTTGGGTAAGACTACGACTTAGACTCAGCCAAGGATCTTCCTCAGAAACTTAGAAAATCTCTAGAGAACTATTTTACCAACTTAGTGCTTTGTAGTAACTTGTCACCTTTAGCAATTAATAACACTTTTAGTAACCTGTAACCTTAATGCTTGTATATACTTCTGTAGACAGTAGTTTACCACCGACAGTCCATACAAATCGGTATTAATCCTGTTGCTCTATTAAAGGTGCTTTAATTTGCTTATAGACCTGCTGCACAACTTCTTGCAGGGCTTCTGCCTGATAAGGCTGTGGGAGTCCATAGATTGTGACTGGCCAACGGGTGTAGAACACTATCAAGTGGCTCCAGCACTGATGTGCTCAGACTTGTGGTGTCTCGTAGAACTTTGTCCATCTGTAACCAGTCACTTCAACTAACCCATGCTCAGAGGGACACTGCTAAATTCTGCAAGTTTAGCCATGTAGGTCCATAACTCATGGGCACAGGAGTGCAGTATACTATTCAGTATATCCACAGCTATCAGACTGATAGTGACAGCATGCCACAGGGTGCATCCGCGGTTGTTCGACTGATAGTGCTCAATTGGGCATCACTCAGGATTTAAGCCCAGCCATCCCCAGCTGCTCCAGTTATCTGAGGGTGAATTGGAATGCAAGGGGGCTTATTTCCTGCTAAATTGCCTTACCACCCTTTTCACACAAAACCCTTCCAATGTAGTTTAAAGCTTTGTCACTGAGCCCCGCTAATTCTTGCCCCAGGATCCTTTTCCCCTTCTGAGACAGGTGTGTCCCATCTTTTACCAGTAGCCCTGGTGCCATGTAAACCTCCCCATGGTCAAAGAAACCAAAACTCTGCCTGTGGCACCAGCTTCTGAGCCATGTGTTAATCAGGTGTATCTGCCTGTTCCTGTCAGTGAACCTCCCTGACACTGAAGGCATTGAGGAAAATACTACTTGCACTCCTGATCCTGCAACTAATCCTCCTAATGACCTGAAGCCCTTCTTAATCGCTTTTGGACTTTTCTCTGTAAACTCATCACTATTATTATTATCATTGTTATTTAAATATCATTATTATTTAAAGGTTGGGGTTTTTTTCTATTATTAAATTGTTCTTATCTCAACCTGTGAGTTTCTTCACCCTTGCCCCCAGTTCTCTCCTCTATCCCCTGGGGAGGCGGGGAGTGAGCTAACGGCTAGCTCACTTGCTAGCCTAATGCTAACCAAGTGCTAGCCAACTGAAACCACCACATCTGGGGATACCAAATGTCACCTTCAGTCATGTTCATTACCTGCTCTGATTGCCAAGCCCACACAGATGAATCACAATCATCCTAGGAATGACATGCAACAGTTCATCAAATGGATTTACTATTAGGCACATCCAGGCAAATGAGTGACAAAACCATATAGTCTTGTCTTCCAGTCCACCTGCTGTATCAATGGAAAAACTAGAACACATAAATGGGGCATATCACCCTTCAGTATGGAAAACATTTAAGTATTTTCCATCCTTTGCCATTTCTTCATGACTCTTGATCTAATTTCATTTTAAAGAATCACATACTGCCTCCACCTCTTGATTCAAACCCTGAACTACCTCTCCACATAAATTCCCTCCTGTGTGAGATCAATACACATATCTTCAGCACTGGACTCATAATGTGATCTCATCTGTAAAACTTGATGAGACACAAAAGGAAAGCAATTGTTCAATAGTTAATTATTTATAAAATTTAAAGAGTCCCCAAAATATAATCAAAAACAAAAAGAAAAATCCAAATAGTGATTGCCTTGGCTGGACATCCTATGAAAATCAAGGCCTATCTCAGTCTTCCGTTAGAATTGTACACAAAAGTTATATAAGTTCTTAAAAGGCACATTATGCAAAAAATAAAGACATATGAATCACTGAAGTGGTAGATACATATAAGCAACAAAAAGAAAATTAAGGACTATTGTTTCATTGTGTGAAATTTAACACGGTGATTTTCAAGTTTACTTTCCTTTTGTCCTCTTTCACAGGTTGTATCTTCCTAGTCTAAGTTTACATCACTGAGAGATTAACATTTGAAGATTTAAAAATAAAAAATTTACAAGAACACAGTGCTTTTCATAAAACTTCCCACTGCTGCATAGTGACCACAATAAAAAAAGATTTCTCAGTTCTGTAACATTCAGCTACTATATAAGAAACAGAGTCATATTCTTATTTTGCACACTTTTCTTAAAACATTTAGTGATTTAATCTACTTGCTTCTAAAAGTGAACTAGCTTGCTTAGTTGCTATTTTAAAGAAAGAAGGTGCTGGAGGCTACTTTTTATTTCATTAAAATAATCGTAAGATCTCTTAAGGTTCTTAAGGTTTTGTGGGGTTTTTTTCTAAAGATATCACTTAAGATCCCTTTTTTAGGTTTTTTATTTTTTTATTTTTGGTTGGGTTTTTTTTAAATATATGTATAGGTCAGCTCCAGATTTTTTTACCACAGCAGAAACATGAAAATGCAAGGAAGAGCAATTGATATTTTCCAGCAAGTATATTATCAGATGTGTAAAGCTACTCACTTATTAAGATTGTAACATAGTGCAGTTTTTCTGCCACAATCTAGTTTCTACATTAAAACAAGAAAAATTTTGTTTATATATTGCCTATTCCCATGTTTCTTTTTTGTCCTTTCAGCACCAGACCGTAACATATTTGTTCCCTTTTAATAACATTCAAATATAATTTCCAAGGTTCTTACTTTAAATACAGGTATGGGTTCATTTATCTGCTCATTCTCTGGGCCAAAACATGAGAAATGGAAAAAAAATCTGTGAATTTTGTTCAAGTTAAAGAATATAAACGTCATTTAACAGCCTTTGATATCAGCTATTCCTTTAAAGAGCATAAGTGACTAAATATCAAATGTAAGAATCTGTTATCTGTTATGGCACTCCATAAGAAACTTCAAACCCACCTTTCTCAGTCTGTATTTCACTGATTACAACACATCTATTTCAATTCATACTTCAAGCGGCACCAAAACTTGTGTTTTCTCCAAGCTTAAAGTTTGAAACCTTCTGTTGAAACTTATATTTTTCACTGAGGTGCTAGAGATTGCTTTGCCTTTACTAACAGGTAGCAAATACAAGCATAATCCTGCAGATTTATAATTAAATACTGATGTGAAAAGCGAAAATCTTAACCCCAGCTCCTGGTTGAAAGGACTATTGAAGTACTTTATCACTTTCTTCCACCTCAAGATTGCCTTTAAATGGAAGATTTGCATCTTTCAAAAATAGGAAGTGACTGCTGTCCATCATGTAAAGAAAAATATTTAAGAACATGTGAGAGTCTTGGGTTATGAATCCTGAAGGAAAGTTAGTCATTTTCAGGCTAGAAGTAAGCACTTGAATTCCAAACGAAGAATCAATTTTAGAAATGCACCACTGCCTCCAGAGCTTCTCTTTGGGTGGTGGTCGCTTCTTAACACACTGTCTGTGGGATATAGTTTGGATCACTTCCATACGTACACTGTTCTAAAGCACTGTATAAAAAGCCTTGCAGACTGCAAACTAACACCTACAATACATAAATTTCCAGATGCAGCTACATCATATATTAGAATGTTTGTTTGTACTGTTTATTTTTCACATTTCTTAGGTTTTCTGCATTTTCTCTGCGAATTTGCTGTGACAGACAAATTTTGATTCTTCTGAAGTTAGAAGATTTTTTTTTAAACCTTCAATAAAGGCAGAATTTCACTTCAGTCATTTAGCCCCTGTTTCTAACATCAAACCTAAATTTAAAAAAAATCTAATACCTGCTCAGTGTGAGTTATGTCTCTTCTGGAAGATCTTACAGTCAACTCAGAGAGAGTCATAAGAGAAAATGGCAATTCAGGGTTCTATATTGCCTTTCTCACCAGCATCTTTTGCCTATTGGTTACCCACTTAATGAAAAAAAAAAAAATTTTTAAAAAAATCAAAAATCTGCTGATATGCATCCTCTGGACTCTTCAGAGTCATTAGTCCCAGTTTAACTGCAGGACCTACAGTGTCATTTGTGACATGGTTTCTTCTCTGTAAGACAGGGCTGAAAGCTGAATTGCGCTCCAGCTGAATGGATGCTTTGATGTTAGTTTCATAAAGAAACAGAGGAAAATCCATAATAAGTCTTATACATAATCTCATATGTATGCATTTGAGATCAAGGCAATACAAAATCATGCCACAGTAAGGCTAATAAACTCAGACACGAAACAGCACAGTACTCTGGGTGTGTGAACTTGCATGCATTGCTTTCCAGTCAGAGCTTGTATACAAGTGGAGGAGGATTAAAGGACAACAGTGTTGACAAAGGTGTTGACAAACTGGTTTCCTGATGGCTCAAGTCATCTCTGGTTTGGAATACTAGAACATACAACAATATGCATTAGATAAAAAACAGTCTTCACATCTCTAAGGAGGTATGACAATACTGAAAGAGGTTATGAGAGAGCTTGCAAAATTTCTATCCTTGACGAATTTCCAGACTTAGCAAGGAAAATCTTCACCAGACCTGATCCAGTGTCAACAATATACACATTATGAGCGGTGTGTTGGACTGTGGAACCTCCATATGTTCCTTCCAAACAACATTTTTATGATTCCATTGTCTTAGTACTGTGCTTCACAGTACCAATCATGCATATCAGTGACCCATTTCCCTTTAGCAATGCTTACCTCACAGTGTGCGATAAACTCAATATTTTTCAACTTTCTGAAAAATATTTAATTCTCATAATTTAACCATAGAATGTATTTTAAACATTAGTCACATTCACCTATGAATATTTATTCCTTTTGATCATGCTTTGTTAAAGTGGGTGACCATATCACTTATGAAAAAACTACTAGTAGTACCAGACCTCTACTGATATAGTATGGAAAAAAAATAAGGGAACTATAATAAATTTTATTTTTTTGAGTTTATAGAACTCAAAGTTAAAAAGCTACTGTTAAACAAACAAAAAAAAATCAAAATAGAAGCATAGATAGTATTTTTTAGAATATTTTAAAAGTGTTTAGAAAGTGAGCTATAGTAGCAGAAATATTTAATTTAATTTGAAGATCTATTCAACTCAAAAAAGTAGAAAACTAAATAATCTTCTTCCAAAAGTGCATACGGGAAGTTACAAAAAAAAAAAAAAAAGTTTAATATGTATTAATCATAAGAATTAGACAGTACAGATATATAATTTGCATAACTTAAGTGAAAAGAGCAGATTCTGCAACAGTCATACTATAACAAACATATAAGAACAGTTTGCTACATTTTAATTAACCTTTCAATGACACAGACATTTAGTTTATCGAACTTTTACTGAAATCAACAGTAGCCTTAAAGCATACTTCAAAGGGAAAAGCAGTGGCCCAGAAGCTATATAGACATCCTCCTAAGTATCCGCTTGGCTGGCAGTCTGGAAAATGTCATCTTCAAAGGATTAGAGCTTTATTTGAGAATCCTAATTTAAAATGTTACTATGAATTGTAATGGCATCACTGGTCATGCCATGAAATAAAGTAGAAAGATGTCACTAACCTTTATTGACAGCTCCATGAAATGTAAGATTCAGGCAACCATTGTGATTTTGCTCCAGAGTCCTTTGTCCCTTTAGCAATCCCTTGGCTTGGCTTAAAGGAACCCAGCACATTTCTAGCAGAGTAAAAGATTTTGGGTCACTCTAGAGCATTGCAGTTTAAGAGTATGTTATATTGCTTGGCAAAAAGAAATCTTAAGACTTTGTTAAATTTTTGTAAAATAGCTGCTTCCTGGCATTATTAGCAATTATTTTTACTTGAGTAACATTCAAAACAGAAGACAAGGTGCAACATTCATATCTAGTAACAGTCTGAGGCAAAATGTGGGCACCTGAGTCCAAACCAGTGGTCCTGAAATGACTGCAGTTACTTTCAACATTTAAAAGATCCAAACTCTAGCTCCAATTGTGAGCAACCTTACTATCAACACTTAGAAGATCCAAGCTCTGGATCTAGCTCCAGCTGTGAACAACCTGACAACTAGTTCATAAGAAAGTTATCATACCAGAAACAGACATTACTCTTCATGAAAGGAAATAATCGGACTGTAAGTCTGAGGTTCATATCTTTCTCCTGCTTAAGAAGATTGAAACTGCCTCTCATTATCAATAAATAATAATAATAAAAGAGGTATATATACAAATTATTAAGTTCTCATTCCTCATTCTGACTAGATTACACCTTTCCTTCTTTGTTTTATAGGCCACAATAGAGAAAATAACAGGTTTAATTCTGCCTTCTTTAGTCTCCAGTGTGTTCACTTGGGAATACCAGGATAACAATTCATTGTCAAGGGTTACAATTTAAAAGAGTGATAAAAAGACAAAATAAGTGTGAAATTTTACAGGAAATTCACACATTGAAACCTGTGAAACTCTTAGACATTGTGAAAAGAGAACAGCACAAGTCAACAACAAATCATTATAACATGTTATATCATTGCATATGGAATCCCTCATTATGAACTAGAACTCCTATGTGCAAAACACTTAACAGAATTAACATGCAAGTATTGGGTCAAATACTCTGCTCATATAAAATACTATGCTCCACTGACTTTGATGTTATGTTGATTTATACCAGTCAAGAACTTCTTATTGTGTAGTAAAACTGTTTTCAGGTAATTGAGTCTTTTGATTGTTTCTTATTCTTTCTTTTAGAAAACTTTTCCTTAAGAATCTGAAAGATTCAAAGTCATTGAATCTGCTCAGTTAGGAATTAAATTATAAATGCAGTACATAACACTTAACAGTAAAGCACATAACGATAACAAAAGCTTAATGTATTGCAGTCCTAAGGGGCAGGAGTAGCTATTTCATTCTATACTTCTCCTTGCTCAGATTGAGCAGTGCATTTCAGTGTATATTATCTTTTCATTACACTCATTAAAATGAATGAAAAGAACCTGAGATACATTTTGTATCGACATTATTTGAGAAGTGCCACTAACCATAATTTATAAGACCTACTTAAGAGTTTGCCTTTATTTTGAAAGTTAAAGTTTCAAAAGACCTTCACAGAACTAAAGTTTGATGAAAATACTGTCTAAGTAGTTCTCTGTTATTTCATAAAATATAGGATAGAGAAGTAGCCAGGAAATGCTCTAGGGGGAATGGAGTGGAGCTTTAAAGCTCTAAGGGTTCAAAGGTAATAAAATAATTCTATAACATCCTTGCTTTTCTGAAGTGCTGGCCCCTTGTCAGTGCCAGTAGTTATTTTTCTCTATAGTCTGCAACATTTAACCTATGTCTTCAACTAAAAGTCACTTTATCTTCCACACTTCTATTAATCCCTAGAGAAAATTTCAAATACATTCAACCGTAAGAGTTCACAGAAGATGCGATTCACAAGGCTGAGCGAGTGAAGGGGCAGGCAGGGTCTTTTTCTGAAAGACTAAAATACAGAAGGATAAAGTAAATCCAGAAGGAGAGGACATGCACATTTGTCCTTCTGGCAAAGAAAAGTTGCCATTATCCAGATGAAGGATGCTCAGAACACGTTTCCTTTGAAACACAGCAACATAAAGATGTATCTGACGAGCACTGTCACAGAGTGTTAAATGCTTCCTGAAACATGTTTAGAAAAATGCTCAAAAGCTCTAAAAGTATCCACTAGCTTGGTCATACTCTTATTCTGGAAAAGACGTTCACATCACACTATGTAGCACAGATTACTTGCAGTTAGTGCTGCCATTGGTAACTACCAGTGTTTAGCCAGTCTCAGAGACCTCTACTCCAGGTTAACACTAACGCTGATCTTACTTTCCAAATGTATTATCACAGCTGGTTCTGATGACAAAGGTTTGGTTGAGTTTATTGTCAGCATTAAGTGACTCTAGCACTGAATTTTTGGGGAGCATGACAAATGTTTTAAGGTGTCAGCACTCTGAGCATACACAGTGACACGGTTTTCGTCTTCCTTTTGGATGGTGAATTATAGAAGTGATTATGCTGATCTATGATTAAAATGATTTATCAAACTGTTTTGTACCTTGTACTTCTGCATTTTGTATAGGAAGAAAAGATGATTTTAAATGTTAAAGAGATGGCATTTCTTGTGATTATTCATGCTGTAGTCACAAAATACATATTGATGTTCATATACTGAAGCAAATTCATCACTATATCAGCTTTCCTTCATAAGTGAATTTGCTTTAAATGAAAATAGTGATTCTCAGATTTGAATTCTCAGCTTCATACAGCTGGGGTAATCTTAATGCAATGCTCTCTATTGTTTCATACAAATGTTCAATTTATTCAATGCTCCAAGAGCTCAACTCTAGCTTATCAGCTATCATAGGCTTTGATAAAGGCAAAATCATGATTAGATGCAGCCTTGCAATTACGCTTTCCACAGACAAGACTAAATAGAGTCTCTACTTCTTGCAGGGCAGTTTTTCTATTTGATAATTTTCTAAACTATTTGAAAATTTATTACAGCACCGAAGATTATTAAAATAGAATGATACTACATCTGACACTTTCTTATTAATTTATTTTCCTATGTTAAAACCTTTATTTTAATTTTGGACCTCTACATCTGAGACAACAAAAGTGGAGATCCATACAGGTGAGTAACAAAACTGAACTGCTTATCATAATCTTACTGGTAGCACCTTTTAAGCTGTTGAATACAGAATTACAGGTGACATTAGTGTGTTTCAAATCATTCCTGTGTGAAAAAGAGTTTTTTCTAGTTTATGCAGGGTTTTTTTTCATTAAGCTTCAGTGACAACTTCACTTAAGTGGGACACGTGCATGGAGAGAGGAAAAAAAAAACAACAAAACAATGACTAGAACGTCATAGTCAAAATTTCAAGTATAATACTGCCTCTAGTTACAGAGTAATGGAGTATTAAACTTGCATTGTATTTCATACCTATTATTGATTGTGCTTGCCTATTAACAAGTTTTATTTAAGTACTCAATAAAGACTTTTGTCAAAATTAATCTGCCTTTGATTTCACTTTTACACCAGTCATTGATTGCATATCACTCATTATATTGATCACTTTCTATGCATTTACAGCCTTTGCTTAAGAATTTTGTTTAATGTGATGATACCATAATATTCTAGTTTTAATTAAAAAGTTAGTGGTTTCTTAAATACATTCTTTGGTAAGGATTTTTTTGTTCCCAAGACGAAGACTCTTTTATAACTAGAAGAGTAAGGGAACTCGGTATATTATTTGCAGGTTTTTGTGGCTAAAGATAAATGTTTAAATCAATATGGTTTAAATTACTTAATGAAAGTATAATCTCTTGCTGCTGAAAATTTTTCATCCATTGTCTGTTCTTTTTTTTTTTTTTTTTCTCCCCGCTTTAATACCTTATTATCATAAATTTACCATGTCAGTCCTGATCTGTCTTGCATTTTCAAAATGGAGCTTCTGAATCTTTTTCTGAGACTTATGCCCCTACAAATATACATATTTTCCATTATTATTTGATTATTCTTTTTCTTCCAAATTCTGAATCATTTTAGCAGATGTCATTGCACTCACTTGAAAAAGAAGTATCCTACAGCAAGAAAAGCCAAGCCATAATGACTTCTAGTTCACATACTCTCTTTCATTTTTTTTTTTTCTTCAAGCTCAGAGAAGAGTCCATCTTGGACTAAAATATCAGCCTCACAACCTGCCAGTCACTCCTGAAAGGGGTCTAGGTAAGAAGATAACAATATATATGTGTTCTGTATAGCATAAAATTGAGCAAGTTGGAAAACATATACATGGATTAAATTCTTATAAATAATTAACATGATAAAGATACATTATTTAATAGTTACTGTAAGATATTAATGTTTTTAAAGTTCTAATAAATTATTAACTTCAGTGTGAGAATAGTCTTTTGGGTCTTTTTGCATTCTTTCCTGCTAGCTTCCTTGACCATCTGAGAGCTTGTTAGAGGTAGTTACCAACGCTTATTGATGTATGGTAAAGCTGTGTTGTGGTGTAACTTCAACATCAGCACTCCCAGCAAGACAGACAGGTTACTTAGCTATTTTCTATTGCCCTTTAAGTCCCCAAATTGAAATAGAAGTTATAGCAGCATTCTACTCTCGCATCTGAGTAAAAAAAACCCAAAACAAACAAACCACAAAACCCTCAAAAAAACAAAAAAACAGCTAGATTTTGAAACTCTGAAACAGGTTATTTAACATCATACCTTGCAGAAGTTGGCATCTTTACCAAGACTCATGCAAAAAAGTTTACAGACTTGTAAATTAAAAATAAATTACTGTAAGAATACATGTTGTCAAAACAAGTTATTTAATGTTTGGATGAATATAGTTAGCGTAAGTTATGCACTTGTCACATTGAGAAAAAAAAAAAAAAAGAACAGAAACAGAAATGGAAGGACATGTCTTTGAGCTGCAGTAAGATTAAAGATCTTCTACCTACACTCAGATCTGACAAGGCACCAGCCAAATCCTGTCTGGGAGCCATATGGTAACCTGTTGTGTCTCAAAGACTAGTACCTGCCTCTTGGCATCTTTCTAACTTCTTTAACTTTTTCACACAAGCTCACATCTACCTACACCTGTGTGGATGAACATACCGTTCCCTCATCTGGCCATAAACTGAGTCTAGTCTTATGTCTGGGAATTCATGTTTGGCACTTATGCATAGTTATGTATCTTTAATCTGCCCCCATAGCAATTAGCCTTCATGATCTATAATAAGCCAAAGCTGTGGAACTTTCTCCAAGAGCTGCAAAATGTAACTTTAAAATGATAAACTAAGAAACTGGCTAAAACTATAGCTGAAAAATAAGCAATGGCATATTAAACTTCAAGCAGAAAAAAAAAAAAAAACACAAAAAAACCCCCAAAAATCCAAAACTAAACCGAACCAAAAAAACCCCTATAAGGTTATGGACTTGTTTTGCTGAAAAAAAAAAACAACAAAAAAAAAACCAAAAAAAACCCCAACCAAACAAAAAAAAACCACCAAACAAAACTTACTTAATGAAACCACTACACATATGTCCTCATTGTATTCTCATTGTTCAATAAATTACATACTTAATAATTCTAAAATAATAAGGTACAGTTAGGGAAAAACAGATAGTGATTAGAACATTAGCCTAGCATTGGGACAGTGTGAATTAAATATGCTGCCTTGAAACAGACTTCCTAGGAATTGTTAAGCAGGCTATAAGGTACAAACATTTTTGGATCATTCAGAACCTGTCAAACTTGGTCCATGAGGAGCCCAGCAGCGGCAATGGTGAGTTCTATGGCTGAGTTCTAGAATGAGGCATACAGGGCCGGGTCCCAGAGCCAGGGAAAGCCACGAAGAAGCAGAGACACTTGCCAGGAATCAGAAGGTCTCATACAAGAGGCTGATGTGGCTTGGGTATTACCAAGAGCAACCATGAAGATTTAAACAGCCCTTGGGATACCCAGCAACCAGGGCAGGTGAACAGGGCGTGACATGTCAGAAAGGGTATGGTGCTGCAGTTTGTGCAGAAAGACACACTTAAAGGGCCCTGCTACCCGCTCCTTGTTCTACAGCCCACGGAAGTGCTCTGTAGGTCTCTGCCAAGATGATGGGCACTTTTTTCAGAGTCAAAACCAGAGTTCCTGCAGAGAAAGCCCGTGAGAGAGCTGATGCATCCACCCAGATGGAACTGGTAAGGAAGGTGACATCAGTACAGGTGGTAGGCTGTAGTGAGTGCCTGGACCCTTCTCCCAATGAAAAGGTAAGTACCTATGTAAGGTGTGCACAGGTTGATGAACTGTTACGTCAGGTGGTTGAACTGTGGGAAACAGTTAAAAAGCTGCACAGTATTAGAGGAACCGAGATAGATATACAGGTGGCTTCATAGGCATAAGTGAATACCACTCCTGCAGAGAACATCACTGAGAATGAGGCATCTTGGACCCTGACGACTCAAAAAAGCAGGGCTCTGTTTCAGTCTCCACCCTCCAGCATTAGAATTGAAAACAGATATGAAGCTTTAACAGCCATAGACACATACGAGCAAGCTCCACATAAGGGAAACTGTTCCAGCAGGCCACAGTGGACACTAAAAAGAAACAATGAGTGCTCAGAGTGGGAGATGCTTTATTAAAGTGCACTGAGGCACCCAACTGCCAACCTGACAAGGAGTCATGAGAAGTATGCTGCCTACTGAGAGATTCAAGATATTGGTCAGAGGTCACAACTCAGCAAGAACTCAGATTACTATCCACTGTTACTCTTCTATGTGGGCATGAGTGATACTGCAAGCCAGAACCTGGACAAAATCAGAGACAACTCTAAAGCCTTGGGGATGCAAGTGAAAAATATTGGTGCTTAGGTCATCTTTTCCTCCATTTTACCAGTGGGAGGAAAAAGGGCATCCGGAAACTGACGCATGATCCCTATCAACTCCTGGCTACATGGCTGGTGCCATCATTACAGTTTCGGCTTTTATGACAGTGGGACATTCTTTGAGGATTATAACCTGGTAAGGAGGTACGGAATCCACTTGTCTAGAAAAGGCAAGGGAATCTTTGAGAGTAGACTGGCCAACGTGGTGAGGTGGGCTTTAAACTGAAGGACTTGAGGAGTTGGGCCCAAAATGACAATGCTTGTGTCATCATATCCAGCTGAGGAATAAGCCAGGACAAAGAGAGTAGCAACAAATGTTCCTTAGCTGCCTCCCACTATGAGAACTGGAAGGCAAACAACCTCAAGGGTATGTATAGCTATAATGAATCCTCCTGCCCTCATCCAGGGAAACCTACACACTTGAACAAACTAAAGTTGAAGGGGGAGAGGAACTTCAATCCATCCCACTCCTGCCAATTTGATGCCAGTGCCAGTAACAGATGCCCAGAGCCTGGAGAAGGATCACAGGTCAGCAAGAGAGCACCAGAGAAACAGCACAATGGAATTCCAGCTGCTCCAGCCAGTAGGCCAGCTTCATCGAGGGCCCAACTTAAATGTCTCTACCCAAATGCACACATTATGGGTAATAAACAAGGGGAGTTAGAGACGTGCACATGCCTGCAGAGCTATGACCAGATTGGTATCACGGGGACATGGTGAGATGGCTCCCATGACTGTAGCATTGGAATAGAAGGATATAGGTTCTTTAGGAAGGACAGGCAGGGGAGATGAGGAGCGAGTGTTGCCCTCTGTGTCAATAATCAGCTGGAGTGCATGGAGCTCTGCCTGGGGATGGCTGAAGAGACAACCAAGAGTTTATGAGTTGGTATTAAAGGGAGGACAGGGACAGGTGACATTACAATGGGGGTCTGCTACAGGCTGCGTGGCCAGGAAGACCAAGCGGATGAGGCACCCTATAGACAGATAGAAGCAGCCTGACACTCACAAGCCCTAGTCTTCATGGGGGACTTCAGCCAGCCTGATATATGTTGGAGGGACAACACAGCAGCACTTAAGCAATCCAGGAGGTTCCTGGAATGCATGGATGACAACCTCTTCCTCCAAGTGATCAAGGAACCGATGAGGAGTGGTGTTATGCTGGACCTTGTTCTCACCAACAAGGAGTGGCTTGTGAGGAATATGAAGCTCAAGGACAGTCTTGGATACAGTGACCATGAAATGATGGAATTCAAGTTCCTCAGGGCTGCGAGGAGCATGCACAGCAGGCTGACTACCCTGGACTTCAGGGACCTTCTGGGTAGAGTTCCAGGGGATAAAGCCCAACAGGGAAAAGGGGCCCAAGAAAACTGGTTAATATTCAAGGATTGCCTCCTCCAAGCACAGGAGCAATGCTTTCTAAAAAAAAGGAAGTCGGGCAAAAATGCCGGTATACTTGCATGGATGAACAAGGAACTCCTGGAAAAACTCAAAGGCAAAAAGGAAATCAACAGAGCAAGAACACATAGCCTGGGAGGAATACAGGGAAATTGTCTGAGCATCCAAGGATCAGGCTAGACAAGCTAAAGCCCTGACAGAGTTAAATTTGGCCAGAGACGTCATGGCCAACAAGAAGCTTTCATAGGTTTGTCTAAGATAAAAGGAAGACTAGAAAAAACTTGCACCCTCTCTGGAAGGAAATATGAGACCTGGTCACCTGAGTTATGGAGAAGGCTGAGATATTAAATGACTTTTTATCCCAGTCTTCACCAACAAGTGCTCGAGCCACATCTCCTGAGTCACAGAAGGCAGAGGCAGGGACAGGGAGATTAAGTAGCTGTCCTCTGCAGGAGAAGACCATCTTTCAGACCACCTGAAGGACCTGAAGGTATACAAGTCCATGGGACCTGATGAGATGCATCCGCAAGTCCTGAGGGAACTGGTGGATGAAGTTGCAAAACCACTATCCATCATATTTAAGAAGTCCTGTCAGTCTGGTGAAGTTCCCGAAGACTGGAAAAAGGGGAACATAACCCCAATTTTTAAAAAGGGTAACAAGGAAGATCCAGAGAACTACAGGCCGGTCAGTCTCACCTCTGTGCCTGGTAAGATATTGGAGTAGACACTCCTGGAAACTATGTTAAAGCACATGGGAAATGAGGAAGTGATTGATGAGAGCCAACATGGCTTCATCAAGGGAAAGTTGTGTCTGACCAATTTGGTGGCCTTCTATGACAGGGTTACAGTGTTGGTGGATAAAGGAAGAGCAACTGATGTCATCTACCTGGACTTGTTCAAGGCTTTTGACACTGTCCTACACAAAATCTTTGTCTCTAAGTTTGAGAGACATGAGCTGTATGGATGGACTGCTCTGTGGATAAGGAATTGGTTGGATAGTTGCACTAAAAGTGTTGGGTCAACAGCTCAATGTCCAAGTGGAGACCAGTGACAAGTGGTATCCCTCAGGGGTTGGTATTGGGACTGGCACTATTTGACATCTTCATCGGTGACGTGGACAGGGGGATTGAGTGAAACCTCAGCATGTTTACTGATGACACCAAGCTGTGTGATGCAGTTGACACGCTGGAGGGATGGGATGCCATCCAGAGGGACCTTGACAGGCATGAGAGGTGGGCCTTTGCTAACCTCATGAAGTTCAACAAGGCCAAGTGCAAGGTCCTGCACCTGGGTCAGGGCAATTCCAAGCACAAAAACAGGCTGGGCAGAGAATGGACCAAGAGCAGCCCTGAGGAGAAATACTTGGGGTTGTTGATGGATGAGAAGCTCAATCTGAGCCAGTAATGTGCACTCACAACCCAGAAGGTCAACCGTATCTGGGGCTGCATCAAGAGAAACATGGCCAGCAGGTCGAGGGAGGTGATTCTAGTCCTCTACTCCACTCTCATGAGACCCCATGTTATGTACTGCATCCGGTTCTGGAGCCCCCAACACAAGAAAGATGTGGACCTGTTAGAACAAATCCAGAAGAGGCCATGAGGATGATGCAAGGGCTGGAGCACCTCTGCTGTGAGGACAGGTTGATGGAGTTGAGCCTGTTCAGACTGGAGAGGAGAAGGCATTGGGGAGACATTCTAGCAGCCTTCCAGTACCTGAAGGGGCTACAAGAAAGCCGAGGAGGGACTTTTGACAAAGGCAGGTAGTGATAGAACAAGGGGAAATGGCTTTAAACTGGAAGAGGGTAGGTTTAGATTAGATATTAGAAAGAAATTATTTACAGTGAGGGTGGTGAGACACTGAAACAGGTTGGCAAGAGAATTTCCTCCCTGGAAGTCTTGAAGGCCAGGTTGGATGAGGTTTTGAGCAACCTGGTCTAGTGGAAGGTGTCCCTGCTCATGGCAGAGGGGTTGGAATGGGATGATCTTTAAGGTCCCTTCCAACCCAAATCATTCTATGCCTATTCTATGATGAAAATCTTTAATTTAAGCTAATTTTCTAATTCCTGCTTCAATTAAGCACTCTTTAAAATCCTTTTAGGTACCCATCCATAACACAGACATCTAAATACATTTTAAGTTCAGCATTTATCTTTTTTCAGAGGGAATAACTCATATAGATGTCAGTGTTATATGGCTATAGACTTTTTTTTTTTTTAATCAACCCATCTGAGCTTCTGTTCTTTATCATAATAAAGAATTAAAACTTATTCTTTTTTTTTGTTAAGGAGTGGCAGAATTAGATGCATTTAAAAATCAAAGTTAGTTAGGCACCCATGAAAAGGACAGAACTTCAACCAAACATCCTAGAGAAATAGCAATTACTTGAAATATTGAGCGTAAAGACCCCAATGAAGGCTTATTTGTGATAAGCCATTAGTGATATGACTGCACAGTCTAGGTTATGGTTAGATTATGAAAACATTTATAGCACTCAGTCTACTCATGCACAATGTGAGTGAAAGTCTCTTTCTCCTTTGGGTACTTCATTTGGCATGGATAATTGCTGCTGCTGAGATGAACTATCTCAGTCAATCTTATTCTCCTTGTACATTTATTTCCTAATGTGCTTGTACACACGTGCACCAGGGATAGATGGATCATATCTATCTAGAATCCAGCCACATATTCTCTGAACACAGATGCTATTCTTATTTCCCAATTCACTTAACACTTCAGAAAAAGCATTGCTAAAATGTATGTGAATAGTGTTTCTGAAAACAATTATCTTATCCTTGTCAGGAAGAGAATTTATTTGCTCACAGCAGCTTTAAAGTATAAGCCATCTAAATCTGACACAATTCAAAATATTCTCTGCTCTAGGCTAAACAGATTTACAGTAACAGCTGGTTAGGAATTTTCAGACTTCAAAGCTTTTCCACAGGAAAATTTCTGCTCATGATTGGAACAGACCAAAATGTTTTGAAAAGATTGGACTACTTGTCAAAAAAACAATCCCTCAACTGAAAATAATAGAGAGCTTAGTGTTTCAACACTTAACCGTGGTGTAAGTTTCTATTCATGCTTTGGTTGGGAAGTCATACCTCTGCATCCTGGCTGAATAGGATAACACTGTATGTTATCAGCCATGTCAAAACCAACCTGTTCCCCATTGCTCTCACTGGTCTTGTCTGAATTAAAGACTCACGGAGTAGGGACATCAATTTCAGTTTTCTATAGTAAGGGCCACTCACCTGTGTGGTGTTATAATCACCCCCATGAATGTACATCCTCCCATGGTCCTATAGCAGAGTTTGAAACCCTATCAGTTTCAGCAGGAGAAAACCCTTGAATAGCTAAACATATCACATTTTTATGCAAACATAAGCGAAATTGAAAACAAATATTTAATAGTGTAAGTACTCAACCCATATGCAACCATACATTCAGAAACTTTGAAAGCAGAGGGAATCAGCCAAATTTTTACTTAATAAAATAATGGAAGCAAAGTTTTTTCAGTCTCATAATGTATATAAGTTATTATTAAAAATAAAAAAATCTGACAAATTTTCATCCTCCTCAGCTTCACTGTAAAAGAGCTTAACTAGGCAACACTGAAAAAAAATCAATAAAAAGTGCATCTTAAAATACTTAGTGTTATAGGATCAGTATGAATTTAAAATCGGATTTTAAAAGGGAAGAAAAAACTACATCTACTCTTAAACTGAATAATTTTGAGAAACAGGTAATGTCCAGCCATATGGATTAATTAGTAGAGCACACAGTAATATAGCAGCAAAAAAAAATACTTTAAGGAAATTATGCATTTTACACAGACAAAATGGGGAAAATACATTTTATTCTCCTCCGTAAAACTGAAATGAACAAAAGCTGTAGTGTGGTTGCCATTTATTCAAACCTCAAATAAAAATATCAATTCTTTAAAAGTCTGGCATGGTAATGAAATGTTTAAGACAAGCAGAAGCTTTAACCATCCATCCAAAAATGGAGTTTTGTTTTGGACACAAAATGTTTTTCACTAGTATATGCAGAAGAGTACTCTGTCCTAAAGAAGATAAAAGGTCTAAAGGGCTTGTTAGTCAACCTGTCCCTCTTTCAGGCTGATTCAGTTACCAACACGCTTCTATATTACAGTAGATACGCATTTCTCAGAAATTAGGAAAACATCCAATCAGCTACACATTGGGGATATTTCTCTGGTTCACTACAGGCAGCTGACAGGGATAGTTTCATTTAACTTGTGTACACACCTCTTCATACTATTAAGGGAAACAGTAACTTCTCAGTAGTTAAAATTTCATCCAGCTCTAAAAGGAAAGTTCTGCTGTAGCTGCCATAGCATTTTATTTTAATAATTGATGGTCCTGAATAATATAGTATTTACACTATAGCATTTGTTTCCACAAAGTTTGAAGAAATGTGTATTTTGAGTAAGGCATTACAAAATGCCTTTGTACTTGAATGATTGTTTACATCCAGCAAAAAAAAATCCCATTCATTTTTTACATGCACATAGCCTATTTTTCTTAAACTTGAGTGGGTAATTTGAGAATACTATTAGAGATCATTAACTTCATACACACTTTTTTTCAGTATGAACTTCATTTTCATAGTCCTAGAACCCTTTTTATTCCTTACTCCATTGTAGCTTCAAATTCCCAGAAGACATAGCCTGCAAGTGATAGACTCCTGAAATAACATTTTTCAGTGAACAGAAGAATCAGCTGCCAGCAAAAAGCTGGTAATAAAGTAACTGAAACAGGTCTACAACTCCCTGAGGAAGTCTGGCCTTGGTCAGTCAAATAAAGAGTTGGGAGATTAGTTATGAGTCACTGGCTCTTATCTATTGCAATTATTTAGCTAAATGGAGAAGTGAATCAACAATGGTACCAAGATGTCTTCCCTATCATATTTGAACTCCCTCTCTCTCTCTTAAATGACACAGACACCTCAAACATAGGCTGAACATACCCATAAAGTTACCAGAACTTTTATTCTAGGGAAAGTAGGGACAAGAGATAACTATTAGATTATTCATTGATAGAATGATGCTTGTGCAGCTCGTGGTGGCCCTGACTGTACACCCAGGATTTGGCATGGCCATTGTTATAGTCATGGACTAATCTGATATCTATGCTCCTTACATAATTAACTTTAATGGTTTCCACACCCCGATGGCAGATCTGACGTATTTTGGGAAGTACTGCTCATAAACCATGGTGGTTTGTGGAAAACAAGTTCTGTTCCATCTGTTGAAAATACCTATTACACCAATGCCTGTTCTTCCAGATAAATGAACCTCAGGAGAAGGTTTCTTTCTGTTCTATTTGCATCTACAGAGGAAATATTAAAGAAAAATAATCTTCAAAATAATTTATAACTCATTAGTAAAGTTGCTGGGGTGTGGCATCAAATTCACATTTTTAATTGGTATGAAAAATGTTCAACTTGACATGGTGAGTGTAAGATTTATGATATCCTTAGTTACTCATTACCTTCATACAGTTTTATAAATAATGTGATACTATATAGGAAGAAAACAGCTCTTATAGTAAAATTATATCTTAATTATTTTTTTTTAGATAATATTAATTAAAATATTTTCACAATTAAGCAATTTAAAGGTAAGTCAAGTTAAACAGCCAGAAGTGTGGTTGCAGCCCAGAAAGATAATTGCATCCCAGGGTGTATCAGAAGAACTGTGGTCAGCAGGTCAAAGGAAGTGGTTTTCCCCCTCTATTCCATTCCTGTGAAACCCCACCTGGAGAACAGCATTCAGCTCTGGTGGCTCCAGCACAAGAAAGACCCACTGCTAGAGTGGGTCCACAGGATGGTCATAAAAATGGTCAGAGGGATGGAACACCTCTTTTATCAAGAAAGACTGAGAGAGTTGAGATTGTTCAGCCTGGAGAAGAGAAGGGTCCAGGAAGTTCTTATTGCAGCCTTCCAATACTTAAAGGAGACTGTAAGAAAGTCAAAGAGAGATTTTTAACCAGGGCCTGTAGTAACCGGAAAAGAGGTAATGGTTTAAAACTGAAAAAGAGTAGATTTAGATCGGACGTAATGAAGAAATTTTTTAGTATGAGGGTGGTGAGACACTGGAATAGCTTGCCCAGAAAAGTTGTACATGCCCCATAAGGGGCGATGTTCAAGGTCATGTTGGATGGGTCTTTGAGCAACCTGATGTAGAGAAAGATGCCCCTGCCTATGGCAGGGTGGTTGGACTAGATGGACTTTAAAGGTCCCTTCCAATCCAGACCATTCTGTGATTCTGAAGTGGTTTCATCCTTTTGGTTTGCAGGCAAACACAGCCTGCTCTCTCACTCCCCACCCTCCAGGGAGTGGGGGAGAGAATTGGAAAAGGCAAGAAGACACCCAAGTTAAGGTAAAAACAATTTATTAATTAAAATAAAATGATAATGATAAAAACAGTAATAACATCATACAAATGAGTGATGCATAGTACAATTGCTCATCGCCTGCTGACCAATGCCCAGTGATCCTGGAGCAGAGACAGTCCCTAGACTGCAATCCCCAGAAGAGTAAACCTGAGTGATCCCCGAGAGAATATCCCATTTTCTGGTCAACCCTGGATAATATACTGAACATGATGTGATATGATATGGAATATCCCATTGGCATACCCAAACGCCGATTTTGGGCTTTGCTATTTGCTATGCTTCTCCCTCCCCAGTCCTTTGCACTTGCAAACTATCCAAACACAACGGCCTTCAGCTCCAGCAGCTCCAGCAGCAACTAATAACATTAATACTTTATCAACATTATTTTCATAACAAATCTCATACTGAAATCAAAACACAGCTATTATAGCTAATAAGAAATAAATTAACTCTATCTTTGCAAACCAGGACAGATTCTATGATAAGTTGTGATACATCAGGAGTGTGAACAGTTGAGCTTGGCTGCTCTAGTATATAAGTTTTAAATCATATCATATAATGATAGAAGGGTTTGGTTTGGAAGGGACTTATAAAGGTCATGTAGTCCAACTCCCTTTCAGTGACCAGGGACATCTTCAACTATATCAGGTTGCTCAGAGTCCCATCCAACCTGACCCTGAATGTTTCCAGGGATGGAGCTTCTATAGCCTCTTTGGGTGACCACCATCATTGTAAAAACTTTCTTCCTTATATCTAATCTAAATCTACCCTGTTTTAGTTTAAATCCATCATCTCTTGTCCTACCACTACAGGGCCTGCTAAAAAGTCTGTCCCTCTTTTTCCTATAGGCCCTGTTCAAATACTGAAAGGTCACAGTAAGGTCTTCGCAAAGCCTTCTCTTCTCTAGGCTGAACAACCACAACTCTCTCAACCTTTTTCCATAGGAGAGGTGTTCCATCCCTCAGATCTATTTTGTGACCTGCTCTGTACCCACTCCAACAGAACCATGTCTATATATCAGTACAATACATCTTTCAGCAGTGTCCCTGATTCTTGAAATGCACAGAATGCTCCTACATAATAGCTATTTTTTTTTTAGCATTTTATATTCTGATCATCTTACCTTTAAAATGGTCTCATGACTCACCGCGTGAAATTGAAACCATGTTTTGAAGGCATGAAAATCGTTGTATTTTCATAGCACAAGTTAAATATTTTACTTAATTTTGAATGAAGCAGCTTGTGACTACTATTGCAAACCAGGCCTGGAGCCACCAATAAAGAACAAAGTAAGCACAGAGTGTGAAGCTCATGATAATTGCTGACAACTGTAAATCAGAAGTGTCAGGACAGAATCCACTTTTAAGGTGTTTGAAAGGGAAACACATTTTCCATCTTGGAACCATGAAAAAAGATCTTTGCAGTATGTGACAGAGTCCTATAAGAATATTGTGTCTCTAAACCAATATTTTCTATCCCTGGTAGCACTTAAAAAGTGTACTGCCCACCTGTATGTCTGAGAGATTTTCAGGAATGTGTAGAATTGTTAACACTCTGGTTTGCTTATATTTCAGAGGTTAAATACTATGTGATTTAGAATAAACTGAAAAAAAACATACTAATAAAGGTGGTTCCGACAAAAAGTCTATGCCTGTTACACCTTTGTTACACTATTGTTTTAAAAAGGATTTTTAGGACTTCCACTCTCTTCCCCCCTCCCTGGATCAAAAACTTTTCTATAACAGACCAGCTGAACTTGCGGCTACATGGTGAACTGCATGACATGGTGTATCTATATTTAGTTTCCTGCAACACGGCCAAAGCTTCCTCTGCACCACAGTGATGGAGGGATCAACACCTCCTGCATGCATTGCATCTGCTCTGCCCTGCACTCTTATATGATGTTCCCCTTTCTGCCTTCTGCCTTCACAATGCTGTAGAATTTATGGTAATAGCCAACTGGATCTGTAAATAGCATAAGCTTTCTGTTGTGTATATGCAGTGCTCTTAAAATCAGAAGATTTTCAGTGTATTATCACATTACAAGTTACAGTTAAAACACATTTGTACAAGTAGAATAATATAAGGTCACCTCAGAAAAAGGGCCATTGTTTTGACATAAAAAGATGCTAGTTATTTGAGAACTTATCTTGGAGAGTTAATATATTCAATTTAAGTTAAGGAAAACAGAAATTGTATTCAAGGTTGACAATTTTAAACATGAGTGAATCATCTACAGCATAAGACCCTTGAACTTTAATACGAAGTATCTACTTCTCACAAGCTCCTCAAAAATTATACAGTAATATTTTATTTTCTAAATTACTCTACCTTCTAGGGAACTCACCACTTAGCTGATTGAAGATCCCTTCAATGCCAGTGGTTTTTAAGGGTGAAGCATTAATAGGACTAGGATTAAAAATACTTTGTTTCTATAAAATTGAATAAAAAAACAGTGTAAGATAAGATAACATATTGTTTTGTAAATTCTTGTTTTTCTTACAAAGAGCCTAGTGAATCATTCTCTAGTACATTAATTAACAGTTGAACAATGTTTCTAACGCTCCTTATGAATACCAGTGAAAAACAAAAATATTTTTAAAGTCAGAGAAACAAAGATTGTTTTTTCCTAGCTGTATAATTGCATTATAGAAGTGAAAGCATCAGAAATAATGTGCTTGAAAATTTTGTTATTGCTTTTATTATTGTTATAAGGCAAGGTGGGAAACACATATCTCTTAGAAATGCCTCAACTAAGCTGGTCAGAAAAATTTAAGTCAAATCAGTAACTGAGTCTCCACCATTCACTATATCTTTCCAGAGGTTTCTGATAGAAGACAAAATATATTTTACTGCTACACAGAACTGTCAGTCAATATTATTTCCAAGGTTAATTTTACATTACTGGCAAATGGGGGATAGATAGAGTTACATTTCAATGTGGCAGGAAGTCTAAGTGTTTGTGGCGACTGGGATTTTTTTACAATTTTGTGTTGTTACCTGAATAAGCCTATTTTTTCAATTTGTTATCATTGTTTCCATCAAACTGGAAAGGTTTCTCCAGCTGTCAGAGCTTCTGATCAAATGTTGAATAAGAATCACGAAAAGTATCCCAGATATTTTAAAAAGAATAAAAGACGTCTTTATCTCCTTAATGGCAAACACTGAACAACGTAAAGGAAGGTATAAAAGATTGCACTAACCTCCACACTCACACACAATTATGGGGGAAATTTCATCTTAATCTCTACCTGGCAATCAGTTTATGCTCTGAAGCAGGATAACGAATAACATTTCTTCACTAATATTTCAGTTGATGTCCAATAATGGCTATTGATTTTCTAAGAGAAAAATACAACTAAATATAGCTGCTACTCTGAGGTAGCTGACTGCCTCATACACTGTAGATTTGCTAGAGCTGTTAATGGAGATTTTTCTCTTGTGTGAGGAAGGTCATAATTTGTAAATTCTCCAGTGCAATAATTACTGAATGCAAACAGGACTTCTCATGGGATAAAAAAGCAGAGAAAGCAGGAGGGGGGTGCTATTCCCAAAAGGTGCATCTGTATTAGCTTTTCTGAAGTGTCTACTGACCATATTGTAGCTCATGTTGCAGAGCACTTTTGAGGGTGTGAATTCCTTTGGATGAAGCTTCATGAAAATATTGTCCAGAATGCAATTAGTCCACAGAGCAAAACTACAGCTTGTTAAAATAAACCTCCTAGATGTGCACAGTGAGAATATTTGTTCCCCTGTACCAACTGCTCTGCTCTGCAGATCTGTTTCTATTTGATAATGTTCTTGCTAATATGGACGAGGTCTATATGAGAAACTAGAAGATACAGAGTCCAGTCTATCAGAGATGTAACCTGAGCCAAGTCTTTCAGCTAAAGTTGTTTGGGTTTTTTTGTTTAAGTTTGGTTTGGTTTGGGGTTGTTTTTTTTGGAAGTATGCCCCAAATAATGCTGGATGGTATAAAAGAACATAACTGATCACACTGAAGGTGGACGTGGAGAAGGAAAGAAACTGAACTACTAGTAACAGGAACAAACAAGAAGAGCAACAAGAAAAAAAGAGCCTGAGGAGAACAGCAGTACTACTTTCTTACAACACTGTTGGGTTTTTTTTAATTGTTTATATTTTTCAGTTCTCTCCAACATTGTCAAAACCACTTAACAAGTTCCTATCTTCAAATTCACAGCAATTGTCCATCCTTATCCTAAAAACGAAATTTTAAACACATTAAGCTTCTGTCTGTTCCTGTATAAGAAAAGAATTTCCAGTTCCATTTGTCACATTTAATAACCATAATGTAGAAAAAGGAGAAATTAAGAAGCCTCATCTCAAGGCATCACCCTGACAAAGTTAACCAGAAACAAGTGAGTCAGCAATATGAGAAACATAGACTGATTGTACATACTTAGGCAATTACAGATGACATAATCAGTGACTGAAAGTCACTATACACTCAGTAGTTAGAAAGGTATGATTAAGAGAATTTTCTCTACAATGTTTACAACATTATTTTATCTGGAGATTTTGCATGGATTTTACTGAAATCAGAATAATATCTCCTTGAATACAAGGTTTTGTATTCAATCAAGAATGTCGCATAGGGTGAGAAGAATAAGTAAGAAAGATTGTCTCTGTGTGTATGTGTGCTTTTGTGTGTGTGCATGTGTATGTGTGCACGTGTACGTTAGCATACGTATGCCTACGTGGAATCATTAAGGAATTAGGATAGATTAAGAAATAAAATCTTGAGAATGAGCTTCCAAAGGACAAAACTCCCTTTTTTTCAGAGAACATAGAAAGTCATTCAATTACCTTCTAGGATAAAGCTCTCTTTTTTCCTATAGAAATAGCTCAAAATCTATAAGGAAATCTATGCTCTCAACACAGTATTGACTCTGTGGTTCAATCAATATTTTGATGAAAAATAGTTGTCATACTCTTTAAAAATTCATGTCCAGAGTTTCCTTATATTATAAAAATATTTTGCATCCTCTAATCCCTTATTCTGGACATATCATAGAATCACATAATTATTTAGGTTGGAAGGGATCTTTAAAGATCACCTAGTCCAACCAGCCTGTCATGGGCAGGGACATATTTCTCTAGATCAAGTTCCTCAAAGCCCTGTCCATCCTGACCTTGAGCATTGTCAATAATGGGGCATCAACAACTTTTCCAGGCAACTCTATTCCTCTGTCTCACCACCTTCATTGTAAAAAATTTCTTCCTTATGTCCAGGCTAAATCTACCCTTTCAGTTCAAAACTATTTCCCTTTGTCCCATCACTACATCTATCTTATAAGCCCTCTTTATATAATAAAAGGCCACCATAACATTTCCCTGGAACCTTCTCCTCTTCAGGCTGAACAATCCCAGTTCTCCCAGCCTTTTCTCATAGGGCAGATGTTCCTGCCCTCTGATCATTTTTGTGGTCCTCCTCCGGACCAACTTGAACAAGTCAATGTCTTTCTTGTGCTGGGGACTCCAGAGCTGAATGCAGTACTCCTGTTGGGATCTCACAAGAGCAGAGTAGAGGGGCAGAATCACCTCCCTTGACCTGCTGATCACCCTTCTTGTGATGTAGCCCAGTATACAGTCGGCCTTCTGGGCTGCAAATACACATTACCAGCTCATGTCCAGCTTTTCATCCACCAGTACCCCACAAGTTCTCTGCAGGGTATCTCTCAATCCCTTCATCCTCCAGTCTACATTGATCTTGAGATTGTCCTCATCCAGTTTGCAGGGCCACATGCTTGGCCTTGTTGAACTTCAAGGCTCCACACTTCCAGCCTGCCAAGGTCCCCCTGGCTGGCATCCTGTCCCTCAAGAATGTCAATGGCAGCACTCAGTTTGGTGTTATCTGCAGACTTGTTGAGGGTGCACTCCATCCCAGTGTCTATGTCATCGCTGAAGATATTGAACAGTAACAATTTTGAAATCTATGTTGACAAGAAATATCACTTGTGTGAAGAACACGAATAGGGCAAGTATCAGGTGACTATAGCTAACATTGCTTACTGCTGGATAATTACTGACTTAAGAATACGTGAATTATTAAGTTTTAATAAGTGGAGTAACAAAATAAATAAACCTAAATTTGTTATCTTATTCCTATTCATCTCTTTTAAAATTAAAATATTTTTAATTAACTATACTTTCATTTTCAAACATGGAAGCCTTTTATAATCTTTAGGGTTCCAACTTCTCTTTGCAATACAGTTTTCAGAAATATAAAATAAAAGTGTCTTAGCTTGAGTTTTTGATTCCATAAAGGTCTCCTCAACCTCTCTGAATGCACATTCTTCATAACAAAATTTTTTGCACTGTTGGCAGACAGAATACCATTTATGAGTGGGGCACTACTGGACAAACAGTAGATGTAATGGTACAAATGGATTGACTGGACACAATACTCCAGATGTGGCCTCAGCAGGGCAGAGTAGAGGGGGAGGAGAACCTCCCTTGACCTGTTGGTCACATTGTTCTTAATGCACCCCAGGAGACCATTGGCCTTCTTGGTCACAAGGGCAGGTTGTGAGCTCATGGTCAAGTGGTCATCCACCATTACTCCCAGGTCCTCCTTTGCAGAAGGTGCATAACCCTGCACTGATGTATGGGGTTATTCCTCCCTAGGTACAGGAATTGACACTTGCCTTTGTTGAACTTCATTAGGTTAATAATAATTAAGTATGCCTAAAGCAACTATAAAAGCCTACTAAGGTTTTGCTTTTCTGTACAAAAATAATGCCCAAACAAGTAATATCTAAAACACCTTATGACCTGCAGAAGCACATTAGTAGGGGGAGGTGAAACCTTTGCACATTAAATAGTAACATGCACAGATAGTGTAGGAGTCTAGCATGAAAAAAAACCCCAAAAAACAGAAAAATATTATTCATCCTCAACACTAGCTTTCTCCTTTACTTTCCTTTACATTCAAATTTCCTCTTCTTTAAGCTTCCATTTTAAACCTCTGAGGCCTTTATATTGCATAAAGGCACCATGGAATCAATATTTCTGAAATAACAGGAACAGAGACAGACCGTTTGGCTGAGGTACTGAGGTACAATATAAAAAAAAAAAAAAATCCAGTCAGATTTATTAAAAACATTCATGTCCCCTGCAGAATCACTTTATATATGGGAGTACACACTGATCATTTGGGGCTCCAGCATTGAGTTCAGAGGTACAGGACAGGTACCTGTCTACATCTTCCCTTGGCTGATACATTGAACTCCCTATTTATGCTGTCAATACAATTTATTTATAGCAGTACAGACATGGAATAATATAAACTGCAGGAATCTGAAGCAGACAGAGATTCTGTAACTAGAAATCCTGAAAACCTGTGTGTATCAACATAAGCCAATAATGAGGAAAAAAATGTACATTGTTTTACAATGTATTATGAAGGATAGGTAAATACAGTGGGATCAGGACACCACAGCCACCATGAAAAACATGCATGTAAATTAGGAAAATGTTAGCTAAAAATTTAGTAGAAAGTCAGATAATGCTGACTGGTCTACACACTGACCCACAAAAAAAAACCAACATGATGAGTAAGGGGCAGGAAGGAATAGCAGAAGGGATGGTGCTTTCATCTGAAGAAGGGAAGGAAATGTGAAAGGTAATGTTGGATGCTTAATCTAAGCATGACCAGTTTTACTTAATTAGTTCTTTATGAGCTTGAAGTTTGGAAAGTGTCCCATGGCATTATAGTCTAAAGGAAAAGGATAAGATGGAAGATAAGAACTTCAAGAATGTTTTGATTAGTCTGTAGCTAACGAAGAGGAGAGAAAAAAAGGAGTTAAATTTTTTTGAGGAATCAGAAATATTTGGTCCATAGTCAGCAAGCATCTTTCAAGACTTTCACTGGTAAGCAGAGTAATCCTTTAAAACATTTACTATTTTTCAGTACTGATAACATTCATATACCCAAAGTATGTTCATATATAAGGTCAAACATAGAAAATATATGGAAAATTAATAATTCTATTCCTTCTGCTGCCTTAAGACCTACTTTCTTCACAAATAATGTAATTATTAAAAACCAAGTAACTAAAAGGAATCAAGAGAAGCCCTCTAGTTCATTCTTCTAAAATCTCTTAAATAAAGATAAGGTTCAAACTGTGGTTTAAATTTTGAGAAAGATGGGTAAGTACTGAGTTAATTATTTAATGACAAGAACTCAAAAGTCAGCTGTGAATATTTGCTTCAGGACCTACCGGATAAAAAGGGAAAGAATAAAGAAACACAATATACCTCACTTTGTTTTTCCGTATTTATGGAAAGTTACTTAAGACTTTCATAACAGAAAAGTACCATTTTATGTTGTAATCTTAACAAACCTGTACATATGTAGGTATTGTGCAACTAGCACTGAGCAGACTGAATCTCTTAGGAATGCTAATGAAGTCCAGGTTGAAGTCCACGTTAAAATTCATGCTAAAAAAATGTCCAATATATAATTGACACCAACCTCTATACCATTGCCTGAGCCATACTGATGAAAGTTTAAATTGATAGAGTGACAGAATTTTATCTATAAATATTTTCAAAACTTCATGACCTTACATAATTTTATATGATGGAATCCTCGAAACACAAACTTCAACACTTTTACTCGGTGTTCAAAACTCAGATGAGCAATAGCATTTAAGGACAAAATGAGCTAACACACTCATTTGAGTCACACCAGTAGACTCCCACATCTCGTGTTTAATGCAACCTGTTTTTCATTCTTCATCTGCCAGAATTTTTCATTTTACCAAGCCAATTATTATAATTGAGGGATATTAGTAACATTACAGTGCAGCTTATGGGTTAATACAGTTTGTTTTAAACACATAAAACCCATTGGCTCCCTCTTTCACCATTTTTGTGCTTCAGATTTGTATCTTTTATCCATGGACTACACTGGAAATTCAGCTGGGAAAGACCTTTGAACAGATTATGTATGTGACTGCTGCATTAACTGCTCAGTTAAACACTAGAATGTACACCCTTAAAACAGATTCATCAAAAGTGTGATAATTCAATGCACCAAGTTGCATAACAGAGAGCAAGAAACATGTATGGGAGAGATCTAAATATGAGCAAATATTATTCCAGACTTCTTTATTTGAAAGCAGTTTCAGTAGGATCAATTAAAGACAAGCCACAGGATATATCTAACCTCATTTGATAAGAATTTCACTATTTTGTTTCTGCAAAAGGAAGCTTACAGTCTAAAAAAAAAAAGTATGATTTTTTTTCTGTGAAATAGACCTCCTAGCATTCCCCGCCCATCAAATAAATACATAAAAAAATGCACGTTTGTTTTGAAAGGAAAAAAAAATCATAGAATCATAGAATGTTGCAAGTTGGAAGGGATCCATAAGGATCATTGGAGTGCTCTAATGTTTTATGGCAATATAAGTGTAAGGATTTTTTAATAAAAAATAACTGAATTTGTATGTTTGATCCCATAGAACATTACAAATTGCTATATCAAACATTAAAAGATTTAGTTTCTAAAATGTTGAAGATTTGAAGTTGCAGACCAATGGTGAATGAACAGATCCACTACTTGTGTTTTTAAGGTGTTGTAAAATCTTAATACAGGTGAAAGAGAACAGAAGTTTGAAGACTAACAGGTTTTTCTGGATAAGAAAATGTTTGAAAACGCCATGACAATGATTGCATTTGTGCATATGGTGTACTCAGCTGTATGGATATCAGAATAATTTCAGCAGCAAAATATGCTTTTCATGAATCTTTTTCCAGACAGATTGCTGCTACTAGAGGTACACCAAAAGTACTATTTGCATCAAGAATTATGGACTTTCCAGTCAAAGCTGTGATTGGCAGGAAATACCTGCAAATTCATACAGGTTTTAAACTCATCTTAAATTTTGGTATACTCCACGTTTAAAGTATCTACATCCTACTTTTCAGTGCAGAAGAGTGCTTTTGAAAATTATGTCAAGATAAGGAAGGCCTCTTCACTAATTTACAAGGATTTAGATATTTTCACAACATTGTCTATAATTAACACCTGTAAGTTTCAGAAGTCTGTTTTCTCAATTGAGAGGCAACATATGAAAACAAACAAACCTGGGATGGAAAGAAGGTAGTAACATTTAATTTTACTGTGATAACAGATGTAGCATCTGGAAGGTCCAGAGAATGTGCTAAGTGTCTTTCAGATGTTTTCAGTGTTGCACAGTTGAATGAACTTGGCAATATACATACTGAAGTGGATTTTAATCCTAAAACACGTTCTTAATTAAAATTGATTAGAGAGTGGACATAGACTTATCAGTATTGTGAGGCTTTCTGTGGAACAAATCTATTAAAAAGAAAAAGCCAAGATACTCATGACTTCATTGTTTTGGTCTTTTCTGGCAAGAATTGTCTTTACTGGTAAGACTTGCCTTTTGCTGTTCCAGGCCTCTAAGATCATTGGGTAAATCTGGAGCCAGGAAGACCTACCTCAGACAAGTACTTCTTGGAGAAATTAAGCTACATTAGTAAGTCTCCACTTTCTATTATAACTATTTTCTCTACTAAGCTTTTGTCCAAGTAGAGGAAGAAAATTAGACCTACCTTCAGACATATCTTTCCAGATATTGATATCACATTGGATAATTTAAAAATAAAAAAAATATACAAGCTGAATTTGCATGGGAGTTGGAAACCCATATGCAATACTGTGTCTAAACCAAACGTGTGTTTAATTACTCTAAAATAATGATCAATGAAGATAAAAATAATATTATTAGTACAGAATACAGGATGGTTAAGAATGACAAGAAACTAATGGTTTTATACTCTTATCAGATGTATCTCCTTACTAGGTTTCTGGAACTATCTACTAAGATGTCATGATAAAGAGAATTGTCATCCAGACAACATGATGAACCAATCAGAGAAGGAAAAACAAATATTTTTCCACCCATAAACCAGATTTCTGGCTCAAAGCAGTAAAGACAGCTATTTAAGATTCAAGCTAGTATAACACTGAGCAGAAGTCTCCTTTCTTGTACCAACCATGTCACAAGAGAAGTGCATCAGTTGAGAGCTCTAAGCCAGCATCTCTGTCTGCAAAATTTAAGGTTAGATGTAAAATTCTGCTTTGACTTATTAGTCAAGAAATTCTACCACACACCAGTTAAGTAAATTTATAGACAAAATTTTAATGTTTCAGTGTACCTAAAGCAGGAATTAACTTTCTCTAAAACAGAACGCTTCTTGCATCACTCTAGAATTCTGGTAGAGTATTTGTTAACTGCAGAAAGAGACAATTCTTACTCTGTGATCTTTGTCCATCAAGTTAAAATGATATAGCTAACTGAAAACATCTCTGCAGGACAGAAAAACCTGGAACTATTTAAACCAGTGTGAATTTTACCTATATGAAAAAAACTTTCACTCCAATTGCACATTCTGATCACCTCTAACATGCTCTCAGTCTTGGATACACAGCAGCCACGGCGTGCTCCTCCTGTGTCCAACTAATAAAGTTTAAGAAGAATTCTGATTCTTTTATTGGCTGAACTGAAATTTAATCTTGTTTCTTCTCCCCTTTTCTTAACTATAGCTAGAACCATCTGTGAAACACCTGATATATTCCATGTACTGCAGAGTTTTGTATTACTTTGACCTTTTCAATATTCTATACTTCAATCAGTGAAGCTGTTCCGTGGTTTCCCTACAGGTTAGCTGCCTGCAAGTTGCTGAGGAAGAAAAGGGGTGGCAGAGAGCATCTTGTAGTATCTGTGAACACTGAAAAGGTCAAAGCTGTATAGAGCACTCTTATGTAGTAGAGAAAGTAGAAGGCAACAAAATCCCCCTGCTCTGCTCATCTGGTAAAGGCTGTGATGTGAACAGAAAATGCTACCACCTTGGTATCTGGTGACAGTCATGAAGATGATAGCAAATAGTTCTATATATTCTTACTGTGGTTACAATTGTGTGATCTTTTTGCTTGTAGAACACATTGAACCTGATGACCAGCTGAGTAGAATGTTTGGTAGAAAGATCAAACTAAAGTACTGGGTAATTAATATCAGCTTAACTTGTGTGAACATTTTAAACAACAATTTTCAAAGGGCAAAATAAATTAGCATTCTGTAAAATGCATTAGTAATATTATTATATTCATAATCTTTACAGAAATTATTCAAAGTATTTTATCTTCCTACTGAATCAGTCTATCTGCTGTCTGCTATTTGCTATTTCCTATCTGCTATATAGAATAATCTCATGGTCTTTTTTTTTTTTTTTTTTTCCTTTTAATGATGGGAAAGAACAGTATTTTGACCAACGGTGCACTTTCCTTCTAGTCCTACATATCTCAGTTTCCTTTTGTAATATGGTAAGTCTGACCTATACTGAAATTGTCTCATTCTATATAGTATTTTGTGATAATTCACAGTGCAGCACTGTAGCTGAAATAATCTCCTTACGTGTAGCTTTATAACTTTTCACTTTTACTAAAACACAGTTTCAGGAAATGTGGATACAAGAGTTCCCAAGAGTCATAAATATTACAGGTAATCCAGCCCCTGACTGGATAGACTGTGAATCTGTGAAACAGTAGCAATACAATATTTCTTAATACTTAGAATTTGGATCCAAAACTATTTATCAAAAAATATGTAATACAGTTTCCAGTTTCAGATATTAAGTTAAACAAATAAGCATGAAAATGAAGAGATTAAGCACTATAAACCACTAACAAAAGTATCTCTCAAAGGTCCTGACACATCATAATTAATTTTTAAAACACATTATGTTTTTTACCTACAAGATATCTTGAGAAAAGTGGAAGATGGCACTGGTATTAAATAAAAAAGGAAGATTTTTTTTTCCTGGGGTGGAAGTATTTAAAGTGTCCTGTCAATCTAGTTATGGAGAGACAATTCTGCATTTGGTAACAAAAGATTTCTATTTTCAGATTCATGCTACTTGGTAATAAGTAGCTGAGGATAATATTAGTGAATATATGCTACCGAGTTTATAGCAACAACAAATTACAGAGTTAAGTGCAAATAGCATTGCTGAGAAGTTTAGCTTATTTTGCTTGTATAACAAATACT
This sequence comes from Caprimulgus europaeus, assembly GCA_907165065.1. The sequence continues at coordinate 8,857,065 of OU015527.1, forward strand.
TAATGGTGACAAGGATTCAGTTTTTATTCACAAATAGACATGAACTATTGGTTTCATGTTATTTTGCTACTTAAGAGAAGTAAAACATAATAAAAAGCAATCTGCTGGCAATCTCTGGGTAAGGAAGAAAATGTCAAAACATTTTTGCAAGATGCAAAAGCAAATTCCAGAGTAAGGTGAGGAGATGTTTCTGAACTCTCTGCACACAGAAAAGTCCTGAGCAGTTCCAACAACCATCTTCATGACCAGTTATATAAAAGCCCTATATGCTGTTTAAACTATTATAAAAGCAGTCAATGATTGGTTTAGCAGGGTTACTGATGAAAACCCATACTCCAGGGTTAATAAATGTAATCCATGCAAACAAGGAAACCAACGGTATACTTCCACTCTGATTTTTAGTTTCAGAATACCGCTAGAGTTATCACTAATTCATAACAATTCAAAGTTGAGAGTGGATGGGGAAGGAGAAATTGTTAATTCAATTTCTTCACAAAAACAGAACAAGCATGGTTTGGTCTAACAGCTCTTGCAAATGAGGATTCGGTCAATTTGATCTTCTGAGCTGATTAGCATCCAGACAGAGTCAAATGAAGTGCCAATTTCTGACGAAAGAAATTGAAAAGTACTATCAGATTTAGATCTTACAAGGTCTAGATGTGTTAGTCAGGATATTGAGAATGAAGTATAGTAGTATATTTTTCTCTATACACCCTCTAATCAAACACTGTATTGGTGAAATGTTGGTTTACAACTGACCAACATGCCCAGTATAATTTTTGTATATACACACATATAAAGGCCTAGCACCAAAGGGAAAGCTGAAATAAAAGGTCTGAGATACCATTTTTTCTGCAAATAATTGCCTGAATAAAGCTAGAGAGACTTCAGGGGACCAAAAGGCTGGGATAGGAGGAAGACAACTTCTTTTGATAGGCATAGAAATTCAGGAGTTTTTTCCAAATCTTATTGTATTACTATTGTAAAGTTCATATCACTTAAGTCTAAAATATGATTTTATGTGACTGGAAAATAATATGTATTTCTAATGAGAAATAAAACAAAAGAGGGAGATAATAATCTCCTACAATTAACCATTAAGTCTTTCAGTAATAGAAAATATAAAAAATCTTAACATTTAGGGTGAAACACATTCATTGACTCATTTGACTTCATCCAAAGACCTTACATGGAGAGAATCCTGAAACTGCACCAGCCAACTACATGATTAGGGATGGAGTAGAAGTTTAAAAGTATTGACAGTCAATATGCTGCCAGTCAAAAGTCTGGAGGGTTTGGAGAATGGCAGGTTTCTCCATCTAGGAAGCCAGCAATTATTTGGAGTGCCAGGTATACATATAAACTATTTTTTAGTATATTTTCTGCCAAATTCTTTAAAAAAAAAAATCCTTTGATTTGTACAAGCTGTGTCACACACTTTGACATTGTTATGGTGTTTCAGAAAATAGTTTGAGTATTGACAGAAATTGAATCCTACAGAGAGGGAATGACAGAATTCAAAGGTTACTGGAGAGCTTGAGGGAGCCTTTAAGGGATTATTTCAAGTAGAAATACATGTACCAGACTAGTAGAAGTGTTAATACCTTTTGTTTTAAACAAGTACAAAATATTGGCACTGTCACCCTTTTTATTAAACTTAACTTTCATCAGTGTCTCAGACAATTGTACAGAGGTTGGTGCCAATTATATATGACATTTTTTTTAGTATGGACTTCTTCATATCAAACTAACTGTGCTTTCTCACTCCACCTTCCCTTAATGTCATGCAGTGAACTTACAGTATTTACTGAAGACAATCTTTCTTTTTATTCTACTATTTGATTCCTCAGGTACAGATAAGAACTACATGTTAATCCCAAGAGGTAAATAAAATAAATTTAGTTACAGGATTGCTTTATTTAAAGTAACATCAAAGGTCCTCATAGAATAGAAGCAAAAATACTATATACATTTCCCTTACTCAGTTTACTTATTCAGAAACATTCTTCATTTAAAAGCAGTTTTCTGAGGTTCTGGGAATCTTTTTTGTAGAAAGTTTTCCATGAGTTTAAAAATAGCAAATGTTTTCTTGAGTATTTCTAAGAGTTAGCTTATTCAAGAAAGACCTTCACTCATTCCCCCAGCTACAAAAGTGCATTCCCACAAGTCATTAATTCATAAGCTGTTTCTTAATTTTCTGCTGACAGTTGTAGCATGATGCAAAAACTCCAGACTCTAAGTATTCTGGTAAAACACAAACTTTAGCACCAATTGTTGAGGGACTTCTTAGATATAGGATGTATTCCCAATAAAGAATGTCACTGGCAATATTATGCTTACTTAATCTTTCATAAAGCATAGAAAATGTCCACCGATCCTGGTGAGAATCCAGTTTTAGAAGTAAAGCAGATGCATATAGTTTCTATAAACTGTATTAAGTATGTTTTGCTTATTAGCATAAAATTACAGCAACACAAAGAAAGTATCAAATATATAGTATATGTACAGCTACTACAAAAGAAAACTAGTAACACAAGTGTCAGGGAATGCGAACAGCTAGGTTTATCTAACTGAGGACACTACTAGACATGATAAACAAATACAGTAAATAAGACAGAGAATCCTTTTATATCAGTGTAAAAGATACAGCTAGAGATGTGAAGCATGGCTGTATTTTGCAGGTGGTTAAGGGTCAGTTATGTGAGACATAGCTAAACTTCCCAGATAATTGGAGATAAACATAAGGAGTTTCTGAGGCTCATGAGGCTCACAGCATCTATATGTATGTAACAATAATACCTTATAAGGCTGACATGTCATGGTCAAATCATGTCATTTCATGTCATACAGTAGTATCATAAAAGACTGGTAATGGTATCAGAGACACCAAATCTGAATATAGATACAGAACAAGGCCCAATAAGGAAAAAGTAATTAGATGTGGGTTATTTACTTAGGAGGAGACAAGATTTGAGAAAGGAAGCGGTCAAGCTGGTCCAGATGGTTGGTTGAGCAACAAGAATAGGAAAATGGAAGAAGGATAAGCTGAGTGTAAGCAAGCTGCATGTTCTCTTCTGCATTTATGCAGGTACAAGTACAGACACTGCTCTGTGTTGATGTGTATCTGCTCCTCTGATCAAGGTTCTGTGGGGCTGAAGGAATACTCACTGTGTTAGACACCAACAATGTGGGCTTCAGTGGGCCAGGAGGGACCTCCAAATGAGACAGGATTTGGCTTTGTTTTGGCTTTGTTTAGCACACAAGTAGAATGACTAATCCTCAGTAAGGCTGCTATTGCAGGTTCAGCAGAAGTCTGTTTTTCAACACACAGACAAAATCAGCATGCAGGTTTCTACAGTACATGTATGTGTATAAGGAGAGAATTTCCATTCTGTCTTTTAAATTACAGTGGATAAAGCAGTAATGGCATTCACCTTCAGAAAGAAGACAGTAACTGTAAACTACAGTGCCCTTTGCATAACTACAACATTATTATCAATAATTTAAAAATATCTACATGGTACTTCAAAACTATTTGGCTAATGTATCAGAGAAATAACTACATTGCAAAGGAAAAAACACATTAGTGAAAAAAACAAATGTCAGTTTTCCTGACAAACACGGTAACAGCCATTTTAAAAACCTTTCTAAAGAATCAAAATAAAAAAGTAAGTAACTCTTGACAGTCTACCTATCTAATAATCTCAAAATCTGAAGACAATGTTTGCTCAAGTAACCTTCCCTAAATTTACCATGACCCTTCTTACCTCTTTCTCATGAGGTAAAAAGAAAGATTGTAAAGCACGCAACAATATTAGGTTAGCTAAAGCTCCCAACAACTAGATGTAAACAGAGTAACTTAGCAAATACATATGCAATTACTACTGCAGCTATTATAAATACAGGTATTGAAAAAGAAGTTGAAGTATGTAAGGTGAACAAAAAAAATGCACGTGTCACAAAGTCATTATTCTTGCATTGCAAATCTAAAATAAAGGAAATATTAACAATGAAGCTAGCCTAATTAAAATCTGAAATCTTTGCCAGTCAACAGCCAATTAGTGTTATGTCACAAGTTTTCTTATTTAGGAAAGTTTACAAATAAATAGGAAAAAATCAAACAAAATACTCAACAAAACAACAACAACAACAATAACAACAAAAAGAAAACCACCTCAAACAATATGAATGAGTTTCTGAAATAAAAGTTAAAATTATCTACTATATAAGAGAAAGTTTTACAACTTAAAAATAAAAAGCTATAATTTAGAGCAGGAAACACATATAACAGTCCTTGATGCCTGAAATACACCTCACACAGAGAGAGTTACTACTCCAAGGTAAGCAATTTAATGAATACAGTATTACAAAAATCTAAATCATGTTTAAAATTTGGATATATAGTTCAAGTTTTACTGTTCTTATAACCTGAGAGTTTATTTGCAAGTCTTTAAATCCATATTGCACAGGCATAAATTAATTTCATAAAGCATAGAAGGGTCAGGCTCTTAATTATCTTAGGAGTCCTCAGAGTTATACCTCCCCTCCTATCTCAATGGAGCAAGATGTGAAGAAGATATAAAAGTTATTGACCCTTCAGCTACTTATAATCCAAACTATGCTCCTTTCACCTTTCTGTTACTGTTTCAGAGAGCAACCCAATTCAATATTGTAAACAAACCACCTTTCTTGTGTTTGCTTATCTTCAATGCCCCTTTGAAACATATATTTATTCCTAAGAAGGAAGAATTTCCTTATCTGCATTTGCTACTTTCTATTAAGGAAGTAAGTAGATTAAGAGACATCCACAGTTTTCCTATAATTCTCTATAATTTAAACTCTACATTTTATGGCAGCAACCTCCAAGAGCTGATTTTGTATCATAAACAGAAGACATCAGAGAGATCAGCAGAAACAGCACATGCTCCTAACCTTAACAATATCCTTGAAGAGACAATGACAGTGTGGTCAGTGCCAGGTTAATTTAGATGGTCCCTTCCTTCAAGCGAGTGCCTTCTATCTAGCAAAGAAGGCTGAGATTACAGCTAGCTGCTTGTGCAGACCTGAAACCAAGACTTTGTCAACTCTTAAGAACACTTGTGGCTTCTAAAAGCCCTTCACATAGTCAGTGCATACAGAAATATTAAGATGACCAAATCCACTCAGACTTGAGCCACTCAAGTGTTTCTCTCACATTCAAAGAGTAGATGCACTTCGACTTAAGATTTGCATTGAGAAAAGAAAAAAAGAAGGAAAAAAGGTACAAAATGAAAAGAAAAAATATTCAAAAATACAAGCAAGTACTTCTTGTGCCTACTCTGTAATTAATTTAAGAGTAATACTGTTAAGACTATTGTACCACAATTTGGGGACATTTGGAAAACTGTAGCTAGCTCAATATATGATGATTAACATGAGAAATGTATTTTTAAAAGCATAAAAATAAAAATATAATCGTATTCATAGAAAAGAACAATTAGTAGAAAAGCTGTGTTGCCATAACAAAAAAAGTAAAAAGGGATTTGGACCTCCTTAACACTAGAGAGTAGGATTTTTTTTTTTTTTTTTTTTTTTTTTTTTTTGTCTTTACATCGTTGGAAAGCTTACATTTTCCTATATAAGGAAATCAGGATACTTGATCAATATTTACAAAACAACAGTAAGACAGCAAAGTTGGATTGCACCAGTACAAATATTGAACCCTAACAATTCTGAAGTCACATTTCATACATTATTTTTGTTCATTTTTATTAAAAATTTATTAAAATTTCAAAATGAAATTAATTTAATATTAAAATGCAGTGGTTTAATTAGAAACTTTTATAACAAGATAATGTTTTTATGTCTTTTTAAAACACATTCTTAAATTTAGAGTTTTGCAAAAACTGGTCTCCTGTGAATGTTTCCCATCTCCACAAAACTAGGCTAGTAAAAGGTACTTAAGCTAGGAAATTTCCAACATCTATGTAACTCCTCACAGGCATTACACTAAAATGATTAAAGCAGTATTGATCTCTCATTAGAAGACTTTACACTTTTTTTTTTTTTTTTAACATAATTGGTAACATTGTGGAACTACATTACTTTGAGATTTTTAGATCAAGAATTGTTATAATTTATAATGGAATCTATCAGAGAAAAAATATTTAGCTAAAAAAATCTTGAAAAAATGGTCATAACAGTAGGTGCAGAGCTGTTCTGTCATAAGACTGGGGTTTCTTAAAGAAAGTCTCAGAACAGCACAGTTGAAAGGAGGTACTGTGAGCTATTTCATACATTCAGTTTCCTCATTTAACATAAAAAGCACAGAAGCATGTAAACTGAACTGAAATACTCTGTGATTGGCCTGTAAGAAATCTTCAGTCTTTTAATCTTGTACAAAATCCATGTTTTTCTGCTTTTCCTGTTTCTTTTCAAGTTGTACAGGGGTGTAACATAGGATGTCAGGGCTTTGATACTCTTTAGGTCAGATGGAAATTTCTCAGCATCTCAGTGAGAGAATAGGAACATACAAGCACAAAATAAATAATAAATTTGCCTATTTATCCGTTTAATTAGACTATCACAAATGTTGCCTGAAACATGGGTGCCTGAACAAATATGTGGTTATAAATAATATTTCTCAGCCATTGACTATCTCTCATATTTTCTATTGTATTAATTTTTCTGAAGCCATACCTACTTAACCTTGCATATTCTCACTGTCTGAATTCCAAAATCTCCTGTATATTTTATTTATACTTTTTTTCAGATCAGTAACCTTTTGGCATTGTTAGCAAAACCTGTTACAGTACACAAAGCTACTATCAATATATTCACTGTGATTTTTTCTTTTCACCTCAAAACTCTGTAAAAATAATTATTTAAACATTTGCATTTTTTTATGGATGTTTTAATCATTTTTATTGGAGCACAAAACAACAAACTTTCAGAGCATCAGGTGTTACAGAAAAGGTAATTTTAAATTACTTAGAAATATCTAGTTTTCTGTGACTTGCTAACTCCATAATATTACCCTTTCTCAGTTAAAATATTTTAATTTCTGTGAAAATATGCTAACAGACCACTCATTATGCAAATACAATAAAAAACTGTTGTCCAAATATAATCTTGCACATTCTATAATATCAGTTTTATAAATATCTCAGGTAATTAGTTCAGTAACCACATCACATAGCACCTTGAATTTTTCTTGTTCTTTTTTTCTCTTGCCACCATCAGTATGTTCAAGAGGCAACAGGTACATTGGTTACACAGTTTATCAATAAGAAGACTGTAGTAGTTTATTGCCTGTGTAAATTCCTGCTTTAGTGGTATCACCTTTCTCTTCAAAACAAGTTAAAAAAAAAAAGGCAGCTAGATAACTAGATTTTTACTTTAGAAGTATTAACATACAAGATATGACTACAAAATCCTGACACCACCTTGTGGGGATCTCCTGGCTAATGTCAACCTGATAGACCTTGACAGCAGCACAAGTCTGTGCAGCAGTGCTGGCTTTGGACCAGAAAAACTCCAGCCAGCAGGAACATGTTCGAGCTTGTCCATCCTGCAGATGTGGCTGCTGCCAGCTCTGGAGCCAGAAACCCTCAAAAGAGAGATAGCCTCTGCTATGGAGGCATGAATATCTCCATATACCACCATGACAGTGCTAATAGACAATTTTTCATTTAAATACAGTTTTGCAAGCTAGAGCTTTTCTTTTCATTGAGAAATAATATATATAATGCTAACCTCATGAAGTTCAACAAGGCCAAATGCAAGGTCCTGTACCTGGGTCAGGGCAATCCTAACCAAAAGTACAGGCTGGGCAACGAGTGGATTGAGAGCAGCTCTGAAGAGAAGGACGTGGGAGTGGTGGTGGACAAGAAGCTGAACATGAGCTGGCAATGTGCCCTGGCAGCCGAGAGGCCAATAATCGTGTCCTGGGCTGCATCCAGAGCAGTGTGGCCAGCAGGTCGAGGGAGGTGATTCTCCCTCTGTACTCCACTCTTGTAAGGCCCCACCTGGAGTTCTGTGTCCAGTTCTGGAGCCCCCAACACAAGAAAGACATGGACCAGTTAGAACGAGTCCAGAGGAGGCCACAAGGATGATCCACGTGCTGGAGCACCTCTTCTATGAGGACAGGCTGAGAGAGTTGGGGCTGTTCACCCTGGAGAAGAGAAAGTTTTGGGGTGATCTTATAGAGGCCTTCCAGTACCTGAAGGGGATACAAGGAAGCTGAGGAGGGATTTTTTATAAGGGCAGTTAGTGATAGAACAAAGGGAAGTGGCTTTAAGCTGAAAGAGGGGAGGTTTAGATTAGATGTTAGGAAGAATTTTTAAACAATACAACAAACTTATAAACCACTATCTTGAAGAACAAGACAAAAAAAAATTTATGCTGACAATTTTTGAACTCAGCACCTAAACTGGCAAAAAAACCCCACAACAAAACAAGTTTTATATAGTTTGACTTCTAAAAAGATTAAAATAAAATCTGAATTGAACTTTCTCACTGCCTTTAGCTAAAATTTCCTTCTAGGACACTGAAACACATGTGAAGAACTTAATTACACACCATGCTTTTACCAAGTAGCCTACAGGTTAGTATCCTTACCTAGGACAGGGGAGACCTGAGCAGTATTTCTTTGTATGCATTTGCCAATATCCACATCTTTCGTTATTCTGACAAATGCTCTAAGCACTCAGAAAGAAAGCGATTTAAACTTTGATCTTTTTCTTTTCTTTACTTTTTTAATTTTTTTTTGGCACTGGTCTATGTAGTACACTTCTGAGATCCAGTGCAGAAGCAGAGACTGGTATTTCTGAATGGAGCTTCCTTCATATTGACCTGTGCAATACTTTTCGGAGGGGTGCCATGTGTCATCACTCTCCCTGAAATGAGAATCCTAGTGACAGCTGCACAGTGGGGAAGTGGATAGGGCTAGACATTCAGATACTATTAAAGTCTTACGTGGGAAATGTAAGAATAAAGAATTACAAGAGAAAAATATGTTAAATTATTTTTACTGAGACACAATGTAAGAGATTGGAGATTACATCTACTGGACTGCCTTGTTTTATTTGTGAGTAAAGTACTCTAGTCCTAGAATTTAGAATAAGCAAATGAAATATTTTAATGCCTCACTTCTGGTATCTTCAGTATTTATTAAAGAAATTATTTGATAATTATTTTATCAGAGTACTGAAGAGTCAGTAAGGGTAAGGAAAAATTTATCTATGAAGCCTTATTTTCATTACGATTGCTTACCAACTTTTATAGCATAATACTTCTACTGCACATTTTGCTATTAACACCTTAAAACACTTCCTTTTTAAAGAGTTAGCATTCAACAGTTACATTTGTAATTTGAGAGGTACTTTTTGGAAAAATCGGAAGTTTGTTTTCAATAGCAAATATTATATGTTCCCTCCCATAAAATATTCAAAAGATTTTTCAAAATCTGATAGGAAATTTAGGACATAGTCTATTGATATTCTTGTAAAAATACTCCAAATCACATATATGCTCTTGAAAATTCTATTCTTTTTCAATGTGTTTCTAAAAAGCCAATTCCCCACATGTTAATTCCAAGCTCCACATTTATTTCTAACGTTCAAAATTTGCCATTCTTCTTGTACTTGCTATTTACATAAATTAACCAGCCAAATGCAGAAGTAGCATCACATGACTTATGCAACCAGTCAACACACTCTGAATTATGAATATTTATAGGAACTTCTTTGTTCACTAGACACGAAAGATAAAATTACACATAGAAATTAATGAATATTTGTAAATAACTCTTATTGGTGAATTTTACAATCCATTTGAAAACAGCATCCAAAAGAAAAAGCAATGAATGTCAATGAATATTAATTAATATTCCTTCTTTTGTCTGACATACACACATTCTCTCCCCTATTCAGATCAGTAAAGTTGTGTAGCTGTACCAGATGGCAAAATTTGGTTCACAATATGGGTAGCAACTGGTATTCATATCCACACAGATCCACGTTACAGTGTGTTCTCAAGTAGTGTGTTGACAGAACATGTATATATGTTCCAGCTATAGCAAGAGAGGTCAAAATATAATAAAAATTCATTGTTTGAACCAGGAAGATTTTGGCTGTGCTATTTTTTGAAAAGGTCGTCCAAATTGTTGGGCACATAGGCAAGAAACAGAAGTGGTAAAACATACTTTCAAATACCTTCTAGCCTGACCAAATGTTGCTTGTCACATTACCATAAAAACTGCTTCAACTCATGGGGAAATCTTAATTTAAAATCTATGCTTTTAAAAGCATGTACTCCCTGTAATTCATGCAGTCAAAGTGATATAAGCAAACTATTTCAGGTGGGCAGGTATAGAAAACAACCTATAGATCAAAGAACCAAACGAGAATCTGCAGTCTAAATCTGAAAACAGTTTACGTAATGGTAATCCCACACCTTCTTGTAAGAATATATCATTAGTATTTTCTGCAACATATTTTATCCACAGGTTACAGTTGTCCTGATTTTTTTCACAAACAGAAGCAAAGATTAATAGAAACTACCAGTGCAGCATACATTTTTGTATGCTTCTTGTAAGAATATATCATTAGTATTTTCTGCAACATATTTTATCCACAGGTTACAGTTGTCCTGATTTTTTTCACAAACAGAAGCAAAGATTAATAGAAACTACCAGTGCAGCATACATTTTTACCTTAGATGAATTTTCTTTCTGTATTCAAATGGAAAACTACTTGTAACCAAAAATAGCTGAGGTGAGCCTGTGTTCAGTCTGTACCTTTTTGTTTCTTGTTTGAGGATGTCCAGAAAGATCATCCATTTTTCTAAAGAATGTAGTAGTTTGCATGGCAAAATATTCTGGATGTTAACTAAGAACTGAAAGACAAAAAATCTCTTTTTGTTGCAAAAGAAAGCAACTACAGATATTATCAAGCATTTGCACTTCACCAGTATGCCAGCTTGATATCAATCAAAGCAAAATCAAAACCCCTGAAGCAAAATACCCAGTAGTTTTCATGAATTCACCACTAACATGGACACTGGGGATGGAAAGAAAAAGAGTGGCAGATGCAATAGTAAATCCTAATTAACAAGAAAACGAATGCAGCTTTGGGGTCAGCTTGCCAATTACATTGTTCCTTTTTATGTTATACTATAATTTTCTATTGCAGACCCATCTAATTTCCTAGAGAGGAGAAACATCCTGGTGCTCATGCCTAACCACACCAGTAGCACTGTCCTGATCCCTCTGTCCTTATGTGCATGCTCCCATTCCCTCAAATGGATGCATTCACTCCTCTTTCTTTTTTCTGGACATCAGGAGAGGAGAAGCAATTGATATTTTAATCTCATTCTGATGCAGAGCTGAGACATAATAAGAACATGAACCTGTACAGAAGATGTTGTTCCCTTAATTTTCTCACTATTTCTGTGCACTGCAGTGGAAATATTAACCCCAGAGACTTAAGCTTAGGAGGTTTTAAGAGTGGTGAAAAATTGAAGTCATCCACTTTCAGAGATGTACCTATAGTTAATATACCACATGAACCTTTTCTCTATTGAAAAACCTCCCCAGTTCTACTTCAGTTGTCAGGCTGAAACAGTTTTCATGTATATTTGTTTTCATTTAATTTTCTGTTTCATTGCAGGCTGTTAGAACCTTTCCCTCTCAAATTACAGGAAAAGTTCATATTTTAGGAAAACACCTGGCTTTTGATACCTTTCTGGATAATTCTCATATTCTCCTGTCTCTCACAGTCAGATTTTTGGTTTAGGAAGACAGAAATGGGAAGCAAAAGAATCTTACTTTACGAAATCCAGTTCCTAACCACAGTGGTTATTTTTGTCTTCTGACTTTCAAACACAATAGGATTACAAAGCTGTTTATCTTGTTCACTTGTAGTGTGTGCTTGCAGTTATCTCCACTCTCTTTCAACTTAGAAAGTTGCACTTCACCAACCCTGTACCCTGTGTGTTTGTGTCTCTGTCATGCCCTTTCTCAAGTCTGGCTTTGTTTCCCCAAATGATAATTCAGTTTCTCTGACAGAGCATCTCAACATCTTGGAGTGCTCAAATGCAGGATGACTAAACAAAAAACCTGAGAGAATCAGGTTAAAAGAAACAGTTCACTGTATCTGGGAATACATACCAGAATTCACGTAGCCAGATTTTTCGTCATTAATATTTATCAATAAACCCCCGGTTAATTATGTCTGTTCTGAAGTGAACAGAACAATCTTAACTTCCTTAAAGAAAAAAAAAAAATAAATCTTAAGATCTTACTGGTCTGATTCTGACCTTTTAAATTACTTTTTTAAACTGATCTTTTAAAGAGTCAGTGTAAGTAAAGGCAGTACTTGACATACAATTTCCTTTTGCAGGCTTAATTTGACAACTATACTCATCAGATTCTTTTTCATTATTATTATTAGAATAATTAAAATAAATAAATAATTAAACTTCAATCTTTGGTTCAAGAGATGTGCAAGCATGTGCAGGCTAGGGTGAGTACCGTGCAGACACCAGACGTTCAGGAGGGGACTTCTTTAAAATATATTGCGTCACTAGGAAATAAGAGAATTTTATAAAATTGGATAACCTTAAACAATAGTTAAAAAATCAGGAGCCAAGCCCAGACATTCTGTCAAGCTCTTATTCTTACATTACCATAGTCAGCAGAATTAATGAGCAACATGCAGTGACAGTCAAGAACAAGCTTCCTTAGTTATTATTGAATGCCACAATGGAAATGTTTGCATTTTTTTTTCAGGGCTTGATTCTGTCCTGAATGAAAAGATGAATATTTTAGCACCTTAGGAAAAAAGTTCAGATTATTCTATTTATTTAACCATTACAGTTTAGACCAAAAAAAAAGTTAAAAACTCGCATCATGGAATCTTTGCAACTTCTAAGAATTCAGTGAAAAATAGAGGGGAATAATAGTGTTTTAACCACCACAGGCTGCATCACATGGTACCCTTACTACAAGAAAACACATTTCTGAAAAGTTTGAGGTTGTCTTCATTGACCTATCAATGACAAAGATGGATGTGAATTAGAATCTCAGATTAGAGCTCCAGAGCAAAAGGTACAGAAAAATTCAAATGCTATGCGTTTCATTCTTCAATTAGAAGTGTCATTTAAACTCAAACTCATTTGTGAGATTTCACACTTCTGAGATACAGAGTGGAAATGAGAGATGAGGTAGTAATAAATATGAAATATAAACTATTATGACAGTATTCCTGAAAGCAAACTACATTTCTAACATATTTTTTAGATCTTCCAGTGCTTTGTGTAACCCATGTTACCATGGTAAAATATATTTTTAGAACTGAGACTATAAACTCTCCTCAAATTCAGTTTTCCATAGAACTTCAAACATTCCTAGAACTTTTCTATAGATATGTCCTTGCAGCATATATATTTCTTAAATTGTTTAATGCCAACTATGTTAATGCAATTGCATTTATTTCACTTTGTGGAGTACATTCTAACTCATTTTGCAGAACAGCATATACTGAAATCGAAGTTTGCCCATGGGACAGACTGGGCCAGCTTAATGTAATTTGCTCTTGCTTTCCATTTGCATCTTCTTCCTTCAACATTCCTACTTGGATATCTTCTACACAGAGAAAATAAAAATTTTAAAGTAAAAAAAATCAATAATGATAGGGACTTGGACTACAGCATCTTCAGTGTCTACTTACTGGTCTTTCAAGATCACTTAGGTTTATTTGGGTTGTCAGAAATATTATGGAAGAAATGTGCACGTGAGTAGTGTGTGCATATCTGTGTGTAAAAATACCATTTCTACTACCTACATTTGCACTCATTTTGGAGTCCAGTTAGTAATTTCCCTAAATACAATCCTTAGCACTTATACATTCACAGTCAATAAATTTTGAACATTTATCATGAGTACTAGAGAATTCAGAGCAATTTATTTTCTGCTGAGCTAAGAATTTTTATAAAAACAAGAGCTTGCAGAACTCTTCAGTGCACTGTTAAACTTTCACAAAAATAATGACTCAAAAATAAATCAACACTTGGATTTTGTGACAGTTTTAAGAGTCACCCATCAAAAATGGAAACAATATTAGTACCTGTCAGGAACAATACACATTTTCTGGACAGGTAACTCTCTACAGCAGCATTTACAAAAAACTATTAAAATTCATAGAAATCTCAGATATATGTATCTTCTGTTTCAGCTTATAAAAAAAAGTAATGAGCCTACTTCATTTAAAACTCTTTGGTCTCTCCCTTTGGGTCAGAATTCTACAATTCTTCTTTTTTACTCTTGTTGCCAATTCCCACAGACTTCCACCCTTAAAATGGATTTCCTGCAACCCTTCTTCCCCTCCTCCCCCATCAACTGTCCTTTCTTGAACTCAGCCTTACTAAGAAAAACAAAAGAATTCCCAAATCTCCTCTTTCAGGCCCAGAACTGAGATCTTCTGTTCCCTGACTCTCTCTCTCCCTGAGGGTAGCAGAAACTTTCTTTATCTCCATCTTTACAGACAATACACTTGTCAACTACATTATATTTACTTTTGAAGGACATGTTTAATTACCAGCTTATAAATGTCTTTAACACTACACTAGCAAACATAAGGATATGAGACGAGGGGAACACACATAACAAGCACAGCAACAGATTAAAAAAAATAAAAAAAACCAGTTCAGGTCAAGGTTCCACAGATGCTGGAAACTATCCAGAAAAGAGATGAAGTTTATAAGTGGAATAACACATTTTTTACCAAGTCTCAATCTTCTTTTTTTTTTTTTTCCCCAGGCAGAAATCAATAATACACATTTACATTTATGCTACAGAGAAACTGCTTTTCAGTTCAGAAGCAAACTGATCACAATCTACCTTGTGTTGTTGGTGGTTGTAATTCCCTTAGACTTTCATTCATAAAATGGAAGTCCCACAGCCCTCTTTCCACTATCTATGCTGATGTGGAAAGATGGGCAAGCATTTGCCAAAGCAATAGTGCATTTAGTGTTTGATAGAAATAAAAAATGTTTATTTTTCATAAATTGTCATTAACTTGAAATATTAAAATGATAGCAAGACCAACTATTTACAGAGGGAGTCATTAAAATGAAAAATTATGAAAATGTAATTTAATTGCAGTAGTAAATATTTAGATTGTCTCATACTGCCAATTAGCATTGCACTTTCAGACACTATTTTGCAGTGGATCACATTTGTAGTTCCTGGCTTCTTAGAAGAATAGAGATCGTGATAATTTACTTCAAAAAAAGCCCAGAACTAACTTGTGGCAAATACAGGTGTTTTCTATGTAGCCTTGATATAAGGATTAATTCAAACAGATATTTTTTTAGTGGGAAAAAGCTATCATTTCCTAAACAGTTTGTGTCCAGAAAAACATTAGAATGAACATATAAATACTCTTTAAGAATGATAATTGTAGTAGAAATCACATTTAAAAAGTGGTAGAAAGCATGCAAGGTATCAGTATTAATACACTTTAAAAGTGGCAGAGAAAGAGTATCAATAACACTACTTCTTAACAGCACAAAGGAAGCAGTACTTTCAAATATAAGCCAAATAGAATATGTTCTACAACCTATTAAAAGGTTCTAAGTAAGACAAGTTAAAGCTGATAAATAGTATTTTCTACCTAATTAGATGCTTATTTTATTGTATAAGAAATTTATTTTCTTACTTTGAAGATGTTTATTTTTAGACTATCAAGAAATAACCACAATGCTTAACCGAATAAAGGAATGACTACACTACAACCCACTGTTCAACTCCTGACATGGTAATAAAAGAAGCATATTCTTTCACTCTGTTAAGAAATATTAAGTAAGCAGATTAATGAGTATGAAGAACAAACTACCTCAGTACCACAATTACTCACTGAGGAAAATACTCAAGGGTCTCCTCTCGTTGAACTTGACCATGACAGATTTGTGTGAAGGCAATACTTTTCTTCAGATATCTATAAGGGAAATGGAAATATGACTTTAAAAAGTCCTGTCTGAGTCCAGTACTCTCTGACCAGATTCTTTTAGATATTCCACACATGGAGAGTATAATGTTTAATATCAGATTTACTTATCTGAATATAGTTGATGCTACATAAGCTTCCTATTACTAGCTGTCTAGTTTTTGTAATCTATGTTGGACTGAGCAACACCTTCACTCTTCCCATCACGATCTGGTCACCTTCTGTTCACCTTTGTGTTGAGATAAAGTAATCTTTGTTGCAACGGTTGTGCTCAGACATACCATACATTATTCCCTGAGCTTCACAGGTATGTTGCCTACCTCCTCTGAACCTCCTTCCATTTTAGGGATATATTGGGCAGTCACATTCTACCCCTTGGAGTTCAGTCAGTCACAATCCCCAAGCTAGCAAAGGTATGAAAAGCTTATTTTTGTTTTGTCTGAAAATAGAATCTATTCAAAGTTGAACTACAACTAAGGTTAGATAGTATTTCTAAAGAAAATTTTCAAGATATGAAAAATATCACAATTATTCTTTTGCCTTTTTAACCAAAGTATCTACAAAGTTCAATCAGAGCTTTGAAACTTAATAAAAGAAGTGCACACCTCATTTCTGAGGTCATTTTGAGTTTTTTTGCATACAGCTGCACATTATTGCTGTTTTTCATTTTGTACCATAGTAAAGCTTTCTTGTACTGAAAGAAGAAAAGTATCTTAAGATGATGCAGGTAAAACATTATGACTAGCCAAAAAAAGAGAGTGACTGTCTCAGTCCTACAGGTCTTCAAAAAAACACTGTAGAACAGTTTCTAGTGTACTTTCTCTCCATTTATCTCTAATAATGCTAGAGGGAAAAAGAGGATCAGAGTGTCAGATACAGGATTCCCTAGTTCACCTTCTGATCCTTCTCTTCAGAGGGTGAGACCACACAGAAGCAGCAATATCTTTTCAGGCAGCGTAGCAGGGAAAGCGTTTTAACACTGCTTAAACCATTTCCCCCAGCTATGGAATTAGGCACTCTGCTAAACTGCTCTATCAGCCTAGATACATGAGTAGATCCTGTTCCATTTCTCTCTCTAATGCTGCCAGCTTGCTGATAGAGATATGTTACATACTTCAGTTTTTCTTACAGAAAAATAAATCATGTTTTGTAAACCAAGCCAAGGAGTAGATATGTATTATACATCTCACTTTTCTACAGATGAAGGATGCCTTTTTCTCTGTCTTTCAAAAAAAAAACAGGATTACACTGATTTTGTTCATATTTTCTGCTCATCTTCCATAAAATCATAGTCAGGTTTTGCTGGTAACAAGCAGGCTGCTCTTACCCTTTAATTAGAGATGGGGAAAAGTGGAAATGCATATTCTAAACTTACCTATCAAGTATTATAATCTCAGTGTTGTCATTCAAAAAGGCTCACTGCTCATAAATGGACAATAATTGTAACTCATAAAAGATGGTACAAAAATCCTGAAGATACATAGAAAATAATTATGAAATATTCCAAT
This sequence comes from Caprimulgus europaeus, assembly GCA_907165065.1. The sequence goes on from OU015527.1 coordinate 8,874,559, forward strand.
TGATTTTGGCACCACTCAAAATATTCAGCTGATGATAATATCACTTCCAAACCTGTTTGCACGGTCTTATCTATAATACTCTTCTACTCAATATCTCTAAAGATGTTAATAAAGCAACAACACTGAATTAAGATAAACAGATTTGTCAATCCAATCTGCTTTGGAAGCCATGAGGAGAGTCACATGGAAACAAAATTCCTCTAAAGAATTCACTATGGATAAAAAAATTCATACAGTTTTGGTTTATGAAAGTAAGTCTAGTAAGACTTCTGTTTAACCATTGGTATATGTTTTTACAAAAATCTCTTGAAATTTATTAGGGCAGAATCTAGATGGTCTTACTTTTCATACTCTAAAAATCTATTTCTATGTAGAGGAAAGGACATTGACCTACAATTTTTACAAAAGTCTTTAAAATTTAATATTTCTACTGCAGACGTGTCAGGGGTTTTTTTTTTTTTTTTTTTTTCTATTTCATTCTACAAGCTGTTGGCCTTTTTGATATGTATTTCAGCAAAAACCTATCTGTCATAGTAACATTACAAAATCAAGTTCTTTCGTTCAAAACTTTAGCAACAAGCAGTATGTTTATATCATGTGTTATTGCATTGCCTTGTCAAAACACTAGAAATTTTAACATCCACTCACCTGATGGAAAATACTAATCTGATGAACACTTTCTTTCAGCCTTATTAGGCTAGAAAACAGATGATTCATAAGTCATCAAGAAAATATTTTTTTTTAGCAGAAAACTAATGTACAAACAAAACTACCAAAACTATTGGTGTAAGCTTCTACATCTTAACTTGATATGACAGTAGGACATCAGCACCATAACAATACATTGACATAGGTTTAATCATCTTCTATGCTATAGAGACTATGCTGACATTTTTTTTTTGGTCACAGGAATAGCTATATTGTCAGGTATTTCCCTACAAATTATTTCACTACATTGTATCACAGAATCAGATTTAAAGTCCATTATAAACCAGAGTCATTTGTCATCATCTAGGTTAAACTGTTATTAAACTACTGCTACTTTGGTTAAATAATTCTATTCAACAGGCCTGTAAGTATCACTTCTGTGCCTGGCAATATTATGGATAAGATTTTTCTGGGAATTATCAAAAACACCTGGAAGACAAGGTAGTCATTGCTTCCAGCCAACATGGGTTCAGTAGAGAAAAGTCCTGCTTGACAAACCTAATTTCTTTCTATGATAAGGTTACCCACCTAGTTGACCAAGGGGAGCTAGTCAATGTAATCTTTTTGGACTTCAGAAAAGCCTTCAGTACCATAGCTTACAGTACCTTCCTGGACAAAATGTCCAGCATCCAGCTGAATAAGCACATAATACAATGGGTGAGCAACTCGCTTACACATTGGGCTCAAAGGGTTCGAGTTAATTGGGCTCTCTTGATCTGGTGACCGGTCACTAGTGGGGTCTCTCAGGGATCCATCCTGGCCGGTGCTCTTTCATGTCTTCCTCAATGACTTGGATCTAGGACTAGAAATGTTTACAAATTTTGCTGATGACACTAAATTGAGAGGTCCTGTGGACACTCTCGAGGGCAGAGGGGCCCTGCAGAGAGCTCTGGATAAATTAAAGAGCTGGGCAACCACCAACTGAATGAATTTGAACAAGGCAAACTGTCAGATTTTGCACCTGGGACACGGCAACCCTGGACACACACACAGACTTGGGAACGAGAGGCTGGAGAGCAACCCTGCAGAGAGGGACCTGGGGGTTCTAGTCAATGGCAACAGTGTGTCCTGGCAGCCAAGAGGGACACCCATGTCCTGGAGGCATCCAGCACTGTATTGTGAGCAGGACCAGGGAGGGCATCGTCCCGCTCTGCTCTGCACTGGGGCAGGCTCACCTCCAGTACTGGGGGCAGTTTGGGCACCACAGGAGAAAAGGGATCTAAAACTACTGAGTTGTTTTAGAGTGTTCAGAGGAGGGACACAAAATTGGTGAAGGGTTTAGAGGGGAAACCATATGAGGAGAGTCTGAGGTCATTTGATTTGTTCAGGCTGGAGAAGAGAAGACTGAGAAGAGTTCTTACCATGGTCTAGAACTTCCTCACAAGGGGAAGAGGAGGGGCAAGCGCTGGTCTCTTCTCTCTGTTGACAAGTGATAGAACCAGGGGAAATGGCAGGAGGATTTGTCAGAGGAAGTTGAGGTTGGCCATGAGGAAAAGATTCTTCAGGCACAGAGGGTGGTGGAGCACTGGAACAGACTCCCCAGGGAAGTGGTTATGGCACTGAGCCTGACAATCCTCAAGAAGCATTTGGCCAAGGCCATCAGACACATGGTCTGAATGTTGGGACTGTCCTGTGCAGGAAAAGGAGTTGAACTCTACTCTGCCCTGGTGAGGCCACATCTGGAATATTGTGTCCAGTTCTGGGCCCCACAGTTCAAGAAGGACAGGGAACTGCTTGAGTCCAGCACAGAGCCACCAAGATGATTAAGGGAGTGGAGCATCTCCCTTAGGAGGAACAGCTGAGGGAGCTGGGCCTCTTTAGCTTGGAGAAGAGGAGGCTGAGGGGGGACCTCATTAACGTTTATAAATATATGAAGGGTGAGTGTCAGGAGGATGGAGCCAGGCTCTTCACAGTGGTGTCCAATTATAGAAAAAGGGGTAATGGGTGTAAGTTGGAACACAGGAGGTGAGATGGAAACTTCTTTACTGTGAGGGTGACAGAGCCCTGGAACAGGCTGCCCAGGGAGGTTGTGGAGTCTCCTTCTCTGGAGACATTCAAGACCTGCCTGGATGCCTTCCTGTGTGAACTCATGTAGATGTTCCTGCTCCAGCAGGGGGATTGGACTAGATGATCTCTCGAGATACCTTCCAATCTCTGACATTCTGTGATTCTGTGATCCTTGTGGGTCCCTTCCAACTCACAACATTCTATGATCCTCTGACTCAACTATGAAGACCTAAAAAATGTACATACAGTTTGCATTGTGTGTTATAATAGGCATTATAATGAAGTAGGCTACTGCTTAGCTACTTACTTATATCTAAATTATGATAGGCCAAACACTGAAAAAAATAAACTCTTAAATTCTCTCTGCTTCAATCCCTGCAGCGTAGATTATCAGACAACATAGAGAACTGCCATCCTCTGAGGAATCAAAATCAGCTAAGCAGATGTGAGGCAAGACCAGGACAAAAAGAAAGAAAATCACTTCACAGAGAATAACATAAGTTATTCTAAATATATGACTTACAAGTACAAAGTCATTAGTGTCATTTAAAATAAATCTTGAGAAGTAATTGCAGCCCTATACATCCATTTAGTATAATAAGAAATGGGAAGAAAGCTATTTTTGCCTCTCTCATTCTGATCTCTCTTGAAAGACATTTAAAAAATTCAAAGTTTTTAACTAAATGTCTTGATAAACTGCAAATCAGTTTTAAATTTTTCCAACAACCCTAAACATTTTACAAATAAATAAAACCCCAAACAAAACAGAAAAGTAGGATTAGCAAAAACCCCAACGACTAACAGCCCCCTGCCAAAATCCACCAACCAAAAAACCCACAACTATTGTCGTCAAAACCTTTCCCTTCATCAATTGTACTGGATTCCATAGATTTATTGGAATGGTCAGAAATGAAGTTTATAGTATGATGAATTACTGACTTTCATATTACATATAGCAAAATAGAGCATGACGTTATTTGAATTAGACACATTCTTACTATAAGGAATTCTAGATTTGTGTCAGAATACGTTTTCTGTAGAAACAGACAAGTGCCAAAAAAAATTCCCCAAACCAAAATTCAAGGAATACAAATTCAGAGAAACGAGGTAAGTGTGTGTAATGTGCACCGAATCACTAATGTTTTCAATAACTTTACAGATGCTTTACCTCATAAAGCACTGCTGGAGTCACAGACATTAGCAGTGACAATTTGATTTGGTTTTAGTAAAAATTTTGCTAAATTTTAATAAATTCTCACTGAAATGACTTTTTAAAGGGTTATTACCATTTATTCCAGAAAAAAATTGTACACTGTAAACCTCTGCATTATTTTAGTTACTAGAACAGATTATACTTGTAGTTTAAAAAATAATATTTCAAACTGCCAAGATGCAACATTTCAAAATCTGTTCATTAGTACTGGACACACACACGTGCACTTGGACACACACACGCAGAGACTGGGAATTCATAGCTGGCTTGAAATAATTATTTTTAATTGAAAGTATAAATCAATTCTTTTCAAGCATAGAAATAGCTTCCTTTTTACTATTCAAAATGGGCTGGTAGATAATTATATGAAATTTGAGTTCATAGATAAATATATGCTTTGTTAATTGCACATGGCACTTCAAACTAAAGCAGCTGCAGAATTACTGAAAGAATCAAGACTGAGATAAATTCTCTGGCATTTTTTATGTGTAGCATGGAGCAATACAAAGATTTACTTACACTGTCACATAAATTGATCTGTTAGTCTGGTAAGAAAAACAAAACAAAACAAAACAAAAAAACCCAAACCAAGAAATAGTATATATCCTTGTTTTTTTTGTAGTAGATGATCACCACCTCAAGAATACTTAAGGTTCTCACAACCTTCCAGTTATTGCTAAATAAAATAGGTATAGTTATATAGAATTGCATTATATTGCCAGGGGAGAAAAAGCATTAAAAACTGCATCAGCAAAGAATACTGGATAAATATTTGCTTAAACATAACTTTCTATGAATAATAATGTAAGACAAAAAAAGTACACATGAAAAAGTGTATAGATATATATGCATATTATGTGACCATTCAAAGCCTCATGGTCCAGTAAACATGGTCTTACCGTTGTTTGTAACAGGCAACAATCTCGGCATTAACATGCACCCCACGGAATATCAAGCTTTGGCTGGTTGGATCTCACCTGCCAAGAGACTTGATTCAGTTAGTAAATATATCTATCCAATGCTGTTTTATCTTTAGCTTGTTTTAGCTTTTGCTTAACTACAGTAGTATATTGTAGCAAAATTTGTATCTGTAATTAATAAATTAACTGAAGGTATAGTGGAGCAGAGGCACAGGATGATGGCAGAAGGCTAAAACATGCAGGCATGGATTGATGCTGGAGGACAAGGGCTATAAACAACTCTCCAGTGTTTGAATACTACTCAGAGAAATGTAACCTTAGAAGCTGCGTGAAACAAGTTTTATGGAAAACAAATAATGAGTAAACACGAAACACACCAAGTATAGTAAATTTGGATGAAAAGTGGAACCGCAAAGCAGTGAAGAAAGACCAAGGTGTAGCCTGTAGGAGAAAATACATAAAAATGACTTAAAGCAGACCCTACAGTGAGGAGGGAAGGACCATCAGCATCACATCAAGCTCTTCTGGCAACAACCTCAGGACAATGACAACACAGCACATTCCCCAGGCGGCTTCAGCTCATGCTAATGACCCTGGAGAGGCAATGAACGAGTAAGCACAGAATTGGAAAGGGTAGGTAATAGTAAATGTGGGTATAATAATCTTAATTGCACATAATCTGGAGCATCAACATCACTGTAACTGGACTAACAATTATTATTTAGTTAGCTTGTTAATACAATTAAAAACCTAATAGTAATTTTTTTACTTTATTTAATGCATTTCTTTTTTTCTGATAAATTCAAACATTTGAGTGCAACATATCAATAACACTTGTAAGCCATCTTAGCCAAATCTTAGTTTTAAAAGCTTGTCAAGATAGACATCTAATTTACATTGTTTTATGAAACATTTCTCAGTTCACATAATATGTAAATATACTTACTGTAAAGAATATTTTCATTTTAAATTCTGTAAGTATAAATTGACATAATTTTTCTGAAAGTACACATCTCTAGATTTAATTATAGGCTGTTAGTTTGAAAAAAAAAAATATGGACATATTTAAAGTGCTACAGACTTTTTCCATTAAAAAGCACTAAAATTAAATTATTCAAATACAGGTTCTGTTGTCTTCTAGAAAGAAGAGTGAATAGTCCTAAGAGGGTAACATTAGGATTTAATACATGAACATTTCTATTAGGCTTCTTATCTATTATTTGCAAACACAGGAAGAGGTGACTAATGAAAGCAAAACAGAGGTTAACAAATTAATAACAACTAGAGATTATTATTTCTTATGATCTCTCAGTCTGCCTGTTCACTCAGTCACAATTTTAAGGAACCAGTCTGCTAACCAAAGCATTATGTGATTCCTACAGGAAGAAAATCAGTTTTAATCAAGACTAGAAATAACCCTTGGACACTTATCTCATTTTGGATTCAATTTAAGAAGCAAACACAATCAAAGTATTAGAATGTAAGTAGTAAAAAAATAGAGTTCAAGAATGACAGTCAGTAAAGCACTGTAATTCTGCTTTTACCAGTTTAATTAATGGTGCTGGATGAAATTTGGTCTGATCTAGTTTAGCTTTTCTGTTTGGTTCCCTTCCAAATAAACAAAGTTTTTCATTACATGAAGATTTCTCTGCTGCCTTGGAAGATGTTCTTCCTATAAATAAGGAAGAAGCTGTGTTTCAAAATTGTAAACGTATTATTCAAATTTTGTTTTCTTTATGGCAATATACTAAAATTCCTCACTCATAATGTGTTGGGTTTGTGTGTGGGGGGAGGGACATTTTAAGTAGTGGGGGGAAGGGCCACCTTGTGAGAGCAAAAAGCTCCCCTGGCTCCAAGGTGGAGACCCCCCAGCCCAGGCTGGGCCAATGGGCACTAGAGAAACATCTCTGTGAATCCATAGTTGTGAGGGGAAGGACTGTCCTGGAAAGACGAAGTTGGGGTACCTGGAGGAGAGGCCATTGACCTGAACAAAAGATGACCATCAGCCTAAACAAAGGACAGACAGACACAGAGAGCTCTGTTGCCAGAGAAGAGAGGAAGAGGGGGGACAGAGGACCTCAAGACACCTAGTTCACCGTATGGAGTAGGAGAAGGCAAATGAAGTCCCTCGCAGCCCATGGAACTTAAGTTCAATGGCGGAGCAGAGACCCACATGTAGGCCATGGAGGACTCCACGCTGGAGCAGAAAAGCTGAGCCTGAGCCAAGTGTGACTGGAATTGGGACCCCGAGAGTCCTTCGTTGCCAGAGCAGGGGTGGAACCCCAAAGTGAGGGGTGAGTCTGCAGCCCGTGGATGTCCCCATGCTGGAGCCGGGAACTGAGCCCTAAGAGGTCCGTGACTCCATGGGAAGCTCATGTTGGAACATCTTGTTCCTATACTTCCATGCGAGGAAGAGTGTCGGCGGCGACGGGAGAAATGCCCAATTCTATAATGGCGGCAAGTCTCTCTTTATTATCAGAAAGCTGCATATTATATACACTTCTACTTCCGTACACGTATTCAGATACTACGAAGCTAATTACCATTGGCTAATAACATCAATCACATATGACCTCTCAGTCCAAGTGGTTAACTTTTATCTCAGTTCGGGTTCACTTCCTTGGTGTAACTTCCTGATTCTTCTCAGTCCTTCCCAGTCCTTCCCAGCTGGGATCCATCTTCCTTGATGTTTATTACTTTCACAAGTCCTTCACATACCTTTGTTATCTTCCCTAGCACACAGCCGAAAGAGGCCTAGCTAGTATTACAGCCTTGAAGAATACAGACATACAGAGGATCCTATTTTCCCTTATATTCTAACATAGCTAGATTTTCTCATAACCCTTATTTTATAGACAATTTGACAATGTTGCCAACAGAAGAGCAGCAGAGGTGCCCCATTCCCAGTCCCCTGTGCGACCCGGGGGGAGGGTAGAGAAATGGGGAGCAAAGTGATTGGAGCCCGGGAAGAAGGGAGGGGTGGGAGAAGGTGTTGTAAGATGGGGTTGTTATGTCTGCTTAGATGAATGGCAACGAATTAAATTGATTTTTCTTCCCCAAATTGAGTCTGTTTTGCCCGTGACCATCACTGGTGAATGAGCCCTCCCTGTCCTTCATTCCTAATCCCATGCCCCCTGTGTTGTGTCTCCCATCCCACCTCACTGGGTGGGGGGAGTGAGTGCAGGACCGCATGGTCCCACTATGGGTCAAACCACCACACATAATCAAGCAATGCTGTTTAAATTCTTGAGAGCACAAGTGTGTTCTTTCAGTATTTGGTGAAGGATAGCACATTTCATGAGCTAAAAAGCCATAATAGTAATTTTGCTGTGATACAAAACTGAGAAATTCTAACAGAATCATAAAGTCTGGGGAGTTTATTTGATTCAGTCAGGATCAATATTGCAAAATATGATCCTCCTTATCCATTATTCAAAATGAGATAGCGTTGATATAACAGCATTTTGCATCACAGTCACTGAATTGCTACCACAGCAGGAACACATTGATACTGAATGTTTAAAGTAGCAGTAATTCTTTGCATCATTTCAGGATTATTATTATTATTATTATTATTATTATTATTATTATTATTATTATTATTATTATTATTATTATTATTATTATTATTATTATTATTATTATTATTATTATCATCATCATCATCATCATCATCATCATCATCAATATCAATATTATTATTATTATTATTATTATTATTATTATTATTATTATTATTATTATTATTATTATTATTATTATAAAGTACATACATATATACATATATGTGTATAGGTATGTGTATATAGACACATATATAATAAAATATATACACATATACAAAGGGAGACGTATAAGTAAGCAAATTAATACGGCAGTCCCTGCCACAGAACTGTAGACACATTAATGCAAACCAGTTAGTTCTCTTACTTAGAATATTTATCGGAAACAACCTCCCTCCTCAAAACAAATAAAACACAATGAAAAAAGTCTTGATTTTTTTTCTTTTTCTGGGGGGTGGGGAGTTTCCTAAGGGCAGGTTTTGTTAAATAGAATATGTTCTGATTGTATAATTTTAACTTAGGTTTTAATTACAGTTTATATTTAACCTATTTCATGAATTATTAGTATTTTGTAATTTTAGCTACTATGAACTCAATGTTGTTACTTGCAAGATTGGAAGAAAAAGAAAAAAAATTATCGGATACTTTACTTAAATTGAATTAATTTTTCAAGAGGTACTAATACATGGTCTCCATAAGGCCAGCAAGATTTTAGACTTTTTTGGTACTAGTCAGATACGAAAACTGTTAAAGTAACAAAAAAAAACAAAAAAAAAAACCCAAAACAAACAAAAAACCCCAACCACCACAACCCAGTGACACCTTCAGTCTCTAATTTTAGCAAAACACATTTGTCTTGAAAAGCCTTCTATGTAGCTAAAGATTTTTAAAATCTTGCTAAAGAAGAGGAATGAAGAGATAAATTAAGTCTGAATTGAAATAAAGTGGTAATAGGAAGAGAATTCTTTACAGATTTTCTGACAGACAATAGAAAATGTTTGCATATGCTTTATGCAAACTACATAATATGGGGAAAGAGAAAGCTTAATTATCTGCCCTAAGTAAAAAGCTAAAAGCAGAACATAAATAATAGTCACTTTCAGTGAAGATTTTAGGAAATGTTTGGGGTTTTTTTCATGGTTCTGATTGTTCTCATATACAGCTTTGTGTTATATACACAAATGTTGATCCCTTGTCCATCACCGTACTGAAAATGAAGGCCATTTATTTTTATAAATTAGAATAACTCTTTTTATTTTCTATTTAAAGATGCTTTTTTTGTAACAATAATATTTTTTCATCTATTCTTAGCAAAATTTCTTTACAATTACTGACTTTACTTTTGACAGTTCTTACTGCAAGTGTTTCTGTCACTAAACGGCAGAGATAGGTAGTTTTCTTCACTAATCAGTTCTTTAGCAACTTCTTAAATTTCACTTTAACTGAGATGCATATCCCTAAAAGTTACAGAATCTTCTCCAGGAGAAAGTTACTAAGTATCTCCTTGAACTTCTCAGTCACATTCATCCTGACAATATTTCCCTTATTTTACTCAATTTTGCCTTTCTAGAATGAAGAGATTTAGACCTATTTTTAATCTAAACTTTAATTTAAATTGAATCAACTTTTTACCTCTTCTAGATTTACTATTTACTACTTTCAGTTACCTAGCATTTTCAAGTCACTTAGTACCTTACTAAATTTGGGCACAAGAATAACATACTACACCCAATAGTACATAATCCCTATTTTTTATCGTAGAATAATATAATCCTTTTTGTCATTCTGCATTCACATTTACCTTGCACACAAACCAAATTGCTATCAGTCAGATAAACTCCACAAATTCATTTGTTCAAATAACTTGCAATTAAAGATATTTCAGATGAACAAATAGTTTTGATTTAGTGATAACAAGTGTCCTTAATCCAAACATAATCATCAACAGCCACACTGCTATTCTCACCAATATAGGTATTTATTTTCTTGTATTCATACTGTCAATTGCCTTTTCATACAGATTCTTTACCCCAGGAGCTTATCTTCTGAGAGTGTGCCTTCATCTTTCCATTAACCCAAGTTACCCCTTCTGACAAGTTAACCTGCATCAACTGAAAGAAACTGCTGGACAGACTGGATGTGTCTCCCTGACAGGGCAAACAGTTCAAACTAAGCAACACCTTGCAAAAGAGTTCCTGAGATCTGAGTTATGGATGACTTGCCAGGTAGCTTCTGCTAAGTCACTACTAGCATTCCTTCCTCTTCTATAAATTATTCCCAAAAGCTCTTTCTGAACACACTTGAAAACCTACAAAGATCTACCACTGAGCAGCTGATACGTGATGATTTATCCGCTTGTTTATAGTACTTTTCAATGATAAACATCTCTAAATATAGAGAACTATGTTTCAAGGTGGATGGAAACTACTTTCAACATAGAATTCAAATTAAAATTTTGGTGGGATCTAAGCAGCTGATGTTTAAAAGTTGGGGAAGAACATGAAGTAGATTTTTAAGTAACATAAGAAAACACATGATAAAAGTAACTTGAAAACAATATTTTATGTTAATTTCAGTTATTTAAAATTTTAGTGAAGAACAAAAGGTTGAACAAAATTAACATTTCAGGACTTCAAAATTGAAATCTAAAAAATTCCTTAAATTGAAATCTGAAAAAGATTATTATCTAGGAAAAAAAAAAAAAAAAGGAAAAGAGAATCCCAACTCTCTTCTTGTGGTACAAAGCAGTCCTCCAAACAAAAAACCAAGCCAAAACAAAAAAAAAGGGGGCAACAGTAAAGCTACACAGCACAGGAACATTGTCTTATACCCTGCAAATAGTGCAGTTGCTTTAATGTAGCATTATACTTGAGCTAATAAGTCCCATGTTTCAGGATAGCTAATTAGTCTACGTGTAGTGCCGTGAATATACCACTTCTGGTTCCCTAGCTAGCTTATTTCCAATTAGGTGAAGTATCTCTTCATAATATTAAATTGTACACAAGTCACCCTCAAGCGAGGAAGAATGATCTGGCATACTGAGTCAAGTGCTGTTATTTTAATACTATATGTCAAGAAAGATGGACCCATGGAGAGCTTTTCCTTTTTCTTGCAGAGGACGGGAAAAATTAGTTGGCAGGCTGGTTAGTTCACTGTGCATACAAAGGACCACAGAAGTTAAAACTTAAACACAGAAGACAGTTTAAAATACAAATTTGCATCCTTAAAAATCATGCACCTCTTTTGATATCAATCTATCTCCTTTAGAGGACATGAGGCCTGATATGCTAATTTGGAAATTTCAGGGTCTGAGAAAAAGCAACCTGGAGTCCATTCTTGAGTCTGTATGCAGAGCTGTATAGTATGTGGGGGTACTTTTTCTGGTGAGAGTTATCCTTGTTTGAAAGCAGGCCAAGGTCAATTGGTTGCATGGTTTGCATCTCTTCAATTTGAAAGTCTGACAAAACAGTCAGTGCTTTTGCTCCATCAGTTTATTTACAACATGTAAGAACCAAGAGCTAAATTTTATAAATTAACCTGGGAAGTTTTGCCTTGTATGGTAGAGTTCTTTCCAAAAATATAAAATTATAGGAAAAAAAATTAGCACGCATAGCAGGGAACATGTATTTTTCTTGATGAACTTTTTAACTGTTATTTTTCAAAAGCTGTTCCAGAAAGCTACATAAAGACATATTAAAATATATTAAAAAACCCCATGTTGTTCCATGCACCTGCACTCCCGATATCATAACTTGTGGCATATCCTGCAAGAAGGACCAAAAGGCAAATGATCAGAAGCTTTCTCAATGAACCACTGCTAAATTTAAGGTTATTCTGAGATGCTGATATGCATTATGTCCACTGTATGATTTGGAGGCCGAGACTGAAAGTAGTACACAGCTTGACAACCTTCTCTTTCTGACGGAGATCAGGGTGACAGGGTTCTTTCAGCAAGCAGATCTTCCTCTAGCTGAACGTTTTCTCTCCTGAGTTAAGGTTTTCTCTAAAAGATACATGGTAATTTCAGTAAATAACTTCAGTTCTAGTTACATTTTGTTATCAGTTTTTATCCTGTACAAACCCCATAATTTCCAGATTGTTCAAATGGTTGCTTATTGAAAATGAAAAATACTACATTAGACTATGAACACTAGAAGTATATGACATAGCAATGCTATATTGAAAATCTGGAAATGAAAGGTACCTTGAAAGAATGACTTTTTTGTTGCCTTGCCAAAATAAATATTTTTTTCCATGTAAAAATTCTATCCCATTTACTAGGTACTTAGGACATTTATTTTAAAAAAAAAAAAAAAAAGAGAGAGAGAGAAAAGAAAAAAAAAAAGAAGAAAAAGAAAAGGAAAAAAAAGGAAAAAAAAGGAAAAAAAAGGAAAAAAAGGGAAAAAAAAGGAAAAAAAAGGAAAAAAAAAGAAAAAGCCACAAAAATAAGAAAGCTATATGCACAAAATAACAGCACTAATATCATTTGCTTTCAGATATAGATGAGGGTGTAGAAGAGTCACAAAGGAAGTAATAGTTTCAAATTTACTCTTGTCCATTTCAGAAAAGAGACTTGAACCACCTTCTCATTTCTTCTTTTACTATCTGAAGAAGTCATAGTGATATCCTGAATTCATTACCATTGAAGTTGTTCTACTGCACACAAAGTATGAGCCATCAGGATGAACAAAGTGATCCCTCTAGTCTGGTCAATTTCTGTTCTGACGAGACTTTTTGGCATAACTAACTTGCTATACACAGTATAGAGAGTGTTGAGAGGAGTGAATGAAAGCATCGTGCAGCAGGACACCATGAACTTGAGTAGGAACTCTTTGGGGCAAGGAAAAACTTGACTTCAACACTCAGTAGAGAAAAAGGGAATCAAAATTTCAGTGGGCAGATGACATATGTTCATTTATAGTTTACTGTGTAACACCTTTTTTAAAAAAATACTTTTTTTTTCCTTTTCTTCTCTTCGTTTCAAAGCATCAGCTTTAGACTGGGTGTAGTATAGAGTCTGCTAAAGAAAATAGACCTGAAGCCAAGTTTCAAAGTTGATGGGTGGAAACTTGGAGACTGCAGAGATGTTACAACTTGAGATACTGCTGAAATCTAGTGTATTACAAACAGGAAAAAGGAGAAAGACAATCTACAAAGTCATCGTGGACTAGGGAAAATATTCACAAACATTCACCTCACCCTCCAGCCACAGCATTGTTCTATTTTTCTAAAAAAATATTTTTGCCATTTCTCTATTTATTTTCTTCTATCCTTCTATTTAAAAAGCAAGATTTTCTAAAACCTACTTTCAGGGATTGAAAGCTCTTTCAGTTTTGACAATTTTAATGTGGTGGGTTTTTTTTGTTTTCATTATTTAATTAAATTAGCTTTGTGGGTTAGATTAATAAGCAGCTTTTGTTTCAAAGCCTTGGTCATCTCATTTGGAAAATTCATCAGGGTTTTCATACCCAGAGTGACTGCCAAAGTTTCTCAGGTGCTGGAAAGGAACATCAACACAATTTTTTCCAGGCACACACATTTAAAAGTATTTAGTATCTAACTCAAAAAAATATCAAAAGATAGTATAAAATTACAGGCAATTTACAATAAAAATATATAAAAAATTCTACAAGCAAATATCCTTTCTTGGTTACAAACCCTATCCACTTTACGAGACATCTGTTAATAGCATGACACCTTGCAAATTCAATTAACATAAAATTGCAGGAGTCTTCTATCTAGTACCAAATTTTTATTTCCAATTGTGATAAAAAAATTAACTTTTGCTAAGGTCAGTCCAACAGATAGCAACAGGTACCAGAATAACCCAGCTACAGAAGCAGGGGCATGCAGAAATCACCTTGTTATTATGACAAAATAAATTATCAACATTATAGGTAATCTAATACCATTTAACTGTAAATCACCTTAGTCAAAACAGTCTAATACCACATGCTCCCAGAAAGGATTATTTCAAATGCCTAATAAATTAATTTTGAGATTCTTAAGGTTTATGAGATATCAAGCAACAGGTAGAGCTGGATAGAAAATCAGAGTGATTAAGTCTTTAATTTATTTTACTCCTGTTCAATTATGCTTAAAAAAATAGACATACTGCTTTCATTATAACAACTAGAGAGTGTATGAATCTATTCTACATATATCAATTCTAATTACCTTTGAGCAATTAATAAAGATAATCTATCACAGCTTAGAGCAACATGTTTTTAGGTGCACTTTGTCAAATGAGTATCATGAATATTCAGATCTTGTTCACTTTAATCAGAAAAAATAATGATGACAAACATTTTTCACAAAGAAAACCTTTATTATTCAGTAGCTGATTTTCTTTAAAAAACAATACCCTTCAGGAATATGCAAATTGCATTGCATTCATGATGTTCAGACTTTGTGGCAAGAACATTTAATTTGGTTCTTACAAAAAGTACAGAAAGTAAAGAGTTATTATATTCTACTATTCTACAGATCCCAGGAAAAAGATTTGAACAAAAGACTGGTTACTTAACAAGTAAAACTACCTCCTTCCACCTGCTACTGAGGCAATCTCTCTTCTGTCATCAAGAGGAAAGAGGAAGATTAATCATTTGTATGCTCTAAACAATTTTATTTCCCCAGCTATTAAAAAAAAAAGTTAACAGAATTGTACCACGTGAATTTTTGTCCTGTATCCCAACTTAATATCATCTCTTTATTAGCACGAGGTAAACACAATAAATTAAATATTATTTCATTCCTGAATATAAGATTAAGATGACTCTCATTTTATTGATAAGGCTTTTAAAATTATATTTATAAGATTTAAAAGTAGAAATTCTCACATCAATATGTAGAATAATGAAGACAAAATTACAAAGAAAGAATATAAAGTTATAAATAAAAAATGTAAATTTAGGTTAACATACATTAAGTCCAGAAGTGGAGCCCATAGAGCCTTCATGTAACTTAAACACAAAAGGTGCTTTTGTGTCTCTTAAAGTTCCCCAAGTATGCAAAGTTATAACATATACTGAGTATGCCAATCTAGAAAACTGAAGATCCACAAATTATTTACTCTTTCCCTGCACCATAATGAAGCAAACCTTGTAAGCTAGCAACACCTCGAATCCAACTGGCAGGATCAAATTCCTTACAAAATGCACTCAGAACTTTTTTTAGTTGAAAAGGCAAAAGCAACAAAAATTTCATTTTTTCTGTATAACAGCTTTCAACAACACACCTGTATTCAATTCAATCTTACAGACACTGGATACTGCACTTTCATTTCTCTCCCAAGTACATCCTAAAAGAGCATCATTCATATTTAATCCCACTTCAGATTTTTTCCGTGAATATTAAAAAAAAATAATAATAATTTAAAAAATATTAAAGTCTGTGTTAGATGCAGCCCTGAACACATAGATTGTCATCTCAGCTAAGGCAAAAAGCACTTGCTGCTTTGAGCTTTCATGGCTAACTTATACCCCTATTACATGGGAGTCCTTAAGAGGGAACCAAACACAGTTAAATGCCTAACATAGGTGAAGGAAATCCCCAAAATTTTACTATTTTCTCCTTTTAAATAATTTTTAAATCCTCAGGGAAAATTTATTAAAAGTAACCAATTACCTTTCACAGGTATAAAACAAAGACAATTTAAATATCCCACTCAGCAGCATAAACACAAGTAATAAAGTATCACAATATACCTCCCATAGGACAGATGGGGAGAGACTCTTTATCAGAAAGTGTAATGATCAAATACAGAGTAGCAGTTTTAAACTCAGAGAGCGTAGATTTAGATTGGACATAAGGAAGAAATTTTTTATTATGAGAGTGGTTAGACACCGGATTAGGTTGCCCATAAAAGTTATGGATGCCCCATCATTGGAAATGTTCAAGATAAATTGGATGGGGCTTTGAACAACCTCTTCTAATGAAAGTTGTCTCTGCCTATGGCAGCAGGGGCTGGACTAGATGATATTTAAAAGTGTTTTATAATCCAAACTGTTCTGTGGTTTCTGTGGTCAGATCCACATTCTGCTGGGAGTAGGAAGATATAGGTCACTGAACCATGGAAAAAGATTTGATCATGGCCTGCACTTTTTTAGTTGTTAAAATAAAGCAGTCTTGATACAAATTTTGATATAAATCTACAGTCTTCATTAATTCTTGCTATTAGTCATTTTGTTAGCATGAAAGATGACCACACCTCACTTAAGAACTTCTGTTGTACTTGCACAGTGTTGTATTTGAAACAGCACAGAGAAGGTCTGATTTTTTGTTTTGTTTTATTTTCCTTTATATAGTTAAATCAACACAAAGTATGTGTATTTCCTTTCGTCATCACTGAATATCCTTTTCCAGTTTTAGACGTAGGGAACAACCTTGTAATAATTTGAACCCCGATAGTTATTCTTTCTTCCCACTTGAAATGACCAGACTTCAGCAGTACCTCATCATTTTTGTTATTACCCAAAGAATTCTGCTCCAAATGAAAAAAAAAAAGGAGAGAAGGATTGGAATGTATCAAAAACTGACACACACAAAATGCTGGTGAAATAAGTTTGTGAACATTTTTCATACAGCTCAATTCAACTGGCAGTTGGCACCATACTTTACATTCTTAATTGATTCAATGAAAAACATAGTTAGATCCCCAAAATCAAGATTTTTGTGATTCTATAAAATTTCCAATAGCATCCAGTTATATGTAGGAGTAAGCATCTTTTAAAAACCATATGCTTCATGTCTGAATTATCTCAAGCGCTAGTGTTTAAAATACTCTCATAAATATTTATTCTATTAATATGAATCTATTAGAAATGTTTTTGTTTATAATTTTGGGTTAATTAAAGCATGTTAGATTCAATGTTGCTTCTTATTAAGCTCATCACTACTTATTCAATAATTTATTGATATTTAACAAATACAAATAGTGTCTTAATAGATCTAATCTAAAATCCTATTTGGTTATAAATTGAGTTGAAACGACATAGAGCGGGGTGGTAGCCTCTATTATGTTAACAATGCTTTATTTAGGCTCCTAACTTTATTTCATTTATGATTCGTAATTTACTAAGTTCTAGTGCAAGATGTTAAAATAATGATAGTTAACACCTTTACAGAACTGAAGTACAGCAATGTTAATTTTCAGGCAGTAGTTCCATCACGAAATACTCTTTTTACCAGAAAGTTTGTCCTTCCCCTTGTTTTCCTCATCTCTCTCACTAGAAGCTGCATATTTTACTTTTAATGATTCATCTGCAGAGAAGTTCTATGCATTTCTTTGGCAATTCTTACAGGCCTTGCTAAAGGCATTAAAGGACTGCTTACAATAACACTGATAGATAGGAAACAAACTAGTTTAAGTAATTGCCTTTAAAATATATTTTATTATCTTTTTCATCTTACTCAGGTAGGGTACTTTTGGTAAGCGTAACAGTTATTTGTGTCAATAGATAAGCCATGTTTCATCAAAGGACTTTTAAAATATTAATTATGACAATATGTAGACATTGCAAAAACTTGCATACTTAGAGTTTTTCCAAAGAAAACATCTTATTTCGAGACTAAAAAAAGTCTTCTGCCTTTCCTGGGCAGCATTTGGCATTGACCACCCTGGCCCCAGGAACATTTCTGGGATTACCCACTAGCAGAGCAATGGCACACCAGCAAAGTCCTCAGGAAGGCTGTAACAACAGATTGGTGGTGGAAATCTGCTGTCGCCCAAATTTAGGCCATGATTTCAGTATCAAGATTTCAGTATCTAGACTTCACTCTATAAATCAGACAACTGGTGCTGGAATTAACCTCAGGAGGTTTCTAGTCCAACCTCCTGCTCAGAGTAGGACCAGGTCTGAGATCAGATGAGGTTGGTGAGTGTTATCCAGTTGGGTCTTGGAAACATCTGAGCGTGAAGGTGATGCAGTCTCTGGGTAACCTGTCCCAATACTTCACTGTCATAATGGTGGAAAGACATATTTCTTACAACAGCTGATCAACATAAATATGTAAAACCTGCCAGCAAAATAACCCAGTGAAAACAAAATGTATTTAAAACAGGTGCCCAGGCTATCGTAAGTATTTCTACCTCTAGACAGAATCATCATTTAAAGAAATTAGGGCATTTAGAGCAAGAACAATGGAGAACTCCATCCCTACAGGAACTTGATTAAAAGTTTAAACTGAGAAAAAGCTTTAAGATTTGAACGTGTTATGACTTCAACAGTTTGGCTTTTTTAATTAGAACTTTATATGTCCTACTTGTAATCGGAGAGCCACAGAGCTTGTTGATAACATGGTCTTTAAAGACCTAATTTGTTTTCATGAAGACTGCTAAGAGGATGGGGAAAAAGTAATTAAGCATTATCTCTTTTTTTCCTAATAACCATAAACTTATTAAATGACTAATAGTCAAAATGTGCAGATGCCACATCCACTTTAGTGTCATTTAATCCTGAACACTTAAAGAGAAAATATTCGAGTTAACAAAATATAAAATTATTTACAAAATTATAATAGTCCACTGATACGTTAGCATCAGCATATAGACGTAGTCTTTCTTTCTGGAGTTGCAAGTTCTATTTTATTTTATAAATACTATAGACTACTCTTTACAAGAAGCTGTCAACAACTTTGTCCTACTATTTTGTTCTCATGCTGTGCTAAGAAGCTCCCACTTCAAATCACTGTGCTGTGACTTTAGCAAAACATCCTCAATATTCATAAATATTCTTCATAAATAATTTTTTTCATTTACAGTTTTTTGAGACCAACTGCTGTTGCTTTTATACGAAAGTGTATATATTACAAAGGTTAAACATTAATCTTGGTTCTACAAGAAAATTTCTTAACTGAAAATAAACATTCAAAAGAGAAATATATCAAACAAATGTTTAACAAAGTCTATATAAGCACCCTATAAGGTTTTAAAATGCACACATGAACAAGACAATGTGTTTTCAGTAGCTGTTGAATGCAAAGATGCCCAGGAAAACCTACTTAGTCAATTTAGACATTTGCAATCTGATAATAGTGTAACCATAAAAAAATTACAATGGTAGTTCACCTATTCCATTAGCATTATGTTACCTCCTTTGTATCAGCAAACCACAACACGTACAGGTAATTTCTTTCCATTAAGCTGATATTGATAGTGAGCAAGTGAGGTATTCAGAAGAAAACAACATTTCTGAGAAAAGAAGACTTCTTCCAGGTCTGACAAAAATAAGATGTGGCTAGGTTTTCCCCAAAGTGGGTTAAGGAAGCATTATTCTAAGAACAATTTTAGAAAAAAATGTTAGATTACTGAAGAAAATAAATATTTATACCAAAACTTTTATTGAAAATTCACTGTCATGGTCTTTTGGGATCAACAGCGAAAAGTAACCGAGTGTCTAAACACATTTAATAATTTATAGACTGGGTGATCTCTCAAATGCTTTCAAAGGTCATGAAAGTGGATCTTAACCCAATCTTCTAAGCATGCATATTTGGCATTTCCAAAGCCAGCATCTTTGACTAAGCTAGATTCTTTTAATGTTAGGGAACTGCTTTGCAGATGTTTATTCTTGGAGAGTGGGCTGTGGAAAATGCTCACAGAAAGTTACAGTATTATTCTTCCCCTGACATGCACTACTGAACTTTGAATGGAGAGTTCAATCTTCTATAGATACAGCACATGAAATGTGATCTTTCCTGGAGTTACTATTGACCACTTTGCTGAAGTGAGAGAAGCATGCTTTGTTACAAGGCTACAAAGGCTGCCTCAGTAACCCTTTGATAGCTTTACTGTTAGATGCAATCAAAGTATCAAATAAGCCTTATAAACCTCCCCCAGCATCATGTGATAGGAGTGTATTCAGTTAGAAACAATAGTTAAATCTTTATCTATAGAAATATGTCAGTAACATTGCCGAGTCATGCTACACAATATCTATTTATAGTTCAAAATCCTTCTCTTTAAATATAGTGTAATATGAAGGGTAGTTGGAGCAACTTCATTAACTGGTGTAGATTTCATAAGACTTTCTCACTCAATGTGCTTGACATTTCTAAAATGCAATAAAAATTAACCATTTCTACAGGATAAATAAAATGTATTTAATACCCAAGAGACCTTTGGAAAAAGATTTAATTTAGTAAAAAAATTATCATTAAAATACAGTATTAAAAGCATTTCCTCATAGCCACAGGTTGGTACAAGTAATATCACACCTATTTTATACATAACCCTCATATATACTGGCACAGCCAAAACTAAAATACTAACCAACTGCCAATACTAAACATGTAAACTTGATAAAGACCAAGGTTTGTTGTTTTTTTTTTTTTCCCAAAAAAAAACAAATGACAAAGGTTTATCTATTTCCTTTCAACTGAAGCTGGAGACCTAAGTGCCTATTTCAGTTCACCTGCCTTCTTCCTTGATTTATTCCACCCTGGAGAAGAGCAGTGCTAATAAACTGAAGTAAAAATTATGGAAGTTACAATTATTCAGGACAGCAACAAAGATAGAAAAATTATAAAGGCGTGCAATTATAAAAATGATTCTGTTCAATTGGAAAGAATGCTTTTAGGGCTGTTTATTTCCTACATTTGCTTTGTAACATTACTAATTTAATTATACCCTTGAGCTATCTCAGACACTATCATGAAAGTATTTAATGATGGTTATCAGATGATAATTTTCTTAATTATTCTGATACTGATTTTTCCTTAAAATTTACCTTAGAGCAAAAACATGACTTGCTTACTGTCTAAAATGAAATAGATATATTTTCCCAGGACAATAAATAAATTTTAAAAACCCATATTCAAACAGAAATCTTCATTTTTTTCATGGAAATGTGGTATTAACCTGATCCCTCCATTTCAATCAAATCTGTAATAACCATTTGGTTCAGAAGAATCCTCAAGACCTCCTCATATATCCTTCTCACATACCAGGATCACCCAGTGATTTGATTGATAGACAATTCAGATGATAGACACTATTTCAGCCTTGGACTTGCAGTCAGGACTCATAAGATACTTGAATTCATCATTTAGAGCAATAGGATAATCAGTATCCTATTAAGGCTACACTCTCTAAGCCTTTAACATAGATCTATAGACATACATCTGGAAGAAATTTACAGTGCTTTAAAGAAAAAGGATAAATATAGAATATGAATTAAGAATAGCTACTCTGTTTTAGAGTTCTACTAGATTTGAGCTTATTACCAGCACAAAAATGCATATGAATCAAAATTAATGCAACATCAGCACAGTACTTTGTTAATTCTGTGTCTTCCTGCTCAAAAAGTTCTATATAATTTGTCTTAATTGTCACAGCACTGCATTACTGATTCACTGCATTTTATCAGCCTAACTGATCCATATGAACTTTGTTGCAATGATGGCCTTCAACAGAGTTTGTACTTCTTAATGCATTCATTTGAATGATTTCTGCTCCCACTCATGCCTCTAGTCTGCTGCAAAGATGGGATAGCTTCACCACATTCATATGGCCAACACAATCCCTGACACGAAGTGAGAATCCCCCTCAGCTAGAAATATTTGCTCTCATATGTACTTCTCTGGCTCTGAGCCTGGTGCCATCAGCAGAATTTTGGGGATTTTGATCATGGGTCGGTCTACATGACACCAGGCCTGCTGTCAACAGGAGAGGCACACCTGTCTTAGGGAGGGAAAAGGATCTTTGCACAGGAGTTAGTAGAGAGCTCAGCTTTAAAAGAGCTTTAAACGTGATTTGAAGGGGGAAAGGGATAAAACCAGGCTTGCTAGAGATAAGCCTGGCGGGTGGCATGTCAATGTTTGAGGGACAATGTGCTAGCAATGTCTTCAGTCTGCCACTTCAATGAAGGTAGAGGATGGAGAGACATGTGACAGCAAAGAAAAAAGGATTATTGATATGTTAGAAACCTCAGAAATGCCTGAGAATGGTCACATAGGAATTAGGGCTTCTCCCCCAAGAAATGTGGTGGGATCAATAGCCCAACTGAAGTGTATCTACACCAATGCACGCAGCAGAGGCAACAAGCTGAAGGCACTGGATGCCTTTGTGCAGAAGGAAAACTAAGATATATTTGCCATCACGGAAACATGGTGGATAACTTACACAACTAGAGTGCTGCAGTGAATGGCTATAAGCTCTTCAAAAGAGATAGGCAAGGAAGGAGAGTTGATGGGGTAGCTCTCTACGTTAGGGTGAGTTTTAATTGTCTAGAGCTTAATGATGTTGATGATAGGGTTGAGTGTTTATGGATAAGAATTAGGGAGGAGGCCAACAAGGTAGATATCATGGTGGGAGTCTGTTATAGACCACCCAAGCAGGATGAAGAAGCAGATGAAATATTTTATAAGCAACTGGGAGAATTCTCACCATCTTTAGACCTTGTTCTTGTGAAGGATTTCAATTTGTCAGTTGTCTCCTGGAAATACAACAGAGCAGAGAGGAAACAGTCTAGGACATTCCTGGAGTGTGTGAAAGACAACTTCCTGACAAAGTTGGTCAGTGAGCCAACTAGGGAATGCACCCCACTGGACCTTTTTTTGTGAACAGTTGCATGATGTGATATCATGTGAAAGTTGGAGATCGTCTTGGGTATAACAATCATTAAATGATGGACTTTTTGATTCTCAGAGAAGTAAGGAGGAAGGTTAGCAGAACTGCCACGTTGGACTTCTGGAAAGAAGACTTTGCCCTGTTGAGAAGAACTATTGACAAAGTGCTTGGAAATAAGTCTTGAAGGGAAAAGGGGTCCAGGACGGCTGGACATTCCTCAAGAAAGAAATCTTAAAGACAGGAACGGACTGTCCCGATGTGCTAAAAGACAAGCAGTCAGGGAAGAACACCAGCCTGGTAGAACAGAGAGCTTTGACTGGAACTCATGAAAAAAAATTAGAATTTATTACCGTTGGAAGAAGGGGCAGGCAACTCAGGAGGACTACAAGGATGTTTTGATGGTATACAGATAGAGAATTAGAAAGGCCAAAGCTCAACTAGAAATTAATGTGGTTATTGCCGCAAAAGACAATGAAAAATGTTTCTATATGTACATTAAGAAAATGAGGGCTAAGAAGAATCTCCATCTTTTACTGTATGCATGGGGAAACACAGTTAAAAAGGAAGAGAAAATGGCTGAGGTACGTAATGGCTTATTTTTCTATCTTTAATAGTAACACCAGTTGATCTCTGGGTTCCCAGCCCCCTGAGCTGGAAGACAGCGATGGGGAACAGAATGAAGCCCCCGTAATGCAAGGGGAAATGGCTAGCAACCTGCTACACACACAAGTTGCCAGGTTGTAAGAGGCTTTGATCAACTTGGTCTGGTAGAAGGTATCCCTGCTCACAGTAGAGGAGTTGGAACTTGATGATCTTTAGTGTCCCTTCCAACCCAAACCATGCTATGATTCTGTGAAGATTTGGGGCTGGATGTGATCCACCTAAGGGTACTGAGGAAGTTGATGGAAGTGTTCACCAAGCCAGTTTCCACCATTTATCAGCAGCCCTGGCTAAACGGGAAGGTCCCATTGGACTGGAAGTTAGCAAATGTGATGCCCATCTACAAGAAGGGTTGGAAGGAGGATCTCATGAACTACAGACATGTCAGTCTGATTTTGGTACCGAAGAAGGTCATGGAGCAGATCATCTTGAGTGGCATCATGTGTGATGTACAGGACAACCAGGTGACCAGGCCCAGTCGCCATGGGGTGACTTTATGAAGGGCAGGTCCTGCTTGACTAACAAGATCACCTTCTATGACTAGGTGACATGCCTAGTGGATGAAGGAAAGGCTGTGGATGTTGTCTGCCGAGACTTTAGTAAAGCCTTTGACACTGTTGCATAAAGCCATGCATACTGGGCTTGGCCTTTTCACTCTCTATAACTACCTGAAAGGAGGTTGGAGCTTGATGGGTGTTGGTCAGGTAACAAGTGATGAGACAAGTGAAAACAGCCACAAATTGCATCTGAGAAGGTTTGCATTTGATATTAGGAAAAAATTATTCACCAAAAGGGTTATCAAGCATTGGAACAGGCTGCCCAGGGAAGTGGTTAACTCATCATCCCTGGAGGTATTTCAAAGGCATGTAGATGTGTTTTTTAGGGACCTGGTTTAGTGGAGGACTTGGCAGTGTTAGGTTTATGGTTGGGCTCAATGATCTTATAGGCCTTTTCCAACTTAAATTATTCTATGATTCTATATTTCTTCTATATTAGGGCTTTTGGTTGGTTGATTGGTTTTTGCTATATACTTCTCATTATACCTTCTAGTACCTCCCTTTTGCACTCAGCTCTAGATACTTTGCCACCTCACCATTCATTTTTGAGACTCAGGGAGATTCATAAGACTGTCCAAAACATGTGAAAACTAAGCTACACCACCGGTCCCATTGGGCATTCAAATCTTGGGCTGTGTCTGGTGCTTTTGTGTGTCCTTGTTATCAGAGAGGCTCCTACATTACACATGATCATATTTTTATTTGAAAGGTCAATCCTTACAGAGGATGATGCTGAATCTAAATCTCTACTCGTTTGTTGGTATGGGTTTGGGGTTTTTTTATTAAATTACTGAGAGGGTGGGGGAACCTTCACCTTCCTCCAGGGTATATAGAGGCATATAATTATAAAACTCAGTAGTTCCAGAAACCTAACATCAGGATCCAAAAAAACACTTTTAAAACCATCCTGCAACTGTATTGAACTATTTTACATGCAAGGCATTATATCATCTTCTAATTAGTTGTATAGCTAGTAAAAGCTAAAGTAAGTAATTGATATGATTTATTTAAATCTAGTCACAGAGCAGTGGCAGAACTGGGCAGATAACTTTAAACTGAGTTTAATATCACAGTCATCAGATTAAATTAGTCTATTTTCCATGCCTCAATTTCCAACCTTCTACCTGCAAATTAGGGATAATATTTGCCTCACTGAGTTACATCTCTGAGTTTCAGTTACAGAAGATGTTTATATCATTATCATCATCGACGATTGAAGCTTGAGTCTGATGATTTCAGCAGAGCATTTCACATGACATTGCCTTTAGCTTTATACTATAAATGTTTAGTTTAAATTATTTCACAAAGCTGAAGATCAAGCACAAGAAGACAACTGAAGGAGCCTCAGAACTTCAGTAGCTTTATTAAATCCATATTTTTAAAATATAACCTGATGGTAGCCAATAGCTGAAAAGTATCACCACATTCCCCCGATTAAATTCACTTTGTGGTAAACTTGATCCAAGTAATATTTAATCTTTCTCTTTTTAGCCTGTATGCCTTGACTTCCTTAAAATGTCGTGGAGTACCAGAAAATGTAGAAGTGGCATTGGTAGACTACAGATCTCTTGACTGCTACTGTTATCCATAACCACACATCCATTTTTCTTCCCCACTTTTTTTTTTTTTAATCTTTTTATCAGTTTCATTAAACAGTCATCTATTGAGGACAGAGAGTAGCTTCTCTGAATTACAGCAAAGACCAAGATTTGACCACAGGCTGCCGCCATCATCACTCCGCCAACATGACAACTATAAGACGAGATGAGTTGCTGATTTATTTCCTTGGAGGCAATTCACACACTTTCATGCATCTTTCTGATGACAGCTGAGTTAAATGTGGGGCTTTGGGTCAAATAGTATGGACAGGGAATTTTCCATTGCTCTTGGCAGTGAGTTTCATTGTTTAATCAGTGTCAAGTTTGGCTGTGAATATGCCACTTAGCAGCATTCCTGAAAGTTGTTTTAAAACAAGAAATTAAAGTGGTTTATTTTAACTGCTATTCCCTGAGCTAAGCCAGGATAGGCCTGTCTGTTATCATACATGTTCTTCAGCAGCATTTTCAAGTAGTCAAAAAACCCCACATAGCACAGCCAAAGAGATCTCCATAGACAGTGGACAGAGCCATGCCATCTGCTACACTGCAGTCTTCAATATTTCCTGTAATCTGGAATTTCATCACGTGAAAGCATCTTAGATAACCGATACCAAACTCATCAGCATTTTTATTGAGTCAGAACAGAACTTTGAAGCAACTGTTTTGCTGTTTCCCCCACTATCCCCTTCCCTTCCTGATTTTAAAATTATATTGGTTGTATGGGTTGATTTTAACTGACTTTAGAAGACTTACCATTTTAAAACATTTTTATTTTGTGTTTTTGTTAACAGCCCTTACTAAATTGAACCAGAGTGCCCAGAAGATCTTAATTCGTGCAGATTTAAGTGAGTTTTTCTGGAGTTTTCAGTAATGTAACCAGTCTTCCCTTCAGGATTTTCAGTTTTCTGTGAATCCTCTGAAGTTATGAAGCTTGTTAGTCAGTCTCATAATTCAAACATTTTTTGAAGCCTTTCTATTAAGCTGACAAATATATGCATCTCAATAAGGTTAAAATAATCTGAATTTTACAAAAGCAGAGGAATCTAAATTAGCTTCCAGTATGGGTTCAACTACAAACTTATTCTTACAGCTAATGATTACAAATCTCTGAATTGGACATTGAACAAATCTACTCTGTTTAGAAATTTTATGAGCAGCGGCGATCTTTAAAAAAATTTTCCCCTAATTATTTTTCTTTGCATAACATCACATTTAAATTAAATTGCACTGTAAAATTCTAAAGTAAAGTGAAACAGAGTATCTATCATTTTTGGAGGATCATAAAAAGGTAGCTAATGCATTCAAAAAACTCCACAATAATCACTATCACTACACTTGTAAGAGAAGGATTTTCTCATTCCTCAAGTTCGTCAGGTTGTAAGACTATGCAAAGTGGAATGAAACAGTATGTATCCTCAGCACAGTTTCTGAAACATTTTGAAGACTTTGAAGTGCTAGTAAGCCATAAGAGAAGACTAGATATTATTGCTCTTGGACACAAGGTTTCCTGGAAACTATTTCTTCTTAAAAAACTCATAGGACAAGTCCATGGCAATGTTGTAGTTGTACAATTATTGTTTGTCAGAGAAATATCCATTTTGATTCTCACTCATTTGTGGGCTCCATGCTAGACTACATAATCAAGCACCGGATCCACTTTTGATTGTGGTAAAAGACTTCACTGACACCAGCATTAGTTCTAGCCACATCTCAGACTGGTTTAGTACTATTTTAGTACTGTGAATGG
This sequence comes from Caprimulgus europaeus, assembly GCA_907165065.1. Next base: position 8,902,101 of record OU015527.1, read on the forward strand.
TGTTTTTGCACATCTTAACTTGACTACAGTTCTTCTTTGGCATTTAACATGAACATGTGGGTGGAGAGGAAAGAGACAGAGGAAAGCTTCACACAGGTTTTCTGAAAATTAATTCACTAAGAATCAGTTCACAATGGAAGGATCATGAAGAAGCTATACAAGAACTCAGAATTTAAAAAAACAACCAAACAAAAGAAAACAACCAACAACAAACAAAATCAGAAATAGTACCAGAATATAGAAAGATTTTCATTTGGCCTTTGTACACTTTTCAGCTACTATAATTTTCACATGTGACAAGTAGGGTAAGATAACTGTTCACAATTGTCTTCTAAAGAGTCCCAAGACAGAAGTATTAACCTACAACTTTGATAATTATTTTCTTCTTCAACTCCAAAATGGGAGAATGATAAGGGCATAGGGGGGAGAAGAGAATTCAGTTTAACCAATTTCCAACTAAAAATAAATTCCTAAATGTTCTAAACTGTGTAATCCCCAGTGGTATTCTTATCAGTGTATTGAGTATATTCCATAGGGCAATCTCACAGCAAATTTGAGTATACTCAGATGTTGTCAAATTTCAGTGCACCAAAGGCTTGTTCTTTGCATTCTCTGAAAAAATACCATTTGTTGTGCAAAGCTCAGTCTAATGAAGAAAAAAAAAAAAAAAATCTTCTTTTTCCTGATGATAGTTTCATAGAAAATAGCTAGTGACACTAGATTTCTGACTTCAGCAGGTATTAAAGAAGATCATACTGGATTATTTTCATATTTAGGCTTCAGAAAAAATGCTCTTTAACAAATCTGTATGGAGATAATACAGTATACCTAAATATCCAGCTGTATCTAAGTCTGAGAAAGGTACAATACCAGAAATGAATTCTTCTTTCCAGGGCAAAAAAATATTTATGGTTTTTATACCTTCATCCTTGTGCAAATTTTTGTCTTCATAACATACAATGTTTCCATAGATTTATAAAAATATTCTTTTCCTCTAGCCAGGTCCTTCCTTTGCAGAGCTGCAGTCTCCTACTTTCTTTCTTTTCCAAGAAGAATTTTAAGCAGTTGAATTTACTTTGACTCTTTCAGTTTATCACTCCTACCTGTCAGAAATGTCTTGAAGCACATTCACCTGAAACATACTGGTGCTTCTAGATGGCTGCAGCCCCAGGCACTGATTAACCACACAGTAAGTGTTATGCAGCTAAGCAGTCACAACAGTATACTTACTGTAAGCCATATCCATTTGTATTTATAGCACAGAACTGCTTCAACAACTTTACTGTGGAAGCAAAATAGTTTCTCCAACATTAACACATGAAAAAGACCCCATCAAAACCTTCACTAGCACTTGCTCACTTAGCAGAATTATTTTAATGTAAAGAAGTTAATTCAAATAAAAGCCTGCATGGTTACCTCTAAATGCAGTGCTGTTTCCACCTTTTGAGGTTAGTAGCAAGATGCCTCAGGTGTGTCTGATATGCCATAGCCTTTGTTATGAACAGATACAGATTTAGGGTTATGCTGAAATTATCAATTAGCACTTTTAGAAGTCCCATCTTTCAAGTGATAAGAGTTGGCAAGTTGCTCAGCCAGGGTAGACTCCTCATTATTACTTACCAATTTTAAAATATTAATTGAATTCCATTAATGACATCCTCTGAACTGTGAAACTGCTGTCTATTCCCCATGACCCAAAATTGTCCTGTTTTAAATCCATTAAACTAAATTATGTGATACAAAGGTTAATTAATCATGCATATCCAGCAGCAGAAAATCAGACACACAAACAGAATATTGATCTTCCAGGGGTCTGCTACTACTTGAAAGTATGATGGAATTACCCACAGGTATGTTTCATGAGTGGCAGTGATATAATTAACGGTAATAAACTCTGGCCTTGGTAGTTAATTAGATCAGCTATGGACAACATTTCACAAAAGTGATTCTGGAAGCTCATGCACTATTTTATAAACAGCAAGTAATTCCTTTTTTCACATGGATACAGTTTGGAAATATCAGCCATTAACTAATCAAAGTTGAATGTTAAGTTACCAGACTACAGTTTCTCATAGAAATCTAGTGCAGTAAAGTTGACATCATTAAAATCTACATTCTAAAATGGTTCTATTCTACTAGTCTAGCAATATTTTACATTTCAATACTTTACAATATTCTGTCTTTGTCATAGTATCATTGCTGCCATAGAACTCTTCAATTACGATCCTCAAACTTATCAGACCAAAACTCTCAAAAATCCTTTCTGTAAATAAATTGCAATGAAATTTGTAGCTTTCTTTCTTTAGAAACCATAAATGTGATTATCGCCTATTAAATAATTTAACACATTGTTTTATTTAACATGGTTAAGGTAACACAAGTAGGCTATATAACTAACATCAGTTAAGTGTGTAATCTGAACTTACATTTTTATATATGTGTATATATATATATATATATATATGTGTGTGTGTGTGTGTGTGTGTAAGTTGTTATTTAAGACTACAGATGTTGGAGTATATTAAAATATCAGTTACACACTCTGAATTTCTTTTTTTTTTTTTTTAATTGTCTGCATTAGGCAAGTGGAAAGACACTGATACTGTGGAAGCCAGTATGTTCTTTTATAGTACTCTCAGATTTACAGTAAAGTGCAATATGCATTTGCAAACACATATAAAGTCACCAGTGCTATGAAAATAACTCTAATTCAGACATGAACTTTAAGACCTCAATTAAGTCAGTGACCTATCAAAGAAAAAAGAAAGATATTCAGATATCTCCATTTTAACTTCACGTATTTTACTTAATTCTTGGAACCTTGTACCGTAGCCTTCTATTTTTAATGTTTTACTCTTGCTAGAGAAGGGTTTTAATTTCCATCCATTACACAGAAGTTTATCACTAAAGAAATCTTAATCACAACAATGTCCTCAATCTGCCTAGAAATAATAAAATTTTTAATGATTTGGCACTTTCAGAATTTATTGACCCAGTATAGAACTATCTCATATGGACTTTAATGGAGTTTCAGAATGGGATTAATGATGTGAGATGTATCATCTATACTGATAGTAACGGGAGTCTATAGGAATATTAAAACAGGATCATGACTGCTACGCTCTACTCAATCCAGTTCAGTTCCACAGAGAATTTTAAGCTTCATTTTTAATGCTTCATATGTCTCTTCTGCAGTCAGATTTTTAGATGACTGGAAAAGTATAAGCATCACAGAAACCAGGTCTTCAATGTGCAGATGGAAAAAAAATTGCAGATAGATGAACTTTCAATATGTGTAGGAGTGAGATATTATCTGAAGTCCAAATTAGTCTTAAAAGACTTCCATAGGAAAGATAAACCTTCTGGAAAAGACATGTAATCAGAGAAATCTGAAAATGTTTAGAAATAATATAAGCTTAGGAAGTCCATTTTTTTAAACAATTTTAACTACTACTGAAGAGGAAAGAAAAATAAGTGTATTCCATGATCTATAGCAGATGCAATATCATCCCAAGTATAAAAAGAAAGTAAATGAACCTGTGCATACAAACAGTCCACGCTACACAGAGAAAAAAACCACTGAAACAGTACCTATAACATAATTGAAAGATAATAATTCCTCCACAACTCTTGCTTAGCCAGTTCTTGACTGAGAGGATTAATACATGGACCTATATGCCCCAGCCAAAAGAATGAAATACACAGGTTTCTTTAAGCTTCAATTCTACCAGTCTGGAAGCAAGTGGAGCTTCTAGGGCAAGCACTGAGGTGCTTAATCTTGCACAGCAGAGTTCAAGTAGTTTCATTAATAAGGAAAGATTAGTAAATTAGTAAATATTTAGTTGCTTTTATTGAAGTCTTTTTGTCAGAGCTGTTTTCCAGGGAGGCAGGGAGCCAGCAGAGAGCCTCTGTTAACCTGTGGGCATTGAAAGCTGCCTACTGCACTCTCAGAAGAGTGTTTTCACTGAACTGTAGTCAGTCAGTTTCTCACAGACCTGGACTACTATGCAAGCCAAGAGGAAAATAACTAACTGGTTAAAAATACTCAAGTTGGTAGATGTGGGCATGGGTCAGGCTCCCTACTCCCCATATTATCAGCTTTCTTTTTTATTCGCAAACCACTGGAGAAAGCACACGTAGTCACAGGAATAAAAGACTCTTCTGAATCTTTTCTTACCTGCCAGGCCTTAAGTACTTGGCTGGAGTCACATAAAATGTTCATAGTATATAGAACAAAAAAAAAAAAAAAGTCACGTCTTTATACAGAGTGGCCCAGTTTTTTCAGAGGAAAGAATTACTTCTCTAGCACAGTTTTTGCCTAGGGCTAGGAGAGACAGAATTAAAAACTCTTTTTTCCCCTGCCTATCTTGCATTCCAAAGTGTGAGAAGCTTGGGCAAATCATAAAAACCAAAGTTAGAGAACACAAGTTGGTCATGAACTAGTTAGAAGTCTAACAAAGGAGGTGGTAGATAAATAGAAGCCTTTGTGATTTTGTTTTTCAATTAAAATATTTAAAATCTGCCTATGTCCTACATTATAAAATTAAAACCCTTGTTAGGTCTAACCCCAAACCATTTTTCCCTATATTTATCTAATAATATAAAGAAACTCACCTTTGAAGAAGGACTATGAAATGCAAAAATGCAAAAGCTATAAAAGAGAAGAACTCTAATTCTAGGTATAACAAAAGATTAGGCAGTCATCAAAACTGAGGGGCAGAGTTGACATGATTAACAGAAAAAAAATGAGATAAATGGGACAATACTGGGTTTCATATGCAAGCTAGAGACTCAGAGGACCTATATAATTTTACTTACTGCAGAACTGACCAGCTTTCATACCTATTTGGAAGGTTAGACTAAGAGCAAAGCCTACAGCTGCCTTCTGGCTTCAAATGAAACAAAATTATGACTGGCAGCAACTCAGGTTTTTTCTGAGACAACCATCTAAGTAGCATTACCCTTTTTAGAAAAGCAAAATTCCTCCTAAATTAAAGTTCAAAATTTAATCTCTACAGTCAAATAACAGTTCATCAGTGAAATTACAAGTTACAGTTAGTGTTTCACAAGGACAGGTGTGTACTGCAGTGGGCTCAGCTCTTTGACTCTCCCTCAGTTGAGGGAACAGATTTAGCTTTAGTAATTAGTGCTTCGACCATCAGTTACACAGGTGTGGTTGTTTCAAATGCCTCAAGAAGTTGGGCTGTTTGAATGAGTAATGTAAAGCGTTAAATCTTACTGCTAGAAAAATATCTTGCTCTTTTTTAGTACTTCGTACAAAGTAGGTGTTAAAATCCTCACAGTAGCAGGTTATTAACACCACAATTATACAATAGTTTAGAAACAATTTATAAATATCAAAATTCAAGCAAATAAACTGAATCTCATGTTTAAACAGTTTTCTTAGTGAATGCAAAGCAGAAGTGCAGTAATGCAAGAAAAAAAAATTAGAAAAATACTGCTTTTTTAACTTAGCAGTTATACAAGTATCACCAAAGAAAATGATTGGCAAAAGTTTCTAATCTGCTCTAAGGTTGGCTTTCCCAGGTAATCACTGCAGAAAAATCTGGAAATATTGATCTGCCATCAGTCAATGGGAACACAGTACTCATAACACTATATCCAGCTACATTTGTCACTTTTTAATCCTATTGGTCCATATTTAAAAAAAAAAATGCTATTACTTAACTAAAGGAAACTTAAAATAAATAGGACAAGCACAAAAATAACCTCAAAACCATGAACCACATCTTTCACAGTGTATTAGAGCCAATGTGCTATTATTTCTCAAACTCATAGTTAACTTTTGAGACTAAGCTTTTCTGTGTGTAACTTACTTTCAGAAACAATAATTGATAATTCTATTATTGGTGGAAGCTGGTTCCCTAAGCTACCATAGAATAAAGTAAAAACCTATATTTAACAAAACCCACCCTTAAATCAAGTAGGAAGAGATCACTTTTATCTCACAGACCCAGGAGTCAGGGTGTTGGGTTGGGAGGGTGCAGGGGCGTCTGGTTTTGGTATTGGGGGAAGGGGCTACATTGATGGCCCCTTTGAGAAGCTTTGTGAAGCTCCCCTCGCTCCAAGGAAGACCCACTTCCAGTCCAGGCTGAGCCAATTAGCAATAGAAAAATACCTCTTTGAATCAACATTTATGAGATGAAGGACAGTCCTGAAAAGAAGAAGGAGGAGAGAACCTGGAGGAGAGGCCATTGACCTGAACAAAAGAGAACCTTTGGCCTAACCAGAGAGGAGTGCATCATTGCCAGGAGAAGTCCGAGAAAGACAGAACCTCAAATAATGGGATTGCAGAAAAGTATGGGGGTTAAAAGAGATCCCCTGCAGCCCATGGAAATTCAACTGCAGAGCATATACCCTACATGTGGGCCATGGAGGACTCCACACTGGAGCAGGAAGCTGAGCCCAAGGGCAGTTGTGACTGAACTGAGACCCCAGAGATATTCAGTGCCAGATCTGGGGGCGGGGGGCCCCAGAGTTGGGGGGAGGAGGTGCACTGTACTGGAGACCATGGACAACCCCAGGCTGGAGCAGGGAGCTGTGCCCAGAGGGATCCATTACTCCATGGGAAGCTCGTGTTGGACCACTTTGTTCCTGGAGTTTTGCAGCCCGTGAGAGGGACTTCTATGCTGGAAAGAGCAGCAGAAACAAACTGACTGTAACCCCATTCCCTGTCCCTTCTGCTGCTGGGGGAGAAGGCAGAGAAATCAGAAGCAAAGTAATTTGAGCCCAGGAAGAGGAGAGCTGTGGGGAGAATGTGGCTGTTATGTCTCACTATCCTACTTGGATGACTGGTAACAAATTAAAATGATTTTTCTTCCCCAAGTTGAATCCTTTCTGCCCCTGGCCAAGGTGAGTGAGCCCCGCCCTTTCCTCATTCTAATCCATGATCCATTGGTTGTGATTCTCATCTCACCAGGTGATTCGGGGAGCTAGTGCAAGAACGTATGGTCTTACCTGTGGGTGAAAACCACCACAACATCTTTAGCCAGAAAACTTCCAGGTGAAGTTGTCTTCTGACAGCTGCACAAGGCAGTATGAGCTGGTCCTGGAGGAGAAGCTGTTTGGACAATTAAGCCTAGATAACTTTGTACTCAAAGAGTTGAGTCTAAGGCTCAAATTGATTGCTTTCAAGGCTAACTTCATCACCAGCATTGCCTACTTCTACATCAGTGGATACACATAGCAAATGCAGGAGTGAACAGATATTGAAAAACAGGATTTACTCAACTTCATGGAGTAATAAGAGGATGAAAAGTATTTTCAATTACCTAAGAAACAAAAAGAAAGACTAGCTAGAACTTGTGTATATATTGACCTAACACTAATGTCCCGTGACACACTGGCCTCTATTGCTCAAGCCAAACACAAGGCAATGTGTGAGAAGGATTCAATCTCCTCAAGCCATAAAGCAGAAACAACCAGGGAACCCAGAGGTTTGTCTCTTCCTGTGTCTGGATTCCAAGTTTTCTAACTGATAACAGGAGTGAGACATAGCAATGGAACAGGTTTCTAGAAGACTCACCATGAAAATAAAAAACTAAAAACCAACAACCAACCAACCAACAACTCATGAAAAATATTGGTGAAAAAGGCTAAAGAGTCTGATTATATTAAAGAATTACATATAGATATAAATATTACACTAATAATGTCATGTTTCAACATGCTACAGCTGTTACCAGATTAGCACTCTTGGCAAAGGGAACAGACCACTTGCAGGTCACAAAGAAACAGAAAACAAGCACTATCTGTATTGATGCAACCACACATAGCATCAGGAGGAACAGTCTTTCGTGACACCACTTTAGAGTGCAAAAATTCCATGTTGGAGGATTAACAACACATTTGTCCATAGTTTGAAACAATATTTCATCATTAGTGCCACTTGGGACACATACATCTACATACATTAATATTTTCACTTTCCTTTTCCCTTAGAATCAACACAATTAATGATACAATATAAACTATCCTGACAATGTTTATAGTCAAAATATAAATTCCAAGGCAACAGATACTGGACTTAACCTATCTTCCCAGCAAAGAGAAAAAATTCCATTAAAAAGAGTTTAGACTATTTAAAGTCTGGGGTATGGAAGTGCAAATTGACCCTGTTGCTGCAAATACTAATGGCATCCCTCTATTGAGTATTATAATGCAAGTGTAGTCTATTTTTATAAGCAGTTGCTGACAGAACATAACAGTTACAAAGAGATGGGCTATACCAAACTAAAAGGGGTCAGCATCTAACCTTTGTCATAGTACTGTGGCTCTGGAGAATCAATATTTTTAATTTTGTTGTACATGAAAGCAAATCTCTTGCCATTCACCCAGAGACATAGTGTGCAGAACCATTATTTAATTTGCTTCCTTGAAGGATGTATCTTAAAAACATTCAAATATTTACAGGCTTTATCCTTGTTTAATAGTCTAAAAAATATTGTGCAAGAAACTTCACTTGTGTTTTTTTGTTCAAGAAGTATCTTCAGTCTATATTTAGTTAAAGGAAAAGTTAAAGTTTTGAAGCAACTTCTATGGCCAGAATGCTATCAGAATCCAGAATTCAATTCTTCTTGCATCATTTATGAAGTAACAAGGTATAGATTGAAGTCCAGTGGCTCTGGGGATCTTTCCACCTCGTGTATTAATAAGATCTTTAGTAAAACATATTTTGGATTAAATAGCCAATAGGAAAATAAACAGCCTTTCTAATGAATTGTGTTAACATATGTCTCAGAAATGTACCATCTCAGAAGGTCTCTTATATAGATCCTGCTACTGCACTTATTCTGTGAGACCCTTGAACATTTATTTCTTCATTCAGCATGCTACTTATTCTCATTTGCTCTATACAAAACTATATTCAGTGCTGGAATGGCTAAAAAACTGTTTTTAACAAAATTTTTAAAAATGCAGAATAAAATAGAGAAACAAATGCAAACACTGTCCAGAGCAGTTTATCTCATCTATTTAGGGCACTAAGCTCCAAATGAATCACCCTGACAGCTTTTCTTTGGTTGTAAAGATGTCTTATATCAGATGGCTAAAGCTGGGGCAATGAGACTGTGTCTAAGGGTCAAGCCTTCAAAGACCTTTTGGTGTCTGGGTCAGAGGTACAATTCACTTGATAGACTTTTCACTGCCATGAAGGCTGAAAAAGAAACTCCCACCCATCTCACTGTAGAAAGAGAGTTAACAAAAGTAAGACTAAAACAGGATGAAAGAACTTACTGGTAAAGTTCCAGCAGCAAATTAAGAGACATCTTAAGGAAAAAAATGAGCTACTTAAATCAGTTCCCATAAAATGCAAAGCCAAAACCAACTGGCAGAATTCTACAGATTTTATATCTCACTGTGAAAATTGCCCTTCCTATACAGCAGGCACATGTATTGCCTACTGCAACATTTTCTGCCCTTCTTTTGACACTGCATCTCTCCTTTCAACCAGATAACATGGCAAGGTTTGCATATTCATTTTGGAAGTGAGTGAAAGCTAACATTTCAGGAAAAAGTAGATTCATCATGGAATTCTGGGGGGGTGGGGAGGATTTATCATTATTTTTAGTGCTTGATTCAAGTCTGAACTTTCTTGCTGATAAAAATAGTCTGAACTATTTTTACAGATGGTCAGAATGCTTTCCACAGCACACGCTAGAAAATCAGCATACTCCTTCAGAAGATTATGACTATTGAGGTAAATATATACCAGGAAAAGCAGTACATTCTGCAAGTTCCTTAAAAGATCAATAAACCAGGAATTAAGATTTGCCTTCTCTCACATTGCATCAATATAATAAACTCTCTCTAGCTCAACACTTCTTTTTTCAGCTTACTTTGTGCCAAGTATCAGTCTCCTTAATCCTGCAGCATCACAGCCTGGCAGGGCTGATTTGGAGCCATCTCCAGAATACCTTTGTTCTCAGTTTATGGCAGATTTTTATTAAATGTGCCAAGGCTACTAATATAAGGCTTAACACAGCAATGAAGTTTCTCACACCAAGATGTGTACTATTGTGTTCAGATAAATTTTACTTAAACATTTCAAGTGGTTATTAGAAAAACTGCACTTCTTTGGTTCCATTCCAAGTTATACAAGATGACTGTTTCAAGCATACATCAGTTTGATTTTTATTCTTCCTTCAAGTTTTGGCTTATAGATTTTGTAAGTTGTCAGAAATGGTGTTATAAATGTTTGAGAAACATCATAATAAAAACTTTTATTCTTTTCAGCAACTTCCTTGGTTTTGCAATTGTCCTGCCCAATGATTGTTTCACATTTCATTAACAGTGTAATAGGTAGGTAGGGAACCTTTTAGAGACACCTGCTAGATCAGTCTGAGTGAAACACCTTGCCAGTGCCTTTCTCTAGCACAGAAATTCAGTTTCTTTACCAAACCACACCATTAAAACACCCATATCCTCCAAAAATATGTTCCTTAGCTTCTGAAGTACATAAAGAGGCCCAGAAAACGTTCTCCTATTCTAAAAGCCTTCACTGCTGCAAGATGGATATCTACCCCTTCTTCTGAAACCTTTTTTTTTTTTTTTTCTGAGGATAGGGGAATGAGTAATTAAGGCTAAGGCATCCATCAAGTATAGTACCCAGGTCTGAGGTTACTTAGCCCTCATTCAAAGCAACAGTACAGAGATAAGAATCTCAAAGTATATATCTTACCATGTTCATCACCAGGAATTCAGAGGGTCTCATAGAAGCCAATCTTTCAAAACTGAAGCCAATCTTACCATGAATCACTAATTTGAGATGCAAGAACCATGTCCAAATGGTTCTTGGACCACAACAGCAGGACAATTACTCTCACTTTGCTACCTGGGAAAAAAAAACAGAGTGCTCATAGCTCCAAGATACCATGCTCACCATTTGCAGTTCTAAATTACAGCAGTTAGGTCACAAGTTATTAAAAAAAAAATCTTCAGTCAATCATTGCTTGCAAAAGTATCATATGGAAATAAATATCATATTGACATTAACCTTTTGGAGAGTAATTTACTTACTGTGTCAGATGCTGCATCTTTCCACAGTGAAGCTTTGCTCTACAACACAGGCTGAAATTCCTTCTTACTCTTCTTTTCTCCTCTATACATAACATCCACTCCAACACAATCTTCTCTTCGAATCCACAGCTCTCCAGTGAGACTTCAACTGTTTTCTCACCTAGTATCTGCTGGAGAGGTGAAGCATGGTCTGCCAGCAGCCCTTTCAGAGTATGAGAGTCACACTAAGAGCACGTTCCTAGTTTTACTGAGAGTGATAGCAGGGAAACAGCAGAGCATCCAAGATGGGTGACCAAGACTGGAACTGTTGCCAGTATCAAAATAGTGTTGTTTGATATCACATTTATTGAGGCTTGTGACATGAAATAGTATAGGCACATTGTCCATCTTTAAAGTAGATTTGTTCTGGTACTTCTGGCTTCTTTGTCTGTAACACAGAAATAGATTCCCATACACAGCACCACAGATTTCATTAGGTTGAAGAAAAGAATCTCAAAACTGTTAGAATGGGGGAAAAAACATGCATTACCATCACATTTGTTACTAAATGTGTGTTCTTTCCAAATAACAACACTGAATTTGATTAAATCAATAGCATTCACAATAAGATACAAAATGTGTAAGAAACACCTTTAAGGTAAGTAAAATTACAAAGCTGCAAATCAGAATTAACCTTCATTATTCAGCCATTTTAATTACTTAAAAATAAAGAGAAGTGCATTAAGAAGTTAACATGTAATAAAAGCTTAAGCACTACTGTATTTCATTTCCAAAGATGAACAGATGGAAAGGGAATATTCCAGCAAAATACTCAGTTCTGTCCCATTGACATTCTGAAGACCTTTAAATTATCACTTATTCACATAGAAGCTCACAGTATCATAAATACACAAGCTTTAAACTGCAGATTACTTGATGAACTGATATCATTTAAAGAATCAATACATTTCTATCATTTAGTCAATGGAAGCATTGGAGACTGTCATTCAAATATGTCAAATAAGTTATTTATACTGCATTAAGATTTTATACCATTATAGAAGATATAGTAAAAGAGTCTCAAGACCTGCCTTGGCCTGACCTGCTTTAGACTGTGATGTCACTCAATTTCAGAAAAATTCTTTATCATCAGGCTTTGTTTAGCTTAGGATTTGTGCATACCACATGAGGCAAACCTTGTTAACTACTGCAGAACAGAAAGGTCTTTACAGTAGCGGAGATTTGGGAATAACACCAAGCTACTTTCAGATGTTATCTGGGAACAGCCATACCTACACATGTACACACACACACATGTACACACTGACACACACATAGACTTCACACTCTTCCTAGTGCAATACTCTAGTAACTCATCAAGACTTCTCCACTGCAAGTCTTCTTGAGGAAGGTTGAAACTCTTGACCCCAGGGTCCAGAGGAATGCTAGAAGGATGAGAAGCACACTGAGGTAGATACTAAGAAATCTACTTACAATTAATTTCACTATATTAATGAGATTTTCCTATAATAATTCATATGAGCTTACTTTGATTGGATTTTAAATATTTGACTCAGAAGCTCTCATAAAGACCCTTATGAAAGGTCAATATTTTAACCCACAAAAAGATTTGAAGTGTCTCTCTGTGGTGGGTTGACCCTGACTAGAGGCCGGATGCCCACCAAAGCCCATCGGTACCCCTCTGGGTCTTTGAAGTACCCTCTCCTGAGACAGTCAATGCCAAGGATGTAAGGGGCTTCTGGGCCAGTCACAATGGGGTGCTTTTCCCGTTTGTCTCCCGTCAAGCTCACCTCAGCCTCCAACACAGATAATTCCTGGCATCCCCCTCTCACTCCGGATATCCAGATGGGTTCTGTGCCCTTGTATCGTGGTGGCACCAACGTACACTGGGCACCAATGTCAACCAGAGCCTTATACTTTTGTGGACCTGATATGCCAGGCCATCAGATCCACACAGACCAATATACACGATCGTCCCTTTCCTCCTCCTGGCTGGAGGCTGGGACACTCTACTCCTGTTCTTCATCAGAGTATTCACTGTCTGACCTTTGCAGTGCCAGACCAGAAGTCCCCTCACCAGAGTCGAGGGAGGTGATTTCAGTTTTTCTATGTCTGGAAGATCGTTGATTACCTTCCTGGGTGTCAGCACCAACAACACTGACAGCCTTCTTAATTGGTCCTTTCTTAACTGCTGTTTTTCCCTTCATGTACACAGGCCTCCAGTTTAAAGGTGGGTTCACCATCCCACTTCTTCATGTCTTCCCCCTGGTCACGCAAAAAGAACCAGAGTGCACCACATGGCATACGTCAGAGGCTCCCTTTCCCTCTGACTGGGGCAGGAGAAGATTGATTCCTTGGCATGCCTTTGACAGGCACGGTGCTGGCCCGTAGAGACGAGGAGGTACAGAGGTTCTCTTCGAAGTTTTGAAGCCATGAAGACGCTCTTTCCACAGTTGGTGTCTCCACATCGGGGGAATACATTGCCACCAAGCTGTTAGCATATTGGCATGGGGCCACCTTGGATTACCTTTCTCCACATAGCCCGTGTGCACAGGACATCCTCTGGATCTTTGGAGTCCTCATCATTGTCAGGATCACTATAAATGACTTCCAGCACTGCTAGTTCTCTCAGATACTGGATACCTTTATCTGCCATAGTCCACTTTCCCGGGGAATTCATAAGGTCATCTTTGAATGGGTATCGAGCTCTCACACTGGAGAGGAGCTGTCTCCAGAGACTGCAAATTGCCGCCTCTCTTCCAATTCCTCTCTTGATCCCACGGTTTCTAGCAAGGGATCCCATCTGCTTTGCTTCTATTAAACTGCTTTTGTCTCGATCCACGAGTTTGGGTTTTTTTGTGTTTCATCTTATTTTCTCCCCTCCCCATCTTGCTGAGTAGGGGGGTGATAGAGTGAGCTTTGGTGGGCATCCAGCATCTAGCCAGGGTCAACCCACCACAGTCTCCAACTCCAGTCATCCTGGGCTATCCTGTTCTTATTCAGGATTATTATCTCCACATTAAAATATTCACACACCTGCAAAAGACTCACTCTCCTCCCCTAGGTTCCTTCTCACATCTAAGTGTATTTCATAATTATGAAGAGACTCTTCACTTCGAGTCACAAGCCATTTCCTCCAGTATTTTAAGGTAACAGAGTAGAACATTTGAGGGCTTGTTGCTGCATATGCATAAATGTAGAGAGGCATGCTTGCAGGATAGCACAACTTGTGTTTGCTCTGTAAAGCAAATGCTTATTGTCTCTCTACTTTTTTTATAACCTTGAAAAAACATACTAAGACTTGCATTATAAAAATTTGAAATCTTCAGACCTGGTACAAACATAGCATGAAAGCTGAAACTGGCTATTGGACTCCTCCACTTGTGGTAGAAAATTTCAAAGTAAGCAAGTTAAAATTTTATTTCATCAGAAACAATAAACTTTTCATTTTCAGACTAGATATCATTCCAAAAGAACATACCCTTCTGCTTAAACAATATGACACTGAAAATTAGCTACATATCAGCTAGGCCTAGTCAAGTTTATAGTCTAGAGTAGATAATAGGGAGACTTGAGGCGTTGAAACTTTGCAACAGTTAGATAAGGTAGCAATGCTAGAATAAACCAGTTTTGTGGAGACAGAAGTGTTTTAAACAGGCTAAAAGATGAACTAAGCATGTGCAGAAGAAAAGTTCAACTAAAGGGCACAGTGACAAAAGTTCCACGACGACCAGAGGACCTCAAAGAAAATAAAAAGGGCATCAGTATGCATGCAAAAAGAGTATTTAAATATATCAATGAGTTCTTGGGAAAAGTGATTAGTCTGTTAACAATTTCTTGGAAAATAAATGGATATGCATATTTTGATAGTATAAAGCTTTTGTAGAGGTACAAGTGGGTATGCGCAATAAGTGGAGCTATCCCCTGTGCATCTGGTGTCATAATAAAGAATGATTACTTCTTAAGACTACATTGGTGTTAAGAAGTTCATCCTTAATTTCGGTGATAGACTTGCATACCAACACTTCTCTAACTGTAGTTCTGTTTTACATTGGTAACACCTGATTCTTCAGTGACCTAGTGGTTATTTTCCTCTGAAAGGAGAAAATATCAGTATATATCAGATAAGCCCTAAGAAAAAATAAGTACTCAGTCTGCCATGTCAATACAAAAACTACAGGCTTTATATGCAACTTTTCTATTCTTCATTTCATTTCATTGTTTATTTTCATGTTTACATAGCTGACCAAAAAGTAGTATTTTTGCTCTAGACATGAAAAAGTAAGCATGTTTTTATTTTAATAACATGAAGAAACTTGATAATTAGTAAAAAGCAAAACCTATGTTTGTTCCAAGGTTATTCCACACTTTTCGTAAGTAATTGAATCACTGGAACATTCTGTATGCAAAGGACATTTTTTACATTCAATAAAATGAATGTAAATAAAAATAATTCATTAAAATGCATGTAAATACATAGCTAAAACTTCTTTTTTTTGTCTCTGTTTTCTGGAGCTGTACAGCATAGCAGAGATCTGAATGAGGTTCTGAACAGGTGGTCATTGATTTGATTGATGGCGTGAAGTTTTTGTTCTCTTCATTAAATTTTTTATCCTACTGTGGATCATATGGTTTCAGAAGGGCCTGTTAACTCTTTTTTTGTAGACACTATCAGGGCTCTGGGAGTACTTTTCTCTTGCCTCCTTTGATTCACCCGTAGAGTATGCCTGGTTCTCCAGACAACTCAAATCTTAAAACACATGAAAAGAATACATTTCCTACCTCCATGATTATGCAAACCAGATTCAAAGTCCCAAACCATGTCATACACAATCAGAAAACTGGACATGAGCCTGTGATATCTAATTTTGCAGTAGTTCTTGATTTGAGAGTAATTCTAAAAACTTTAGGAACCCACAGAATATTACAAAGCTGATAAATTGTTTACTTTTTTCCCTACATATTGTCCTTAAAAGATGAGGAGAAAACAGATTAAAATGTTCATGATACTTCAATGGGACAGCTTTCTGCTGAAATAATGAAAAAGATAATAGGAAAATTATTGTATATACATTTACCCACACTATATCTTTCCTAATGGAAGATTACTGTTGAGAAAAAAATATAAGTAAGTTAAAATGAATTCTACCATTTTTCTTACATAATTTTCATTTATTCTATGTTCTTTTTACACACTTCTTTTATCTGTAATAATTAGGAACAATTGATTACACACCCTTTCTGTTTACCTCTGGCAAATTACCTTGTATCAGCAGTGATATAGAATACAAATGAGCAGTATAAATCTTCCTGAAAATCATTTAAGATAGTTTCATAACAGCCCTACTGTGAACATGAAACAAATGAGAAATATGATAAAGCCTGGGAGAAAAAATATTCATCGGAGTGAAGCAGTATCTGTGATTTCATAAGCGATACAAGAACACTCAGAGGCTTGGAACTGAGAGGTAAGTTAACATCTGCACTGCTTCTCAAGTCTTAAGATTAAAAACCACACAGTCTTTTCAGTTCAGCAGAGTCACTGAAATTTCTGACTAAGAGTAAACAGATTTCATAAAGGAAAACAAAGCAAAAACAGTATCATTTTACCTTTTAGGATCTAAGCTATCCAGAGACAATGGTTCTGGCATGAACAGTCTGTCTTAAGACAAACAGACGATGTTTTCCAACTACATCAAGGTATGTTAAATAAGAAAACAATTTTGCTTACTTGTAAAAACAAATTGCATATTTTTTGCTTACCAAGGCACAGCCATAATGGCAACTAGTGCAGATCTTTTTTTTCTCCTTTGGATCTAATCTTCAGGTACATAATATTGAGAGTAGCAAAGCCACTGCTAACAGCAAGACAAAGCTCTTCAATCAAGTCTAAGAAGCAACTGAGAGTTTCCTAGAAAAGTTGGCACAGTGTATTGCGGTTTTGCAGTTCAGAAAACTGCTTTAAATTAGTGCATGGAAATACAGTGACTCAGTAGACAATATCAATGTATAGAAGAAATTTATTTTTAAGTCTTGTTATTTCAAGCTTCCTCACAAAGAAAATATTTGTTTAAGAGCTGTCTTTTTTTGTAATGAATAGAATACATGAGAAAAATGCTATCAAATTAAACTTGCTTAGGTTTGCACTGGGACAAATTATCATACTAAGTACATGATAAAGAGAAATCTCCCTTCACAACAGGGTGAAAAGCACATCGCCACTGTGTTCGTGCAGTTTCATTTAAGGGGGGACTGGAGATATCCTGCTAAAACGTATCACTGGATTACGCTATTTCTATATGTTATTCCCTGCAAATATCTTAATTTCTGTGAGGCATGAGCTACGCCAGAACCCTGAGCTACACCAGGAGTAGTATACCTCACCTCAGGCCTTCACCCACCATCTGCTCTTCATGGGCTCAGGATTACCACTGAAGCTCATTCCCAGGGCTTCAGACCCTGCATGAGCTGCAGTTCACAAGGGCGTGTCTCCAGCTCTTGCCTGTGCCTGGCCAAGGGTCTTATGGGTCCAGGCCCCAGCCTGCAGGCTTGTAATTAACAATGGTCTAGTGATTACTGGCTGTGTCTGGCTCTAGAAACTCAAGATTTTACTGTTGCTCATTATTCAGTCCATCTTTTCCTCTGGGTCACAAGCCATTAGCAGATTATGCAAACTGGAACTTGTTCTGTCACAGTTGCTGTGATTCGTAGTTCAGTGTGTTGGGTTAAAAAATACACATCAAGGTTATCCTGGTTTTTAGCTGGGACAGAGCTATGTTTCTTTTTAGTAGCTAGAACAGTGCTGGGGTTTGGTTTCAGCATGACATCTGTTATGAGTGAAACACTGATAATCCACTACCAAAGGCCTTTCAGGAAAACATCGTGTTTCTGCTGGAATGTTTGAGCTGGTCTCATGTGTTGCTCTTTAGCAGTTTATGGCTCAAATGTGTGGCAGAGGCTGAGAGAAGTACTAGCACTTTTGCTAGTACACTCAGCAAACATGATTTCAGGCCTTAAAAGATTCAAAAATACTATTATTTCATAGCAGTGAGTAGTTTGTTAACTTTTGTATTTGGAGCTCACAGTGGAAAAGACAAATTGCTACCTCTGGAGCTAAAGTGGTCTTTACTGCAACTGTATGGATGGACTTTCCTTCTTTCTAGAGCAAGAAGACCTAAGGCTTACAGGCTAGAAATTCCACCTCTTGGTAGATCCCAGTTTTCCTTAGAAGAGGAGAACTGGGAAGATTTAAAAAAAAATGAAAGAAATTCATTATGCAAAAGAGAAAATAAGAAATTTTAATTACTGCATAAGGCGAACCCTGTCCTTCACTAATACACTTGAGACTGCAGTAGTGAACTGCGTCCCTTTGTGGCCACATTTACCTCTTTGTCTGAGAGAGCCAACAACAGGAGCACCTCTGATGCACAAGTACGATAAAGAAAGGAATGGCTCGACCCCACAAAAAATGGCATGCGGAATACTCACTACATTTAATGACTAATTGGAGCTATCACAGAATTTCATGGGGAGTATATGCTGTCATAAAGTACTAAATTTTTAAACTGAAACTTTAAAGTTTTTTGTTCTCATGTTGAGTATTGAGAGGAACAATTTTAATATTGTTGGGAAGAAATTTGTGGTTGAAGAAGAACCTTTATAACTTATCTTAAGTTTGGTGTTTATTTATAAGCTTATATATGCGTATTTATGCACACACTTATCTTTGGTTGAAGGATATGCCAGCTGCGTATGAATTGATTGAATTCTGTCATTGAAAATGAATTTATTTCCATGGATATTTTAGCTGCAAATCCTCATATGCAGAAGACATATTTATCCAGGATGTCTAAACAGTATTTTGGACACCAGATAAAGAATTTAAGTGTGATGAAATAAAGACAATCAAAGGTGAAACACTACGGACCAACTGATCACAGGGAAATCTTTGTTTAAAATTGACAGCACAAAAATATGTCAAAGTAACTTGCTTCATAAATTTATGAACTAAATATTTTTTTCTTCTTCTCATTAGTGTTTGATGAGCATGGATTTTCAAGATTACAGTGCAATGGAAGGACATTTCCAGAGATTGGTAGCATAATTGTAGAAAGTTATTTTGCCAGAAGATGTACGTTTTATAAAGGGAGAAGATTCAAGACATGAATACTGGTGAAAGCAGTGAGCAAAGAGGTTTCCTGGGGATTTAGAAGGATAAGTGGTTAGAAAATCAAACTAAAACTTCAACTAAATTAAGCGTATATCTTTCTAATGAGCTTGTTGTATGAAAAGCTGATGAAGAATGATCAAGATGGTGTAACATATTTCTTCCTTAAACATGTGGACATATGGGGGTCAGAAAAAGAGCAGCTGAACTGCACAAGTAGTATTAATGAGAAGAATAATCTTCTGAAAAGAACTGCAAAAAATCAATTCCTGAGGCAACTATAAGAATTTCAGCAACCTTCCTCGTTAAACACTGATGGATGTGCAGAATGTTCCTCAGCAGAAAAATACACAAGAGATATACTCAGCTCTAGGATTCATCAAACTTGTGTGGATGCTCTTACAACTCCAAGACTTTGAAGTAGTTCAGGAAATGAAAAAAATAGTTTGCTGCAGGACAGTTAATGAAAGAAATACACTGAATATATATTCATAATATTAGATTGTCAAATGACAATGTTAATTACCCATCAATAACAAATACTGTTATGGAGCCAAAGAGAGGGTGTGTTTTATCAAAACAGACTTATGGAGTATCTTGGAAACAAGGACCATAAAGTTGTTCTGCTTCTGTTCTGTCTATCGGTCAGATGTCCATAGGCATGCAGGTATATAAAAAGTGTCAATAAGTTACTATTTTGCCTCTCTACCTGGAAACAGAAAGGATATAACTTCATCTAAATCACTGACAAAATGAATCAGAAAGAGTTAATGTAAATGAAAGGATTTAAAAAAGCATAAGTGACAAGTACCTCACTGGTGTTAAAAGGTAAAAGAAGTGCAATAGTGGCTGAAAAAAGCAAGACATGAGGAGGTGGCTGAGGATATTGATGGGAAAATACTTAATATTATATTTTGTCAATTTTTCTCATTAGAGAAATCAGTAATAAGCTCCTTAGAGACAGAGGCAGAAGAAGTGAACTCTTTGAGGGTTGAAATTAATTATAATAAAGAATATGCTGTGATTGAAGATGGGGCATTAAGTAAAATTAGAGAAGTTATTGCTTACAAATAGATAAAGCAGAGCCAAAGACAGAAAGGACATTTTCTACTGGTGAAAGTCAAGCTGGTTGTTAGATTTTTGAAGTGAATCATAGCAGAAACCCTGCAGTCAGAGTAAATAGCTTTACAATGAATTAACCTGTTCTAATTAACCTTGAAGAAATGGTTAATTTATTAAATTTACTATTCTCAATTAATGAACATGTTATCTTGCAAATGGATTTCTTTATCAAACCCGTTTGAGTAAGTCTCAGGCTTTGAATTAACATTTTAATTTGTCTGCATGGGTGAAAAATGTGGGCATGCAAATATAAAACAACGTGGTTTGACATTTAAAACTATTTACTTAAAGAGTTTAAACACAAAAACCATCTGTTTATTATTTCACAATTGTAACTGCAGAAAACAGCATAGAAGCTTCTATGCACAATATGAAAAGCATTTGAATATTTTAACAGCAGGTAAACAAAATACACTCTCCAGATAATATTCTCTGATTAAAGCAAGTTGTTCTTTCCTTTCTGGGGAAATGGAAAAAGAAAAAAAAAAAAAGAAAAGAACAGAACAGAACAGGAAAAATATATTTACTCAAGAAATACTACTGAAAACATTGACTTTAACACTTATTCTATGTTGCTCCCCACTGCATGCAGTACACTTAAAGTTGTCAGGTGCCTTCCTATGGTTTGGAAACCAGGCTGCGTTACCTCTTTTCATCAAACACAAGTCTTAATTTTGCATGTGGTTAAGCGATTGAGTGGCCTTTCCTTTCTGGACTTTTTTTTTTCTCTTATTCTTTTTTTTTTTTTTTTCTTTTTTCCCCATGTTCCAATGTTAATGCATTGAGAATTTTTGATTCTGATG
This sequence comes from Caprimulgus europaeus, assembly GCA_907165065.1. The sequence goes on from OU015527.1 coordinate 8,923,230, forward strand.
TAGTCACCTAGAAGAAAGTTATGTGGCAAATACCTGTTCTGACATTTACTCAGGACTGCAAGAGGCAACTCTCCTGCCTCTTTCAGTGTGGTTTCTTGCATTTGACCTCAGCTGAAAACAGTTTTCATCTGAAAAGACTAGTTACTGTTCTGTTAAAATGGACGGGACCTGAGCGACTGGAACACGTGTAGATGTTACCTGCTTCTTATTTTGCAAATGAAACATTGCGGCAGCAGTCATATCTGCACTGGGAACCAGCTACCAGTTCCCAGAAGGAATGGAGGAATGGGAAGGAAACTTTACAGAGGTATAAGTTCTGTTTCCTTTTGCTCTATAGATGGCCCATTAAACAGTGGCTTTATATTTTTATGGGAGTATGAGAAAAGGTTTATAATTTTTGAAACAATGATATTGATTAGCCCTCTAGAGTTTTGGATGGACATGAGAACAGGATGTTTCCCATGACTACCTCCCATGCCTGAGAGATCACCATGAGGTTCAGTTAACCTATGGCAAAGGATAGAAACCTTTACTGAAGTGAATAGCAACTTTCTCACTTTGTACCTTTGTTATTTTGATGCCTTTTATTTAAAACTTGATAGCAGAGACACAGACTTTAGACTACCTCTCTTGTATCTCTTAACAACATATGTACTACTTCTGATTTTTCTATGAAAGTGAAATGTCAATTTTTGTGTATTTTTTAACTTAAATATTTTAAACTTAAATAAATAAAAATAAATATGATCATGACTCAACCTGAATAAAGATGGAATTTTATCCAGCCTTTTACCTGGTTGCTTCTTGTACAGCAGGAGAGATTATCAACTTTTTGTTGTAGTACAGTCCAAAGCAAATCCCTGCAGTTTCTAGCCATAATGAAGAGAAGTTGCCATCCTCCTATAACTGTAGTATTAGTCATAGGGAAGCATTGTGGCACAATCCTTAGCTTCTGCACAAACATGCAGGAGCTGTGGCTAGCTGAAACATCCAACAGCTCTAAAACCCTAACACCACAGCTGTGCTGCTACCATTAAATAAGCAATAAGAACACACTTCTTGCATCTCAGCAATTACAGCAAGTGTTTTTGTATTTATTAGAACTGACCAGAAAGAAGTTGCCAAAACTTTTTTTGAAGTATCATTTTTCGGCACTATAATTAAAATTTATGATTAAAAAATGACACATTTGCATATTATTTTTTTGAGTGAAGGAACTTGAACTCTTAAAACTGCTTGTAGCCATATCCTGTTTGAAAAGTTTTAAAATAAAATTTGGTGTTTGTGTTGATATTAATTTATTTGGAAATATTAATGTAATGATATATAAGAATTTTAAACAACATATTAAAATAAATGAAGATATTCTTATCCACAAAAAGACCAACATGACTTCAGTTGCAATTTCAATAAGCTATGTAGATTATTGGCTGAAAAAAACCTTTCTTTATAGTTATCTGTAAGATGGTGACAAAACACTTTTTCCCAGCTATTTGTGATAACAGGTCTTATTGTGGAATAAAGACTAAAATATTTTATTACAGCTCAGTAGTCTTTCTTTCTGTTTCTCGTACATACACACTGTAGCTGAATTTACCTCTTTCTTACACTATTATCAGTGTTCACATATACATGAGTATATTCCTTCCTATTCTTCTTGACACTTATAGTCTTATTCCTTGACTTAAGAAAAAAGATCATTGACGTCTTTAGGGCCACAATAGTAATTTCCTCACATATTTAAAATGTTTTTGTAACTGTACAAGTATAACATAAAGTGGAGATCTAGACCATGATCTCTGTTGTGCCATTACTCATGAATGTATCTAGCTGGGCATGGAAAAGCATTGTGTTTTCAAGGGTCATAAAAAGCATTAAGATTATCTGTCAATATAAGCAAACTGGAGTGGAGCAAGTTCTTGTTTTTAAGCTGCAAATAAAATTAACGTCCACATGGAAGACTCAGCTCAGGACCTATCCACCTCTCACATCCCATTTAAGCTTTTGCAATAGATGTAAAAACTAGGACAATGAGAAATGATCATAACGCTATTTAAGTCACATATCCAAAACTGATAATCTTTTTCAGAAGGTCTTGTCTGAAAGTCTACAAACCTTGGACACAAGTTTACAACAATATTTAGCAAGGAAAAGTAGTTCAATTGAATAAAAAGGTTGTGGTTTTTGTTTGGGGTTTTTTTAAATATAATGACCCATAGATTCATAAGAATTATTCTCCTGGGGAAAAACAAATTAAATAAAATAAAACAAGACAAAATCACCCTCTATTGAGAATTATTCTCACACCAAATTTTGCATACCGCTTTCAAGCTCAGAGCTAGATAGAATGATTTATTGAACTCTAGACAACAGAATGTCAGTTGTTTTCTCTAAATCCAAATACATGTCTGTTTTTCCCCTATTCTGAGTTCTGTTTTTTACAGAAACAACATAATGAGAAAATCTTTGAAACTGAAAACATTTGTCCTCTTTATACAGTTACTGTATTTGAGCAATGCCTGTGTCATAACCTTTTGTTAATGTGCAGTAATGAGTGCAGGCAGCCATCATTAATTTTCCATTTCAGGAAGAGGCAGTGCTGCTGTGTTTTCAAACAGCAGAGGCAAATATTATTTGCTATAGGAAAGGAATGTTTCTGCAAAAAAATAATAAATGTTCGGGTTTATATCTATCTCTGTAAATTATGCTATTCACAGGTTTTCTGGTATGGCAGAAGCATAAATTTGACATGTAGAATTTTTGCAGTTTTTTTTTGTCCAAACTGAAGTTCCCTTAGGAAGTTTTACTTTAAGAATGACTAATCATAATTTTAAAGTATCATTTATTGCAGTTTTCTGTTAGCTATTTGAATTATCTTTAAAGAAGAGTGGTGTTGTTTGTTTTTTTTTTTTCCAGGAAAGTTGCTCTTTTGCTGTGCCCTGAAACAATTTTTCTTTACTGGTCACATTTTTCTTTAATGGTCACATTCACATTTAAAAATATAGTGTGAGATGGCAGATCTAACAATACCTTTCTCACCTCTATTTTAATGGTCCATTTCCAAAGGTACTGCTAAGAATCATTTACCCATATGAATGTGTACATCTAGGTTTGACAAAGGAGATTTTTTTGGTTCTGTAAATAACTAGAAGGGGTTCTTTATTTTTATTGAGAAGGGGGTTAAGCTTGTTGCAAGAATTTGATACATAGAGTCCAAAGGAAACTGAATGGTCAATCATAGATGAGAAACTACAGATAAATTATCCAGTTGGACGTTGAATCTTTCTAATTTTGAAAAAGATGAAGCTCAAAGGCATATGTAGGATAAGGCTTATGTACCTGTACAACTGAAGAGCTGCAAGTTGAGGTTTTTTTAAGGTTTTGCATTCAGAAATACTTCAGGAAGTCTAAGACAGTATCTGATATAAGAGTGCAAAGAAGTGCGTAAGTGTTCACTATGATCTATCACCACACACTGCAGCTTTCACAGTGCAAGAACATTTGTTTAGTAGAAGTGTGTGCAGACTGGAAGTAACTGCTTGTGACTTCAAACATAATAATAACTGTTTGGCATAATTGTTTGCTCTAGATACAAAATCCCTTTATTTTATGTCTTTATAGTAATCCTTTCAGTACAATATCATATGGTAAATACATGCAATCTCGATTCTCTTTACTTATTTTCAGTGTTAGAAAAGAGAACGAATTTCTGGATCTGCCTCATTTCAGTAGATCTAGAAAGCAATTTTAAACATGTAATTGCAGTCTATGCATTTCTTAGGATACCAGATATGACCTTAGAATGAGTTGGTCTTTTAAATAGTTTTGTTTGAAACATCTTAAATATTTTTTCTACACAAACTTGTAACAAGTTAATTGTTATGTTATAGATGTCAAAAAAATGTGTCAAGCAAAAAATCTTAGTGATGAATTCTTTTTCTCACATTTTAAGATTTCTCAGAAAAAGTAACACGTTCTGATCTTCAAAATGACAGAGTCAGCTGTTTAATAATTCAGAGAGAGAGAGAGGAAAAAAAATAATAACTATTCCCATAGGAAGACTTGTTCAGACCCCAAAGGTCAAGGGCAATTAAGACATATTGGCGTATTCACAGCCCTGACACCAAACATAGTCTTCTTCAAAACAAGATGCAATTGGGACTCAATAGCAAATGGGTGGCCAGTACTGGCCTACCATACCTTGTTGGTGGTACTTAAAAAAATAAAGGTTTTTATATAATCCAATAAGGAAGGCATAAGAAAGTGAGGGCATACTGGTATCCACCATAGTGATAAGTGACTCTTATAGGCAATGAGGAATTTAGTGGCAATTAGGAAATTTAAAATTAGAACTTTTAGAGATAACTATGAAATGGTTTTACATCTGTCAGGAGTTACAATATGACATTATATCTTCTATGTTCCCTATGATGACACATCTAGAATCTTTCATATTTTTCTGTGAAAACTGGAGTAAGAAGGGGTTTTATTCCAATAGTGAGATCCTGTATTTTGAATATGAGAGACGATGTTCCAACTCCTTGTTCTTCAGAAGGCACTCATAATTCATCCTCACATTTCAAATACATTTTCTGACAGTAAGGTTGTCCATCTTGAGATTAATCTCTGTTAGTTCTCCTGTTCTTCTTTATATACACAATCAAACAACAGTGGAACCCAAGAAAGTGATGAATAACTGTAATGCATAGTCATCAACCAGGTTGTAGAAGGCCAAGTTTCAAGTTTACAAGCCAAATCAGACAAAATGGAATTGTGGATAACTGTCTCTATCATTGCCAATGAATATCCTAATGATTTAAATACAAGTTACTATGTCAGCCACAGAGATATCTAGCTGATCTATCTCTGCTGATTTTCCAAGCAATGTGAGGTTAGCTAAGGAATTCATATATCAGACACTGGATTGCTTACATTCTGGCTGCAGATTCAGCAGCACTGTAGTTAAATAGATTTAGATATCATATAGACAAAAATACACTGATAGTAAATTTATCTATTAGCCAGTTACTAAAAATGAAGTCTGACTATTCTAGGATAGGACAAATCTAAAAACAAATGACCAGGAAATCATTACTCCTATTGTTAAATCTCCAAAGTCTGAAAGATAATTAATTAGATTTTCTCTTTACCCAAATACAAAATTAATGAACTAGATTAAAATTCAGAAAGCAAAACTCTCTTAGTAATATTTTTTATATTGCCTTCATTAATTATGTTCAATATTCTACTTTAATAGATCACCTGGTACATTGTAAAAATAACACATATATTCTCTTCATGTTGGAAGTGTGAGGGATATCTCAATATAAAAGTACTTCAAAAGTATTAGAAGATTTCTAGGTGCTCTTACTGGAAGAAAAAAACAACCAAAAACTTATTTCTCTTGGAAAAATTGTTGACAATTATTTAAGTTATTATAACTTCTACCCAAAGTAAGCAGTTAAAATTTGACTGTTGAATGAGATACAAGTGGGTTTTTTTCCAACTTTTAGATGTGAAATGAAATCCACAAATTATTTTAAAATCTATTATTTTATTAATGTGTTTACATGCTTTATTTAGTATATCTTTGGCCAAATAAATATTAATTCACAACAGATTATTGCATATGCTACTGCTAATGACTCTATGAAAATAATTTTTCTGTCTGCCTTCTGAAGAATAAGGATTTGGGCTCACTTCAGAAATTCAGCTGCAGTCACATGAACAAATTCTAAATAGGGAGAAATTACTCTGTAAGTACATAACACAAATGTTGAAGCCACTCAGTCATAAGGCTTAAAAATTTCCTTCTTTGCAGCTGACAATCCATATATAGTTTTTATAAAAGTTTGTATTGGGGAAGGTGTTTCTTAAGTATTTTTTTTTATTTCCTTTTCTTACTAGATGGATGCCCTTCCCTTTGTAAAAAACAGTTCTTTGAAAAATATCTCATTTAAATTTTAAATATCTGATACTGTTTCAAAATTATTGCAAATAAAAGAATGAACTCTTTCTCCTCTGTTTGAGTGGAAAATTATTAAAGTAAGATAAGTAAATAAAAGCTGATACTGGTCTCAGAAAATAATGTTTGTTAAAATGAAAAAAAAAACCCAAACATAACACACATTGAGATTTCTTCTCTATCTTTTAAATTCCTGCTTCAAACTTAAAAGAATCATAGTAAATGCAAATTCTTTATCATGGAACTGTCAAAATACTGTTGTTTTAAGAATTAACATGAGAAACCTTAGAGTACTTTAAAAAAAATAATTTTTGTCACTTTCACTTTTTCACTTTCATATTAAAAATCTGCCATTTAAGCTCCTAATTAACTCACTTTAATATACTGCCTTACAGTTCACAGTTTACCCCATTATATGAATATTCATATAATAGATTGTTATTTAATTATTTTTTAGAAAATTAATTTCTGATTTAAAGCCTAGACAGAGAAAAATATTTTCTGTCAAATTACTAAGCAAAAAATTTAAAATATTCTGTATTTTTTAAGCAGCCCTGGTATCATCTTTAACTGATTTTTTTTTTTTTTTTTTTGTAAAGTGTTTTAATAAGTTTTAATATACAGGCTGTCAAATATCTAAAAAAATATGTGTTTATATTCTCAAGTGGGAAAACTATTTGAAGAGGAGAAAGTAAATAAAAATACAAATCATAGACTTTTCCAGTAGTCATCCAGAAATTATCTCATTAATGTTATAAATTAAACAACAGGAATATATTTCTCATACGGGGAAATGCAGCAAACCACCTACTGATTTTTTTCACTTATCGTACCTGGTTCTAGACTTTTTAAATTTCTGATGTCAGATCACGTGAACAAACTGAATGCAAACAAAAGTTAGCAAACTTAGATACTGTAAGATTGTGCATCATACTTGTATGCTTTCTTGCTGCTAGTATAACCAAATTAAGTATTTGTTCAGCCAGAATTTATTTGTTTGTTTGTTTTAATTTTAAATTCATGGAAAAATATAGGGAAGAGATCTACACTATAGGTGGAAAATTAGTTAGAGAGAGTCTGTCTTTCCCAGTGTCCTTGGCAGAGTAGATAATGCTTACAGAGGAAGGGAATCAACAAAGGAAGAACAAGAACAAAAAAAGACCCTGTCACCCTCAGCTCCAGAGCCCTGGGGGAGCAGCCAGCCCCTCTGCTCCCTGAACTTGGGCTCTGTCTCATCCCACTTGAACAATTCTATCTGAACATGTCCAGTGCCAAAATGGGTTTAGGTCTTCCCTCCACTGGGAGCTTCACTGGATGGAAGGGAGGGATGCTTATGAGGACCTGCCCTTGTGCATCACAGGACAGATTCTCTTTCTCTGGGACAACGAGAAAGCAAGGAGAGCATTGGATAATCCCATGACAAAAATCCTCTAAGCACAGCATGGTCTGCTTACCTGTGAGCTTGATCTAGCTTCATAATACTGTCTCAGCTTCTTCTGAAGGCAAATGGCATTTTTATCTCCTTTAGGAATACACTTAGACTTTCAAAATGTACCCCAAGTACCATTTAATATTTTTTCTCCTTAGAGGAGAAAAATAAATTTAGAATTAAATGGATATAATGCATTAAAAGTTCAAAAAATTGATTATTTTTTGCATGTATGTAACTTCTATTAATCACAATTAAATATAAATCTAAAAGCTTATGTTCCCATTAGCTGATATTTTTTGAGTATTGACTCAGTCAAGCTAGAAATATTAATCTGCAGATTTCAAGAACTGAAAATAGTAGCATATCCTTAAAGTAGCCCCATATCCAAAAAATCATACTCAAAAAGCTACTGTTGAATATTCATTACATGTAGTACATATGTACAAATATTTTATATTAATACATAGTTCAGAGTTTGATTTTGATAAGTTTCAATAACTGTATTTTTATAATTGAAAAAATTCTAGAAGAAATTTTAAAAGAACTGTTTTGAAATGGTTCAGAAAAACCCTTTTTCTGCTTTAGGAGTGTCAGCTTCTACTTCAGAACCAGTCTATGCTCACTTCCTAAATGAAGTCTTCCTTGGAAAATAGATTGAAAATCTAAATTAAAGTTAAAAACAGAGCAGCATATCAAACATATTACATCAAAATGTGAAACGTTATATGATGAATATGAATTTTATTTTAAAAATTGTCATACTACTGCTAATGGACTAGCCTTAATAGGAGGCCATCCACACTACATTATAGATGCCAATTCTTACTGCTGATTTCCCCACCTCCTTCAAAAGTTATTTATATCTATATATTTATATCTTCTTTCCTGAAAATCGGGTGTTCTGTGTGCCAAGCAGCACCATTTGTCATATTGTAGACATTCGTGGGTTTTCCCTTTCCATTTCACCAACTACTTCCTCCAAGGCAGCATGGCTCATCAACTTCTGCCAGTTCATCCCCATATCTCCTGATATACGCTGCTCTTCAAAAGTGCCACACGTCAGTCCCTGACAAAAGCTTCCAGTAACTATCGCAGTCCAGAAGCAATTCTGTCAGATCAGGATGTCCGAATTTATCAGACACTACAATATACAGTGCAGAATCTTTAATTCCTTCAATGCACATATCAAGAAACTTGTCTTGGCTCGCCTATTTTCAGAACTCATTTTGGTTTTTGATTCTTATGCTGAGCTCTCCAAGTTAAAATTTTGCTTGCAGGTTGGAGCTGGCTCAGACTTTCTGTCAAAGTTTTATTTGCTGAAAATATAGCTTCTGCAAAATTGAAATTCACAGTAGGAAAAGTTTTGTTTCATATTTCTTTCTTACACTCTGGAAGACATTTTTTGGGGCTAGTGTTATTTATACATATGTATATGAATTTTGTATCATGCCTTTCTTTTTCTTTTTCTTTTTCTTTTTCTTTTTCTTTTTCTTTTTCTTTTTCTTTTTCTTTTTCTTTTTCTTTTTCTTTTTCTTTTTCTTTTTCTTTTTCTTTTTCTTTTTCTTTTTCTTTTTCTTTTTCTTTTTCTTTTTCTTTTTCTTTTTCTTTTTCTTTTTCTTTTTCTTTTTCTTTTTCTTTTTCTTTTTCTTTCTTTTTCTTTTTCTTTTTCTTTTTCTTTTTCTTTTTCTTTTTCTTTTTCTTTTTCTTTTTCTTTTTCTTTTTCTTTTTCTTTTTCTTTTTCTTTTCCTTTTCCTTTTTCTTTTTCTTTTCCTTTTTCTTTTTCTTTTTCTTTTTCTTTTTCTTTTTCTTTTTCTTTTTCTTTTTCTTTTTCTTTTTCTTTTTCTTTTTCTTTTTCTTTTTCTTTTTCTTTTTCTTTTTCTTTTTCTTTTTCTTTTTCTTTTTCTTTTTCTTTTTCTTTTTCTTGCAGGTTTCCAGGCCACACAAATCACTATTCAATGCATTTTTCTTTCTGATGTAGTGTCCAGACGGAGTCACCTTCAAGGGACTGAAATGAATCTGTGGAACAACACTTTGAGACACAACAGAGCCAAAGAACATTGAAATATCTTCCTATACCCATGTTAGAGAACGGTTGGCACAATGTAAAGAAATCAGACTCACTAGTCCTCAATACATACCTTCCAAAAAGATTCATTATTCCAATAAACACCACTGACACACACTTTTTGGTTTATATTCCAAGTAAAATTGTATGGGCTGTCCATATTACTTTTGGAACATTTGAAAAGAGAGTAGAAGGAGTTCTTAACATAGACTATGACTACGTTTCCAAAGGGTGTATATTTTTGTATTTATCTCAATTTTTTCCTTGTTTTAAAAAAGAAAATACACCAAATCCAAAATTCTGTAACCTATTCAGTAGATGTAGAAAACAGTAAATTATTCTAAATGCTTTCAAGTTTAATTTTCATCCTTTCTCTTCAAAGTATAGTATTTTATATTATAACTTCACATTTGGTGGCAGTATTGATGAAACATCAAATATACTGGTATACAAAGCTAGGCAGAAGAAAAGGTAGAAGGAAATTGCTGTGTCAGGATGTAATACCTTTTAAAGATGAATTTATTAAGGATTCTTAAGCTTATGAAAAAAAATGCAGCAGTGACTGCAGTGAGTCTGAATTTCATATATTTGTAGGTGTTATTGGATTCTCAGTCTTCAGTATCTGGATAAACAGAAAATGCATTGTTAACATACAAGCATACATACATATTGATATACCCAAGTGTATTGCACACATGCAGAAGCTTTATAAGCAACAAAGTTATATCTTTAGTTGTATCTGAACTGAATAGTATTTACTCATTCATTGGTGTTCAGATTAGGTTCTGTTCAAACTCTAAAAAATACTTTCCACAATAATTCTTAACCTTAAAAAAAGGACTTTGTGGGATGTTCAAAACAGTCATTCTCAGTTTGGATTAGTGACTCTAGCATAACGTGTTTTGAGAACTGAAGGTAAAATTGAATTTTTTACATGATTGGTATGATTCAAATTTGTGAGGTGTGACAGTTGTACGTGTAAAACGTCAGATACATATTTCTGGTCAGCATTAGGTTTTCAAGTCAGCAAGGGGCAAAATTGGAATTAACAGAAAGAAAAGCCTCTGCCACCATCCTTATTGATAACTACCCTTCTAAGAAACAGTGGAACCAGATTCAGAAAAATATGTGTATTCCCAAATGATCTGAGACCTGAAGACAGTATTTCTCTAAGCTTTGTGTTCTGGTTCCCAGTGAGTTTTAGAGAACTGTATTGGTTCTCATTTTGACCAGAAAAACACCCCAGATACTAAAGTCCTGCTAGACATGGCAGTGCTAAGCAGTTTATGGAAATATAGAGCTTGACCTCTCAGGTTGTCAGAAAGTAGATAATGGTTTGAGTTCTTCTTCAGTGCATTCCCTCAGCAGTTAATACATACCTGTTTTGTTTTGTTTTGTTTTTTCCCCCTCCTACCTCTCTGTGAAGAAACTTGGGTCCATTACCTTCTGGATCACTGGGAACACACTTGTCACCAGGCTATGAGGGCACAGAATCTTCACTGTTCTGGCCAAAGGTGCTCAACTTTCCACGGAAGTGTGGTATCACAATTTACAATATTTTGTGAAGTAAGGAAGTGACCTAATTGCTTCAAATTTCACTCACTCTTTCATTTTTAATCTTTCATAATTACTGTGCAATTATTGTATGTTGAACTTATTCCAAAAGAGAAGCCAAGTATACCTTTAAATACTATTCAGTGACATAAGGCAGTATTTAGGGACCTGTTCCAGGAAGGGGGAGCAGTGAATACAAAAGTCCTTAGGGAGGGGAGGGAACAAAACTCAAGATTTAAATCATGACTGAACCTTGGAGGTTGCATTGAAAAAAAAGCAAACAAAAAACAAACAAACAAAAAAAACCCAAACAAACAAACAAAAAAAACCACAACAGATTTCTGTCTTTGTGCACTATTGTTCAGTGGAGATATTCACATCCTCAGAAATTCCAGACAAGCCTCTAAACATAGACTGCTTACACCATTTTTTGGTTGTGATGTTATGACTGCCTACTGAGGATGGTTACATGTCATCAGAAAACCTGATACAATAAAAACACAAACCAGGTAAGATATATCATTTTTCAATTAGCACTGAGCAGAAAATAAAATTGAAACAAAAAATGAGTATCAGATACATACATAGATTTTTGTTATTTTCCATCTCTTTGTTAATAGAACTCATCTTTCAAATCTCCATAAATTTTGACAGACCACATGCATCAAGTGACAATATTGAATTCATTTGAGGATTATAATTTGTAATTAAAACTGCTCCTTCTATTTTTCTTTGCTGCCTATAACAGGTCCAAGTTACTCAAGTACAATTATATTCAGCTTTGACAGCTCGGTGTTATAATTATACAAATGTTGCATTAGAATACTAGGTAATTGAAAACTCTAACTTGTGAATTGTAGTCTTGGAAAACAGCACTAATCCCAGTAATAACTGCAGATGTTTATATACACTATACTTTTAGAAATAAATAAGGATTTCTATTCTCTTGGGTACTGTTTTGAAACTATACATTTTGGAGTCGAAATAAAATTTGAACTTTGGTGCCCATAAAACCTAAAAATCTGATTTTTGGAGGCCAGGTAAGTTACCGATGTTGAACACAAAGTCATCTACACATAGATACTCTAAACCAGAAGATGACCTACACCATAAGATTAGGTGTAGACATACTTGTCTTTAAGCTGGAGACATGTGGGTTTGATGGATGGACGACTCGGTGGATAAGGAATTGGCTGGATGGTCGCACTCAAAGAGTTTGCCCATGACACCAAGCTGTGGTGGGGATGGGATGCCATTCAGAGGGACCTTGACAGGCTTGAGAGGTGGGCCTGGGCAAACTTCATGAAGTTCAACAAGGCCAAATGCAAGGTCCTGCACCTGGGTAAGGGCAATCCCAAACACAAATACAGGCTGGGCCATGAGTGGCTTGAGAGCAGCTCTGAAGAGAAGGATTTGGGGGGAATGGTGGACGAGAAGCTCCACATGAGCCGGCAATGTGCGCTGGCAGCACAGAGGCCAATAACCGTGTCCTGGGCTGCATCCAGAGCAGCGTGGGCAGCAGGTCGAGGGAGGGGATTCTGCCCCTCTGCTCTTCTCTCGTAAGGCCCCACCTGGAGTTCTGTGTCCAGCTCTGGAGCCCCAAACAGCAGAAAGACATGGACCCGTTAGAACAAGTCCAGAGGAGGCCACGAGGATGATCCAAGGACTGGAGCACCTCTGCTGTGGGGACAGGCTGAGAGAGTTGGGGCTGTTCAGCCTGGAGAAGAGAAGACTCCAGGGGGATCTTATAGCTGCCTTCCAGTACCTGAAGGGAGTCTACAAGAAAGCTGGGGAGGGACTTTTTACAAGGGCAAGTAGAGATTGAACAAGGAGTGATGGTTTTAAACTTAAAGAGGGAAGGTTTAGATTAGATCTGAGGAAGAAATTCTTCACTGTGAGGGTGGTCAGACACTGGCCCAGGTTGCCCAGTGAAGCTGTGGCTGCTCCTCCCTGGAAGTGTTCAAGGCCAGGTTGGATGAGGCTTTGAGCAACCTGGTCTAGTGGAAGGTGTTCCTGCTCATGGCAGGGGGGTTGGAACTGGATGAGCTTTAAGGTCCCTTCCAACCCAAACCATTCTATGAGAAGATGAAAAACTCATAACTGAGTTTTCTCTCTCTTTTGAAAGCTTCATAAAATATTGAGAGCAGAATTGAAATCTTGAACAGAAAACAGTCAACCCTAAAAGCAGTTCTAAGACTAAAATAATACATTTTTCCTATTTTGTTATATATTTTATCTATTTACTATTTTTAGTAGTTCACTCTAGTTACAATGTTAAATGTATTTGGCTCATTCCCAATTTATTTTAAGACAGAAAACACAAATAAAAGGATGAAATAAGTGTAAAATGTAATAAACCTTTCTCTCACTAGAGGTGACAGCAACCCATGCCATTACTTAGGTTTTCATTTGGTTGTAATACTGTGTAGAAAGCATCTCATTAAAGCTCAAATTGAACTATAATCTTGCAGGAACATTTTATAGTCAATCACCTCTCTTTGTCTAGACAGTATTTTCTTAAAGGCCTTTGAAAGTGATCCAATAGCTAGATCATTTTTATAAAGCATGCATGCCATATATACATTACAGCTTTTTGACAGACCTATAAAAAATTTAAGTCAATTAGCAACCCCAATAATTGTTCACTGACCTTTAGCATGTCATAAACCTAGATCTGCTTGCCATGAGATATGACTATTCTTTTCTAGAGCTATAATGAATGATTAAATCACTTAAAATATTACAAAGAAAATAAAAAGTCACTAAATTGCTGTGAATAATTATTTATTATATGAATAAAACGCATATATGTGTGTGTGAATAGTTAAATGAAGTACCTTGGGGTTTGCCATGCCTCTTAGTAATACTTTAATTTGCAAAACTACACACATTCAGAAATTTTTAAATATTTATTGATGTAAGACAACTGAATGGGTAAAATGCAAGACACAGAATTTGTCATCTCATTTTTAATGTGCTGATAGAACTATGAAAAAACACACTTTTCATCCCTTCAGTATCACAGCAAGTATAATGATCAGCAGAGATGGAATGGGAGTTACATTTATTTTATTCAGTTATACATTACTTCTATCTTTAATGAAAATTGCCTTTTGAAAACAACCTCTTTTTAAAAAAAAAAAAAGCACGATGGACATAATGGAAGCAAAAAAGCTTTCCTGGTAGCTATAGGAGACTCAAGAAATCACCCTGTGTAGGACTGACCGTGTGAATATGTCCTCTCCTAGATGTAGATACAATGCTCACAACTGTTCATTTTTTCTCATTTTGATCTGGCAAACACAGAAGCAGGTGCTGTTTTGTAAATCTACACCATTTCCCACACATATCAGTGCTTTTCCACTCCTGAAACAGAGATATTACTTTGACATTTTGCTGTTTTTCAGTGTGCTAGTTTCTGGGTTTTTTTGAATAGTCTGTTTTCCAGGAATGATCCCCCAGTTTATCCCCAACAGGAAGATGAAAACATATCTCTGCCCATAATGTCATTACACATTTCAATCCCAGATCTTTTTTTCAAGATAATAGGTCACATTCTTCCCTCCCCTTGCACTTTTTTTCTATGACTTTGTTGCTTTCTTTACAACACTAGGTCTTAAATTCTCCACCTCAGAGTGAAAAGCTACACAAAGGATTGCAGATCACTTTCCCTGTTTCCAGCATATGTGGAAAGGGATTTATACAGTGACCCATTGCAAAAGGGCACTAGATTGGGCAGAAAATCCAACCATGCTTAGGCCTCGTGATGCAGACATGGTGGTATGGGCATCAGTTATGCTGTATGACCATTTGCTGTATGCTGTATTTTAGGGAAACAGCAAAGGGGAAATCCAACTGATAAAAAAAGGCAGCCCATTTCCTTCCCTCCCTCCCCAACACCAAACAAAAATACCATAATGCTATATATTGTTCTACCAAACCTGTTTTGTCATCTTCTTCAGGCATGGACTGCATAAGATCCGTGCTAATACAGGAATGAGTATTTCAGACTGCAATGAGGATTCCTTTTTGTTTAGAGTTTGGACCTTTCTGAGATAGACATGTTTAGTAATGACAATCTCAAAACATCTTCTGCTGTATCTCTACATGTTCAGCATTGCTCTTGACAAATTTCTGACCTGGAAATCATGCTGAAATAGGATTTTCAGATGGACCTTCAAATAAGTTTATTAACACATACTGAAACCTCAAAATAGCAAAATCACTTGCTATAGATAAGATTTTTATCTTTATGCACAGAATTACTTCAGCAATTGCTCACTAGATGCTAACTCATAGCCTTGTGATTTTAGCTTCTGTGTCCTCTGATCATTTCAAAGCTTTGTTTTCAAGCACATTAATGACCTTCAAATTCTTTTGAGATCTTTTCTTGGTTTTCCACATTAATCTGGGGTCCAGAGATAACATTCTGACCCTTATTGTAGTCAGAAGAGTGTTTATAGTAGTTACTGAAATACAGCCACGATTTTCAATCTGTTTTTCTTTCTTGTTCATTCTTTTGTCCTGCTTTGCAGCTGGTGAATAATATATTCCATTACACTGTTGGCAGATAGTAAAATGTGCATACGTTTTTTTTTTCCCCCCTTTAATATAAAGTATTCAAAACTGAGATTACACTTAACCTATTAAAGTTAATAAGTGGTTATAGATCTTTCTGAAATATAAAGTGAATGAACTCTGGTCTGTTTCCTAAACCCTGATTCATCATTGCGAAATAGAAAAGCATGAGAATTTTCCTTCAATATTTTATAGATGCATTTTGCAAGATAAGAGTAATTGTCCAAAGAAAGTCTTTACAATTAGTAACTGATCTTTGGAGTAGATAAACAGAAAGCTCAGTATCTCAGAGCTGGTGAGAGTACGTTTTTTAATATATTTTAATAATAAATATTTTATGATGGCTGTATTACACTTTTATTTGGGACAGGCTGAGAGGAAAACTCAGTAGATCAATGAAGATATTTTGACCTATATAGCTCTTGAATTTTCATTTAATTACTTACTTAGAACATTTATCTTGGCTTTTATTTTATGTATCCTCTCAAAGCAAATAGAGATGAAAAGACTTCTGATTGCCTCGAGAAAAACAAGTAAGCTATTAATATTTAGGCTGCCCTATGCCACAACCCTGATAGTGTGGAAACACTAGAAACTCTATTAAGTTTCCAAGTTCTGGTTAATCATGGGCTTTTGGAGTGTGAAGACCATGACTTAGTGAGCTCCAAATTCTCTATCACAGCCAGGAGCTTTGAAGCTCCAACTTTCACATTGAATTTTCTGATTATTTCAGACTTTTTCTTCAGCAGAATATTCTATTCAAAATATCTTTAAATTCTTTTCTTTTTTTTAAATTAATATTCCAATTATAATTTTTTGGTTTTGTTTTTTGTGATAGAACCAAAAAAAAAGGAAGTGTTCTAACTGAAGAGTTAATTAGAAGAAACATTTTCAGTATTTCTAGGATTTTAAGCATTATTAAGTGCTAAACATGAAAAAAAAAAAAAACCAGCATGAAAAATTGGAAATTTAAAATGTAATTTCCAACTTGGTTTCTCTTCTCCTATTCTCCAACTATTGGCAAAGCTCGAAGCACTAGGTATTCCTCACACTCTCCCATTAAAATATGTAATCTTTTTAAAAATAGTAGGCTGAGACCCGATATGAAATTTGATAGAGTTTCATAACAAGAAAACATATGCCTACTAGGAGCTTCCAGTAACTTACTGAGTTATACTGCAAAATAGCAAGAAACTGAAAGTATTTCTGTATATCCTTTGAGTCAAGTGTAAGTTTCCACATACTTCAGGGTAAGGCAAGACTGCATTTGTCACTCGTGGTTCTGACAAGTTCTTTTAGAAGTGAAGTGATTTTTTTCAAGTATCTTTTAAAAGCTATATCTGGAGCTAGTTTAAATAATAAATACACAATTTTTCTTCTATATTTTTACTTTGACCTTGACAATCCATGCACTGAATTTCATGAAGTGGTAATGGTGTTCCATGAATGCTATCAGAGAGAAAATAAACTTTGTGCATCAGACTTTTTGAAGAAATATATTGATACATCATTGTCTTTTTGTTGTGGTGAGGGAAGTCAGGACTGCCACAGCATTTCATTAACTGTTCAAGTTCTGCAAGGCAGAATTTATTTAACTCCTACAGTAGACGAGAAGGAACATGGCTTAACTTTAGCCACATTTATAAAGTTGAAGATAAATCACATCATAGAAAATCACTCTTCGTATTTATCCAGAAACATTTGGACTTTTATTTTTTTACCTTCCTAAGTTAAGGACCCAAGATATCTCTGTGGCTTCAACAGCATGCAGTGCCCTTTTCCTGTGCCATGGGCTGCTCCATCAACTGCCAGAAATGTTCAGAAAACATTTAAGGATTAACATTTTCTCTCCTGTCATTGTTGTATGCCTGTGGCTCTATAATCTCCAGTCCATGTAAGCAATTACCAGTAATGTTAACTAAAGATTGAATTAGATTCAGTATATTCAGAAGACAAGGATCAGGAATTGAGTTCATAATGAAAGGAACCAGCCATTCTGTTTTCCAACTCAACTCCATTCAGACTTCTGATACTCTAACCCCCACAGGACATGTGCTGAAACTGAGCTGAAGCATCAGCATAATTATGCTGTATAATGTTCACATCCAGTCTTTCATTTTTCATCTAGAAGTGCAAATCAATGTTGATGCAGTACTATAGTGATCTAAAACATTATTTCAGACAGCCAGAATTTATCTTTAAATAAAAAACAGGTTACAGACAGGACCAACACAGTCCCCTGGCTGTGAAAGTAATATTCAAACATGAGAGGAGAAGTCTTTAATCTTCCCAATGGAAATGCTTTTTTTATCAAAAACATAGAACCAGAATCTGTTGCATTTACATTAAACAGAAGTTTTATGTGAGAGAGAAAAATAATATCGTGAACAGGAGTAAGTGGGTCTTGATTTTTTGGGAAAATGCAAACCAGACAATTTTGCAATCCTGATATTATAAGTAAAAGCTCAGCTTGCCCCATCACCATTCTTTTATACAAAATCAGATATAAATTGCCATTTCACGTATATTTCTTTTGCAAAATTTTGTTCAGCATTATTTTGTATTAATTTACACATACACAATTCTATGGGTCCAGATGGGATCCACCCAAGGGAAGTTGACAGAAGTGTTCACCAAGTAATTTTCCATCATTTCTCAGCAGCCTTGGCTAACCAGGGAGGTCACAGTGGACTGGAAGTTATCAAATGTGACACCCACACTCCTCTTATGAGGAGCAGCTGAGGGAACTGGGGTTGTTTAGTCTGGATAAAAGGTGGCTGAGGTAGCAAGGTGGGTATCAGTCTCTTCTAAGTTATAAATGACAGGACAAGAAGAAATGGCCTCGGTTTGTGCCAGGGAAGGTTTAGATTGGATATTAGGAAAAATTTCTTCACTGAAGGGGTTATCAAGCATTAGAACAAACTGCCCAAGGAACTGGTTGAGTCCGTATCCCTGGAGGTATTAAAGACGTGTAGGGGCGGTGCTTAGGGACATGGTTAATGGTGGACTCAATGGTGTAAGTTTTTTGGTTGAACTTGATGATCTTAAAGTTCTTTTCCAACCAAAACGATTTATGTTTCTATAATTTTATGATTCTAATGCAGAGTATTTATTTTTTTTCACTGCATTGAGGATTTTTTTCCAGAATATTAATTCAATGACTTAGAGTATCAAGAAATATCAAAGACATCATTAATCCACATAGCTTTTCTTTCCTCCTTTCTTCTGACTAGGCTTCTGTAAGGCCTGATGCAACATAAAAAGAAAAAGGAAAAGAAAATATAGGGACCTATTACCTTTCCTCATCCCATCACCTGAACAGTTTTATATAGACTGGATTAAGGCAGGCTGCTTAGGTCATAAAGTAAAAGTTATGGTCAAATGCGGCATTGTAAAGTTAGATTAAACCATTATTTAGTAACAGCAAAATAGTGGTAATGTCATAAAAAGTACGGTCAAAATAAAATAAATTAATGTTAAAACTTGAGAATTTTGCTCAGACTTTCTGAGGTATAAAACAGTATGGAACAGAAGCAAGTTACCTAAGAAGAACAGTAAATTTTATACAACCAATTACAGAAAAGAATAAAACAAAGACCTCTCTTAGTAACTTAGAAGGCAGTAAGCGGAGGAATTTTTTTCTAAAGATAAGGGGTTTTTTGGAAATTCAAGCTATTATTTTAGAAGCATGAAAATACAGATACAGTAGTATCTGGAAAGACTAGTATTTCTAAATAATTTAGAAATATTTATTTTATCAAGATGCTTTCACCAATTATAATAAAGGTAATAAGGTTAACTAGGTTAAATACTGATATTCATTCTTCATCATGTTAGGTTTCAAATTTTTTAATTATTTTTAAAAGTGACATCAAAGGTTTTAACTTTCTCTGTTTTGTTTTCAGTAATGAATTATTCTGTCATCATACAATACAATGACACTGTAAAATTATCAATTATAAAAAATAACTTGCAAATTCCTCCTTTAAAGACAGTTTATTATGGATGTTCTATGTTACTGCACAGATCTGAAAGACTAATCTAGTCTTTTCTTTTTTTCTTTTTTTCTTTTTTTGCAAACAGCATAATGTATCAAAACGTCAAATATCTCATTTCACATTTATGTAGAAACAGAATTAGATTCAGCAATTGCTCTCTTTGGACTCATTACTTTAAGAACTAATAGCAGAAGTGAACATCAGTATTTCATGCGCATTGTCATTATTTTTGGTGATAATTTATATTATCATTTTGCAAAAAGATGGTTTTTTGGTTGTTTTGTTTTTACAAAACAGTTCTTATGGATTCTGTTTTCAGTAATTATTATAACAAGCTCAAAAAATAAAGCTTCTTGCCTATATCCTAACAAAAAATGTTGAAAGACTTAACTGAACACAATTAATTAGAATATACATTGTGATGAAGACTCACATTTGCCTTTCATTTGAAAAATAGAACCCTTAATTTGTGTGGTGTTTATTGAATTCATTTTTAGTAGTTAGGAAAAAAACCCAAACAACAAACAAACAACAAACACAACTTTTTCTAAAGCTTGTGCCTAATTTCAGTTCCTACATAACCCCTGCAGAGTTCAATGTCAGATGTTGAGAATACCTACAGATAGATACCTGCACGTGTGGACTTCAGGTGTTTCTCTGTACATATAACATTGCTGCTAGAAATTTTTGATAAAATATGCTAAGTAAAAACTGAGAATTCTAAATTTTGAAAAGGTAATTTCTTAACATTTTATAAAAATATTTTTCTTCCATCATTTTATTTTATGATACACTTACAATTTTATAAGTCTCAACAAATAAGTTGCCATGTCTGATAATGAAGTTTGATTCTGCACATTTGACTCTGGATTAGTCAGGCATCTGCTATGAGTACGTAAGGTACCCTCAGGTAGTCAATGTATCAGAATATTAGTGGTTTGGGTTTTGGGTTTTTTTTTTTAATATTAGTGGATTCACAACACTATAACAGTGTTGTGAATTGCTTCATCTTGTCATCACTAGTCTTGCCTCAGAGGTGTCTCTCCAATAAAATAACACAACACAAATCCTAAAAGCACACATTTCTGCAGGTTGCATTGTTTTATTTGCAAGTAGAATCTACAATATCTGAATATATTAAAAAAAAAAGTGAAAGATTTTAAATATTTTAATTTATTTTTTTTAAGCTTCCTAATAATACATTATACTCAATACTCAAGTACTTAGAAGTGGTCTAATTCACTTCATTTTGCTATATGTATGAAGGCACAGAGTATGGGTATTTTGAAGCAGAATTCCTCACACTACTGTACTGGAACCCCAACCTGCTGCCTTTCCATATTAATGTTGAAACAATTTCAAATGTAAACTGTCAATTAATTTATTAATTTATTTTGAAACAAAATATGTTTCTAACATTAGAGAAAATATATTAGTAGCTTTGGCAGAGCAAGAGTAGAAATAAATGCTCCTGGTTTTGAGAGAGAGCTTGACATTTGTAAGCATGATTCTTAAAGATGACAAATCTGAGGGTACATATTGAGCCTGATGGTCAGAAAAAATCTTCCAGCCCTCTATATTTCACGTTTTTTAATTCTAAATTTTAAGTAGTCTCTGTAGGAATAACAGATGCCAAAAACTTAATACTATAGAAAATGTAAGAACTTCATTACTTTTATTTTACAATCTTTCAGATCCTCACCATTTGTGTTGTTATCAATAAATGAGAATTCTAAAGCAATTAAAATAAGTTAAGTTGGCACTGTTTCGAGTGCATCTTTCAGAAACATTTTAAAACAATATAAAGTTGGGTCAGTATCAATTTAAAACAAAATGTTATCGAGAAAGTAAAATTCTTTTACTTAAAATTCTGGAAGCAGATTACCAAATGTGGCTGAGAGACCAGGAACCTTAATTTCATTTCAGTGGAGATGGATATAAATTGAGGAGACTGCATGACAAAACAGATTAATACCTAGTTTAGAAACTTTAACTTATAAGTTCCACCTATTTCATATGTTGATATTCCTAAGTAGATTTTTAAAATATATATTATTTCTCCTTTAAAAGTACAGCATTTACAGTTTGTATGGTAATGTATTTGAATATATATGAAATATATTACATATTAGCCACTGAGCATCCCAAGAGGATTTTCATTTATTGCTGACTTTTTGTTGATATTTCAGGTTGTAAATGAATGTTCATTTGTGATGGGTTGGAATGGATGGAATATCTCAGTGGATACTACCATTAGAAATCATTTTCACTTGTTTGGTGGATATGCCTTCCTTGGTTAACCTGACCTGGAAAATCAGGTGGATGGTGGTGTTAGTATTCACAGAAAAAAAAAAAAAAAAAGCAGAAAGGAAGAAAAGATCTCCACCACATTTTTCCCATTAGCAAGGTCTTCTTTTGCCAATTCATCACTGGGACACTCAGTAGATTTCAGAGAGACAAAGATGGGAACTTTGGAAGAGAAGATACAATTCAAGGGCAGGCAGATAAAATTGCAAATAATCTCAGCAGCAGTGAGTGTTGAACACACAAATATATTTGACCAGTGACTTGAATACTAACTTCAAGTTTATACATGTGTATGTTTGGAGAAACACTTTTAGTTTTAATTCCAGTGAAGCAGAAATATTCAGGACTGCTTACCGAAAAATATGCAAAATAAAAGTAACATAAAGAATAAAACTGTATGATGTTTTTCTTTACATTATAGAAATTCCACAGATAAAGCAAACTGCAGGAAGCCTTACTAACAGAATTTTGTATTTTTATTGTCATGAAACACATAAGCTGTACACAATTTATTTGGTGTCAATAGGGGAAGAAAAAAATTGATGCATACTTCTGTAGCTTAGAATAACTATTGCAGAAAGGTATACTCCCTGTCATTTTAGAAACAAGAGTAATTTGAAATTCCCTGAAACTGAAAACTGCTGAAATGCAATGAATCAGAAAGGTTCTTACAGTAAACATGAAGCAATCTTGGGTAAGATTACAACCACACTCCCTGAAAAGTCATCTGAGCATATTTTCCAACTAAGGCAATATTTTTGTTCGACAAGGCACTTTGCACTGTCTACTTATATTGTCTTTATCTCAAGCCTGCTCCAATTTCAAGAGAAATCTAACTTTATTTGATAACTCAGAGGGGAAAAAAAATCTTAGTAGATTTAGCTTTGCTCATTTGTTCCAACACAGCCTGCTGTTTTACAAAACTAAGCATAATACTTTACAGAAATGTTCCAACTATCTCATAATTATCTACTGAATACAGCATACAATGACTACACCCTTAATTAACTTGCATCTAAAACAGAAGTCTGCAATGTGTTGCTATTGAAATGAAAATTAAGGTCATCATACATTCCTCCCAAATTGACATTAAATTGTCTGTGAATTCATTTTGAAGGTCATAAGAAAATCTGCAATTTAAAAAAAAAAGAAAAAAAAAAGATTATGTCACACTTTCTCTTATGTAGTAGTACAAATATACTAGATGGTAAAAGTCTCAGTCTCGCTGATAGGTACAGAAACCACTAAACTACTACACTGAAATTCCCTACCGTATGCAAATTTAAAAATTAAGTTGTCTTTTATTAACATTTTCTCCTTTAAACTGCCTACATGATTCAGCCTAATGCACAAAATAGAGGAGTCTTAAATTAAGTCCAGAGGCTTAGTACTTCTGAGTTAAAGAAGAAGTAATTTTAGCCTGGCTTATTCTTCATATCCATTCATTAACCTCTCAAAGCTTTAGAACAAAAGTCAGCATGACAGGTGTCATTTGAATTGAACAAATGCCACCTAACTGTCGAAGTATTGATTTACATTAACCCTTCCAAGCTAAAACCAGGATTTGCAATGAGGTGGACAAACTGTGAGGCAGTGGGAGCTAATTGCTGGTATCTCAGAAACTTTACTTCACAGACTACATGAATGTTGGCGTTTGACAAGATCTACCAGCTCATTTGAACCTATACTTCTCAATATGTTCAATGTTATTTGCAAAATAAGAATTTTGCCATCTGTCCCCATTTACTGGGAACCATATCTTGTTTTAGTAACTGGTGTCAATAGTTCCTAATTGTCCTGGTTTTTAGCTGGGACAGAGCTGGGTTTCTTTTTAGTAGCTAAAATAGTGTTGAATTTTGTTTTCAGTAGGGGTTTTGTTATGAGAACATGGATAACACATCAATGTTTTCAGTTGTCACTGGAAGTTAAAGGACTTTGTGTTTTGCTAGTCTACACATGCAAGGTCTAATGGGGGAGAGAAATAATAAAATTAATAAGCTAGATTGTCATTTGGATATGCCAATGGGATATTCCATATCATATAACATCATGTTCAGTATATTCATGAAGGTTACTTTCTTGTGGGGGTTTCCTCTCTCTCTGGCTCTTGCTCAGGTTCTCATTCTTCCGGGATTGCAGTTCCAGTTTTGGGATTGTTGCTTCTCTAGGATTGTTATCTGAGAATGGGTCAGGCTTGGTCAGTGGGTGATGAGCAATTGCATTGTGTATCACTCATTTGCATATTTTATTGTTCTTATTATCATTACTATTTTAGCATCATTATTATCTTAATTTTACTTTGATTTCAATTATTAAATTGTTCTTATCTCAACCTACGAGTCTCCTTGCCCTTGCCCCTCCAGTTCTCTCCCCTGTCCCTTGTGGGTGGGATGGGAGTGAGCAAGTGGCTGTGCTTGGCTGCTAGCCCAGTGCTAGCCAAGTGAAACCATCACTCTCACTAAGCAGAATACTTCTTGCTCTGTTCAAGGCACCAGTGTATACCAGTCAGCACAGACATCCAACAGCAGCTCTGTGAGTTACTTTCTGTTTTGCAGTTTTGCCTCTGCCTGTGCACCATTTCACCTAAACCAAACCAGGACTTTTTAGCAGAAGCCAGGTGAATTCCTTCACAGTTTTGTCAATGCCAGAATACAACATTTTTGACATTATGTTTTTTGTACTGAAATATCAGTTATATTGTTCCCTCTTCAATGAGTAGAGTTTTGGGGCAGAAGGCAATTCAACACAGTGGATCACTCCCAAAGTCCAGTGGGCAGTATAAAATGCTCTGGAGAAAGTGACAAGAAACTCAATACTGGACTCATTGTCATTCTGTGAGAAAAAAAACAAGATTATATAGACTCAACACATTATTTAACTTTTCCCCTCATTATTCTCATAATGTTTTATCTATAAGAATGTTTTTATATTTTTCTGTAAAAAATTAAAATGCTATCAAGTTTTTTCTAGACAGAGAACAGTAGGAGTGGGTTCCATCACAGGGGAAGACAAACTAGGGGTTGAGGTGGGCATGGACAGTTCCCTTCATCAACAAGGGAACAGTCCCACAGGACCTAAGCAAGAAGAGCAGGGCAGGTTTAGCAACAGTAACTGGGATCAGCCAAGAGTCTTACATCACCAGACAAGCCTACAGCAATGAGGGAGGTCCAGGCCAAGCCAAGAAGTCAAGTCAGTTAGTGAAAGTCAAGATTTTGTCAAGCAATGGGAACAAGAGTCAGCCAGAGTCCTCATGGCCACCGGAGAAGCATCTGGTAACAATACAAGGCCAAGGCTGAGCCAGAAAGTTAAGTCCATGCTTAGGGTAAGGGTCAAGCATTCCTAAGACTTCCCTCAGCTCTTTCTCAAACAATTTTTTCACAGCTGTCAAATCCAGGGTTTCACAATTGCACCTTAGACAAAGGCACCCAGAGCAAGTGCTGTCAGGGCCATGACAAGTCCCAACACTCCCTCAGGGCATGTAAGTTACTAGTTCCTTCTGGGTAATGTTGAGTTGGAATGACAAAGGATTTTCTATTTTGAAATCTGCTTGTCTTTCTATTCCACATAAAAATGATTTAGAACAAAGTGTTGAAGCTTTATTTTTATAGGGTTTTGACACTACTGGGTGCCTTTTATGTTTCTTAGATTGTTCAACCAAACTGAGGCATATGGAATTATCTATTACTTTGGTTTCTCTTCATCTGTGACCTGCAATATTAAAGTTTGAAAAAATCATATCATTTACTATCTCTGGCAGAGAATCCACAAGGCTTCCATTACAGAGTATATTGATAATGATATTTGATGTGTTCACCATCAGCAGCAACAAGAATTCTGATTAAGGATGGTTGAATAAAGTAAAAATTAATACCTGGGTTGGTGTAAAACTTAGACTGTCTTAAATCACTTCTATTTTTATGTGTCTTTCCAAAGGAATGAAGTAGTTGAAATTTAAGTAGAGTTGAAAGAAAAAAAATAATCAGCTTGAAACTTCAGAAAACTCAAACTGCATATCCAGAACTTCTCTAAATGCCTTTGTAATGGAAATTCAGTACAGCTCCTGTAACAAACAAAAAAAGTCTCCACACAGTAAATCTCAGCACACTGACAATGTATCGTAGCAGGAAATGGTGTCCCAAACTTTTGTTCTGGAGTTCTGAAAAAAACTCTGGATTTACTGCAGTTTTTCCTGGGACCCTACAGCTGGACCTCTGGATATTACTGCTAAACTTCAGAAAAACATTGGTGGGATTTGGTTTTGGTTTTCTTAAAATGTCAGATCATTGCGACGTTACAGCTGGTTATAGCTTTCTTTGTTATTTTCCGGGTAGAGAAAATTTCAGCCTGTGAAGAGCTTTCCATTTACAGATTTATGAAGTGTTAGACTCAAAACTTATGTGGAATAATACTGACAGATTTTATTAGCTAATTATAGATATTTGATTTGAAGGTACACTTACAATGAGTATGCTTTGTAAAGTACCTTAGAACATAAACATAATTTAAAAACTTAGTTTTATTATACTTCCACTTGTAAACTGTCACCTATTAAAAAGAGATAAACATAGAGTAAATTATGCTTATTAACAGGAAATGTGCTGAGACTACTTGAGGTTCACTTCTCTAGTAATTCTGAAACTGACCTCAGATCAATCTGTTTGATCTTATATTACTCTATAATCCAGGAATTTAATTTGCACCTTCTTTCCACTGACATGAAATGTGATAGTCTCCATGTAAAAAACAAACAAACAAACCAAAACATCGTCTTCTTTCCTTCTGATTTTGAAAATGGCAATGATTTTTATATGGATTTTGTACAAATAGTTGTTGTTGTACAAATATTGAAAATCAAAGTGGTAAGGCTTGGTTAGAAAACTATGCTCATGTTAGAAAACTATGGAGGAAATGCAGCAATATGACATAGTAGCTTAGCACACAATGTGTGTGAAAGTAGGGAAGCACTATAAATGTCCTTTTATTTCAAATTGTCATTAATTAATATGGAGAGTAAATGCATAGGTATTTATAAGCAGAGAGATTACCAATTTTTTTTTGCCCGTTCTTTACAGAAGAAGCCCAGAAATCCCTGAAGAGATTTCCTGTTAACATGCGATACTCTATCTGTGTAAGCAGAGAAGAAGAGCTTGAGAGTCTAGCATATAATTGTAAAAAAACAGTAAGAAGACTCACATCCAAGTAGTGAAAAATAAAAATTCATATTTAAACAATGAGAACTCACTGCAAAGAGAAATGCAAAACATATCATTAGGAATGATTTGTTCACAGACTTCCTGATTTTCCTAATATTGTTTACTTCCAGCCTGTTAAGAATTGAGGTATAGGTGCTTTGATTTTCAGGAGAAAGGATGACTGTCTGGATTTTGTCATGAGTCCCAATGCCTGGTGCATGATCCCAGCACACTAAGTGCAAACAAATTGTGACTGCAAAGTACAGTTTCCTTTAATTCCAGTTGGGTTTGGTTAAGATATTCTATTAATTAAAAACCATATTGATGGATTTGCTTGATCAAGCAAAGTAGTCTACAAATTAGTTTTATCCATGTATTATTCAGTATACCATATTTTTCATAGTCTTTTTTTTTTTTTTTTCCCTTCCTGCAAATAGGTTTCAAAACTTGTCCTTCAAATACTGTAAGTTTTGCCACTGAGAACATATAGGAACCTCTGGGAGAACTACAAGATATTGGTTAAGAAAGATTCACGACCACAATGTGAGGCAATAACTGTGTGTCTGTTTGAAATCATGAGCTGAAATTTTGGAGAAAAAACTGGCATTGAACATGATAAGCAGACTATTGCTAATGAGAATAGGCAATGGAAACGCTCTCCAGACAAATAACCAGAGATTTGATCTCTCCAAACAATCCTCATGGTGCTTGTTGGGTTTAGCACATGAGACTGCGATTTCCACCCCATCGTAGGCACCCTTCAGTGAAAGCTAAAACAAAACCAATTCAGGATCTATGTTTGAAATTGAATGTTTCATAAAAAACTATTCCTGCAAACTCATGGGAAATTCATTCTGTTGCCAAGATCCAAGCAAACACAGCAGGGTAGAAAGTAACAATTTGAATGGAAATATGAGATTGGACCTAAGTGCAAGAGCTTGTCTCTATTTATTGCATTTTCTGCTATGGATACCTGCAGATTGTGAATGCTGTAAAGGAGATGGGACAGACACGTATCAGTACATGAACTGAAGAACAAGGAAGGCTAGATTTTCAGAACTGACTGCTAAGTTTGTACTTTTGATTCTCTACTTGCTGCAGTGTTTTTGTACTTTCACATCAGAACTACTTTACTTATTTGTTTGCTTGATTGATTCTCCTGCAACTACAGAAGCTATTGCAAAATCAATAGGAAATTTTGGGCTGTGTGAAAGATTTAACTATAGAAATCTACAAAATATAGGGTCACAGGAAAAAAAGGGGGGGGGGAAGGAGATGTCTAATAATAAAATTAGATTAATAGTTCTCATATCTGCAATGTAGCAGGTTACAATTCAATAACCATTTCTTATTACAAAAGTACGAAACAGTAAAGGTACAAAGTTTCCAAATAAGACTTAAATTAACATCATTCTGTCAAATGGGAAACAGGATCACAGTGTACTGAAACTTCTATCGCTTTTGTTATTTATTACTCCGCTGATTTCTAATCACAGTCTCAGTGCTCTCTCCTCTTCTCCCCTCACTTTTCCCTCTTGATAGATTTAAGACAACAGTGATCTAAAAAAACCTTCTTACTGTGAACCATCAAGCCTTCTAAAAAGAAAGAAGGCAGATCCCATAATACCATAACATATTTTGCTTCTATTTAAATTATTTGCCTCTGAAGATAAACTTCCTGCACATATCAAAATGGAGTTCATTCAGAAAATACAAACACTTATCTAAACACCAAACTTCTACAATTTCATAATTTGATACTTTTTTTTTTTAATAGGACAATTTTAGCTGTTAACTCTCTCTCTCTAACAGCTAGTTTAGTGTCACTTTTAGCTGATTAGATGCCACCTGTATAAGAAGACTGTGGTGGAGCTGGGGGAATTAGCTTGCTGGAAAGCTTTGTTGAACCTGAAAAATCATCCCACACTCCATATACGTTGTCTCCCAGAGGTGATGTAAGTTTCTAAGGAAAATTTGACGAAAAATCTGTAGAAAAACAATATGGAGGGGTTTGAACAGTGTTAAGTGTTTTGGGAAGTGAGCATTTGAGAGCCTTGAAGTATAGAAAAGTTGCAGAAAATAAAAGCTGAATGAGTGCATGTTTTATTGAATGCTCTTCTTTTTTTTTTTTTTCTGAAAAATGTGAAAGCCTATGCACAATGTCTGAAATCCTTGGAAGAAGATCTTTCAGCCTAGGCATCTCTCATGGAATAAAATAAGTGCAATTAGAGAAAGCATACTTTTGCTTCTGTTTCCTTATTTTGTTCTTACCTTTCCCATGAAAAAGTGCAATGTGGAAAAAAATTTCTTCAAGCCTTCTATTTCCTTGTAGAAGGGATTGATTGTTTTAGCAGCACCTAATTGCTGTTTTTCTCTACTCCCTTTCCCCAAATGCTGTGAATCCCAAGCTATGCTAAGGTAGAGGAAGGGAGAAGAGGCTGCTAGCAGGATAATTTATGTTACCTGTCAGACGTGCCCTGAAACATGTATTACTCTATGGTATAAGCTCAGATAAATGCCTTGGATGAAGACACTGGTAAATTTGCTTGTTAGTTGTTGTTTTTAGTTTCTTTTGCAGCTTCTGGCCCACAGCAGGTGCATATTTGTGGTAGTGGAGCCTTGGTTTCAATGTATTGGGCAAAGGATGTGCTGTCTGTGTGTTGTGTTGGGACATCCTGAGAAAGAGTTAGAAAGATCTGTTGGCATGGGCACAACTCAACTTCTTCTTTACCCTACAACATAAAAAGGCAGGAGAAAAAAAGGGCAAGTGTAGGGTGTTGCACCTGGGCAGGAACAACCCCAGGTTCCACTATAGGTTGGGAGACGATCTACTAGAGAGCAGTGTAGGGGAAAGGGATCTGGGAGTCCTGGTGGACAGCAGGATAACCATGAGCCAGCACTGTGCTCTTGTGGCCAGGAAGGCCAATGGCATCCTGGGGTGCATTAGAAGGGGTGTGGTTAGGAGGTCCAGAGAGGTTCTCCTCCCCCTCTACTCTGCCCTGGTGAGGCCACATCTGGAATATTGTGTCCAGTTCTGGGCCCCACAGTTCAAGAAGGACAGGGAACTGCTTGAGAGAGTCCAGCGAAGAGCCACCAAGATGATTAAGGGAGTGGAGCCCTTATGAGGAACCGCTGAGGGAGCTGGGCCTCTTTAGCTTGGAGAACAGGACACTGAGGAGTGACCTCATTAATGTTTATAAATATATGAAGGGTGAGTGTCAGGTGGATGGAGCCACTCTTCACAGTGGTGTCCAGTGGTAGGACAAGGGCCAGTGAGTGTAAGCTGGAACACAGGAGGTTCTGCTTAAATTTGAGAAGGAACTTCTTTACTGTGAGGGTGACAGAGCAATGGAACAGGCTGCCCAGGGAGGTTGTGGATTCTCCTTCTCTGGAGACATTCAGGACCCGCCTGGACACCTTCCTGTGTGAACTCATCTAGGTGTTCCTGCTCCGGCAGGGGGATTGGACCAGGTGATCTTTCAAGGTCCCTTCTAATCCTGAACATTCTGTGAAAAGGATTGTCAAAGATTCCCACACCTTAAAAATAAGTAAATAAAATTCAAAAATAAATAAATAAATAAATAAATAAATAAATAAATAAATAAATAAATAAATAAATAAATAGATTTAATAGTGAGTAGCAATAAAAGTTAAAAATAAACTTGTTTGTAAGATGGGGATATAGATGGGGATTGGAAAAAGAAATCTCCAGATGTGTGTAGCAGAGCTTGTTTGTAGAACTGTAGGTGCTGCTGCACAGGAGGCCATGTGTTCTGTGTAAACTACCAAGTAAGAAGAACTGCAATCTTGAGTTGAATAAACAAAATCACAAGAATGTACTTACAGTAAAAAAAAAAATTTTTTAGGAATATCATTTTGGATAACGGTATTTCTAATATTTTCTGGGTCAAGATGACAAAAACAGGTAATTTATTTCCAAGACACACATTTCAGGTAAATGTCTACATGATAACTAATACTAAATGTTGATTTTTTTTTTCTGCTTACATTTAGTCTTAAAATTTAATCTTGCCTCCCAAGTACAGATTTTGAATCACTTTGTTCAAATGTGATTAGTGTGGTAAAATAAGACTATCAAAAGCAGAAGTAAATGTTATTATTCTTGTCCAATCTTCTGTATATTCAAATAGAGATATTGCTGCAGTACTTTGGAGACTCCAAGAAGGAAATTTTAAACAAATGCTATTCTGCATGTTTCTCAATACCACCATACAATGTGGATTTGGCTGTGAATGGCACTTTGTCAAAATCATATTTTCTAATCTGTTATTCAGTTCTTCTTTTTTTTTTTTTCAATTTTAAAGATAATATATTCACTGCTAATTATCTTTTATTAGATAAGATATGTATATATCCACAAAGACAGTTACAACAACCTTCAGACTGCCATTCCATTTTAGACATTAAACTGCAATTCTTATTCAACTTTGACTTGGATGAAAATACATTCATGTCATCTCTTTTCAGGAAATACTTAATACCTTTTAGGAAACATCCACTATTCTTACCCCTGTGGCGTAATTATAGCTGAACAACTCTGCAGCTATATCTATATTACAGAAGTTTTTGGAGAGAGAGAGGGAACTGAAAGTTCTGGGAGAACTGAAAATTATGTTGATCTTTTGTTTTGGGTTACTCTGTTAAATTTATCTAGTAAAGATCCTCTCTGAGCCTGGACTGAAGGAGGATGAGAACTTTACAGAAATGTTGACATTCTCCAAATTAGGGTTCTAACTCAGTCATTGTTAAGTTCAGAAACTTAAATTGTGAATCTTTAACTTAATGCAATAATTAGTGCATTCTAAAAACACATGTTTGCACATGTTTTTGTAACATCATTTTGCAAAAATATTTTTTGCCTTTGGGAACATTAATACAGATCTATAGTGGTGTGGATAAGAGATTTCCAGAGAAATACAAGAGCAATACACACATACTGTGTGCAGCTTTGTCAATAATGCAAACATAAAGCTGGAACATATATTAATGCATGTCTGATGATTGTTTTTATGGTTTTGAGTTATGTTTCATCAGTGTGCCTAGCATGGTAAAAATTACTAGGTTTCTATTCCTCTTTGTCTCTCTTTTCTTTTCTTTTCTTTTCTTTTCTTTTCTTTTCTTTTCTTTTCTTTTTTTCTTTTCTTTTCTTTTCTTTTCTTTTCTTTTCTTTTCTTTTCTTTTCTTTTCTTTTCTTTTCTTTTCTTTTCTTTTCTTTTCTTTTCTTTTCTTTTCTTTTCTTTTCTTTTCTTTTCTTTTCTTTTCTTTTCTTTTCTTTTCTTTTCTTTTCTTTTCTTTTCTTTTCTTTTCTTTTTTCCTTTTCTTTTCTTTCTCTTCTCTTTTTTATTTTTTTCTTCTTTTCTTTTCTCTTTTTTTCTCTTTTCTTTTTCCTTTCCTTGCCTTGCCTTGCCTTTTTCCTTTCCTTTCTTTTTATGACTTTTGGAACTCCTTTGTGGGGTTTCATGACAATAGTGCAAAGAGATAGCTTCAAATAAACCTCTGCATCTTAAGAGCTATTATCAACCTGAAAAAAAGAATCTAATATCTATTTCAACTTTTTATAACAGTGAACACCTTGTTGATGCTCAGCTTTGATTTCTGCACAATCCCTTCACAAGTTAGTTTATTTTTAATCTAGTGCTAGTGATAATTTAGTTTTACAAAGGTTTTTCTGTTAAGTGGAACGTTTATAAAATTTTATTATTAGAAAACAGCTTCAACTTCTTTCCTGCACAGTTGGTGCAAAAGTAATGTAGAACAATACTGGGATATGAATCGTTGTAGTAGTTGAAAGCCCTACTGCAGAACAGTGATGGCAGAGATTAGCCTGCTCTGATTTCTGATGATTTTACAACACTTCCTCTGCAAAAAATAAAGGAATTCACAGCACATTCTTGTTTCAGTGGGACTTCAGGTGTGAGGTGGTTTGTATGGGAATATTCATGATCCACCATTACAAGATGTGGTAACTTCTAGAATATTTCTTCCATTTTTCTTTACCTTTCTGAATGTTTACAACAATGATATGAAGATATGATTTGTCTTATGCATCCCCTGTCATCTCAGAATGACTAGGTAGATGACTGGCTTTGACGCTGCCAAGTGCTTGCTATAGGTTTAGGTAACACTGCTTGAACACACTTGTGTAGACCATATTCATATTATTCCTACAATGCATGTATGCTGTATCTTATTTATAAGCCTCTATGTACTTAAGTAAGGAGATGGAACTAGGCATACGTGCACTGTAAATATAAAGCCTTTGTTTGCTTGTACATTGACAAGTGTGCTTTATCTTCAGATTTTCCTCCCTCAAAGCCTAATGCATTGCAATTTCAGATAGCTGAATATTTGTATTTATATATGTTTTCAAATATATCTCTGAAAACATGACTAGTTAGCAACCTTCCTATTTTACATGCAGCCCTAATTTTCCTACCGTATGCCCAGCTGCGTTGACAACCACAGTGATAAATTATATTGTAAAAGTTTTCATGGTCTTTAGCAGTTACTGAAATATTTTTGATTCTATAACTTTACTTAAGCTGTGCTTCATGGCTTCACAACCAATCCTTACCAAAGGCATACAATAAAATCTAGGGTCAGCATCTAAAAATGAAGTTATGAAAAATAATTTTTGTTTTCCAGTCTCACTGATCTCAATCTGCAAGGACAAGCCTGTTTTTAAGCATTCTATTTTATTGTACTTCAATAAGAACTTGTATATAAAGAGCATTTAATTGTATCAAATCCATATTTAGAACTAGAAATAAATAAAAAGGTACAGTCCTAGAAAAATCCTTTGCCTCCCAAGTGTTTAAAATACTTCTCTATCATCCCAGAAATATGCAGAAACCTGGCTCCATTTCTTCACCTGAGACCACAGACAATTATATTCAATTCTGCATTCACTCTTGGTCAGGAGGGGTTCTTTTGTCTTTGAAGTTCAAGGGGTTTTGCTGCAGATTAAGAAAACACCTCATTTTAATTTTGTGTAAGTGAAATGCAAAGGATTTGATCTAATTTTACATCCTTTGAACTTCACTTAAAATTTGTGGCATTTTGTGAATCCAATTGCCTGCATTAGGGCTGTCAGCATTTTTCAGCAAGAAGTACATGCAAAGCTCAGATGATCTTTGTGTTTGCACTAACTGAGTTGTAGTGCACACATCAGCTTTACCTTGAATTGGTACAGAGCACTTGCACTAAATCAGAGGCAAGCCGAACTTAATGCCCCTGTGAAGCTTGTGTTTATCAACACAGCACATAAGATAGTAGTGCATGCTGTAGCCCTAGCCATATCTGGGCTTTGCATGGACTAATTGCTAGACTTTGTAACATAGAGAAATCCTGAGTAAATATCTGAAAATTTCATATTCTATTCAGATTTCTGAAGGTAAAAAGGGCTTTTCCAGGAAAAAAATACCCCTGTAGTACCCCTGTGTGCCACAGGAAATCAAACAAATCAGATTTTCTGCCTCATTCTTACCTGTGAATATATGGCTTTCTAATGGAAATTGTTGCCTTTACTTATAGTGGTGATAGTGAAAAGAAAAATAGGATGGTTTCCTCACAGTTCAATCCCTTTCATCTAGTCATAGAATCCTAGAATGTATTGGGTTGGAAGGGACTTTCAAAGGTCACCTACTCCAACCCCTCTGAAGTGAGCAGGGACATCCTTATTACAGCAGGTTGCTCAGAGCCCGATTCAGCCTGACCTTGAATGTTTCCAGGGATGGGGCCTCCACTACCTCTCCGGACAACCTGTTCCAATGATCCACCACCCTCATACTGAAGAACTTTTTCCTAATATCCAGCCTAAATCTCCCCTTTTCTAGTTTAAAACTACTACCCCTCATCCTATTGCTACCTGCCCTTGTGAACAGTTCTTCTCCAGCTTTCTTGTAGGCAACTTTCGGGTACTAGAAGGCTGCTAGAAGGTCCCCATGGAGGCTTCTCTTCTCGAGGCTGAACAACCCCAACTCTCTCAGCCTGTCCTCACAACAGAGGTTCTCCAGCCCTCTGATCATTTTTCTGGCCTACTCTGGGCACACTCCAATAGGTACATGTCCTTCTTGTGTTGGGGGCTCCAAAACTGGATGCAGCATTCCACGTGAAGTCTCACCAGAGCAGAGTAGAGCGGCAGAATCACCTCTCTTGATCTGCTGGACACACTTCTTTTGATGCAGCCCAGAATGTGGTTGGCCTTCTGGGCTGTGGATGCACATTGGTGGCTCATGTCCAGCTTTTCACCCACTACTCCCCTCAAATCCTTTTCCTTTCAAACACATCTCCTAGCCTGTGTCAATAACAAGGATTGTCCTGACCCAGGTGCAGGACCCTGCACTTGGCCTTGTTGAACCTCATGAGGTTCACCTGGGCCCACTTCTCCAGCCTGTCCATGTCCCTCTGGATGGCATCCTGTCCCTCTGGAGCATTGGCTGCCCCACCCAGCTTGGTATCATCAGTGAACTTGCTGAGGGTGCACTCAATCTCACTGTCAATATCATTAATGAAGATATTAAACAGCAGTGGTCCTAGTACAGACCCTTGAGGGACACCGCTTGTCACTGTCTTCCATCTGCACATTGAGCCTTTGACGACTACTTTCTGTCTGGATGTGACCATCCAACCAATTTCTTATCCATTCAACAGTCCACCCATCAAATCTATACCTCTGCAACTTAGAGAGAAGGATGTTGTGGGGGACTGTGTCAAAGGCCTTGCAGAAATCCAGATAGATGACATCCACATCTCTTCCCTTGTCTACTGATGCAGTTACTCCATTGCAGAAAGCCACTAGGCTGGTTAGGCAGGACCTGCCTTTAGTAAAGCCATGCTGGCTGTCTTGATTCAGCTCCCTGTCCTCCATGTGCTCCAGCATGGCTTCTAGGAGAATCTGTTCCATGATCTTCCCAGGCACAGAGGTGAGGCTGACAGGTTAGAAGTTCCCTGGGTCCTCCTTTCTACCATTTTTAAAAACGGGTGCATTTTTTCCTTTCTTACAGTCACTCACTGCCATGATTTTTCAAATATCATGGAGAGATAAAAATTCTGACAAGTTAATCAATGCAATTTAAAATTGGAATAAGGGTTAAGAACTTCACTTTTCAGTTCTGGTTTTGGTTTTTGTTTTTTGTTGTTGTTGTTGGTTTTTGTCCCCATGCTGGTCTTATTTCATAGTATCACACTAAGATAGAAGATTGGGTAGTCAAACTCTGAGCTAAGAGACCTGAATAGAACAACTGCTAACATTTACGTATCAGTGAGCAGGCGAGTGACGGACAGTGGCAAATTAAGTGTTCTTATTTTACAGATGTATGGAACTATGTCTAGGGCTCATAATGATTTCCTGAGTGAGAAAATGAGAATATGTTTTCATTTGGACATTTTAACTTTTCCATTCTGCATGCTCACTTCAAACTTTCAAGCATCTGTGAGCTACAGTTTTCAATAATTTCAGGTAGAAGAATCTAAGTTGTATGTTTATTATATTACAAGCAGCCGAAAGATGAGTAATGATTACACTCTTAATTTTGTGAATGAGTTGCTTTGGATTTGACTAGAATTTTAATCTCCCATTCCTTACTCTTAAAATCTTTCCAGGTAAGATTGTTTCCTCTTTATGTTCTACGCAGGAGAAAGTGTGTCCATTCTTCAATACCAGACCTGTCAAAGCATGCAGGGTAATTACCAGCACAAAAAGTCATGCTCACCTGAATCTAGGGAGTTGTCAGATATATTAATGAATAATACAATGGAATAGGTCTGTTTGCCAGCCTGGATATGGCATATTCACCTTCATGGGGTTCATTTTTCAGCCAAGAGTCAGATGGAACTAAACCAAAACCTATGGAGGAAATTCAAACAGCCAGATGTGCTCTAGAATACTTAAATATATTCACTATTCACAAGAATTTTTACCTTTATATGACACTTTTTCAGTTCATCACCATGAAAGTTATTTTAGTGCCATTGGTGTAACCTCATACACTCTTATCCTCTAGGCTTTTCAAGTAAAATAAGAACTTTTGGTGACATTCATAGCTAGAAGAGGCCTGGATCAGTTACTCCTATTGAAAAGTTATAGGTTTTAGTTATTTCTGTTTTAAAATAGCACTAAAAGACATGACTTTTTTTTTTTTTTTAGTTTTTTCAAGATATGCTTGTATCTTAAAATGCCATCATGTCACTCTGAATCAAAGATGGTTACACTTGCTGAGCAAAAATCCTCTTAAATGGATGGTACAAGTGTAAGACAGCTGTGAATAGTATGTAATGGAAAAGAATAGTGACTTCTCCATTTTATAAATAAGTCACTAGGAAACAAAGTAGGCACTGGATCTTTACCAGAGTAATTTACATTTCTGATCAATTAAGCCAGTAAATAGATACGTCTTAACCTTCTATAAATTTGTATGCCTTGAGGAAATGTACATTTCAGCATTAGCAAACAGTATTTGGAAGAAGGGTAAAATTAAGGCAAATGCAGATAGTAGAAAATGGGAGATTGGTCTAGTGTCTTCTTACAGAAGAAGCTGGACAGAATAAGAATGCAAATGTTGTATGAATAACTGAAGACAAAGGGAAATCACCGTGAAAATGACCATACAAGACCAACAGGAATAACAATCCAGGAATAAAACAATGTTTCCTTTCCATTCAGTTTTCATTATCACATTCCCACAATATCTAACTGGTTTTCAAAGACGTGAACAAGAAGATGAATGTGATTTTTCAGACATAGAAACTAGGTCTTGATGATAGTTTAGTAAAGAGGGGTTAATAAAGTGAAGAGGTATGAGAAGCAAGGAAGATATTTCCTAATTCTGACCCAGCTAAACTGGACTTGGAGCTCAACTGGTTTATACCGAGTTACACAACCTTTCACCCCTTCCACCATCCAAAGAGATGACAGTCCCAAGGGCACCAAGTGATCTAGAGCTGGTTTCTCCTGCCTTCACCCAAAGTCAGCTTAAAGAGTCTGTAAATCCTTGAAGGTGCTGTGGAATGTGGTCCATATCACTGGAAACCTTATGGATTTCAGTTTTGTATCAACTTCCAAGGCTAAACCATTTTCTGGTTGTCATGTTTGTGAACTGGTTTTAGCTTTGACACTGATTGCAGTAGGATTAGGTCTGCAAACACACTAGTTTGCATTGCTTTATTTATTTAAGCAAGTCAAGCAGTTCAGAAAAACATGGTTGAAAGTCTTGGAAGGAAAAGTATATGTAAATATTTATGTCATTTCATTATCATTTGGATGAAATGCTGCTTACACTAAAATAAACAGCCTATTGTTCTTTTCACTAGAATCCGTTTCTAAGAAAGAAAGTAGATTTAAGAAATATAACTTCTTTACCTTTTTTTCTCCTCCATGGTTAAGGTTTAAACCAAAGCAAACATATAATTTTATTTGAAAAATTAATCTACAATTTATTTATGTCCAAGTTGAGACAGCATTTTTCCTCTGTGTTCTGACTGTACCCCACTATGTCTTAGATGAAGCTAGAAAAACAAATGCTACAAAAAAGGTTGCTAGCATAATGTTTCTGACAACAGTAGCTGGAAAAGGAAATAGAAATTTCACAGACTTTTATTATGGAAAGTCTGCTGGAGCCTGTGCAAACCTTATAAACTTCAAGGAATTAGTTGGTAGTAGTTTAACACAGTATTACATATGCACAGCAGGATTACTTATACAGATTTTTAGACTGATACATGAATTTCTATTCATAATTTAATAGACTTACATAAAATAAATATTGAATTATTTTTACAGAAACCACTCTGCATGCCTTAAAGTCCACAGTTAGTTAATAAAGAATGACATTTCCTATTTAGTACTTACTTGTGTCAATAAACATAAAATATTTTTATATTACTATAAATACTAAATAACAAAAGTAACTGAATTAAAAGCATTTATTCTGAAATTTTAACTTCAGTTATAGTTTTATAAAAAATGCAGTAGTATAAGTAGTAACTGTTTTGAAACTATGGGTCAAAGCTGCTAAGAGAGATTTGGAATCAAAAGCTAATTAAATTCTTTGAGGATACAACTTTGATACTGTTTTCCCAGAAGGAGAGGTGTTTTCTAATGTGAATGTTCTATGTTTTATTGCAATGATGATTTGCATGATTTCCAAACTTTTAAAAGGTTTTTTTTCTAAAAATTATTTTTAAATGTTTAAGACATTAGAGCAATACCATGGAATATATAATGCATGAGTTTCATGTTTCTTTATTGAAGATCCATAAGAAAAGAAGTTCCAGTGTGTGGGGAAGGGGAAAAAAGACTTGCGGAGTATGAAAGTTTGACAGAAGAGGGAGTGAAACTTTTTCATCACCATGAAATAATGAACAACAATTCTTCACACCTTGAGAGTATTGGATTAAGGTTTTTACCTATGCATTTTATGAAGGTAAAGATGGTTAGAAATTTCATTATGCTGCTATCCAAAAAAATGAAGTAATATAGTCCTGCCCTTGTTAAATATTAGCTGTTGTTTCCAAGTACTGTATGTAACAAATTTAGGTTTATTTGAAAATTCACAATGTATAAAATACTTTCCAAATCTTGTTAATAGTAATTCCTTCTGTGTGGGCTCTAAAGTAATGTTTGACAACATTAAGGTCTTCCAGTAGAACATGGAAGTACACAAAGCTTTACTTCACAATTAACTTTCTTTTCACTGAAATAGTTTAGGGCTTTTGATTAAATCTTCTCTTCTACTAAAGTTTAACATGTGCAATCAATGCTTGGAAAAAGCTAAGAACCTCAGAAAACAATTCAGGGAAAGAAATATTTAATGCCTGTTTCATCTCAGTAAATTATCAAATTGGACATGTTTCTAGATTTACCTAAAGCAAATTTTTAATTGCTTTAGTAGACTAATCTTCAGAATTCAGTAGTTAAAAGTTTGTGTATTATTTGAACATAAGGTCTGAGGATTTTACCTTTGACTACGTGTCCTATTTAGATCTCTTTTTCAGGATCTCGGCCTTTAGATTAATTGATGCCAGTAGGGTAAATTCCTTGTACAAAACCAAGAATTTTTTGTAAGAAGAGATATTAAAAAAGGAATGGATTGAGGTAAGTTTGTTGTTTTTTTTTTTTTTCCTCAATCACATCAAGATAAGGACATGATGAAAAAAATCCCAGTATCAATTCCAAACACTCAGTTAAACAGTTTGAGATTCCCTGTGGCACACACAATGCAACTTCCAACTTCTATGATATCAGAATTTGAACTTTGAACTTTTATAAATTTAGTAACAGATGCCTCAGAAGAACAGAAGCTATGTCAAAACTACAAGTTTTTGCAAGGCTCTGCCTGAGCTTCTAAACCAAAGAGAAAGTGCTGGAGATAAGGACCTAAATAGGTCAGGTCATGATAAAGGCTTCAGTTTTCTGAGCTTTAATTTGCATTTCATAATGTTAAGTCACAAGCTACGTAGAAGATAAGTAATCTGTGAATTATATTTTATAATTGTTCCAGTATACTACTAATATTTAAGTGTGCTACTGTTCTTAATGTCTTCTGAACTGGAGTTTGTTGCCTCTATGGAATACCTTTGTTCATTTCTGTTTGCTACTTACTTACAGAAATGGGAAGAATGTTTGGGAAATTTAAGACTAGGATTAAGACTAGTATTGAAGGTTAGACTCATTGAGGCTTTGAACAACCTAGTCTAGTGGAAGGTGTCCCTGCTCATGGCAGGGGGGTTGGAACTGGATGAGCTTTAGGGTCCCTTCAAACCCTAAACATTCTATGATTCCATGATTCTACGATTAGGGAGGGAATAATCTTGTTT
The DNA here is from genome assembly GCA_907165065.1 of Caprimulgus europaeus. Next base: position 8,964,157 of record OU015527.1, read on the forward strand.
TGATACCTTTTCTACACCTTATGAAAGGATTATAGCATTCCTTTTGCTTGTCTGATTTTAAAATTACTTTTTCTTATCCTTTTATTGATATTATATAATATCTACATGGGTGGATCTTTCTAACATATTTAAATCTCAAATATACTACCTAATGCGTACATAGCAGATTTCTAATTGTCCTTGCTCATGTAACAGAAATCATCACAGTATTTTAGCTAATATTTTAACTTTTTATTCAAGCTATTTTCTGAAACTTTTCAGAACTTCAATCTTCTCAGATGTACCTGGAGTTAAAATCCTTTTTGAGTGAGCCCAAAGTTAATTCAATATTGAAATCAGAGTTACTTTAGAATTACCTCTTACCTCTTTAGAGTTACCTCTTTAGACTCTTACCTCTTCAGTTTTAAGCTGCTACTGCAGAGATAAAAGGTGTGAAATGGAGAGAACACAAGTTATTCCCTTATTTTCTGCAGGTGAAACAATAAGGTTTTGCATCCTTAGGTATTTGAGCTTGCAGTCTGTTTTTATGACTTTATTTCACATATGTATAATGAAAAGACTGCTTTTCCTAGACTTGAATAGAACATCTCTTTAATTAATGGTTTTAATATGCTGCTTCTTTCCTTCAGGAGATCTGCTATTCTCCGAGAAACTGTTCAGTCTGCTGAGTGCAGACATCAGCATATAAGATAAAATAAAATATCAAATAAAGCACTTGCTGTTTAAAAGCAGTTTCTAAACCAAACTTGTCTGCCCCCCTGCTTGCTTAGAGTATACTGACTATAACTTCAAACCATTTTAACATTTGGGATGCCTTTAAACCTCACTTTTGTGATGAGTATTTGACCAAGTGCTATATGTGTCTAGTTCCAATTGATGTACCATCACTGCCATCAATGCAGTGAAACTTAAAGTAATTAAAAGGGCAGAGTGTAGCCACAAACATTAACAAAACATTATTTTCCTAACTGCATAATAATGAAGTAACTCCACATGTGTGGAGAACGTTTCAAGTTCTGGTGAGATTGGTAACTCCTGATTTTCCAGGGACAGTGAACAAATTTTTGTAAATGAAGGCCCACACTGACACTGCCTACAGTTCAGAATTGTTATTTTACATCATTGTGCTCTCACACCTTATTAATTATGGAGCCTCTCACTGATTCTGTGATAGTTTTTCTTCAATGGTATCACTATGTGGAAACACAACTTCTTTCAAAGAAACCCATCACACTGAAGGCAGCTCATTAACTTCAGTCTTCCCCTCTGTTTGATATGACAGATTTCCCTAACTAACTTTAGCTATGAAGTAATAAAGTTTTATCTCTTTTCACAGTTATTCAAGGCAGTTCATCATGCACTTAACTTTCAGATAGAAAGCTGAAAGACTCAAGCACATCAGGAATCCTCAAGTACATCAGATGCCCATAAAATTCTAATTTGAATGAGGAAACTAACTTCAATCAAAACTCACAAATGCTCATGCCGTGCAGAGATAACATGGGTTTTCTCCCCACTCCTCCCTGCAACCATATCTTTTTGGAAAGCTTGAAATTTCAACTCCTACATTTTTGCTCTTTACATGCTCATTTCACATAAGACTGGACATTCCTGTAGGAGACAGACAAAAGATCATGATGCATTCCCATAACTTTAAGAATAGACTGTTTCCAAGAGTGCAGTGAAAAAAAAAAGAGTAGATTGAAATAATATTAGTTTTATTTGGCTGTTTCTGCTAGTGAGTTTTGTTTCAGAGCAGTAGTGCAGCTTTAAACAAGTCATCTTACTGATTCCAGTTACTAAATGGTGTTTTGGACCTCAGCGTTCAATGCACATGAGCAGTGCTCATTTTGGAAGGAATTCAGCCAACAGCTTTCATAGAATCCCAGAGTCATAGAATGGTTTAGATTGGAAGGGACCTTTAGAGGTAATTTAGCCCAACCCTCCTACAGTAAGCAGAGACATCTTTACTGAGATCAGGTTGCTCACAGCCCTGTCCAGCCTGACCTTGAATGTTTCCAGGGATGGGACATCTACCACCTCTCTGAGCAACCTGTGCCAGTGTTTCATGACCTCCACTGTAAAAATTTTCTTCCTTTTATCTAATCTAAATCTCCGGTCTTCTATTTTAAAACCATTACCCCTTGTCCTGTCACCACAGGCCCTGCTAAAATGTTTGCTCATCAAGTGCTTTGTGGAGACACTACTAACAGCTTGGCATGTTGGTCATAAGACAGCTATGTCCTCCAACACATATCCAACAGCGTGCACCAGCAAAATGCTCTCATCTGAAGCTCCCATGACATCCTGCAATTGTTCTCATGCAATATGAAGGTTAAAAGGCATGTACATCTCCCTAGCTGCTAGTTACTATTAGCATTTCTATCGCTCTTTCAGTTCTCTCCTGCTTCTTCAACTTCAGCCTGGGTTTCTGGTCTTCCATGCTTTTATTTTCTACTCCTATTTCTGCCCTGCCTTTCAGAATTTTTTACGTCTCTTATGGAAAGATAAAGAGATTTTTGCTCCCTTATTTTTACTTTTCCTCCATTTAACCTTACTCTTCTGCCTTGGCATTAGTTATCCCTACTTTAAGAGAGAAAAGATTCAGAGATGCTGCCTGAAGACCCAAAAAGATAACACCACTCACTAATCTCTAACATGAGATAATTAGAAGCTTTTAGGTAGGGGGATGTCTTGGTATCAGCATCACATTTCTAAGGTCTTTGATACTAATGGTTCTCTTTGTTTCATGGCAAGGCTTTATAAAACCTAATATGATGAAGTTGGTGATGCTGAACTAGAGCAACAACTATCCCAGAGGAAGCATGACAGACCTACTCCCACTGTATGTGGAGATTTTTCAGGTAGAGACATACTACTGAGTCAGCTTCTTGTCTGACTTTTGAACTTCTGTCTCTTGATACAGATGTCTCCCTATGGGATAGCTTGTGATTTCACTACAGTGTGGGACATGGTGGCAGTCATCTTCACTCATTGATCCTATCTGTGTGCAGGCAGAGAATGGAGTTTGCTGTGGGAGGTTATCATGGAGAGGAAAAAGCAGCATCTCAGGACAAGGTGACATTTCCAAGAGAGGAAGGAGAAAGTAACAGGGTTGTTGTGGCTGTTGTCAAAGGGCTCCTCCAAGATCTTTAAGAGGGCCGGTAACAGTCCTGGGTTAAACGAGATACCTATCCAGCAGAGGCTGAGGGATAGGAGGCTCTGGGAAACTGGCAGAATCCACACTCCTGCAATAGACTCCTCGCTTGGCTTCAGAGTTGCCAAGGCATGCTTGTTGGCAGCTAGCTGTGGAGATAACGAAGGAGAAGGAATGTCAGCTGCTCCTAAAGGAGATGAGGAACTGCACCAGTTACTCACCTCCCAGTAACTGGTGCAACCCCAATATGCATAGTCATCATTCAGGTGTCTAAACCTCAGGATTGCAGGTGCTGTGCCTGGTACTTTGACTAGATCATTTTAGCCTAGCTAGTCCCGAAGAAGCTAATTTAAAGGCTCACGGAGCCTTTCTATCCATCTACATGTATCATTTCCAAGTTCTTGTAAGTTTTTGGGCTTTAGTTCTGTTAAAGGTCAATACAAAAGCTCAGAACATTCCCATTGGTTTGGTGAGAACAGGTTCATCAAATGCCCTACATGTTTCCCAAAGGCCACTGCTCTTAACACTGGCTTCCTACGTAGTTTCACAAACTAATATTGGACCCACAAGTGAACTGTCTCTACCCCACACCTTTCTCTGAGCATCTTATAGAATGTGGGCTGCACTGACCCTGTAGAAATTAGACCACTATTTTCTATTGTTTGAATGCTTTCAGTGACCCATTTTTGTTCAGCTGTTCTACTAGCTTAGAATTCTTTACATTCATCCTTTTGGTCCTCACCTAAAAATGCACATTTTAAGAATCAGATAAGGAAGAAATCAATTACAAGTTGTTGTGAACCTGCAAAAGGCTCTACTTCCTGAATAACATCTTCTAAGGGAATAGATTTACAGCAAGAGGTCATCCTCTGAGAACTTCTTGTGTGGGAGAGCAAAGGTAGTTTTTGAAATGGTAGAAACCCTCATAGGTACTTATACAAGTGGCCATAGGGTGTGGTCATGATGAGGCAGCAAATTTCTTCCAACTCTGAACGTAGTGTTTGACCTCAGGATGAGGACACGTGGGGGTTTATCTTGAGAGTGGAAAAGGGAGAGTAGATTTATACAGAACCTAATCAATTATTTGAGGAGTGGACACAGAGAGTTTTCTTGCTCTGCTCGACAGTACATGTAGTTAAAAAATGCTTTTCTGCAAACATAAAGTAAAAACAAAGAGTGATTGACTAAAGCTCAATGCTAGCAGCATTTGCTTGATGTGTCAAGTCTTTCCTCTAATAATCAAAATACATCATACAAAGCAGCTAAAAGGACATAGGGAGTAGGCATGATTTTCTTTGCACCTTACTGTGAGTCTTTCAAGAAAGGGTCTTCTACTCTTTCAGCTGGTAGATGACTGCAGCAAGCTACTCAGAGGAGAAAGAGTAAAAACTTTTTCATTTATAAAGAACATTTCTCTCTGACAAATTTTACGTAGGCAATTTGATTTTACTTCAGTTATTTTCCTGAGGCTCTAAACCTGGTTCAGAAAATAATCCAGACGGAGTTGGAAGTATTTTTGTAAATAACACATGGTGTAATTTATTCTTTTTTCTACCAAACTGGCACCATTACAAAGTGCTGCAAGCTTTCCAAATTATGTGATAACTTTTCTGGTGCTTGAAAATAAAGGCCTCTTTTCTCTTAGAGTATAAAATAGTCTGTATTAAGCAGGAAAATAGACAACTTTTACACTGAGTTAACACACCCACTACCTTCCTTATGGGAGTATACACCAGGGTGACAAAATGTATGACATGCTATTTTCAAATTACTGTATGTGATCCCATTTAGCTTTGAATAAGCCTGCATGCCCTATGCCTGTGTGAAATGCCCTGTTATTTTCAATCTGTTCCATTTAACAAATTGGCACTCTGTAGGAAAACTAGTTTGATCATTCATTACATGATCCTAATTTGCATAAATAAGAAATGTCCCTTTGTAAGCCTTTTGAAGGATGTTGGATTTTTCCCTGTTCTTTGCTAGAATGTTGTCAAGCATTATGATCCAGCACCACATTATCTCTTTGGGTTTTTATTGCCTTTTCTTGTAGTTCAAATGTTTCCTTATGTTATAAGGAAAGGAAATAATAAATAAATATATGTTCTTCTTATTTTTTTTTTCTTTTCAAAGTATATACAGCTGTCACGAAATTAATCAAAATTAAAGTATCTTGGAAACAAAACAGCCATTCTTACCAATGAAACAAAGCATTTCTGCTTCTTTCACAAAAATTACTATCACTTCTCTAAAATTTTCCAGTCTGGATTCATGCGACTATATGAGAACACTTGCTTCTGGAGACTGCATTAATACTGCTTTAATCTTGTTAAACTTAACTCAGAACAGTTGATCTTCAAGCAGCAATAAATATAGTCACAGACATTATAGGGAATTAATTCTAAAAAAAGCAGCAAACCTTTTTTCTACAACATATCATCTTCTAAGAAAGAAGGTACAATAGAGCATTAGATAAAAAAAAAAGTAGAGCAATAAATTGTTTGGAAATTAGGTGGTAGCTTAAATATAACAAGTAAGCAGATTGGGCAGACAACTACAAGAGCGAAAAATGTCTCTGGAGTCAGGTTCTCTAATATAGAAAAAGGCTACAATACAGATTCAGAAACAACTTAGGTTGCTGACTCCCTGTATAACAAGAGTTGACAAGGTGGAGCTAGGTAGCTCAGAGTGGCATCTACTAGTGATCAACTGTTGAAATGGCTGGCTAAGGAAATGTTGAGGCTCCTGGAGAGCTATCAGAATAGTGGCTTCTAGCAGAGGAAGGAAGTGTTAAAAGCTTCTTCTTTAGTCCTCCATGTTATCTTTCTGGGGTTTGAAAATGCAGAAATTGGAGCAATCTATAATAATGAGAAGAGCAATGCAATGGGTACCCTGCTCAGTCACCTCAATTGAGCATCACATCCACAGGCTCCAACATTCCTGACTTCCAGACAATTATTATTGACTGCCTTGTAAAATTAATACCTACATATACTGGCCATCTGTTTAGCTTATACAAAGTAAGTCTCACTCCAAGATTTACTGCAATTTTGTTTCATAGCATAGACATTTATGTCTTTGTCCAAAATTACGTGGAGAGAAATCTAGGACTTCTTCACATGCCCTGCCTCACTTTTTGACACCCTCTCTGGAACATATTTCTTCTTGCCTAGTTTTCATCAGAGGAGAAAGGAGAAAGGTGGGTGCATTACTCATATCTAGGAGATTCTCCTTACTCCCACTTGGAATTTACAAGATGGTCTACAGAAGGCTTGAACATAAATACCACTCTATTCTATAAAAGGTGGGGCATTTTCTCTTAGAGGATTGTGTGAAAAAGTTGGGGTTTTTATTTTATAAAATAACATTAGATCTTTTTGTTTCAAGAAGTAAAAGCTCTGGATTCCTCTTAAGTTAGTGGATTACTTCTTTTCATCCTAATTTAAAAATACTATTTGAGTTCTCAGTCACATCCTCTTCTCCTTCACAGCCATGCAATGTTTATACCCAACAAAATTATTCTTATGGGGAGGATTTAAGCATCTCACTTGAAGGAAAGCTACCGTTTTTCAACCCTTGCTACCACTATGCATTGAAATAAACTAAAAATAGGATGAAATAACTAAACCAGGACTGAGATAAATTTAATTAAATACAATAGAATTTCTCCCCATTTAATTTATTACCTTTTGTAGATCCTCTTCCTTTTAAGGAAACATCTCTGTGAAGACTTTTCACTCATGGATTGTTATTGTCTCTCTGGCCTAGAGAAATTCCTTGGGATATAAAAGCAGAAACTAAAGGCATAAACTGAAGCTGAGGAAGAAAATGATTTTTACATATAAGAATATGTGGGAAGCTATTTGGAGAAGCTTGTATGGATTTAACCTTATTAACTGGACATATGGATCATATGTCTCCTGACATGTTTCATGGGAGTTGCAGCTGCCATGGAAATCTTGGTTACTGAGTGGCTCCATGTGAAGCTGGTTTGTGGGTTAATTGGGAGCAGAGTCAATGCAGAGAGCTAAATGCCATCATATGAATGTCTCTGGATTTCCAAGGATCTTCCAGGATCTTCAAGTGTCAAGGCAGGATTTCTTTCGTGTCAAAGAACAAAGAGCACCATTGAAAGAACAGAGGCAAAAGAGAGAACATTTATGCAGAAGCTCTTGCAGAGACAAATTAATTTTTATATGATAACTTAAAAGTCTTTCCTCATTGCTTTTTTCTCCAGTTTGTTATTGTGATTCCCTTTGGGGGCGGGGGGGGGCATTTTATTTTCACTCTTCTCATATTTTGTATTTCTACCTTTCGTGACCAGCTAACAGACTAACAAAATCTTTATTTTTATTTTTTAATATTTACAGCTCAAAATTCTAAATTAGATAAGACTTTTTTGCTAATACTCAATTAGATCCATTTAAGGCTTATAAACAACCTTTTACCATACTTCTTATCCATTTCAGGATCTAGTAACTACTATAAGAGATAAAGGAGGAGAAATAACAAGAAAAGTCCCAAGAAGGAAATGTTAAGGGACAGACATTAGGATTCTGCATTCTATACATAAAGTATAAACTATGTCAAATGTATGCAATATACATATCTATGAGTCCATGCAACTTTCTTGATAGAGATCAGATATACTATTAATGACCTTTTTTTTCTTCTGTAAAAGAACATAAAGTACATATATTTCTCCAAATTTTGCTCAATATATGGAACATAACCCCCTGCAAATCTAACTCAAATTTCGACACACAAAACATACAATTCAATAACATATTTTCATAACTACCTATGCCACATAATTTAACAATAAATGTAATTTTAAATTTCTAATGTCTTGCTTGATTTCCAGTATTATGTCTGGATTTTTATTTCCATAAGAAGTATAAACTGCTGTGATTTTTGACTAAGTTTTTATATTACTTTCTCTTGTTTTAACTTCAGCAGACAGAAGACTGTTTGTACTTCTACTGTAAGTTGCAATGGTCTACCAATCAAAAAGCTGAAAACAGCTATTCTGATACAAAACATCCCTGTGTAAATCAAAGACATCTGGAAATTTCTGTGCAGTTCTCACAGTTTAATAGCATAGTAGCACATAGACTAACCTTTTCGTCTAAGTTCCTATATTCAGTATCTCTGGTTCTCCTTCAAAAAATAAAAGCATAGATACATCTGATAAGTATGTGAGAGTTATTGAGTTTTGTTTTTCTCTACTTGACAGATAAGTCTAAGCACAAAATCACAAGATTCTCCAGGCTTCCAGTTTCAATATCATAAATCATATTTCCAACAGGTGTGATTGTACTGTACTCAAAATTCTGTTACTTTAAAAAAAGCAACTTCTATTCTGTATTGTATATGAAATTGAGCTGTTCAACAGATTGAATGTTTCTAAGGAAGCTCCATATTGTTATACTGTAAAAGTAAAATATAATTTGCTATTTTGAGGTATAATAAGATTTGCCTTCTTATTCAGATTCATTTTTTATTGTGAATCGCAACCCCAATATTTTTGGCTCAAGTTTCTCTCAGCTGAGCCTTATGTTCCTTAACATTAATTAATTTGAAATTCCACCACTCTGTGGATGGTGGGCTGTCATAAGAAGTTGCTATCTTTGTCTTACTTCCCAGCAGATTAACTATTTCCTTTTGTGTGTGTGTGTGTGTGTTTGTGTATTCCTGGGTAATCCTTTAGTCCATGGTAACAGGATCTGATGATTTCATGTATTTGCTTTTGCAAATCCAAAGGACTTTCAAAGTCTTCACAGTTCATTAGGTACATATCATTACCCATTAGCTGGAATCGTTTCATCAGAAATAGTGTCTGAAACATATCATGGTATTTGATAATAATCACTAGAAGCAGATAAATTATTCTTCCTGTTTACAAAGAGTAAGTATTAAACTCCAAATTGCTCACTCTATGTTGAATGTTCCCTGTCAACCTGCTACGGACACCATTTTTCAAGAAGTAAGGCTGATTATTAACTTCAACTGTGACTACAGTTACTTTGGAGGATGAGAGGAAACATTACTGCCCCTCACTTTCTGGGAAATGAAGTCTGTTCTGTTGGTTGTAAACAAAATTATCCATAGGTACAGGGGGAGGGGGTTTTCACCTTTTTTAGCAGCTTATTGACTGAAAGGATGTTAGTAACATTTCTGTATCTCATTTGTGAATTGTGACTAACAGTACCCCAAAATATGTGGTTCAGGGAAGCAGCTGGTTGAACGTGACTCTTCACCTGGCTGCTTTGATCTGTTAGCAATGTCGAGGTTAAACTGTAATACTGAGCATCAGATAAGAAACCCCAATGGGAACAAAGTATTCATGCAGTCTGAAAGGAAAAATTAATCTTATCTTAATTCCTTCAAGAGTTTCTTTGCCTTGTTATGCCTATTTAATTTTTCAGGTCTGTTGCAGATGTGTAGGAGGGATAGGCTATGCCTACCATAGTTTTAGCTTGGTGTGCAGTTACTTCATATCTCAAAAAAAACAACCAAACAAACAAAAAACACACAAAAAAATCATGTAGCTCAGCTTCTCTTTGGGTCAAAATGTGTTATAGTGCGACTTTCAACATCAGTCTCTCGTTGTTTTGGAAAATCCATAGCACAACTTCTACTGCAGAATCTGCTAGTATAAGCAGAAAAAAAGAATCACGATTAAAGTAGGTACAAAAAATACATAGATAAATATTGTCATTAAGAAAAATACATTCTCATTAAAATTTCCTTTTCACTTTTGAGATTTTAAGAAAACATAACTAGATATTTGCAACCATAATATATTTCCAGAAGATTAAATTAGATTGAAAATAGGACAGGGTTTTGGCCAGTATTCTTCATTGTCCTCTTTGACATTTTTATAGATAGACCAAAGATAGGCAGTGCTGGTTTTGGATGGAAGTAAATAGTACTAAAATGCTAAATAGAAATGATGAGAGGATTCAATAAATGTGATATGTCACTTCCTTCCTCTGGCTTGAAGAGACAAACATTTTGCAGACAACCATCAAGAGACTTGCTTCTCACTGAGTCAGGGTAAGCATTCCCCAAGCTCCCCCCTTTATACTGAATAAAAAGGATATTCTACTATTGATATGCTCTCTAGAGTCCTCCATTGTCCTGCATCACAGCACCAAATCCTCCACAAACATCCAGGGGAAGAGAAAAGTTTGGTTTGTGTAGTAATTCATCTACTTGGATGAACTTTTCCTACCATCTGAAGACATATCCTGCAGTGCTACAGTTGCCTTTGGATTTCCTCAAAGGACTTTAATAACCATTTCTGCAGACAGGTGAACCTATAGCAGCCTTTAGATGAAGGTTTTTCATTATTCACATCCTCAAAGAATTCCCCAGGCCATTTTGTCCCTTTCTAGATGGGAAACCAATGAGTTGGAAATTATGTGAGCACACCTAATTTTCAAACATTTCAACCTTGTGCTTTTTATTGCTCCAGTAATAATTTGAAGAAATTCATCATCCTCTCTCAGATCAAGATTTCTGGGCACACTTCACAATCAAACTGCTCTAATCCTTCAAGCTGACCTTTAAAGTCATGTATTAAAGTTGATTGCATTTTGTGTCGCATCAAGCAAATTAATTTGGTCAAGATAAGAACCTATTCTGAATCTTTTTTCATTGTTTCTATGGGCCCAAATCTGAAACGTAGGTGGGGAAGGGGATATCAAGGCTGAATAATACACTTGTTAAGGTATCTGCTCCTTGTCACACAAATCTTTTCTAATGGCACTTCACTATTTCTCCCTAGTGACCAAGAAAAGCAGGCTGTGATGAGATTGCACAACACTTTAGGTGACCAACAAAGAAGTCTGAGTCTCAGTAATGTGGAATGCTTAAACTATTTCGACATAAAAATAATTTTGTATTTCAGAATATTTTTTCTGCAAAGTCATAACTTGATGAGCTGACATATTGCTTGATGAAATTTTATTCCATCAGGTACCCCCGGTGGTCTCACATTTTGCAGCTTTCTCCCATAATTGCATCAATTGCCAAAAGCAAAAATAAAATGGATAGCGAGGTCCACAACCTATACATACTACTAAGGGTTGAAGAAACTCCCTTGGCTGAGAGAAGGAATGAAAGTGACCAAAGATGGGTAAAAAACACATATTAGGAAATAAAAGAACAGATTGAGTCTTGTCTTTCAAATGCATGTGAGCATTCAAGGTTTACAGTACTGAAGAACAATGTGATGTAATTAATATGCTATTCATTGGACATTTAACAAATTTATAGTTACTATCTCTTCTCATGTATACACAAGCATTAATATGTTCATCACAATCAGTTACCAGTTTTATTTAATCCATAATTTTAATAGAGCTGTTTCAATAATTAGCAACACTAAAGCTTGAGGCCTTAACACTACCTTAACCTGACATGTACAACAGGTAAATATTGAACAGCTATGTGCAATGTGCAGAGAAAGCACTCAGTGGGAATTCTTTAAGGCAGACAGTGGAGGACATTCCATAGCTTTGAAGGTAAATTTCCAAAAGCTTTCAAGTTCCTGTAAAAGACAACAAAAAATATATTAAATTCCCCATGGTATTAAAATACTAAAAAACTGAGCAAGATCATCTATTCTAGGAAGGCTGAGGACTAGAAAGATTCCCCAGAGAATAAGCCTACCCAATAGTCTATGCCTGACCATACACATAAACATGCATACATATACATTTATACATTTATGTAGGGATTTATTTTATCTCTCATTAACATAGGAATTTATTATAAATAAGACTGGTTTGCCTGGTTTTGTGTATATCTCTAAGTGTTGTACATACAATGGAAAGATGACATCTTTCTTCTTTTGTCTTTAGATTAATCTTTATCTTGTGGAAACAGAGTCCCAACAGTTTTTTGGTTAACAGCTCTTCCTTCATCTTCGTGGTTATGATGTGCTCTGTTTTGCTAGTTATAACAACCACTAATAGTAAAGGAAGTACAGGGGTTTTTTTTCTTTATCAACTTCATATTTCAAACTAGAGAGGACTCTCTTATTCTTATCCCTTTTAGACAAAAATGAGGAGTGTAATTCTCAGAATAATTTTAAGATTGTTAAATCTAAATAATTACTACTAATCTGCACCAGATGCTGTGTTTAACTGCAAGTTGACAGTGAAATCAGTGGTGTTTGTATCATTAGACTGTTAGTCTTTTTCTGCACTACTAATATTAAATGAGTCAGGATCAGAAATAAAATAAACTGAGCAGTTTGTCACAAAATAAACCCCCATCCTTGGGTAATTTTGGGGGGTGGATGAAGTATCAGCAAGTAATTATTCTTCACACATTGTTCAGGAATAGTCATCTGTATATTCAGCTACTATAAAAACCTGCATAAAGTTTAAATAATATATATGTAACCAAGTCTAAGGCATATTTTTTTACAAATAGCAAAAATTTCACACACTACTTATGAGATTACATGTTAATCCATTAATCCACAGAAATTGCTACTCAAATGTGTGCCATCTAAATTATTTTGATAACTCCTTTAAGTATGTTCTTGTCAATCAGAAAACACTGATATGGTTAGAAGGAAATTACTTTCAACTGTCATTCAATAACAAGTTACTACAAAAAACAGCAGAAGTTAAAAATAAAAAATACATGAGTGAAATATGTGTTCCTTTTGTCCCCTGTCTCTGTCACTTCCTTGGGAATTAAAAAAAAGAAAGGTAAAGTACTGATACAGTGAAACTTTAAACACAGCTAGTTTCTGCATAAAATCAAGTAAATCAAACTCCACCATTCACTCATTGCATCCCTCCTCTTCTGCTTCATCTCTTTAGACAGAGAAGTTCCCTTGGAAGTTGAGCTTCTACCTGAGGCACTCCCACCATCGACTTTATTGGTTCTGAATGTCAGTCCCTGCAAAGAGCAAAGGTCTGCCCTTAGCTCACTTAAAAATTCCGTTCCCTTCATAAAGCTGTGCACCAGAATACTTTGAGTTACAAGTTTATATCAATTCATCTTGATGCATACCACATTTTTACACCCATTTAACCAAATGATTGATTGTTACCCATAGGTCAAAGCCTCACATGCAAAAAAAAAGGACTAAAAATTTCTTGTGTTACTATTGATCTTTAGTATTTGAAGAACAGGAGGGTCACACACCAGACTGCTTCTAAAAGAAAATTGTGTAGTACTTAATGAGTCTTTAATGGATACTCTGAAATCCAGCATGAGATTGTGTTCTTCTTAATACAGCTGAAAGATATGACACTTTCAAAATATTAACAAACTAACTGCTCCTGAAATACTGAATGCTAACATATTTGTCAGTTTAATTTTTACTACAAAGTCTTATTTTTTAATAGCCCAAACAACTCCACCAGATAGGGTACCACAAACACTGGAAGGAGAAACAGATTTTAGGAGAGCAAACCTTGACAAATGAGGTAACTATTTACCAAGTCTGAGTATTCACCACTATTAGATTATTCCAGTTCAGACTGTGTAATAAATAATAGACCAAAACTTTATGATACTGTAGGGGTAGCTTCTTGGTGTACAATATGATGTGACACTTTCCATCACAAACCGTGTGATTTTAGCTTTCAGTATTTTTAATTTAGAATGGAATATTTTCAGCTTCTGTTAGTATGTATATACCTCTCATTATGTTCTCATTCAAAGTCTAGTCTTAACATGTTTGCGGCATTCCAATATGGCTTTATGGCAGTGGAAAGGTAGGAATAATATCTGATCAGATAGCTTTACATACCATCGAGGTTTGCTCTTCAAGGCATTATCATGACTTAAAAGAAATTTCTGTACCTCAATGTGACAGCATAAATCTTACTCTCTTCTTGGCATGTTCTTCTCTTCCCAAATATTTTCTACCTCCAATAATCTGCATAAGAAGTCATCTGCCCTGGAGCAGAGTCTTGCGGTGGTTTCAGGATTTTCTTTCTCCAGAAATCCATGTAAAAGATACTAGAAAAAGTTGCCTCACTGTATAGCTTATCTTTTTACAATTAAGGACTGGATTGACTCTGTTCCAAGTGCAGAAATCTTTTTATATTTCACGATAAACTGGAAATGAAATTAAAAAGTTATTTGATGCTGAATATTATGGAGCCAAAGAAATTTAGAACATTTATAAAAACAAATTTATCCTCATAAATGTTTATAGAGAGAGTAGTAATCTCGTTACAGTATTGTATTGCATTGACACAGGAACAAAGAGAAGAATAAACTTTAAACCTACATGTTACTAGTGTCAAAAGAACCTTTTGTGACTGCTGATTATGAGTAGGTAGTGAGTATATTGTGTTTTCCTTAATTTTCTGCATTTTTTCAATTGAAGCTTCAGCTCCTTTATGATTCAGCTTCTCCATGTTGTTCTTACTGAGACTAAACTGATGACCATATTGGACTCATGGGAGTTACACACATATTCAGAGGTAAACAAGAATACAGAGAAAAGAACTCCTGATAAACATGGCCAAAACCTAGGGGGCTGGAGAAGATAGGAGAAGGTATTGGGCTTTGTAGATAATTAAGTAAAAATTGTAACAGTTAATTTAGTCATGTAAATCAAAGCTTGAGTCAACTGGACAGAGAATGCTTAGACTGGATAGATAAAGCTGTTTTTCAAATGCTGACATCCTACAGCTGCCTACTGATTTCCTGAAGTAAAATGTCCTGGATATACATTAGAGTATGACTTTTTAAGGTGCAGAAAATATTCTGCTCTAGTTAAAGACAGGGGGAGTTATAGCTGCCTTTTATAGCTAAATAATCAGGCATTTACTGCTTTTATAGCCACAGCATACCTTTTTTTTTTTTTTAATAAATGAGCACTTAAAATCTTATCTTTTTTCCTGAACTGCTGGAAGCAGCCAAATACATAAGATTTTATTAAAAAAAACACAACAGACCACTCATGTAAGTACCTTTAAAAAGAAAGATTTAGGGTCTTAATATTAGGGCCCCACTTAGAAAGGAAATCTTATATAATGTAATCAACCTGTGATTATTAGATTAATAAACTACTTCTCGAGGACACACTTTACTAATGTATACTTGTGAACATGAATAATTAGATTAAAAGTGAAGCTGAAAAATGACTTTGTTAAAAGGTAGATGTTCTGCAATATTTCTATTTTACTTTCAACAAAATCCTCCTCTATAACACTGTGGATTTGAAGTCCTTCTTTGCCTGGTGGAGAGAAAATTCAAACTATAACTACCCAGCAGTGGTAATTCATGAGCAAGACTGATCTGGCATGGATGGAAAGAAGGTCTGAGTGCCAAAGGTACTAAGCTGGCTGGAAGCATGTATGCTAGGGATAGAACAAATCCCTGCAAGAGAGTTAAGTTTGCTGGTGAGGTAAGAAATACAACCAAGGTTTTTTGTAGCAATCGAGCGTGCCATGCGAACACTCAGGGACTACTTTTGTTCAGCAGAGATAGTGCTGGGGGATGAACCAATGCTGGGCTGGTGTGACTGATGCCAACACTGGTGTTACTGGTGTTGGTGCAACTGTATACAAGGAATCAGATCATGCCACATCTTACAGATCGGCTTATGATGGTAGGACTCTGTACAATGCATTGTGTTTAAGCATATAAATTCACCAGCATTGGGATATACAGAACACTGGATGTCTTAATTTCTTAAGGAGGTGATGGCCAGTTGGGACTTACTTGTGTGAACTTGCCAATATCCACTGGTGCTGAAGCTGTGAGGTTTCACACTGCTATGTATCCATCTTATAGTGATCAAATGAAGGCAGGTCCACTTGAGGACCTGCTGCAGGAGATGCAGAAGAAAGAAATAAAAGTGATCTGAAAAACACAACTGCAAGAATTAGTATTTTCTTTCCTGCTAAAGACTGAAGATAAATGTGGTAATGGCTTTGAGACTCTTCCCTCTTTTCATCAGGGATAAGACAAGCAGAAATGGAAGTAGATTACAGCCAAAGACTGAGAAGGATGTTGTGATTGAAAAGTCTAGTACAGCACTGAAATGAGTTCTCTGGGGAGGTGCTGTAAAACCCCTGCTAATGAAAACTCTTAAAAGCAAGTTAAATGTACCTGTCAGGAAGGAGTTCTGGAGTATCTGACTCCACCTTGGACACTCATCTGCTCTCAGCAGCCCACATAGTACCAATATATATGTACGAACAAAGTATAGAGAGCTCTGAGCTGAAAGTCAGACTTGTGAAAAATGATGGAAAGATGTAACACAATCCTTGCTGGTCTAGATTGAGGGGGAGGAAAGAAATCCAAGTTAGAATTTTAATGCCGTTGACACAGCTACATGTTAAGATTCACACATTTGTAAGTTTTAAAGGATAACTTCCTTTGTATAAAAAGAATTCCACTGAATAAAACTGTGTATACAGTTTTCAAACCGGTGTAGAACAGTGCTTTTTAAAATTACTTTCATGGATAATGTAACGAACACTAAAAGTAGAAGAAAGAACAAAGAAGGCTTATTGCAGAAATCTTACTCTGTATTACTTCAGTAAGTCAGCATACTTTACAACACTCTTTGGACACAGTTCACAAAACTACATTATAAGAGCAGGTTAAATAGGCTAGGAGTTTCATTTACATAATGCTTGACATTCAGAAAGATCTTCCAATTAGTTGATCATTTAAGACTTCTTGCATTGTGAAATGGCTTCCTATAAAATTAGGGGTCTTAGTTGTCAAGTATTAGCTAAGTATAACGCAATTAAAAAGTAATGAAACCACATTATTGTATTAAATGAAATATGATATGAATTTTTTGCCAAAGTTGCAAATTTGCATTCTTTAAAACTTGCTAGTGTGTGGATTTTTATTTTTTTTTCTTATGAAGCCAACATTTTATTAGTTTTTAGCTTCTAACGGGAAACATTCTGCCCACTTCTAAAGCAGATAAACAAAGCCTAAGTATCTACTTAAGATTTCATTTCTTAATGGTAAATTATCGTGTGGAGAGTCAGCACAAAAGCCTTCTACCACTGGCAGTCCCACATACCAGTAAAGGCAGCATTCACAGTGGAAGGGGGTCCATTTTCAGTTCTGCTGTTATAAGCTGCCAGAATGGCTTCTTACAGCTCAGATGCCAGTGCATCAATAACCACAGTTTGGATGCCGGATGGTTTCATGCTGGGAACAGGACCAGCTCTTGCATGACTTCAGGCTCTGTTTCTGCATCTCTAATTCTGCAGTGACTCTAGTTTAGGGTGTGCAAATAATTTGCCTGTGCTCTCTAGATGTTTATGGCTCTTGCATCCATTGACTCTTTGAAAAAGAAGAGTGTATTTGTTTAAAGTACACTCATTTTCAACAAAATAGTAGAACATGCCTATGCAGACATTTTCATTAGAAATTTAAATTATCTGCTGTTTTCTATAGGACTTTCCTCTACTATAAAAGACTATTGTTGATGATAATTTGTATTTTAAATAGACTGTCACATGACCATGTAAAATAGGCAAATAACTGCAAGAACAGAACATTCTGAATGCTGCAGGTACTAAATTAACATTTTTTGTCTCAGAAGGTTGTATGAGAACAATATTTAGCAGATTAAAATAATTTCTTTTTCTGCTCTGTTGCACACAACCTTTTAAAGTATATGCAGTACAGATAGAGGTTTCTGTATGAATTGCAAATGACCTTTTAAGACTTTAAGCTGTAGCTTATCGGTACTACACCTGCTGTAACATCTTTGCAAAGTTTTTGACTTCTGAACACATTTCATCCATTTTTCTTTAACTATTTGGTATTTTTTTAAGGTAACAGACCTACAAATCTGTGCATTCTTCCGTCCTAGGAAAATGCTCATTAGAAAAATAGAAATTATGACTTTACTGATTCTTTTTAAATTAAATTTTAAATTTTCTATTCAAAAAAATGTTAAAATAAATGTTACAGAACACTGAGTTTAGTTAGTACCTTTAGAGGGAGATTTGTGTAATGAAAAATGTTAAAATTCCACACTTACTAGAGCCAATGAAGCTAAACCATGTAATCCTTAAGGGTTAATTCTGCTTTCAAACAAACTATGCTCTTACAAAACTGTCTCTCTATTGTTCTTGGTGGTTTTGGCTGGTATCAGAGTTGAGAATTTAAATATTTAAAAAATATTATTCTTTTCGAAATTCAAGTGATTATGCTTTAACTATGTGTACTCACTTGACTAGGAAAATAATGAAAAAAAATGCTTCCTGTATACTGTGGTAAAGAGATGAAAGGAGCTGGGGGTAGGAGGTAGTACCCGGAGGCTTTTCAGCAGCTGAGATGGTGTTGCCTTTATGTCCCTCACCAAGGAGTTAAAACTGCACAAAATACACAGCCTAATTCCATCTGCTAATTATTTACCTTTATTTTTTCTGCTGCGTATTTCTAAATAAGAAGCTCCCAACAAAAGTTTTGCTTAGCATGTCAAAAGTTATGCTGGACACCATATAAAGGACCTGATAGGCCAATACCTTTGTGCTGCTTCACAAATGGGAAAGTACTGGCACATAATAAGTTTCAAGTTGCTTTCAGTCATCTGACAATGAGAGGCTGCTCGGTGTTTCCACATGTTTAGAACAGTATCAACACATGGGTTTTTTCATAAAGATATATCTCAAAATAGCTATTCCATTTTCTATAGACCTTCCCTGGAATGGCAAACTTCCATTAGGGCACTTAAGCTTCCTTCCAAACTGTTCTTGAAAAAATTATGAGGATAAGAATGGAAAGCAAATTATTGCAGAGAAGCTCTGCAATCTTAACCATCAAACCCTCAGTGCAGAAAGTTCTTTCGAAAAACACTGTGCCATACTCTGCAATAATGTCACCACTAAGTTAATGGTCAAATGCTCTTTATTTTATGGACATGGGATAAGGTGGATACACCTTACAGATCTGCATTTAGGCTTTCATATAAAATAAGACTTTCAGTACCTTATGAATGGGGAAAATATATTGGGGAAAAAAAAATAATAAGAAAAAAAACCTTATTTCTTCTTCTGTTTCTGGAAATCATTGTTACCAGCTCTAGCAAGAAGCAATCAAGGATCTTGTACAGCACTATGGATAAACTGTATACTATTGAGATTATTTTGATTGAAAGTGATCCCACAATGTAGAGGAAAGCTGTTTCATCCCTCCAAATATTCAGCAATAACTACTCAGGATTTAATGAACTTAGCTCCTATCATTAGTAAATTATATGACTGTCACATCATAACTCTTCAGTTTAGGTTGTATGAAACATCACATCTTTTTCAGGAAGATATAAAACTAAAACGTGTAGAATAAAAAATGAATCTCTGATTCAGTAAGTATCTATACTGTTTACTAGGAAAGACAAAAGAGAAATTGAGTTCAAATTTCTGTATCTCTAGTCTATTCCATAATAATCTTTTTCTTCTAAATATAAAAATATTAGAATTCAAACCACCATGAGTGCAAATAAAGCTGTGACCTGTAATCATCTCACAGAAAGCAGGCAGAATGTTAAGGTGGTAATACTCCAGGTTTTTACAAACACAGTATCATATTCTAGTTAAACTGACTACATCAGGAGCCTGAATATCAAGTAACACACTAAAACATTATTTTTCCAACAGTTTTATTTCCAAAAGACCAAGTTAGGGCTTTTATGATAATTACATCTCTTTAGCATATTTAAGTAAAGATTGTATTCATGATCCATTTTAATAACTGTGGGAAATGACATAATCTTGCTCAAAAAGTCAAAAAGACAGACAAGGTGTTTCTGACATTCAGGTTCCAGCAACAGTGCCAAGGCATAAGACATTGCATGGTCCACAAGCATGGGAGATAAAGATTGCAATAAATCTGATCCTGTGTTAAATAATTAGTGTTAGTAGGGTTTATGATGGCTTCCCCCTCTCCCTTTTTCTTGATACATAGTCAAAGCTGTTCTTCAGACTTGTAGTAAAAGCAATGTAAAACAATAAAAGCAAAACAAAAAATAAAACCACCTCTCCCATAATTTATCAAATTATGTTATATTTAATAAAAGAATAAAGAGAAAATTTCTCATCCAATGTTTTTCCTTTCTTTAAATAATATTTTTCCAACTTATTGTTGCTTAAGGAATTCTTTGTTTTGTCATTGTTTAGAAATTCTGTAGTGTCTACCAGGAGCTCTACAGAACATTTGTTTTCATTTGCCTTATACACTTAGTCAACATTTCCATTGTAAAGTTTTTATTCTTATTTGAATTTCTGAAGTTAGAGTCTTATTTCTTGTATATTTTAGCATTTGCCCTGTGTTCGCTAATTAGCTTTCCCTTCTTTCTTTTTTGGCCTTACATGTAGCATTCAGTTTTAATTTCTTTGTAAAATTTGTGTTGTCTAGAGCATGATTTACTTGATTTCAGAACAATAGCAAAGCTCTAAAGAACAAATTAAACTGATTTTAAGGCTGTACAAATTATAGACAGACAAGCTTTTTTGCATTGTCTTATAAATTCCCACATTTTTGTTGGTCAGTTTTAAAAACTGTCAATGTGCCCTCTCTTAGAAATATAAATGGTCATTTGTCACTTATCCAGTGTGTTCATTATACCATAGACATCACACTTAAAATAACCATAACTATTTTTTCCAGTTCCTCACTCCCTCTATATTTGATTGTCGTCTTAAGATATATCTCTGTCCTTATTCACAACTTGCCCTTTTGCCACTTGGAGTAACATGTGCCATGCTCCAAAGATTATTATTGTTGTCATTTTGGGGAGACTAGCAGAAAAATATCTAAATTCTTGATGCATAATAATCATTTTTCCAATTTATAAGTATAGACCTTTTTGGGAGTCGTTATAGCCATCAGGTGTTGCAGTCAACCATTGGCCTTTCAACACCTAACAGAGGCTTATAAGAAAGATGAGGATAGTAGGGCCTGTTGTGATAGGACAAGAGGTCATGGTTTTAAACTAAAAGAGGGTGTACATTTTTTATTATGAGGGTGGTGAAACACTGGCACAGATTGCCCAGAGAAGTGGTAGATGTCCAATCCCTGGAAACATTCAAGATCAGGTTGGATAGCACTCAAAATATACTGAGAAAAGAAGCAGGGGGGGGGAAGATTAATATATAGAACTTAAGCAGTATTTGAGAAAATTAATGGCTTAATCTCAGATAGGCCAATGGCCTGGAAGTTATCCTTTATAAGTAGCTAAAGGCAAGCACTTTATTTTTTTGTGGTATTCTGTTTACATAAAGAGAGTTTAAATTTATGCAAGGCTCATTATACCTGACATGAAAATTAAATTTTAATTGAAATCTGGTAATCTCATTATCAATGTGAAAAAAGTCACACACTCATATATACAAAAACAAAACAACTTTCTTTCTTTAAAATGCACATTAGAAACAAATTATGTCCTCAATATAGGAAATATGGACCATTCTCTTTTGAGGACAAATTTGTCTTTAATGATTGTTCTTGACTTTCAGCACAGCAAGTTGTTGTGATGAGTTGTGAACTGAAAATGTCTTTCAAAAATGGGAAGCAGAGGACAAGAA
This sequence comes from Caprimulgus europaeus, assembly GCA_907165065.1. The sequence continues at coordinate 8,985,862 of OU015527.1, forward strand.
GTAGAGTCTGGCTGTGAGAAGAGCTTAATTCTCGTTGCACTGGTGCATCATATGTGCATTATTAAGAGAAACCTTCAATCTCACATTGAGCGGGGTATATTTTGTTCTTTTTATTGAAAAGATGTGAATACTGAATATTTCAGTCATATTTCTTGTAAGGACAAGCCAAACTTGCTAAAATTTTAGAAACCAGATGAAACTGCATACCTTTTTCATGTGTGTTTACAAAAATCCCATTAGGATAATAGAGTATTTCAGTCTTGCACACCACCTCTGTTCAGGTTTCATAGAACACTTTGCCAATTCTGTAAGCCTCAAAACAGCCCTGTTGGAAAGGTTTTTATCCCCATTTAAATGATAAAGAAGCAGTAGCACAAACAGTTTGCAAAAATGACCTCTAATTTTTTGTATATTAAGAACAGCATTAAAAATCAGAACACCTTTGAAAACATGGTTGAAAACATTGGGCAAGTAAGCCCATAATTACAGCAAAATGCATTGCAAAATCAAAACCAATCTTATTACTTTTTTGTCATTCATCAGTTTTATCTCAGACTCACTGATATTTATTCTTTTATTCACTGGCATTTATTCTTTAATCTAGGATGACTGTGTAGCATTGCAATTGTGACAATTGTTTTGGGGCAGCTTCCACCTCCAAGCCTTTGTGCTTTATAAGCACAAAAGCATCTTTATACTTTCCTATGAAAAAGTACTTTCCTACTAATCATAAGAAAATTATTTGTATTTATGGCAATATTCCTTCTGAGATATAAAGACTATGACCTTTGTATTGTATCTATTTTCAGTGGTACTTTTGCCCTGAAATGGAAAATCAGAAAAGTGATGACAACTGATATGATTCTGCTTGATCCTCTATACTGTGATTCTTATGCAGATTACTGAAGTACACTTTTATTGTGTCTCTCTTTATATTCTCTTTAAAATAAAGCCGACATACCTTTTCAATCTCTCTTCAGAAAAGGGTTTTTGTGTATCAGCCATTCTGATCATCTGGACAACTTATTCTATTCTGATGTATTTTTAAAGAGCTGGAATATACAGAACGATATTCCAAATGAGCTGAAGTCACTGATTTATATTGTAACATTATTTTTCTGCTGTTTTCCTCACCCTGTTCCTTATGCATAATTACATTTGTTTATTGGTTTTTACTGTTGCTGTACATTGACCGGACAATGGTGCCAAACCTGGGCCATTAGATATTTTCTCTCACAGAATCATATTCACTTTATTATTCCTTCTTGATATCCCTACAATGTATAGAGTACTTTTTATTGATTTTGATATTGTTTTTTCCTGTCTCAATAATAATATGGAGTAAATAATATCATTTTATATAATTATTTGCTAGAGTCTACTGCCTCTCTATATTCTTATTTTTAATTAGTTACATTTAAAGAAGTAACAAAGCAAAGTTTTTAGTTTTTGTTTTCCTTCTGGATTCTTATTTTAATGGATGTGCTTTATATTTTCTTTTGTGTCCTGTTGTGCTTAAGTGCCTAATAATTACAAATTGTATTTTGTTCAACAACTGTATTTTAAAAAGGATACGTGTCCTACAAGTTTCTTTTTCTTTTGTATGCCTGTGAGTAAGACTGTTAAAGAGCAATCAAAAAGTAAAAGGTGAAAAGCTTTCCCACATAGACCACCTGTCATTGAAGTCTGAGTAGTAGTTGATGACTAGTGATATGGACTTCAAAGATAAAAAATAATTTATCTTTAGCTCATGTGCTATAGCAGAAAAGTCCATCTGGGCCATGCATTAGCTACTGTATTACCAAGACCTTGAAATAGTTGCTCTAGTTCCAACAAGATGAAACAGATTGTTATGAAATAATCAGATGATATTACCTCTTCCATTTCAGCATGTGAGATAGAGGACAAGGCAGAAGCAATACTTTCCCATTCTAAAGTGGATTAGCCAAACTCAATTTGTTGCCTGCAATGCGCTGAAGGGAATATTATCCCATTAAGGATAATGGTAAAACTTTAGGTGTCATGTTTTTACAAGGAATTTCATTTATCAAAACTGTACTCACAGGAAATTGGAAGAATTAATAAAAGAGTCCTTGTTTCTAGGGCAGCATATTTTCAAATAGTGACTTATTTTATGTAGAAACCTACAACTGTGCAAACTCTAAATATTCTTGTCTTTTCCCTCCTCTTTTCCTAAATCTCTCTTCTGAGTTCTTTCTCTCTTTCTGGAGCTGAAGACTTGCTCCTTAGCATGTCTCTTTCTTGCCACCTCAGTGTGAAATATCCTGTTTGCTTCATATTTGTTTGATTGTGAAACTAAATTAAATTAAAGAACAATCCATACATGAAACCACTGAAGCATACCGATGCCTGTCTTGCCTCTGCCAGCATCTCAGTAAACATGCAATAAAAGACCTTGTGTCTTCCTACTTGCTGCAGAGAGGTGCCTGACATTGCTATTACTGTCACCATCCACAGAACATCCAGTATTACAGCTAAGAGGTGCCAAAACCACTGAAGATTTTGGCAACCCAAAGTAACGTTTTGCATATTTGCACTATGTTCATCTCAGTGACAGCTGCTCAGGCAGATTTCCGAGTCTTTTGCACCACTAGTGCTCCATGTATTTCTGTCCTTGGCAATCCTTTCAAGAGGAGAAAATACCAGCTGTTACTCCTGGCCACCAGAGCAGCAACAGCCTTCTTTTCTCATCACCTCAAAACAAATAACTGAGGCAGGCAACTAAATCTAGACTGAGGAATGGCTTCCATTTCTAAATCAGACTGATAAATCAATGCTAACTCAATGGAGCTCTGTGAGTCTTCAGTGAGAACAAGAAAAAGAATTAAAAGGATGAAAATGCCTGTGATTGGGGGGTTTGGAGTTGTTTTTTTAAAAAAAAATATTTCTAAAAATACTTTTAACAGATAGCCAATGTGCTTTTTTTTTCCTCTATCCCACTATACTCTTATATAAATCAGTGGTGCAATGATACCCCATATCTACAGAAGGACTAGAAAGATGTGTTTATGTAAGATCATCAAAAAAGTTCATTGCAGATCCCAAACCTAGCAGTTTTAAGATTCTGCAAATGTCTGTGTCCTCTGTGTTTTATATATCAACAGAATATACATTCTTCCCCCTTACTTTTCAGCTTTTGGGTTACACATTTGGACTACATCTATACATCATCACTTGCACATTAAATATATCGTAAAAGACACTTCAGAGAGCCAGTCACAAACAGGGAGGCAAAAGAGTTAATTTTCAAGTATCCCCACAGAGAGTTGATAGAGAAAAGTAAACGGACATAGCCATCACATTTCTACTGTAATTCCTTCTTGAAGGTCCCTGGTTAGTTGCTGGAAGGGCAAGGAGTTGTGGTCACGGCTCCAATTAGTTTGTTTCATCAGTGACATCTGCCTAGCATGGGGCTGCTCTTAAACCTCCCTATTAGGATTATACCCTTCTCCTCCTGGTGAATTTTAACCTTTGGCTTCTTATTGTAACAGCTCAGATGTCTCAGATAGGCCTTCTGATTCATGAAATGTTTGTATGGCTTTTTGCTCAATAAGATCCTAACTTGGCTGCTAATTAGATTTTACAGTGGCTGCTATAAATATATTTTAATACTTGCTTTAGTAAATATTTATTATTGCACCAATGTCTTTCATAGAAGATACTGTTAAGTCAATAGCAGTACTGATTCCAGTTGCTGGATGAAAAGACGACATTAATCCTGCTAAGATGTTAAAGAGATTGAGGGGGTAGCAGAGAAAATTAGTAAGAGCATATTTTGTTCAGTTGAGTTAGCTACTAACAGTAATTTTAAAAGCAGACAAATAAACTCCATGAATCAGCAAACTCCTACATACGCAGCAGGAGTTACAAGAAGTGTGTAGGTCCTAAAGGTCCAAGGGACAGTTTCTTAATTTTAGATGTATCTGCTATTTTTGTAACACACACACACACACACAAAAAAATCTCCTTATGCACACAAGCTGAGTAGCCAGTTTTCTTCTGCTTGCAGTTCTGCAGCTCTTCTGGGATTAGAAACTGGCCCTGAAAATTGAGCATGTCAGAAGTCTGAGTCACTCTAACCCCTTCATGCACGAATAAACAATTCTTCTCCACTTTCTTAATCTTTTTTTCACAGCACTGTGGCATTCAGATCTTGAGCCTATCTCCTGGCATTATACACTTTACAGGTTGTGATGTTAATGTACTGAATATTCAAATTGCCTCGATTTGCTAAATCCGATTTTTTTTCCATATTACGTGTAATTCTCCAGAAACAGCTCACTCAACCAAAAGTATAGGGTTGCATAGAGTGATCTTACATTCTTACGCTGCTAGTAATAGAAAGAGTAATGTACTTATCATAACAGATTGAAGCTACACATTTGCAATATTTGCAATGTTGCAGTGTTATCTGTTTATGTGAGCTTCCTATTCTACCACTTAATTCAGCTCTGCTTTCCATAAGGAACTAAAGCATTGCTAAATATTACCTGTTATCTGCCATCCAATACACATTCAGATACTGTGTGATTAAGCAGTCTACAAAATTGAACCATTTTTTTCTCATTATTGGAGACTAAGAATGGCTTTATATCATTTTCAAGACAGATGCAGGGAGACATAAAACTAAATTCTGTGTTTATTTTACAAAAATAAATTCTGACTTAAACTACATATACCATATCTGCTCTAGTAATTGCATAATGCTACTATTGTGAGAAAATATATGTAAAAAAAAAGTAATTTTAGAAAGAGACACAATCTGCTTTTATGCACTTTAAATGGCTCTTCTGGCATTGTTTTGTAATACATATTTTTGTGTTTCAATATCATTTCTTTAGAAGACCTTATTTTAAAATATAAAAATCTATCAAGCCTGGGAGTAAAAACACAGAACGTAAATTCAAAATCTAATTTCCAATTTCGCTTCTGTGTATCCTACCACATAAAAGGGCATTTTCTCCCAGGAGGTAAAATCCCAATCCACAGGCTTTAATAGCAAACTTCAACTAAGTTGCAGGGTTTCATTATATCTATCTGTCTCTTGATATGCAAGCTAATAGCAATCTGAAGTGCAGCTTGGATAATGTGCTCTGTCAATGCAACCAGGAGCAGAAGACTGAATTTTAGAGAAAGCAACAAATCTTGCAGATAATGTCCTTTCCCAGCTGAGTGGATGATGTCATTAATATTCAATAAGTCTAGGCACATGGCAACAAAACAATGAAGGAAAGGGATTACCACAAGTTACACTGATGGGATCAAGTACTTTCTACAGTGTGATTCCATGTAAAACATATAACTAAGGAGAGGGATACCTGTAGTTTACTGAGAAGTTTGATTCTTGATTTTCATATAACCAGTGTTGTTCTTTTAAAGGATATGGCAAAAGCTTTAACATACTTAATAATTTGCTTTAGTTGTCACTATTTTATGTAGTGGTTTTGAGCAACTTTTTCTGTCACTGAGATCAGGGAAGAATTGGGATGGGATTGACATAGCCCTTGTAGATGTCTTTACTTTGGCTGTTAGGTCTTAGGCATAGTTAGCTTAGAAAGAATCGTAGATTTAGACCTAATAGAGACAAGTTTGGCGTGCCATAACTTGAGGGTGACCATAAAAGCTAAAAGGCACTCCTGCCAGGATTTATATACTTCCAGATGCCCATGCCACAGCACAATGCAGGGCTGATTCCTAAAAATAAACTAAAAGCTTTGTAAGACGATTTTTATACTCCACGAAGAGCCTACCAAATGACCAGTTTTTACCACAGTGTGAGTAAGAAAGCTGTTATGTATTACTAAGTTTAGCACTTTCCAGCCTCTCAGTTAAAGTCTCATGTGATCTTGATTTACTTTTGCATCTTATCTGGATCAAGACTCCCAGTTTCCCTCAAGTAGAGGGGCAGGAATTTGCATAGACTCTTGCAGTTACTGTAATGACCCAGATTTTGACATATCAGAGTGAAGATCATTTTAGAAATGCAAAGTTAAGCTGAAGTTAAACAGGAAAACAGAAAAGGCAGCCTAAACAAAAGTGCTTGCCCCAGAAAAATGAAGAAAGAATCAAAGAATAGGAAAAAAAAAAAAGATTCTTCAGAGATGTAATAATATATGTGTAAACTAGAACATCTCTCTTTCTTATTTTTATGACCAAACCTATGGAGTTATTTTCACAAATCTGAAACTGCATAATACTTATACATCTTTAATGTATGTTTTGTAGCTTTTGTGGGAGCAGTTTAAAGCCCAGCCTTCATATGATCTGTGAAAATACATGTTCTACAAACACATTACGTCCTGGGATTATTTTCTGACATATGAAATTTTAGAACTCTTTGATACAAGGAAATTTCACATCTGAAAAAAATAATAATTGTAATCTGAAAGGTTTCACAGGCAGAGCACATCTTATAACAAAAATATTAAGTTGATAATATTTCAAGAAACATAAATCACTAACCAAAATTGTGCTCCTTCCATTTATATAAAATATGCCTATAACTTCTTTTATTAACAAGAGTTGCCTGACCTTTTTTAGGAGCCATAATGTCATTTTAAGTTTTCTTCCTGCTAATTGTACTTTATTCAGCTTCTTGATTAAAGTGCTGAGCTGCACTCTTGGAAACAAGAAAAAGCTTTTTGTTGGTTTCATCTGTTGAAATTGCCTTTTATATCATGAGAAATCTCTGAAGTTCCTGTAGTTATTAGTTTTGCTGAAGTTCTAGGCATAGGATGATTTAATGTTCTGAACCCATAGGTCTTCAAAAAATTTTGAGTCATAATCTGCATTTATCTGATATGGTTGGAAGAAAAAATCACATAGGAACTGTTTAAATACAAAGATAGCACAAAAAAAGTTAAGATAAAGTTATTTAGTTACCTGATGTAACATAAAAATTAATACCTTTGGTTTCAATCAGTTTGAAATAGTCCTAAAATGGCTCTGGTTTTTGCTTCTTTTCTTTTTTTTTTTTTTCCTTTGCAGGTCAGTAGTAAACAGATTTATGATGACTGCAAAAACTAGAACTGTGAGATTTATAAAAGTCCTAGCTGGTGAGCTATCACTTCTTGAAAAAGAAAATAAGAACTTGTCAAACATCAATTAAGCCTAAGGGGAGGAGGCTTAATTAGTTGATGCCATCCCTGTGATATTTGAAAGAAAAAAAAAAAATCTAAGCAAAACAAATTTTATAGAATACAATTCAGTACTTCTGGTTTTGGCACACAGCAGTATTTCTCTGTTTATTTCTCCCAGTTTTCCACTCTGCAGTTTTTAGAATAAAATGGACAATTTCTGAAGTCTTGTCTCTGCAACAATGGTGGTGTTCTGGTGTTGCCCTAAACTGTGAGAAACTTCTCACAGGTGGCTCATTGTCTCTGCAGGAGGACTTGTTCCCAAACTTTGGTACTTCGCATTGCTATTTCTTACACTGATCTTTGCAGCTTCATGCAGAAACCCGCAGATTTCTCCAGATACAATAAGGTTTTGGTGGCTCCTAATTGTCAGATTAGGCATTTAACTGCAAAACAGGAGACAATATACAGTTTTTTTCTGACCAAAGGAATATTTCATACCTTAAATTGTAACCAGTCAGTGAAGACACCACGGTGTAGCTTAGGACTCCAAAGTCTGTAAGACAAAGGCAATGGCCCTACCACACATATTGATCATTATTCAGAAGTACAGAAAAGAAATATGACTTATTATCCACATCAAAGTACTAAAATTTCTTTTCCCACTCCTAAATACTTTCTGGTTTTTGATATGTTGAGTCACAAATCTAGAAATAGAAAGAAAAAAAAAATAAACAAAACAAAAACAAAAAACATTAACCTACCTGTTTTACATAGTAGCCGGACTTTGATAAAATTTCACTATGAATTAAGTTTCTGCCTTCAGACAACACAAATAATGTCTACCCAATAGTTAATAGCCAAGTATTCCAGAAATAAATCATTACCTAAAAAATATGACAGGAAACTCCCCTCATTAATAAGTGCTTCTATTTTATTATCAAAATCACAGATCATTTTTCATTATCTGCATATATTGCTATAAATTTCTGTTCACCTGAGCCTTAGATTTCAGGCACATCCCTGACATGTTTATAACCTAGTAAGGGGAGTTTGGCTTTCCTAGCTTTAGACAGAGGATAATATTTAAGGGGTTCTGGAGAGAGGGATAGTCTTATTTCTAAGACCTCAGAGGTCAACATACATCTGAGCTATGACACATTGGCAGACAGGCAGAAAATGATGTCACTTGTTCATTGGATTTTGTCAGGTAATTCACTGGCAAGGAACACAAGTTATTTGTGATGTTGGCACAGAAATTGCAAAGCATCTTTGCAGAAAGTCTGGGAGTAACAGACCAGTAGATTACAGCTAATGATGAAAAGGTACATCTGTATTAATCAACATGTGCACTGAATAAAATAATGTTTTCTGTATTTCTCAGGATATGAACGTGTGTCCCTCGGCAGGGCTGTGGTGGAGTATAAGAAGTTAGAAAAGACTGTTCTGGGTATCCCTTCCTGCTGTAACCCTTCCTGCTATCAGAGGAGGCATCAAGGATAGGAGAGTGAAAAGAGCAAAATAGTATAAGCACTTTTCTTCTGCCCTCAGCCAAAAATGCCTGAGTTATGCAGTATATTTTGTACCTAGGAATGAAGGAAAGCTCAAGAAGTCACGTTTTTTAATCAGCTATGTGTTAGGAAGAAGAAAGTGACACAAATCTGAAACTGAGAATATATAACTCATGATTGTGTTACTTAAAAGAGCTACCAGCTTTCATTTGCTTTATACAGCCAGTTTGGTGGACTGGCACTTTCAAAAGGAAAAATGTGGAGGACCTGGAACTTCATTGAGTGAATACATTTTTGCAGAACACCTCTGCTTAGAAAACTTTCTTACCTCCTCTGAAAACACCAAGAAAATTATACAATGTGAATTACACGGTTTGTACTAGATGGTATTTTTTGAGCTTTTAGAAAATCACACCTACTTTCAATGAAGTTTTTAATGGAAATACTAGTACTCTTTGTGAGAGCAGAATTAGAACAAAATTTTTGCTATTATTATTTATTATTGTTACTTATTTTTATTATAATAGAGCACTGTCCACACATGGAATGAAAAGGTAATTGTGATTTGATTACTTATCTCTCATTGTGTAGGTAGTCTAATTAATTTATGTCATGTTCTTCCATGGTGTGCACAAAATAGAGTTACTTTTTAATCAGTGTTTTCACATCTATTCCAGTCAGGCCTACTGTAATGCTTCAGTTTGTTGCTGGTCTGATATGCCCAGGGAAGAGAGACAGAAATGGAGTCACAATAGTTAAGTAACATGGCAAAATAAGAGACAAAAAAAATCTTGTACGGGTATACTTAGCTTTTCCTGCATTTACTATTAGATCCTATGCTGGGGGAAACACAACGATTCACAGGTGTTTGAGTGTCAAAGAGTTGAGTAACACGACTTTTGTTGTGAACTTGGAGGACGAAAATCTTTGTACTGTGGTAGTAACATCACTTGATGATCACAGGCTTGAAAGTGCTTGTTTGGTAGGGTTCATCGGATGTCTGATAAAAATCTTGACACAGCTGCAAGGAAAAAGAAACAAAAAGAAAGTATCTGTTTGATAACATAATAATAACTACTAAACCACAATGACTGACTGGGGTTAATGCATGATGGTTGTGCTGAACCTGTAGCTGGAAGTACAAGATTGAACAATGAAGTGTATGATTTGTTCTCATAACTTTCCTGTATCACTTCAAGCACTGTCTGGTAAAAACAGAGTATAATAGTTCTGTACAGTCATTTTACTTATGTATAACCCTGAGTTTAAGCCACTACAGCTTCCTCTCAGTCAAGCAACTCAGTAACAACAGCAATCCTTTTAAGTACCTTATTGTAAAGAAAACGAGTGTAATTGATGACAAAAGTCATGTACATCAAGCCGTTTCCTTGCACAGAGTGCCAGGTGTTACCTTTCCGATTGCTTGGAGTCAGCCTGAGGTTGAGAACAGTCTTACTCAGAATATTTGCTCATCAATCTATTTTTTATATTCCTATAAAATATTTCTCTCCAACAGATGTAGATGCTGCCAACATTTCTTTCATTCTCTTCCTTGAGGAGTCTCCTTTAAGAAGGAAATACTGCTTCCAACTGTTTCTGACATCTGATATACCCAGCTTTTAGAAAAGGAATTTCTAATTCCTGCAATGAACTTGTGACAACAAACTGCAAAAACCCATTCAGAGTAAAACCAAATAAATCTATAAGTGTAATTAAAGACAATGTTTTGGACTCATGCAGACATTTTCAGAGCTGTAAGCCCTTTTCATCTTCTTTTTCAAAAGCAATTTGCTGAAGGGACTTCATAGGCTGCACACCAAAGGTTATGGCTTTGGGTTCAAATAAAAATCCTTCGAAATCTTAAATTTCAGAAAATACCTGCATAATTTAGTGGTCTCATTATCCTCAATCAGTAGACCTTTGTTTTTTTTAAAAAAACAATATTATTAAGTGAGAGTTAGGAAAAAACATCTGCAGGAGACAGAACAAGTTTGATCTGAATTTGAACCTCAGGTATTCACGGTTATACATTTTAGGAAACAAACAAAAATTGAGGGGTTTTTAGACCAACCATGTGTGCTTTTTGACATATAGGGAGAGCATTAAAGTGTTTAAAATCATGTAAAAAATAGTAATACAAACAGATGACATGGATGCAGTGGCAAAAAAAGAAGAGTTTATGCACTGAAATGTTTTCTTTGGTCTAGCAAGTCACCTACCCCTTATATGTGGAATTTACTTCATGTTATAGGTTTAGTCTGCTAACTTGTAAAAAGAAATAGAAGTAATTTTTTTTTTTTTTTTTTGTGAAAAAAAAAATGAGCAATGCTAAATGAAAATTTAGAAATCTCTAGTCAGGACAATACAGGCAGAACATCAGGGCAATGATCCATCTTTCTGCTGTCATTGTTTAGCCTGTTGGTCTTTCAACACAAGTTCACTTATCACTGCACATGAACTCTGGAAGGAATGAAATGATCATATATGATTTTGTTATGTCGGGCAGGAAATGCCTTTCCTTGGTAATCAATATCAGGACAGCAGTTACTCGAAGGGAATGCAAAAACCACATAACCTCCCCAGAGGTCGTATCGGCAACATGACATTTTCAGGCTTCTGGCTTACTTGTGACAGTATGCAGCAATGCCTGCTGCCCTCGAGAGATTTAATGGTATGTGACCTCAGTGACAGAAGAGATTGAAAGAGAGATTTGGCCAAGTATTTGTTTAAATATAAGCAGCGACAGTGTTCATTATAAAGTGATTTATTTTTCAAAGTGTTCCTAGTGTGGGGTTAAGCAAGACAGATGCAAAGTTTTCAAGGAAGGTGTTCTTGGAAGTAGAAATGCTTAAGATGAATTATCTGCATTGATAGATCAAGAGTTTAGGTTTTTTCTACAGGTTAATTCTTTTTCTCCCCAACCTATGTTCAAGATTTTATTGTCCATGAAAGTGAAGGACAAAGAGTACAGGGTCCAGCTGAGCACAGCTTAGGGAAATGAGGTGCATAGTAAATGTTGTGCATAATTCCCTGCACATTTATGCTAGTGACAAGGAATCTCAGGTGTGAAAACCCTCAACACCCCATCTGTTCCAAATAAAATTTGCTCCTGCACGGAGGGGAACAGAAAAGTAAACAGACCTTTAATTTTCAGTAAAACTTTACAGTGCTATTTTTGTTGTAGAATTTTTTTTTAATTATGGAAGTATTTAATTTGGAGCAGTATAAAATTACAAAGAAAGAGACTAAGAACAGCTCTGGATCCAAATTCTCTCCCAGACAGTGTTCTGTGCAATTAATTCTTTGAAATTTTCTAGAAGTCCTCGGAAGTGGTCCTTACTATGGAAATAACTATAACTGTGGGTATCTGTTATGTATCTTCATTGCACAGTAGGAATTGTTGGTGTTTATTACTTTAGAAAACTTGGCCACAGAGTTTTGGAGACTTAATGACCCTTAGCCTATGATGTCTAAGTTCAAGAGAGAAAAGACTGCTTCTGGGCTTTAGTCTTACATTGTCAACAGAAGAAAAAAATTGTAGGCAACTTAGACATACTTTTTACTTGTCTCCTTTGACTAAGAAGCCAGATCTAATCCAGGAAACAACTTTATATAGTAAGTAGGTTAAGTATCTCACTCATCTTTCTCATTAATTCAAAATATGCACTAAACAGTTGCAGCTGTTTCAGGTACCACAAACAGTTTAGATGACTCATTGTGACTGCTTCGGTGCAGAGCAGAAAAGTAGTAAGTAGAATGTGTTTATTTTCTACCCAAAGAACCTTCTAAAATATTAAAATTTGTGTTTGTCCTTTTGTCCTACCTACAAGATTAGATTTCAGTTGTACATATTTTCTTATTGGGCTGTGCTGTAGAATGGATATATTGATTACTTTAGGGTACTTAAATGTTTTGATTTTTTGTTTGATTGTTTGTTTGTTTTTTATCAGGTTTTATCTTTTGGCCAAAGACTTTACTACAAGGGATCTTTTGTGTTCAAAAGCTCAAGGCAATGAAATATACAGTCAAAAACCCTTTCTAGATGTTTTGTTTGTTAGTTATATCTGAACAGGTGTTTTTTGGTGATATCTAATTCCAGTCTCAGTTAGTTCTTGGTATCCAAAAAGGCTAGGTCATACTTGAAAATATTTATGAGTTGTTCATTTCCAGGATTAAGTGAACAGCATCAATAGGTTTTTAATAGAAATTTTAGAGTTGAGAATCTGCAGTTCTGGCAAATCTTGTATTAGGAATTTAGCTTTTATTTCAGGATCTGATCCAAGATCACAACCACATTTCTAGTGACAGTTTGCAGCCTAAGTATCAGCCTGGTTTTAGTAAATTCACTTATCTCAGGTTTTTGAATTATAATAAAAATTTTAATTATAAACTATATGGGAAAGCTAGCATTACAAAGGCATACCTACTCCTAACTAGTGTTTTTACCTCTGTCAAATATCAGACTAAAAGAATAGGAAAGAAAAATGCATATTAAAAGCCATGAAAGGCTTTAATTTGCTATTTTTAAACACATCAGTAAGAATATGTATGTTTCTGCTATTCAAAGCATTTATGGAGATCATATTTTATCTTCTCTTAAAAATGTGTTACAATTGTTTCTATAATTTTGCTTTGTGATTTTCTCAAAGATATTTTAGAGGGTTTTAGGAGAGCAATGGGATATAATTCTATAGTTTATTTTTTATGAAAAAAATACTAATAGGATATATATTATATATAAACACTCAGGAGAGAACTATCCATATTCAGAATTAAAGCTGTTGTAAGTTAAATTTGGAGAATCAGAAGCAAACATTTTTAAGTACTACAGATACACTTTTTTTACGGTTTTTAGCTTGGCTGGAAGTCTGTCAGATCCAGGAAAAGACCCCATCTATCAGAAAGTGCAATCCAGAGTTTAAACATAAACACTCTTTTCTCTCCCATTTGTCTTATTCATCCCCTTCCTGCACATGAATAAAGCAGGAGTCCTAGGAAACAAAAATATGTCATCAAGTAAGAAAAGGCTGTCTCCCAAGCTAGATTAAAAATTACAAGCAAATTCTTTCTAGGATCTGAGGTCTGGCTGAGTAGCAGGAATCATGAACTGTAGTAAATTTACACCAGTATCTGATGTATTCCTTGTACCTAACTGAGCAAACTTTTCTTTGGGGCCCAAGAACATTTTATCAGCTGCTTTACCTGGATAACATTCACAGTCATCTATGAAACTTCAGAGTTCATTGTAGATGAGAATATTTATATGTAATAGATTGTAATCACATTCTAAATTTTACTGTCAAAACTAATAATATTTTGAAGCTTATGACATAACTAGCCTTTATTAATATGAATTTTAAGACCTAAAGTGTTCTTTTTAACTTCATTAACATATCCTGAAAACACTTTAAATGTCAGGCAGTTTTAAACAGCTTTTTCTGTAGTTTCTCATATAGAAATATCTACATGTTATTTTCCTAGGAAAAATAATTTAAAAAAAAAAAAATCTAGGCTCTATCAGAGACCACATACTTGTTGACACTAGAAAAAATAGATTAAAATAGATTAAACTTTCCAGAAAATCCTTGCAAATTTTCTATAAAAAACTCCTTTGATGCTTTTGAAGAGTGAAGAAAACACTCGAACCTATTATATCTCATTGACTATGTGTCTGACAATGGCTTACTGCTGTGTACTTACCTGGCTACAGTCTGCAAAAAATAACCTGATAATAGGGATGAAATTAAATGCAGCCTCTGCACTTGTCTGACTACCATCAACACCTCTGTCTCATCACTCGAGCCACTATGATGGTGACTTCATCTTCTGAGGTGAAATTTTGCTGAGAACTGTTCCTAAAACAGAAAATCATTCAGTAGTCAGAGATGCAGAAATCAGTGAAAAGGAAAGGTATATATATATAATGTAGAAATTGCTTACAATCTTTTGGAGTCTCAATATGACTCCCAAGGAAATAAGAAGTTATGTTTTCACAGCTGCCTGTTATAAAAGCATTCATAGAACTTATTAACATTGCTTACATGAACAAGTAAGGCTATTTAAACTAAAAATGTACATCTTTTGTATTTTCTCACTGCCCAACCCATGTAAGAACTCTACAAATACCTAACAAAATCTTGATATACTATTTTTTGTTTATTTTGTGAAAAACAGTCAGTATTACTAACTTTGGATTTTATTAACAGCCAATTTTAAAATACCTTGTTTACTTTTTTATTTGTTTGGTTTTGGTTGGTGGGGGATTTTCTGGGGGGGAAAGGGGGTTGTTTTTGTTTTGGTTAAACTCTCCCTAAAAAGTAGCTGTCTCTTAGACTGACAGTTTCTTCTGAAAATATGGTGAATGGACATTTTGTTAATTGGAATAATTACTTGGCAGCATGCATTTACTTTAATAGGCATATTGCTTTAAACTAAGACTCCACCATCTGTTCTGCCCTCTCATTACAAACACAGATATAATTCAGAGTTCTATCTTAAAATATAAGTGATTTAACTCCATGTTTGTTACATTATACAATAAATAAAATATGTACCTGATATATTTTTTGCTTGTATTTCAAAATCAACAGCTAATTGTTTTCTAATAGTATAGACAATATTACAAGAATTCACATTTGGAGAGTTTATTTAACTGCTACTTTCGAAAAGAGTTATGCTGAAAGTGCAAATATCCTAAACGTGTTGTCATGTTTATTTAAGCCACTCCAAGGGTCCTAAGGGACTGGGAAGAGTTAGAACTGGACTGGTAAAGCTTCTTTATTATGATTGAAAATCTTCAAAAAGAGAAAGAAAGAAAGAGAAGAGAAAACAAAGAAATCGTAACAGACAGAAGACTACAAGCTGGCGTTGAATTAGATCTTTTTTGGAGGTATTTGTAAAGTTAACATAAAATTCACAGCAAGGAGGTGTTCTTTCAAAATATGCAAAAAAAAAAAAAAAAGGCATAATATGGTCAGAATGAAAGGTGCAAGGAAGAAGACTAGAAAGAGATATGGGCAGCTTGGAGAAGAAGGAGCAGTACGTTGTCATTCTTGTAACCACAGGGAGGAAACAAGAGTGCTGGCTGCTCTATAACCTGCCATGCTCCAGCTCACCCCATCATGTAGTGATTACTAACAGGACACTGCAGATTGGCACCATGAGGAACATCGTTCAGGTCTACCTGAAGCCCTTGAGTGTTAGCAATTCCCTCAGCCTGCTCCTACTTTATTTATCATATCTAAATCCATATGACTACTGAAATGTACAAAATCTTCTTCTGTTCTTCTCTGATTTGCTCCTAGTATCTGTTTATTTTCATTAACTTTAAAATTCATATACTACTTAAGCAGTCCTGCAATGATCAGTGATGTCTGGAAGATTCTCCACATGACCTTCATGAACCTTCTACAGAATTCAAGTCCCCAAATGACATATGCAATATAATCAATTTATCTTCTATGCAAATATCAGATATGTGTGACTTAAATATGTGCTAGCCTTTACTTTTTTGTACACTAAATGAATATTTACATAGCTTGTAAGTGTTTTTGTAAGTGTGCACACTATTTTTTTTAAAAAACAGAAAGGCAAGATTTTCATAACTTGAACTGCCAAATGTTCATTACAAAGCTGACAGTTGCTGTAAAATAGGAAAAAGAGGGCTATTATCTACTGCCTGGAGTAGTCATCATAATAAACATCCACAATTATGTATAAAACATAATAAATAAAATGCAATACATGCTTATGCACGCAAGTTGGTATTACACGTTACAATGTGTAATACCAACTATACATACAACCAAATAAACTTCTAGAGCACCTAAACCAGACTTTCACTATGGTTAGTGAAGTCTATTGCTAGAAAACACAAAATTAAAACAGCAACATTAGATAATATATGGCAAATCTTTATTAGCTCCTTCATTTCCCATTAGAGCAATACTGTCCATACCAAATATTGCCTTGAGTATTTCCATACCCTTGTGCTCTGCCCAAGGACTTTAATTAGCATTTTTTGCTGTAAGAAATTTGGTCTGTTCAAAAGTATGGGGACATTTTTTCCTAAAAGATTTGAAACTTCCTGCTTAAAAATTTCAGTGTCTTCACTCAGATATCTCTTAAGAAGGAACTAGAGAAATAAAGACATAATAAGAACCTGTTAAGGGTTGAATGAGTGTCCAGGCAGGGAGTAGAACAGAGTAAGAATAGGGACTGATTTTTTTTTTTTTTTTTTTTTAAAGGGTAACAAAAGCCAATAGATGGAAAAGAAAGAAAATGTAAAAATATGGAAAATCACCAGATCATGGTAATAGGCTTGCAAAATACTGCCAGCTGTCTGGGCAGATTGGAAATAAGTAATGAAAAGGGTTTTTTTCTTTTATAGAATTTCTTTTTTTCCAATACAAAGAATTAAAATTCCTATAAATTTTAAGAACCAAACCTATTACTTCAGAAAGCAGAAGTACATTGCTGGGTAGAAAGAATGTCCTGTGAACCTTACAGATAATAAGAAATATTACAGAAAAAAATATTATTGCATATGCACTTTCCTCTTTTCCTTAAACTCATATTAGCATAGGTTTGGATTTTTGAGGTTTTTTTGCTTTCAGCTAATGTAAAGAAAGATGTCTACATTATTAATATCTTTTACTACACTCAAAAGTTTCTGATGTTTTGTCCTGCCAAAAAATGAATATTCCAAAGTAAATGTATACAATACAGAATTAAAATGTATTAAAAAAGATTGGGAATTTTAATGACCGTATGTAAGGTATGTTTGTAAAGCACATTCAGAGCGTTCCTTCAGACCACTTAGTTTCCTGTTGAACGTCAATGGCAAAGTTTCTCTGGTATCTTTGGCAGTAGTTGTCATACTTTATATTTTTAAAAAAAAGCATGTCTTCTAATGTAAATTATTATAAACATCAATTTATGTTTAATTTAACTTTCTCACTAAAAAAAAATAAAAATTAACATAGAATTCCTTTGATTATTCAGCCATTTTCTTCAAAACAAACTTTGTAGATGACTTTGTCTCCTGTAAACTAACCACGTTGTCAGCAAACAGAAAATAGAAGGGAACATATGGCAAAATGGCAAAAGCAATCTGGAGGAGGGATGAATGGATGTTGAAAGAGACAGATGCATAATCTTGTAAACCTATTTTTTCCCCTCTCTGTTTCACTATGGTTGTCTTAGGCTGCCATATTAATGCACACCTACTATTTTCAACTAAATATCTTACCTAAGCATTTGTACCTATGAAAACATGATTGGCTTGACCAGAAGCCTCCCTCCCCAGATTTAATTTTAAGAGCGACTCTCATTGAACATAGGATAAATTTTACTGTAGCTCACTGAGATGTAACTAACAAAACCAGACCTCTGAAAAGCTTAAAGCCTGTATCAGAATGGAAAGTGCTGTTCATCTTGCAGCAGATGTAGTAAAACCTACTACCAGGTGCAGAGAAAGCGTTGTGAGAAAGACACTGCATCTGTACTGTGATTCTGTACAGCAGAGAGAAAATACAAGGAAACCTCCCATGATCTTTCATACCCTTAAACTTTGGACTTTCACACTTGCTTCTCAGAATGACAGGAATTAAGTAAACTTGTAAACTTATAAAGTAGTGGATAGATTGCTAGTCAGTGGAGCGCACGATATGGTAGATGACCTCTTTCAGGTGCACACACAGGGCACTGACACATTTCTCTATGTGTGCACACCTTTCTGCCTCTTCACAAATTGCAGTTCAGATCCAGCATATTTTCCCAAAGAAAATGCTGTCAAAATGCAGCGTGATGATACAAACCAGCACTTTCAGCAGCGGCTATTTCACCACAAAATTTCAAACTAGTGCTCGTAAACAACCTTATAATTGTTCTAGGCATGTCAATGAGGAAAGGCTTTGATAATTTTATTTTGGCAGCAAACAATAGTGAGGAATTAAGTTCATAAAACTTGACTTAATTGTAGATAAAACCCTGGCATACAATTCTACTACATTTCAGAAGCCAATTAAAGTGTTTACAGATTAGTCAACATCTATCCATCCAATTCACATCATCAGTATGCAGTCTGCAATGGAAATGCTAAATACAAATAAACAAATGCTGTAATTTATAGTTGTAGAAAGTTGTCATCTGCTTCCTTCAGCTTAGTGGTCTGTCAGGATTTCTTTTCTAAACTGTCATACTCAAGGATGTTTACCTATTGCCTTACAATTTGTCTAGTCAAATATTTCTATAAACACTGTATCCTGGCAAAGGCTGGAATGTCAGTAGATGAAACAAAGACCTTCTCACACTTGGCCCATATTTGCAATTCAGGTTAGGTCTTTTTGAAATTTTTTGTGAGATTCAGAAGTGATCTGGTAAAAACCCTTTCCGTTCGATCAATAATGAACAGCATTCAAAAGGTCAGCTGAGCCTTTTTGTTCATAACAAAAAAGTAACGACCCATTCAGCAAAATCTAAAGTCCAGAAATTTAAAATTACCAATAGAAAGGAACTCGTCTGGAAAAAAAACCACTTATTTTGCCATTAAACTATAAAAGTTGCTGGCACAAGATAAATTCTTAAGAATACTACATAGTGTATAAAAGGATATTTTTAAAGTTGATTCAAATTAGCTACATTACAAAAATTTTAATTTACTATTATTTAAATTTAAAATTACAAATTTTAATTACAATATTTTTTAGCTCTATCAGGTATTAAAGCAGCTACCTTGAACAGTTATTAGTTTATATTATTAAGAGGAATAACATTATTTCATTTCAGGTTATAAAGCAATTGCTAATGGAATATTTCTCTAATGATCATATCATGATGTCCAATTTTCAGTCTTTGAGACAGAATACTAATGTATTAGAATATGGTTGGTTTGGTCTGGGGAATCTTATCATGATCCTGAGGCGATATCCAGTGAAAGCTAAATTATGGCAACCTAAAAACAGCAGAGCAGTTTTGCTCATATTTTGGGGAAGAATATTTTTTTTGCTGCATAAGACAATAATAAAAATAATTGTTTTTAAGTTTCTTGACGTACCTTTTAACCCCTATCAATATATTAAAATGCAATGAGAAATCCCAACCTATCCAGCATAAATACTTCATGTTTTGTTTTTTATGAAGATAAAGGTTGTTCTGCCCTAAGAACATCTTATAATCAAAGCCACATGAGGATTAACTTACATTTACATTTTCACTTTGTATTGTACCAAAACCACACACTTGTATACCATATGCTGCTGTTTGTAGGGAAGCAAAAAAAAAATAAAAGGAAGGAAACTGCATAGAAAAGCAAAACATCACATGTTTATCAAGGTTTTTCTGTGTGGAAATGAGTGAATATTCCATAGATCAACTGCTAAAGAAAGCTAAGAGGGTATGTCTCGTCTTTTTATGACTACTTATTTCCACAGGAGTAACAGCTACACTCAAAGACATGACATGGTAGGATACAACTTCATCTTCTCTACACAAAGACACCACAGATGTGTGAGAGACATTTGGGTGTCCTGGGTGATTCTTCCTCCCACTTCAACTATGCCTCAGGTCCAGTACCAATTACAACATGAGTTTTTATCTTTTCATGTTGACTACTATAGAAAACTGTCACTTTCATGGAGATGGGAAGAAGGAAACTTCACCAGAGCAAAACCATAGGATGGAGGTCTCATGGGAAAGGTAGATGAGTTTTTGGTTGTCTGACAAGAGAAATCCAGCTGTTTCCCCTGCAGGGAATGGTAATCAGTCACCTGTTGGCTTGATCCACTTTCTACAAATAAATATGTTACTCATTGGGTCCAGTGGAAAATGATCGAGCTTAAAAATAAAGTTGATAAATTAGAGGGAGAACCAAAACAAATGGGGCTCAGTTTCAGGCCAGCTTTCCTGCACAACCTAGAAAATTTACCTTGCCTCATCCATGTTTCAGTTCTCTAGTATTTCCTAAAAATAATGGTGATACTTTCCACATTTGCATTCTGACATCTCCAGGGCAAAAGCTCTGTTTTATTCTGATATTGCTGAGCATCCTACATACAGAGGCTCCTTCCTACCTGGAAACTCTTGGTGTTGCCATGAAAAGAAAAGCAGTAGAGAAGAGAGGATGGATTTGTGGGACTTAATAAACAACATTTGCAGGCTGTCTGAACTGGACTTCTCTTGGCAAATCTGGGAACCCTGTAGAGACCTTGTAATTTATTTCTGCTGACTAACTGGTGCAAGTGTGGCTTTTTAACTTCACCCTGGATATTAAGAAGATAAGTAACCTTGCTTCAGCAAAGACAAGCAGCAGAAAAAGAAATAAGAAAGAAAGTGCTAGTAGTTTACAAAGTATAATAATTTAAAGGGGTCAATATATGGATTTGTGCACATAAATGAAGCAGTAGTCACCTCTCAAATTGCTCCTTTGAAGGAATAACATAATAGGATGGTCACATAAAAAGCCCGGAGGGCATTTGTTTTCTCTTTGGCTATAATTTACAATTTAGGAAAAAAGGATACTAAAATGCAAAATATACTAAAATGGTTCTAAACTAGAGTAATACCAAAAAAGATTACAAGAAAACCTCTGAACTGGTGATGATAAAGTAATATTGATCTAAACATGACTATTTAAAAATAAAAAATAGAGGACGGATAATTCAAGAATTCAATATGCTTTGAAAAAGCAAACCTTTCAACCAGATCTGTCTGTTGGTTTTCTTTTTTTTCTGTTCTTTCAGCTTTTGAACATATTCTCAGGCTTTTTATATCAAATAAAGAAATAAGCAAAGCTACAAAATATGTAAATGTTTGGAAGTGTTCTATCAGGTGTACAATACAGTGTCCATACATGCAAGAGAAATGGAAAAAAAATGCTAACAAATTGTCACATCATTGCTATGGATCTCCCAAAATTGCAGAAACCTTTCAGAACTAAAGGGACCTTGATATATCTGCATGTCTTATAAATATCAATATAAAGACTTTAAAAATCAGATAACTAAATCATAAGACTCGGTTTTTCTATAATTGGGGGGAGGTGTGTGGGGTGGGGGAAGTAATTGATGTCGAACAGTAGAAAAGAAAATAATATGTCATAAAAAAATTGAACTACCAAGACAATTTTAAACTTTATTATTTATTTAAATTTTTTTATCAGAATAATCTCTAAAAATTACTCTGCATCTGCAGATAATTTGTAAATTAATGATTGTTATCAGGAAAAAAGGGATTTTTTATTTCAATTATTAGAAGATTAAAGTGTGTTCTGTACCAGACTTCTGTTTGGTTTCTTGAGATTCTAAATTCAGAACTCATTTCCTCTGAGTTTTCCAATACTGCCATTTAGAACTTTGTCCCAAAAATTCGAAAGATGCCAATAAAGCCATTCAGCAGGAAACAATCCTAGAAAGTACACAAACGAGTATTTCTTTGCAAGTATTCAGGGAAAAAATTGTTCTGGTAGGTATGTGATTAGATACACTATGATATTTCTATTATCTCAAAATAATTGCGAATCAAAGCCATTTAGAACTGCTGAAAATCATAGCACCGTACCTACTACTACTTTGCATATTTTACTTTCTCTGGTTACACACAGTAGTAACTCATGAGCACATTATGTTTTCTGCACCTTTGGGTCATGATTAGTAGATCAATTAACTATGGATGAAAGTAGAAATCACAACCTGCTGTTAAATATCAAAGAATCATTTCATAATCAGTGTTACACTTGTACAGTCAATATCAAAATTATCAAGATACTGGTTAGTGAAATATCATTACTGCTTAGATTTGTGTCTTATTGTTTCTTAGATGGCTATGGTACAATGACTATATGCCTAGATAAATCACTATCACAAACAGAAATTATGCAAAAGCTTCAGCTTTAACTGAAGGGTGAGAAAAAAATTGTGTGTAAACTTTTAGAATGGGAAATGAAAAAAATAGATTTCATGTTAATGTGTCATAGTTCATTTTTGGAAGACATCAAAACATTCTCTGCTGTTCTTTACTGGTTGCAATAAGCTGTAAAACATTATTTATAAGACAGTTTTTATTTATAATGTACTACAGAACATATATTTCAGGCAAAAGTGTAGGATGACATACTAAAATAATAGTTAGGGAGTGGGAGGATGCTTAAACTACCCTGTTTTAAATGTTGCTCAGTACAGATATTTTATTCATAAATGAGGGTACAAATTTCTGCTGCAGTAGTTCTGTCAACTCTTAGAAAGAAGAAAGGGTTAGAATCAGTGAAATGTGTGCGAGAGGTTTTATAGCCTTCATGTAGTGGTAGACACAGGCTTCTGCTCCTCGGAAGTGCTCCTTTCCCATTCAACGCGAACAAGCATCTTCAGGGAAGGAATCTGACAACAGTATTCCTTAAAAACAGGTAAAGTTATCATTAAGTCATAAAACTCTATTAGGCAATTCTAACCCTTCCCCAGAGTGCCTTGTTGTGTGGAAAGAGTATTTTGGATAGTGAGGTGGAGTGGTGACTGACATACTACCTTAAAGACTATAAAAATTACCAGAATCTCCTGTTTTAACCACATTTTTCAGTGCCTTCAATGCCTTTCTTCATTGTTCACTAGCTGCTATGAATGCAGACCCAAAATAAATTTTTGATTCTCCAACACCTGGAACAATTAAGCTGAAAATATGTGTTCTAACTTGTAATTTTATCATAGAAAAAGAACATCAAGATTCTCTCTTTAATTCATATCTTGATGCCATATCCGTTCATTACTTGCCAGATCTTCAGGAATGTGTATGAATACATCAGCATATCATTAAACATGGGTAGAAAGAAGAGATACTTAAGGTCTGCTTTGTCTCTGGAGATAAAGTACGTCTTTCAAGTCAGTTTCCATTAAAAGTGGTTTTCTTTCTACTTACAGTAATTGGTCAGATTGGAATCTACTGAGCAACAGTAATTTGTAAAACTGGCTCACTTCGTCTTTCCTTCTAACACTTGTGGTCTGTCCTGGCTTTTTCTCCATATAAACCCAACCTGTTATACAACAGTTCCTTTTTTCTGGATTCCATTGCAATCACTCACATTTTACTATCTCAAAGCCTAGTTTACCAACTATTCAAATGCAATATGTACAATTATAACCTTAATTTGATGTTGTATTAATCTATTTGAAGATTAGGAGATTGTGGAGATTTACTTCAACAGATTCTACCTTCCTGTAAATTCAAATGAAGTCTCATTTGTGGATTTTACTAAAATTTTATTGTTATAAAAGAGAGGTATAATGATTATTAATAATTTCCTTATTTAAAAAAAATGAAAAAACATAGTACTGATATTATGTTAGTTCAGACACTTGGTAAAAACCTCTTCTGATAAGGGCTGAGATGATTATTCAGAGAAAAAAGTTAAGGTTTAATACTACCTAAAAACTCTAGAGATCAAGATATCATTGATGAAGGGTTATTCACTATAATCACTTCTTTATTGGATGTGACTACAAACTATTTTTCAGGACAATATAAGCTAGCAGTACCTTACATTCCAGCTCACAGGAATTCAAATAGGTTCTGAAGACAAACTGATCCTCAGCACAACGTACATAATCATAGCAAGCATCGTAATTAAATGGACTCCAGAAGTTATGCCAAAAGCTGACACCTGGTTGTTTTGGGCAAGGCTTGCTCACACCTACTCAAACTAGTGAGCTCACGATTACTTGTTGTCTATTGTCATGTTTCGTTATTCCTACCATAAGGTTCCTTCAGCAAATGTCTTCTATAACGGTCTGCATCATCTAACCTGGGAGAGGTCAGGCTGGCTGCAGTCAAGGTGCAGAAGTGAAAAACTGTGCCAGCTCCTGTTCTCAATGGTTGCAAACTTCAGTTTGCTGAAATTTTCTTCACCACAATTGTGTCCTATTTTATTTTTTATTATGACCATTATTATTTTTCACAAGTTTGAATTATTCTGATAATAAATTTAAGAAAAAGGTCATCCTTTCTGTTAATTTATAAAGTTACTGTAGTCATTTTAGTGAAGAATTTCAAAATTTCCATGCCCGGAGCACTTACTAAAACTGGGCAGAGGGATCTGAAGTAGATCTTGATAATTCACTACCAAAATCTGTTCCTACTTGGTCTAGAGTAATTCTTTCATTCATTAAAGATGACAAATACTTAGTAAACACATACTCTTTTTGACAGACAAATTTTCATGCAATCCAAATTTAGAGTCAGTTAGACCAAGCAAAACATTTTCTACTATGGTTTTCCTTTCTGCAGAGTTATGTACATTAGGGAATTTTACATTTTACATACGTACAGTTCCTCCATGAACATAGCAGCCACCTGACAGAGTTGAGTCAGAAAAAACAGGCAGGGGTTCTTCAAGGATTTAGCATGAGAGTACAGAAAAACTTGAGGGAATGAGAAGGGAAGGAAATTTATGAAGCATTTGGCTATTAAAAATGACTAGACCTGAGGATGCAGCTGAAATTTTGTTTATGCTAATGAGTTGGAGCATATTTAAGCTTGCTCTCAAGAAAAATAGGATCCAATGTTTGTCAGATTTGATTAATAGAAATTGTCAAAAACTCAGCACTTTCTTGAAATCCTGTGCCATCATTCTATGTTCCTGTCATAAATCCTCTTTAAGTGCACATTAAATACAATCCTACATCATGCCATATTAAAAAATAAGGACTGAACTACAGAAGTCTGAGCTTTTTCAAATTATGACTGCTAGTGCTGAAACTATTTTTGCACATTTTCTTCATGTAATCACTGTTGGTATTTCATCTAACTGTTGCTCATATTTCATTTGTACCTCTTTGCAGAGATGCTAGCTACAATGTACTAGGCACTTTGTGCTTGTAATGAAAAAGTACAATAATAGCATATTCCTTATCTCAACAAGCTTGCACTCAAAATGTATGGCAACAGACAATGTATTGAAAAATAAATAGGGAGTATGACATGAAGGATAAAATGACAATGAAGTGATTATGATGAAAAAAACAGGTAGAAGGACCTGGAACAGAACACCTGAATTGTGTTTATTTTGTTAAAATCACAGATGTCATTTCAACACACTATCACTATAATATATTTTGTCCAGAAGTACATTAGATGTTTCATGATGTTTTGGCTAACACTAGGTAGAAGACAATTAAATTTATTATGTAATGAAACAATCCAGCAAATAATATATACATTATAATGGATGAACTGGCATTCAGTCCAAAGAAATATTCTGATAAATCTTCTGCCTTGAAGTAAAATAATTTCAGTACTGCATTACTTCTCTTTTTTCATGAACTATGGATTTGTGACTGTTTCTTTCTGCTGTAAATGGATTTCTTTCATCACAAACAATTTTTGTTTCCAAGTAGTGTAATCAGAGGGAGGAAAAAAAAAATACTGAAGAAGAGGAAAGTAGTGCTGGAGTAGACAATTTAAATTTAAATTCTAAGTTAATATGATATACCAAAAACAGTGATTATAGTGAAGAAAAGGATGAGACAAAGGTTTAAGGTAAAGTTAGCCTGAGGTGAAGTTAGAGTTTATTTTCATAGCTGTTATGAAAATAAATGTTAGAAAATGTGTCCTTGATTTTAGAAGCTGATTTCATGTTTCAGCCTTGAATCAACTCTGTCTGTAATACCATGAACTTACTGGTCCCATAGTACAACCTCTGGCTTCATAGTCTAATGTGATTGTTTCAACTGTTGTTTTAAGAGGGTAGTCTCGGATGTAAAAAAAACCCCAAACTAAACCAAACAACCTTTAAAAAAAGAAAACAAAAACATCAGAAAGGTATGCTTACTCTAGCCAGAAATCCAGGAAACAGACAGGATGGTATTTGCAACAATTAAAAATAATCTCACAAAATAATGGAAGGATGACTGTGTGCCATTTGTGCTTGTTCATTGCTCACCTGTAGAAAATGATAATTTATCCACAAGAATTTAGTGAAATCTACAGTATTCTTGTTTGGGGAAAGCACAAGGACAGTGGCCTGCCTGAAAAGTCATGCTTACTACACTGTTTCCCTTCTCCACCTTTAGAAAAAATTATTCAGTTGTCCAGGTTTAAAGGGATAGATAGGTAGCTTATTGGTTGGTGCAAGAACAAGCCGTTAAAAAACAGGAAGTATACCTCTAACCTCAGATAAGTAGATTCAGATGCTGACCTTTTAATCAGGCTGTAATTTCTTCTTCCTTGTAAGTTTTAAAAGAAACTGCAAATACTTCTCCATTCTTTGCAAATGCACAAATGATGGAATCACGACTTCAAACCCTGTAGCAGGAAGAGATTTCTAGTGCTTAATGTCTCCTGCTGAGGAAAGCTGGGAAATGTTCAATTTAAACTATGTACTTAAGGCTTTATATATTTGAACTGGGGAGAGTTATCTAAGGACACAACTCCAAACACTATGGGGTTTATTTAAAAAAAATCTACTTATTTATTCTTATTTAAAACTCCGTTATTTATGATGGAGAAACTGCTATTATTATTAATTTGTTTTTCATGCAGGTCTCACTTACTTTATCATGTTCACCTGTTGCTAGTCTATGCTGCCATCCACACTGAAGTTTATTCACAAATGAGGGATTCTGGCAGTGGCTTCTTTACAGTCAGAGGTTGAAATAAGTTTTTTTCATTAACTAGCTGTTGACTAGTCCCAATTTTTAAGGAAATTTTCCTTAGCTGGTAGAATTATTTAAAACCCCAAAACCTACAAAGCATTGAGTATAAAACTAATACAAATTGGAGTGGTGCTGTGCTTAAGTTAAGCATGTGTGTAAGCACTTTGACAGATTGGGTTCTAATCAAGAAAACAGTGAAAAGCACCATCTGCTCAGTGACATTTCACAAGACAGTTAAAAAATTCTGAAGTCTAATATTTGGTGCAGATGAAAAAGAGCTCTGTCCAAAGCAACAAGCTATCATAAAATTAATTTACCAACAGAAACAAACAATTCCTTCACATTCCAGCCTCTTCAGCTTCTTCAAAATAATTCTGTAGATTATAAGAAAAATAAGTTTAAATGCATCCCTACTGCAGGCACAAAGCTTAGTGAGGATGAGAAAGAAGTGTAATTTTGTTTTTCCCATTTTGTGGTAACAGTAGTGAAGGAAAGCAAATACCTTTATGTCTAATTTACAAAAGCCAGCTCCAATCATTATTACTTTGTCTATAGTGAGAATGACATCACCGCAAGTTGCTGCTCTTTCTGATTAGTCAACCTTGTTTCTGAGAAACATCCATCTCACATCCAATCAGGTCTTCTTAAGGATGACATCTACCTCACAAATTAAATGACTGAGAGTTGAAAAAACATCTCCCTGTTGCTAGGCATTGTTTCGGAGCAGAAATAAATAAAAAAAGACTACCAGATTGGATTAATGAATTATATCAAACCCACCAATGCTTAAAACTGAAAAATGAATGTGAGATCTGCTCCCACTCTCATAATCTACTACAAAAGAAAGACAGCAAACTATAAATATTATTCAGTAGTCAGATGAAAAATATGCCAAGTCAATAAAGATTGATCAACATGCTCAGATTCAAAATCCTCTTTTGTTGGTTAGCCTCTGGCCCAAACACTTTGTGTTTTTGCAAAAGTGAAAAGTCTCAGCAGCTACAGAAGCAGAAGCATACCAGCTGGAACTTGGCAGACAGTTAATTCCTGTGACTCACTGTGTCTGGCACCAGGTGTCAAATGTAGAGGGGGGAAGGAAAAAAAAAAAAAAAAAAAAAATATATATATATATATGTAAAGGCTGGGTTTTTTTGGTGTTTCTAACCAAGCAGGCTCACTCATAAGTCTTCTTGTCATTCAAGATGTCAGCATAATATGTTACTAATATAATGAAATATGCACTGAAGTGTATAGATATTTATGACACATTATTCTTTACCTTAATGCACAAAATACCATGCTACTAGCTAGGGTAGTTTTTCTGTTTCTGTATATGCTTGGTCATCAGAGATAGCTGTATTTAACAGATCAGCTGGCATAATGGAGATGCAGACTTAATGACATTAACAAGATGAATGGGAGAATTGACACCTTGTAATGACTGCTTCTGACTGTCTCCTTGCTCAGGCAAACACCAGTGAGCTCTTTTCTTCTTCCATTCACAATGCAAAGGTCATCTTCATGACTATGATTTCAGTGGCTCTGAGCTGGGATACCCTTGCTGAAATCAGTGATGACAGGATTTACAACATGGAGTGATTTGTTCTTCATTTTAAATGAAGGATTAGATTTTGAAATGCAGAATATCACACGTCGTGAAAGCAAGACTTAATCTTCTCCTGTCACTCTCCAAAATATAAGGCATCTCTGCTGAACCCCAGCTGACAATCCTCTCAAACCATTAACACTGCACTTGCTTCATTACATTTATGCACCAAATAAGCAATATTAATTTGGAAGTTGAACAGCTGATATGAAAACAATCCACATATCATCTTCATTTGCTAACATATCAGTGATCCTTCACAAATTATATAGCAGTAACTAGCTCATCCAAAACTAGGCAGAAAGAAGGAAAATTGTGATAGATAAAATGTCTTGCAAGATGACATACCTCACCTGCAATTAGTACAGAAGATCTTTAGCAGTTATAAACTAGCAAAATGCCTAAATTCAGTGGAGCTCTATGACAATTGACTCTGCAGTTGCAGATTTGCTACACTTCAGTGGTGGAACAAAGTGTCAGGATAAGACCACTTAAGGTTAATTATTTTGCAGCAGCACTGATTTAATGGTTCCCACTTTCCCAGATTTTTCACTCTCTACTCCTGAGACTGGATTTC
The DNA here is from genome assembly GCA_907165065.1 of Caprimulgus europaeus. Next base: position 9,015,288 of record OU015527.1, read on the forward strand.
AGGAGTTTGAAGTGGAAGCATTCACAGCAGCTTCTCACACCCAGAAGGGTTTCATCTGGTGTACCAGCCTTCAGAATCCAATTCATAGAGCAGCAAACGTGATACTGTCTTAAAATGTGTGGAGGGCCTGGCTCAGCACAAGATGGACTCCTTTTAATTGAACTGTGTGCTCCTGAACAACCACCTCATTTCACTGTCTTGCCCAGTTCAACTAAAGAGGTCAAATAGTTTCTCTGTCATTGCTTAGAGAGCTGCCATTAGGCTTGCTAACAACATAAGTGTCAAGGATATTTGAAAAGTGTCCAACTCATCAGACATCTGTCTATAATAGTGTGACTAAGTCAAATGGTATTGAAAAGAAAAAAAAAAAAGGTTTTCAGAGTATCAACTATTTGCTAACTTGACCAGCATCATTATATCTCATCAGCTGTAACCTTCATCTGGTTGAAAAATGTTGCGAAGTATATGTAGCCCAAAGAAAGATATTTAAAAATATATTAAAAATATTTTCACTCATCTGGGTATCTCTAAACCAACAGTGAATAGGAGAACTTTTGATACCAGCCTTCAATATTTCTGGTTTTCTAAATCACAGACATAATATAAATTATTTTAACAGGTATTGTACACTCACATGTTTAGATTTCAAAACAATTAATCTCACTGTGTTCATTTTGTAAAGTTACACAGTTTTCCCCGTATTAATTTACCTTTCTGGAGCACTAAGTTAGGGCAGATGTCAGTCACACCTCATGCCCTGCATCTATGGATGTGCAGACCCTTTCCTTCCCTTGTAGTTTTCCTTAGAAGATAATTAGACAGGACCATTGCAGGCTACAGACTTTTAGCAATATGCTAAAGAATAGCAATAGTTCTTCTCCCTCTCAAAATCCTTACTAATAGCTTTGTCCTATTTAGCAAGATGCAAAAGGTACCTCAGCGTAAGGAGGAATGCATATGCTCTTCCCAAAGAGAATGGACTGAGCATTAGTGGATGACAAGAGAGAGAGAGTTGACAGAACAATTTTTAATATTCTGGAATAATTCTGAGTAATTTGTAATATTCTAGACATACTTCAAGTACAGCTTGTTTTATAGTCATGCTTTTTAGTCTACTTTGGGCTGTTTATGAATATATTCACAAATCCTTCTGGCCTTCTGAATTAAAGTCATAAATTATTATCTGTCCAATAGCTTACACTGAAAGTGTAATATTCATTATTTACTATTCATCTCCAGATTAAAATGTTATAATCATCTAGTCCTAGGATACAAACAGTGTCATATGAGGTAACAAACCTGCAGTTAACAATTCCAGACAGTATATGTTTGAAGTGAGCAATTTAAAGCCAACCTATAAGACTGAAATGCAATGTGTACTTCATAGTGCTAAATCAATGTAGATTAAATAGATCAAAAATAGTTTATGAATTATTTTTTATATCTAATAGTACTATTAAAAATTGTTATTTTAACATCATGAATGATAGTATGCATAATTCATACTAATATCTTGAAGAAGAAGCTGGATGCCCTATGTAGATAAAATAGTTTGTAGAGAGAAGAAGTCTTTTCCAGATCAGTTCCCAAAATGACACAAGAAAACATCCAGAGAAATACTGCAGTGAATAAAGAGCGGGATGGGACTAGACACACGTGTGTGTTTGAACTGCAGTCAGGGGTAAGGGACAAGCAATTTGGGGATTGGTCCAGGCATGGAACATGTACAACAAAAGCAGGAGATATCTGTGTCCACCAGAAGTGGTGACTTTGGTTCTCAGTCTCACCAAAAAACCTCTGAGTGAGAAGCAACTTCTTGCCCCTGGGAATATGGGGACAGGGGAATTGCTCGCAGAGGATCAACCCTCCAGTTCCAGCCCTGGGATGAGCATCAGGCAGAGCATACCTTGTCCATATTGAGCTCCAGGAAGAGCCCACCTTGTGCACATCCTCTGAAATCATCCTTAATAATTCAGCTATTGAAGAGGTTGATCAGAGTCCCTAATTTTATGAAGTAACACTGGTGCAATATTTTAAAATTAATGTATTTATTTTATCTCTTCAGAGAAGAAATCACTGTAATGTACCTCCTAAATAGAAAAAAATGTCAGTAATTCAGGATTTTTATCTTTCTCTCCTGTTAATATTGTGACATGAAAATTACATACAAACCCAAATTTCAAGTATCTCATGTATTTTCGGCTTTTTTAGATTTTCAGTTTGGAAACATAGGAAATAGATATCCTACAGTCTACTGATCAATATTTGCTTCTTCAAAGTTTATAATACTACTTTTTTTACCCCTAAATTCAATTTGAACTGCAGGTGAGAAAAAAATTTATTTGTACAGAAAACCCTGAAACATGATTAACAAATGGAGATATTTGCATTTCATTTCAATCATTTCATATTTGAATAAGATAATGCTTAAGCCACGTTGCTTCCAAAACTAACATAACACTGTCTGCAACTAATTGCAAAAATCCTTCCTTTTTTTTTTCCCCTCTTTAAAACCATGATTTGCATGTATAACTTATTGGTGTAATATTTACTCCCTTAACCCTTTACACAAACTGAATTCTATGTAACGTACATTCTTATGTTGTTAAACATGTATTTACTACCCATACAAATTGTGTAGTTCATCACCTTAGTTGAAGTTATCTATGCCCAGTTCACACCCATAGTTCAAAATTGAAGCAAACTGAGTTATTTCCAACATTTAGTAAGGAAAGGTTAAATACCGTAAACTCTTTTCTTCTCCTAAACAGGAAAACTACTGTGATGGTTCAGGCCCACTAACCATAGCACCAAGAGTAAGTAGCCATTATGAGGTTAAAAATCCTCACAGTGGATCTGAAAAGAGTTTGCATAAGAATATGTTTTGAGAAAATATAGTATAAAGAATGCTGATCCTGATATTTATGTCTATAATATAATATAAAGGAAGAAGTTATAATTCCTGACTCTCTTATGTGCCTCTTTTGTCCTTTGTTCCTTAGCTAAAGCACAGACTTGAACGTTATTGCTCATGGTTTAGGTCTGGCTGACTGGTTATAAAGCAACAGGAGTGAGTTATCATACAGAATAAGTTCCTTAGAATATAAGAAAACTAATATTTTCTTTTTTGTTTTTCATAAATCTCATAAATGGCTCACAAGGAGCAGTAAGAACACAGGATCATATGCACAAGCTTTAGGTATCCTTGGATTTGTTTATGTTTTCCAACTGTTGTAAGCATTGACTATGAAACAATTCTAGCATAAAGTAAATATTTATAAGTTATTAGAATTATTATTGCAAATTAAGTACTTTATCAGGAAGAAAGTTTAGCAAATTGTATTCCAAAGCTGTTAATCCTTAAACATGTCTCCAAAAATCAATTATTTTAATTAACACTATATACTAATTTATTGAAACTATGTTAATTCTGTAGAGAAAAAGAATTGTAATAAGCAGAAGTGCTTTCATGCACACATATACATTTATAGATGAGTAGGTATTTTTATATGGATATTTATCTGTATGAGTGGTATAAAATGAAATGCAAAGCCAGAGAAATTTTCTGAAACATACAAAGTTTAAAATTGTATTTCTTGTAAATATTCACCACTGTTAAGAACTGATCTGCTATCTTCTTTTCCTCTTTTTTTAAAGAGAGAAAATGAGTGATACTGTTCTTCCTGGAATCTACATAAGCTCTTCAAAATTATCACTTGACCTTTTACATGAGTCTCCAGACATCTTAGAGAGATATGGACAGAATTTTAGAACTTTTTCAAAAATGCCTACATCTTTTTCATCAGCTGTCTAAGATTTCATCTTAAGAATAACAACTTTTTTTAATTACTGAGTAAATTAAGATAATTAATTTCTATATTTATAGAGAGAGAGAGCGAGAGAGACACATAACACAAAATTTCTCTTAAAATGCTCGTAAAAGTGAAAGAAATAAAATTTATATGTTGATCTGGTTTCCCACAGGTCCGGAACCCTTGTTATTCTATGGATCTTTTCAAACAGGTAATTGCAGAGCTTCCATAGAATGGACTAGTAAAAATACATTATCTTCACAATGAAATATCATTGGTTTGAAAAAGCTTGAGCCACTTCATGTTTAGCTTGTTACTGGATATAAAGAGCTCAGATTTCTGTAGATATATTCCTTAAATAATGACCTTTTCTTGTCGTTTTTACAGCTCAGTGCTAAGGGCTAGAATTACTGGTTAATTTTACATTTGTTCAGTTATAGGCACTTTCCAGAGAAAATTTTGTTAAGACTGACTAAGGAAATTTCACACAATAAAGTGCCTTTTGAAAATAATACCCAGAATGCCTAAGTAATTCTACTCTGTCCCTTCTGTAAGCTAAGGCATGGTTAAATGAGTCACAGCTCTTTTTACCAAATAGAGTAAAAATCACTTAGGAGCTGGACAGGATGTTCACAGCTTACATCTTTCTAGCGTCTCTGCTGGCACAACTATGGAGAGTAAGGCAATTTAATATTCTGATTGATATGAAGCTTATCTTCTAGACTATTGTAAAAAATACATGATGAAAACTAATGTTTTTTACCAAATATGAGCAAGATGAAGTTGACATATGTCAGGAAGCAGTGAGGGCAAGCTCTTTGGTGAAGGAGGGCAAGGCCAGCATGAAAGAGAGGCTGACAGTGCCTTTTTGGTAATATACAATCTTATCAGATGAGAAAAGAATAAGGAGGAGGATTTTTCCTTTGAGTGGTCATTGTACTTCCTAAATGAACAGTCTTGGACTTTGCAGTTTTCTTACCATTTATATATATATATACATACATATATACAAATTATATATCTACACTATATATAAAATACCTCTTTAATTACACACACACATATATGTAATGTATAAATTAATTTCCTAGGAGGAGCTGGGTCTGCCAGGTGGCAGTCACCACTTCTTCACCTGGAACCAGGATCCTAGGACTGGAAAGCCCTTCATACCTGTCTTTGTCCCTTGAATTAGTTAGACCTTTAAAAATTCCTTCTCACTACAGAAATAATCTTCAAATCTAAGTTCAAAGAACTTGTTACACAAGAGAACATAAAAAATGCCTCTGACTGCAGAGTAGTATAGCACTATCTCAGCTGCTTTTAAATTAACTGACATCCAGTCTAGTAGTAGTAGTAGTTATGGTGCAAAAGAGCTTGGTGCTGTGTTACAGTAATCCTAACAAGAATTAGATGTATGCATTTTCACACATCAGGAAATTATTGTCCCAATATTTTCAGCTTTTGCATATGTTTTTATAGGTAAAAATAAACACCATTAAGTTAATTTATACATACAGTCTAATTTCACTTGCTGCCTTCCTTACTGAATATTGTTTATTTTTTTTTTCCCCAAAAAAACCTACTTGAACTAGATTCAGGAAATCTTATTTCACTGCTATAAAATAAAAAGTTCAGTGGAAAGAAATTAAATTGGAGATCAGCATACCTGTAAATAAGAATGGGTAGGAAACACAAAAGACTTGCAAATTATAGTAAATTATACATCAGGAAGTATAATCTTGATCTCCACTGCTCTAGAATAACAACTACCTCTGTCTTTCCTGTAGCACCTCAGTATCATTGTTCTCTCTAATCTTTATTTCACAAGGTATAGTTTCATGCCGCTTCTTTTAGTGAATACCCATCTACCAGAGATTCAGTCCAGAGTTTTTCTATATATCTGGCAATATCTGATTTTAGTATGACAAAGTAAAATGTATTACAAATTAATATATAGCCACATATCAAATTACACAGGAAATATGTATAGAGGTGCATTTTAAAGTTATACAATTAGAAATTACCATTATTACCTATCAGAAAGGATATTTTTGTATGTGCATGTGTGTGTGTTTTATTTGCCTGTATGACTTTGAAAGCATTGTTTCATAAAATGCATAAATATTGCAACTGCTTTCATTAATTGATTCTGTCACTTTTACCCCCATAAGTGTGTGTTACTCCATCACTTAGCCTTGGAGTATCTGAACTTGGAACTTTGAGGCACTTCCTAACTGCAGATGCACACTGTAGCCTCCCCAGATTTCATGGTGGGATCTGGGTGTGCACCTGCTCAAAGCAGCAAACATCCACAGCAGCAAAAATTTCACTGGAATATGTCCAGTACTCTGAATAACATGGACGCTAGAAGGTATTTTATATGGCATTTTTTAAATATGCAATTTTACAGGATATCTACAAAAACATATGGCACAGCAAAGTTGCATGAAGCTAAAAAGACGTCAGTAGAAAAAGGTACAGCATGTAACAGGCTTAATCTGGATCCAGTTCATGCCTAAGTTTTTAGCTTCTATGAAAATAGATTTTGAGCTGCTTTTACCATTGATTTTGACAATGTCACGATGAGAAAGCTGAAAATCCTCATTTTAGCAGGGGGAGGGAACAGAAGTAAAACAACTCTAATGTCAACAAAAAAATCTCTGTGGAGTTAGTAGCTTTTTAGAAATACATCTGATAAATAATATGAAAGGAGTATCTCCAGAAGTATATCTCCATTAACTCTTACAGACACAGTTTAAACCTACAGGTTTACGTAGCACCCTAGATGACCTAGATGGTAACTGAGCATTTAGGAATAGACTGAAACAAGCACGTAAAAGGTTTTTTTGTACAAGTTTTTCTACAGACAACTGGGCTGAAGAGTATGTAATGAAAAGTATCTTTAATATTATTAGAGTAAAGGGCTGCAGACACTAGAAATGCCTCACACTAGAGAGAAGTTCAAAAGGAACATGCAAATAAAATAATCAAAGAAATGCTCACACTTAGAAAAGTCTGTGAAATATTTCAGATATTTTGAGATACCTCTAAAATCTCTAAAGATCATAAGTATTATTTGGGGATTTTTATTTATTTATTAAACTAACTTAAGTTTCAACGCACTTGGACTTCTAAGTAAACTGTCCAAGTTTTGGAACAGTGTAGGAGTGTCTGGAGTACTGAGCCAGATGGAAACATCTTGACAGGAGACCCTTAGTTGCCATATTTATGGCATCTTTGTGCCGTGAAAGAACTAATATATGAGCTTGATATTATTACAAATATACATTAATTTGTTTCTTACTTAACACTTACTCAAACTTACAGCGTGCTTGAGAGAAAATCATAGACTGGTTTGGGTTGGAAGGGACCTTTAAAAGCCATCTATTCCAACTACCCTGCAGTGAGCAGGGACATCTTCAACCAGACCAGGTTGCTCACAACCCATCTTTGAATGTTTCCAGGGATGGGACACCTACACCTGGGCAACCCGTGCCAGTGTCTCACCACCCTCACTGTAAAAAACATCTTCCTTATATCTAGACTTTCAGTTTAAAATCATTACCCCTTGTTCCGTCACTACAGGCCTTGGTAAAAAGTCTCTCTCCATCTTTCTTTTAGGCCCCCTTTAAGTATGGAAATGTCACAATAAGATCTGCCCAGAGCCTTCTCCAGGCTGAAAAATTCCAACTCTCTCAGCTTTTCTTCATAGAGGAGGTTTGCCATCTCTCTGATCACTTTAGTGGCCTCCTCTGTCCCCGCTCCAACAGGTCCACCTCTTTCCTGTGATGAGGACCCCAGAGCTGGAGGCAGCACTGCAGGTGGGGTCTCACCAAGGCAGAGCAGAGGGGCAGAATCCCCTCCTTTGACCTGCTGCCCAAGCTGCTTGTGATGCAGCCCAGGGTATGGTTGGCTTTCTGGGCTGTGAGTGCACATTGTTGGCTCATTTCCAGCAGTAACACCAACTCCTTCTCCACCGGGCTGCTTTCAGTGCCCTTGTCCCGCAGATGAACAAACTGAGAGCTATGTACACTGGACAAACATGATACAAGTAGCTATGCACAGAATCTTAAAATTGCCCTTCCTATTTTCTTTGGAGGTCTCTTGTTTTGTAATGTTCAATTACCACACTTTAAAGATTTCTGGTTTTAACTCTAAACCCTCTGTGAAATCTTTTTAGTTACCTCTACTGTTTTTCTGTAACATTATTTTTTCCTAGTCTTTTCTTCATGGTGCAATGCATTACATTTCTTCTTTTTTATGTGATAATCATAATTCTTTGCTTCCCGAGTGCATTTTGAGGCTAAATTCATTAATATATATGAGAGACTCAAACTACAGTGATAAGCACCACTGAGGCTGTATGCATGCATGTGCGTATATATCTTTACAAAAACACACATTTACACACACATATCTGAACCAATGTATTTATTGCTAATTGGTATATATAACTATGATGTGAATATATAAATACTTTGTATTTCCTCTGCATTTTTTTCTCCCACTGCTTGATCAAGGAGATACAGCTGTTATTCCGTTGGCCATACTCTCTTCATTACCATCATTAATATACTGCATTGAAGGCCATGTCTATGCAGAAATGTGGGCACACTCTAGTGTGGCTCATACTCTTGTTTCCCAAGATAATTCCACTGTCTTTTATGTGAAAGCTTATCATGGTTCTTCTCCAGCCTGCTCACCAACTCGGTTTTCAGTTTTTCTTTTGTTTATTTGTTTGTTGTTTTGTTCTTTTTTTCTTCCATATTCACAAAGGTGTGAGATGCTAGTGCACATCTAGGGCTTGTTTCAGTATGTAGTGCTGGACTGTTTACTAGACCAAGTGTCAGGGGCTCCAAAGTCTGTAAATTTTTATTTATCTATATATTTCAGATGAGTTTGGACCCTGTTTTCCTGAGCATTATACAAATACAGAAGCCAGAAGACATTCATAGTCTAAATAGCAAGCACAAGATGTGAATCATGTCTGAATTTATAGATTCTTCTTCATAGACCTGACACTTTTTTACAGTAAAGTTCTTTACATATTAATTTTATATATTCACTGTGTTTTAGGCACAACTTCCTACAGTTTAGACCTTCAGATGTGGCCCATGATACAGTGGCCATTCAGGGCATGTTTTAGCCCTATTTTTGAGCTGAAGTGTATGTTTATGCTCACCAACATCTGTACCTATGTCCTGGTTTTGACTGGAATAGAGCTAATTTTCTTCCCAGTAGCTAGAATAGCTGTGGTTTGGATTTAATATGGGGTTTGGTATGGTAAGAATGTTGATAATATACTGATGTTTTTAGTTATTGCTAAGAAATCAAGGATTTTCCAAATTCCCATGTTTTGCTAGTGTGTAGGTGAAGAAGAAGCTGGAGGGAGAGCATAGCAAGAGCAACAGACCCAAACTGGACAACAGAATATTCCACATCATATAACATCATGCTCAGTATGTAGGTGAGGGTTGGCCAGGAAGCTCTTTCTCTCTCTCTTCTGGAACTGAAGTTTTCAGGATTTTCTCTCTTTTGGGATAGCTAGCCAGGAATGGGCTGGGCATTGGTTAACAGATGGTGAGCAATTGCACTGTGTATCACTCATTTGTATATTTTGTTATTACTATTATTACCATTATTATGGTCGTCATTATTTTAATTTTATTTTCATTTCAGTTATTAAATTATTTCTCTCTCAACCTATGACTTTTCTCACTTTTACCCTTCTGATTCTCTCCCTCATTCCCCAGGTAGGGGAGGGTGGGCGAGTGGCTGTGTGGTATTTGGCTGCCAGCTGGGTTAAAATCACAACACCCTGCCAGAAGTTCGGACATCTGAGGCATCGTTGGCTGTTGCATCTGCCCTAAACCACCACCACATGGCTGATACCATCCAGGCTAGAAGATCTTGGAGTTCAGACCAATGTAGATCTCACATTTAAATACTGATTTTTAGCCCAGAACTACAGAAATTTTGAGCAAGCTGAGCAGAGAAGCACCTACTGACACTTAGGTCTTGTTGGGATTTACACAATGGATATGCTCAGCTCAGCATGGTTGGATCCAGGAGGTGGTGCAGGGGATTCCCATAAATCCAATATCTCATACTTAATGGTCTCACTGGTCATCAGCCTGGCTTTCCTCAGACAGGCAGAGAGATGCAAAAACAATTTAGCAGATATCTACCAGTATCTGACACAGATCTGTGGTTTTTCCTGCAGAAACAGAGCCTGAGGAGTCTGAATTACAACCTAGTTAACTAAAACAAACTTATTTTTTGTATTTGTACCCACACATCTCACCCTTTTTTCCTCCATGTAGCTTAGTATATATGTAAATTTAGAATTTTGACACTTATTTAGATTTTAATAGACAATAATTGCAATGCTATGTTTTAAACAGAGAACTGTGCACATTTTAATCCTTGTTTTATAGCATTATAATTTATGATAATGGTTGAAAAGAACACTCTGTATGATAACACTAACAAGAATATTTTAATTACATGTCAGAAATGTACCATTTGATTTAATTCATCTGAAAAGTAATGCACCCAGTAAAGCTTTGCAAGGTAAGAATCTCTTTTCTAATGATTTTTTTTTTAGAGTTTAGTTATAAACTGAGGGCTGTTTACCTAGCAACTTACTTTAAACATTACATATTACACAAATAATACATAAATTCAAATCAGTACATTAGCTGTCAAATGCAATAAAAACTTTGAATGTGAGATTTTGATACCGAAAATCTGTATTATCATAAAAAAGTAGTCTATTTATTTATAATTTAAAGGGCCAGAGGGACCACTTTAACTTTTCCGGTTCATGTGAGGATTGAGTCTAATCTAAATTCCCACCCAAGCAAGAAGTGAGTCAGTTGACACATTGAACTTGGTGATGCTGTGCACCTCTTGACGTTTTGCAGTGACCTTTATGAATGAACAAAGATCAGAGAAGCTATTGGGAGAGCTGCAGAAAGGATCTGTGTCATTTCTAGGGAAAGATTTTCATGAGTGTTTATGAAGCTGTATTGGGTTTGCATATTTAAGGGGAGAAAACTGCACAAGAGTAACTTCATGGGGAAAGAGGAGTGAGAAGATATGAGAGAAACAACTCCACAGAGACCAAGGTCAGTGAAGAAGAAGGGGCAGGAGGTGCTCCAGGTGCCAGAGCAGAGATTCCCCTGAAGGCTGTGGTGAAGACCATGGTGAGGCAGGCTGTCCCACTGCAGCCCATGGAGTTCCATGGTGGGGCAGATGACCACCTGTAGCCCGTGGAGGACCCCACGCCAGAGCAAGTGGATTCCTGAAGGAGGCTGTGACACCATGGGAAGCCCACGCTGGAGCAGGTTCCTGTCAGGACCTGAGGTGCCATGGAGAGAGGAGCCCACGCTGGAGCAGGTTCCTGGCAGGACTTGTGACCCCGTGGGGGACTCACACAGGAGCAGTTAGTGAAGAAATGCAGCCCATGAGAAGGACCACAAAAAAGTTTGTGGAGGACTTCAATGGAAGGGACCCCACAGTGGCGTGGGGGAAGAGTGTGAGGAGTCCTCCCCCTGAGGAGGAAGGAGTGGTAGAGACAACGTGTGATGAACTGACCCCCAACCCCCATTCCCCATTCCCTGGCATTGCTGGAGGGTAGGAGGTAGAGAAATCAGGAGCGAAGCTGAGCCTGGGAACAAGGGAGGGGTGGTGGGGAAGGTGCTTTTAAGATTTGGGTTTATTTTTCATTGTCCTTCTCTGGCTTGATTGGTAGTCAGTTAAACTAATTTCCTCAAGTTGAGTCTGTTTTGCCTGTGCCAGTAGCTGACGAGTGATCTCTCTCTGCCCTTATCTCTACCCATGACCCTTTTGTTATATTTTCTCTGCCCTGTGCAGCTGAGGAGGGAAGCGACAGAGCAGCTTTGGTGGGCATCTGGCATCCAGCCAGGGTCAGCCCACCACAGAAATCATGTTAAAGCTGAGGAGCAGAGAATCCATCCTATGACAGCACAAAAACAGATTAATCTCCATTTGTTATCTTGTTACTTTTTCAGTTGCTGACTCATTAGTAATTGAAAATTGACTTAGTCACATGGTTAAAGTTTTAGGGTTTTTACAAGCAGTGTCACCAAACAATGACTGTCACTGAACAAAACACACTTGAAGCAACCCTTGTCCCCTGCAATGACTATGGCAGAGAGAACCAGAAAGAAAGGTCAGGCAAATAAGACATTGGAAGAAACTTCTGGAAGAATTGTCTGGATCTCTGAGCCTGGTCTCACAGTGCAGCAGTCAACCATATCATATATTTTATTCCTTCAGGTTATCAAGCTGCAACTTATAGCTAGTTATGGTTTTTGTAACTCTTGTATGGGGGATCCAGAAATGTAGGATCACATTTGTTGTTTTCGCACATTGGGGTCAGCTAGAATTCATAGGGGTTTTTTTTCTGTTCCTAATAATCCTTCATTCCATAGGAAAAAAGGCTTTCTTAACCTCCAAGTACAAGATAGGCATTTTACTTTCTATTCTGAAATGTTATTGCATTTTATTTCTCCCTTTCCAAAAGCATTCATTTCTTCCTGTATAATTTTGAAATCCCTCTTGCATGAACAGTTATTCTCAATTTCGTACCACTACACAGTTTAGCTGTAAAAACTCCAGTTTGTGTGCCAAAGTCTAAATTAAAAGGTAAATTATGTCCAGTAGTTAAGAGTCCTTGAGAAATTTACTATTACATCCTTCAGACACGCTCTCCTTTCAACACTCAGTTGCCAACCCTCCCTTAATTTCTTCCCTAATTCACAATTCTTGTACTAACAGGTTTTTTTGCTCATCATCTCTATTTCAACAAGTAATTACCCAAGTGATCTGTAAATATGTCGGAATTTTATATTTCTCATACTGGCATAACTTCAATATTCATTGTCTGATGTTATTGAAATAACTAGATTAAAACTTCAGAATTAGAAGCAGATGCATACATCCCCAGTAGAAACTCTCTCTCTATTCTCTTTCAAAGAGTTTTGAACTAAAACATTAAGGTTTCTATTACGTTTACTTAAGTCACTCATGTATAGTGTATATCATCATCTTTATGTGGATGCGAAAACATGTTTCAATCTTAATTGGCATTTCAATACTTTTCTGTTACCTTTGCTTATACATTGTACCAGGAACAAAAATGCTTTAATTTGATTTTCCAGCCTCACACAAATATCCCATTTGCTTCTCTGGTTTCACACAGCCTGTTAGGTTGATTAGTCCTTTAGATCTCTTAGCTACTTGCCTTCCTCTTGCTCTCATCAATAACATTGTTCTCTTTATTAGTTCCTCCCAAGGATCAGTAAAGGGTTAATGGAAGAGGATTATACCCCATGGTGTACTCCATCTCTTGATGTGGTGGACGTGACAGCTCCCTGGCACTGACTGCCGCGGGACACAAGGTCTCACCCTGAGAGGCCAGGAGAGTCCTCTCTTGTCACATGGGGGCTATTTCTGCCTCAGATTATTCTCAGTGTTATTTCTTACCCTCGCTATATCGATATCAACTTGATATTCCCGTTGTTTTAGGAGATACAGATGTGAAACTGGTCTTTCTCAAGCCAATAGGTTGGGGAGTGATCTGTTAGAAAGCAGAGTAGGAGAAAGGGATCTGGGAGTCCTGGTGGACAGCAGGATGACCATGAGCCAGCACTGTGCCCTTGTGGCCAGGAAGGCCAATGGCATCCTGGGGTGCATTAGAAGGGGTGTGGTTAGTAGGTCAAGAGAGGTTCTCCTCCCTCTCTACTCTGCCCTGGTGAGGCCACATCTGGATTATTGTGTCCCGTTCTGGGCCCCCCAGTTCAAGAAGGACAGGGAACTGCTTGAGAGAGTCCAGCACAGAGCCACCAAGATGATTAAGGGAGTGGAGCATCTCCCTTCTGAGGAAAGGCTGAGGGAGCTGGGCCTCTTTAGCTTGGAGAAGAGGAGACTGAGGGGTGACCTCATTAATGTTTATAAATATATGAAGGGTGAGTGTCAGGAGGATGGAGCCAGGCTCTTCTCAGTGGTGTCCAGTGATAGGACAAGGGGCAATGGGTGTAAGATGGAACACAGGAGGTTCCACTTCAATTTGAGGAGGAACTTCTTTACTGTGAGGGTAACAGAGCACTGGAACAGGCTGCCCAGGGAGGTTGTGGAGTCTCCTTCTCTGGAGACATTCAAGACTCACCTGGACACCTTCCTGTGTGATCTCATGTAGGTGTTCCTGCTCTGGCAGGGGGACTGGACTGGATGATCTTTTGAGGTCCCTTCCAATCCCCAACATTCTGTGATTCTGTGATTCTAGGTCTAATTATTTCTTTCATTAGTGCAAGTTCACACAGAAACTCCACATCTGTATATGGTGGAATAATTGTCCTGCTTGTGTGCTTATTTATTTTTTTTAAATTTTTAATTTTAGTGTAATTCCTGTCTGGACAAAGGGTCTATCTTTATTGCAGAGTCAGGCAAGAACTATCATTTGGAAACACTCCTGCTATCAAACTCAATATCTGAAATTGTAGTTTAAAGTTAAAAATAATAATCTGGTCAGGTCATGTAAGCAGCAAGTTTTTTTTAAATCTAGGTTATTAAATTGCAAGTACAAAATTTTTTCTGCATTTTTCAAGCCAGCAGGTGGCTATGTTTTTTAGGAAAAAAAAAAAAGAAAAAAAAAAGAAAGAAATTCCACTTTTGTAGGGTTGCAAAGTGTGAAAAAAAAGAGAAGGCATTTTCCTGACCTTAAAAAAATTAAATTGACTATCAAAAATGCAGTCTTTTTTACTCACGTTGAGTAAAGTTCCTTGCTGTTTGGATTTTTTTTGTTGTTGATTTCAAATTTAGATTTGATAAAGCAACTTAAGGCATCTGCAACTGGCAGAGTCTGGGTGTTTGTCTTTAGTCTTTAGTCTTTGACTATTTTAGAACTTTGGATATTTTTCTAACAGCGTTTCTATCATACATGGTAGAACAGAGCCAGAAAAATGCATATATTCTCCAGTTTTTTCTTCTCCAGATTGCATTTGTATAAATCTAGTGCTCCAAAAAGGTTGAACTGACAGAAAGAATTTCAGTCCCCACAAATACAAATGGGTTTTAATTAAATTTGATTCTTTATCTTTTAATATTTGAATTAAACTATTTTAAGAGTGTTCATTTTATTTTTTGTGGAATTTAGAAGCACTTGAAGTCTTGAAAATGAAACAAATGCTTCTTTTCAGGTTGGTCATGTCTTTTCTGGTTTGATAAGGCAATTCAGGATTTTTTTTTGTTTTTGATTCTTTCTGTAGTGCAATTGCTTGGATTTATTGATTCTCTAGTTTTAGATGAGAAAATAAATAACTTCATTTTAGTTAGTTATGCCCCTATCACTAATGACAAACTCTACTTTATGGAATATTTCTCCAGAATCTATGGCTTATATGAAGCATGAGTTTCTCCAGAATTCTATGAAGTAGGTAAAAAATTTCAAATATACCACAGTTTTTAATACCAGTTTTTCCAAGTTCTTTCCCAAAAAACACCAGAGGTACTAGCTAACAGGATTCTTTTTCCCTCACTTTACATAATATGAAAAGGAATTCCATTTTCTGACTCAATGTTCTAAAGTTACATAGTGGAAATTAAAAAAGTTCATTTTGCAAAAAAAGTCCTTTGGCGTGCAAGCAATGAAATGCCTGCAACTTTCTCCATTTAAGCTACATGTCAGCAGGCACTGGCGTTATATAGCGAAGAGCAAAAATAAGTAGAAAGACTTTCTGCAGGAAATGGAATTAAAACTGGCTGTATCCGCATGTTCTGTTTGCTTGTTAAGGATAGTAACAAACCTTTGCTAAAATCCAAAGGAGACATAATACACTAAAGTTTTCATTCTTGTGTTCACATTACTTATTTTGTTAATTTGTATTTCTCAAAAGTCATGCTAAGACAGGCCCCACTTCTAAAAAAAATAAAGAGGAACGATAAATACAAGGTAGTATTGACTAACAAGGAAAGTCACACATTACAGATCAGAGGAAAATGTTTTAGTGTGGTATTGAGTGGAAGACTGTTAGAAAGGGACTTAAATATGCAATGCAATTAGATGGCCTGACTGCAGAATTTTTTGTCAACAGTTGCATAAGAACATGGACAGGAAGGGGTAATGTGAATTAGTGATATGTATCAATAAGCTCCAGTCTAAATTAAGCTTAAAACAGAAAACACACTACTATCTCATAGCAGTTCAATTGCAATATACATCTGAGTCATTCAGTGGAAAGAGAAAAACAGTAATAAAGAGGTGTTAGGATATAAAGAAAAAGCAGAATTTTATTGTCACTATATTAAAAATTGATTTATACTAATGTAAAAGCAGTCATATTAAGTGCAATCAAAAGTCTCCCTGAGCTTGTAGATTATATCTAGCAGGTATCAACTTCAGATGCCTAAAGAGAGTAGATAAAACACTTTTAATTTTTTCTAAGTCTCCCAAGATTTTAGTTGACAACTGAGCCAGAGGAGGTACCTCTGCATCCAGCTGCAGATCTTTTATAGTTAGGAAAAAAAAAGTAAAAAATATAAGAAAAATAATAAGGCAGAAGTATACAACAGAGAATTCAAAAGCTGATTAAACAGGAGAACACCAAACTGGTCAGTATTGACCAGTACAAGTCAGTTTGATATCCTTTTTTAAACCAGGAGAAGTAGTTTATGCTGTATGAATGGAGAAGTAAAAAATAAGATCAAATACAAGGGAATTACTTTAATTATGCAAAAAGCTATTAACCTGTGCCAAATTCTACGTCATAACTGAGAACAGGACTTTAACATATAAAGAACTATATGGATAATAAAAACTTTAACAAAATTAACATCATAAAAACAGTCGAGTTTCTCTTCTAGGCTAAAACAAAATGAGAGTGATAAAGATCTGCACTGTATTATATGCAAAAAATTATCACTGTTGTCTACCCACATAAGTCAAAGTGCAATCCCATTAAATTCATATGGATTCTGCAACATATATGATCCAATACCAATGTGTGGATCAGTGGTTTTTTGCAATTTATTTTGATTAGTCAAATGAAAACTAATATTTTTTACTATGTCAAAGAAATTGAATGGCAATTATTATACATAAATTCCAATTAAATACAATATATGTCAGGATCTAGTATATTAATATGATATAATAAACCAGTCAGTATCAAAATATGTATCAGCAGTTAATTTCTTATTTTCAGTAGATTCTGATAAAAAGTAGAAAGGAAGTTTATTTCAAAATCTTGCTATTTTAATTCACTGTTTTGCTTTGAAAATACAATTTAGATTTTAAAATACAGTTTTGCTAATTCCTAGTGCAAAATTATGAAGGCATACAATACATTCTTTTCTACTTTATCAGTACTAATGGGTCAACAATAAAATAATATGTAGCACATGTCTGGGCTAATAATCTACACAGGAAAATTCAGGTTTTGTGGTTGTGGCTGTGCATCTCCACGTGTTTGGTTGCAATGCATACACCTATATGCACATTTTTGATAGAAGACAATGTTCCTTGGGCTCTCAAATGATTGAAATGAGAAGGCTTCCTAATCTTAAGTTTCTGGGACAGCACTATTACCCCCCAAAAAACCAAGAAGCTGTCAATGGGCTAGAAGAAGAAAACATAAACCTTCAAAAACATTATTTCAATGTAACATTTAAATTTAGGTTGATATGCTTTATGACATATTTCAACTCTATCTGAAAGATATTGTGTCACAGGGAAGAACTCTTTTCAGTTGGGGAAAAAAGGAAGACATCAGAATAAATTTGTACTACTGTAATTAATGCTTTCAAAAAATATATGTCCACTACTTATTAAAAATGCTAGCAGAGCAAAAGCTGCATATAGCGTGGCCCCAGGAAGAGCCTGAAACAATTTGCACCAGTACATTAAATATATCACCCCCTGGAATTTAATCTGAGAGGTTATTCTTGCTTTTACCAATCCATGTTATACTGCTTTAATTACGGAGATGCACAACTCTAGTCACTGTTGTTTTGAACAGGCTAAAATGTAAGCTGTTTTATGATTATGGCATATTTACCCTCCTGGCAGAGTGAGATATTAAAAAAAGCAGCATCTTCAGCAGTAAGATTTCTTATTTACTGCTCTAATAGTTTTGTAGATTTTGGCAAAATTCATAACCAGGTTGAGTCTTTACCACTGCTTGAGCTAATTTTATGAGGCACTGTAAAGCCAGACAGATCTTTGTAATCATTAATTAAAGCAAATATCAATTTACAAGCCACCCTTGTCTGTCCTGTAAGATTATGTCTATAATCATTTTCTAAGCAGCTCTGCATTGCTTATTGACTGTTCAGCATCTTTAGCTAATCTCTCAGTTCATGATGCAAAGACAGATTGTTTAAGTGCCTCATCATGAGGGACCTTGCTGACTGACTAACTGAAAGGTGGTATTTTTCACTCTATTTCAAAAAGAACCAAAAATATATACCCATTTTCAATTTTGTGATAGCTTATTAATTGACTACAGTGGAAGTACTAAAGAGCTTTCGTTCAAGCAGACATTCCACTATACAATGGGTTATAAAAATAGCTGCTACAGTGTTCAATGAAGCCAGTAAAATCCTTATTAGCAACAGAGTTATTCTTAAATGGTTATCATATTCAGACACAAACAGAAGCTTATACTTTTTTACGAATGCCTATGATCAACGCAAGTATCTTTATACAGATTTTTTAAATATTCACTGCAAATACATACTTTTATTTCCTGTAAGACATATCTTTCCTGTTTTGCTAAAATCTTGAAAATGCATTTATTTTCAGAATAAATAGTAAGAAAATACAGTATTTGTTTTGTTCCTTTTCTTTTTCAAATGAAAATATTGACTTATTTTTAAAGATTTTTTTAAATGCAACTATTATTATTTTAAAACTAAGGATATGTAAATATTTTGCATGTCTTCAATGAGACTGCAAAGGGAGCAACTTTGAAAGCTGTGTGCTATCAACAACAGTTTCTCATCAAAATTAAAAAAGAAAGATTTTCTGTGTTATACATTAGGATCCATGTGTTCTCACATAAGTACAATTGCTTATTGTTTGACATCTGATTGAAATCAGAGGGAAGAGGGGCTGCAAACCCTGTGCTCCACAAGAACCTGTACAGCTCACATTGCCCAAAAGCTTGGATCATACTGGCAGAATAAGACAGGACATGAGGAACTGAATGATGTTTCTCATCATCACTTGCATCCCATCAGGATTCTTAGTTCAGAGGTCACAGAGCTCTATAACACTCACATGAGGTTCTTCATGTCAAGTTATCAAGTAAGTTGCAGAAACTTCCCCTTTCCTGAAAAAAAACCTTCTAAATTACAAGAAGAGATTGCAAACTCTTCAAATGAGCTTCAGTTATTAGGAATTATGGAGTGGAAAAAATGAGCTTTCTGGAAGTATACTATTCATTAAAAAAGAAATTTAGTAAAAAGTAATTCAGAAAGACTGCATTCTTAGCAATTCTTGAGGTATTTGAGTTCAGAAAGCAGTCACTTTCACATATGCTTCTCTGATTTTCTTGTCACACCTCTTGATCACTACTTACTTTTGATAGCTCTAAGACATTCAGCTCTATGTAGCCAAGAAGAGGCTGTTCAGGCTGCCTTCCACCATGCTTCCCATAGCGATGTGAACTGCAGTGGAACACAATCACATCCTTTATGTTTAATGTTTCCCATTACTCTAACGTGGAGCAGCACTTGATGTGTTGGATACTGTCTAGGGAACCCTTCACAGAGAAAAAGAAACAGGACTCATCTGACCCAGGTGGTGGTAGAGTGCCTAGAAGATGCTGATCTTTTTGCCTGCCCTGGGAAAAGGGTAGGATCTTCCTTTCAGTTCTGAAATAAAAGAATATTTCAGAAAAATTTCAAGCTTGCCCAGATACAAAGAATGACTCAAACTTTGGAGGCAGATGGGATCTGAGATGCTGTAATCCCTCTTCTCAACATTTTTTACAGGTTGTCTAGGGCAGTTCTATTTTCCAGTCTGTTTTTTGTGATATCCTCTTTTAAGTATCTATCTTGTATATTGTGGAGGCAATACTTCTGAACCCTTATCCTGACATTCCACCAAGGATCTGATTATTGATCAGTTTGCTCAACATCACAAGTTGTGATAGGAGCAGGAAGCTAAGACAAAACCCATGCTAGTGCCTGAACCACTTTCCTTTTACCCGACTTATATCCAGCTAAACTTTTATTCACCCCAATCACAAACACAATAACGAAAAATAACACAGAACATGAAATGACATGCATATGTGGAAAGGTCAGTGATTCTCCCTTCACTTCTGTGGGGTATAGAGCACTGATAGAGGAAAAAAATTGTTAAGATATGTTTCACGGTATATATCTAGGTTTATCGTTGTGAATGGCCTTGCTTCAGTTTTTCCTTCGCATATTAGGAATGAATTACACCGGAGAGCGTGAGCGAGTGAGCAGATCCATCAGCGTGCCTCATGCTTTCCCTGTCAAAGCAGTAGCTCTGCAGAGTTGACATGATTCATCAACGCTGTTAACACATTCTTTCATCTCTCTACATCTCTCTTAAACATACAGAAGGGAGGTGATAACCCGACTCTTTGCGCATCAGTGAATATTTAAATCTCATGTCTTATGAATATATCTCGTGTATATAACTTCATCTCTGCCATCACCTGATGCATAATTTTTTTTTTTTTTTTTCCATCCAAATGGGGAGGAAGTAGTCTGACATTCCACTGCTGGTTTGTACTGCATAACCTCATTCTTTCTTGAGGAGACTTTTTCCATCACACTATGAATAAAAAAAACCTAACCATGTAACCTTTGAGAACTGTACAAAGACTATGTTTTACCATAATACAATGAAACTTTAATTTACCACTAAGCTCTGACTACACATTTTTCCATGGTATGGAGTGGGTTACATCTGTACAGTGACACTGAGTTGGTGTGCATGCTGATTACTCACCTGAGAATCAGAGTTTATGACTTAAAAAAAAATAGCCGTACCAATGAGAATTGGTGTATGTTGAAGAATGTTGCTTGATATTCTACACACCCCTCCTTCCCATATCAGGTGGACTATCTCCTCTTCAATTCCTCTAGTTTGCAGGGAATGTTTTTCTCATAGATGTTTTTGGAGAGTTGGAACTTTAAAATGGAATTGCAATATTTTTATGTTTTCTATGGCTATGATTCTTGTCACCTCCCTGTTTCAGTGTAGATATATAAAATAATTATTGTGGCTCTCAGATACTGCAGTAATAGGAGCTATATAGGTAATTACAACAGAAGTTTAATTTTTCCATGAGTATATTGCCACTGGAATAAAGAACACTAAATTCAACTTAAATTCTGAATTAAATTTTGCTGCATAAAAAATATACTTTTACATATACAATTCTAGGTGATAAAATAACATTAAAAGCCACACACCATGACACACTGTGATTACTAAAGCAGGCTTTAATATACCTGTTGATAATAACCCTCAGATCTCTTATATAACCAGGTTAGTTAATTTCCCTCGATTACTATCTGTAGAAACACAGCTTTGCTTCAGTCTTTCTCCTAATAGCAAAGTAAACATTTTGATTCACACACAGTTCTTGTAAGTTTGGAAGCCAGTGTCCTTTTCCAAAATGCCACACCACAACCCTGTATCTTAACTGAAAACTGATTGTACTGTCTAGATAAACAAAAGCAGAATCAATAGAGAAAGGTATTTCAGATTATTACTTTAGAATCTGGGTATTACTCAAACTAAATTAGTTATAAACAAACAAATGCAGTGATATATATGGAGATAAAAAGAATGTGCTCGTGCTCATATAAAGAGAAACACTATCACAGAGAGCAGTGGCTCTGAAAGGATTCAGATTAAGGCAAGCAACATAAAAGGTCCTTCCATTTTCTGCTGGTGGAAGTTAATATATCATGTAATTAATAAAGAGCAACAGAAAGTAATTTTATCTCTTTTCATGGGGAAACTGATAGTGGATACTCCATACTTTCTGACATGTGTGAATTTAGTTTGTAATAAAATTTAAAGCTGAGCTGAGAACATATCACAAATATCATTGAAGTTACCACAGCTAGTCCTGCCAAACTGTCCTACCTAAGAAAGGCTGATGCTTTCACATGCTTCCCTCTTTCGCGTGGAGTATTTTCACCTTTGCAAGTATTCTACAACAGGAATTTTAGCACAGAGGTGATAGTTTGCTTACAAGTATTAGTTCCTATTTTCATTTAAAGCTTTTTATTTTATTTTTTTTCTGATTTTAGGCATCTGATACTTGTCCCAATTCTGTCAGTCTGGACCTTAAATCCTCACCAATGTAAGCAATATTGATTTATGCGTCCATGGTAATCTATTCCTTCATTGTTCCAAAATATTGTCCCATAAACATTAAAGTTTCTTGTAAACGTTATTATAGATGTGGCGTTCCAGGATTTTTGTGCTCAAAGATTTTATCAAATGGCTTCTAAATCTTCCCAGCATTCAAAGAAGGTACTCTGTGAAGGAGTTTTAAGAAGGAGATGCATGCATGAAAGTGCTTGAAAAAAAGACAAGGCACCTCTTGTTCTTTTGGAACAAGCTACTTGAAAGTCCAGTTATAAAAGAGGAAAATGGGCAAGCAGTATTGATTTTATGAACTTTATAAAGGAATCCACAGAAACAGAAACATATGTATGAATAACAGTAGAAAGAGAAAGTTATTTTCATACTACTTTTTTTGCATTAAAAAATGCATAATAAACCTTAATGATTCTCTTGGTGTGTCACCCATTTGCAGTAGCTGTAGAACTTGTTTCAGTTTACTTTGACTTTGAACCTATTCTCCTCCTAATCCAAGGAGAGATTTCAGATTATTTTCAATTGAAAGAATATAAATAATCTTTTTCTGTATGATGCAATCAAAAATCAGTAAAAAATATGTTTCTTTTCTATTTAATGCTCTAACACTTTCCAAAATTGCCTTGTGTACTCTGAATAATCTGAACCCTGTCAAACACAGAAAAGTAAGATGTATTTATAAATAACCTTTGCCTAAATTCTAAGTGTTCCCCATGCACAGATTTGTATTTACCGGATTACAGTTATTGTATTTTTTTTCAGTTCAGTGCTCATAGCTAAAGATCTAGAATTCATTTTTTAAGGGAATTTTGTTTTTTTCCTGCTTGATTTCAGTCCATTACACTTAGAATAAAAATATATTCAGAATTTCCAAGAAATAGCGGACTAAATTTTCAGCAGCCCAAAGCAGAGGTTTTTGGTAGCTTGGTTTATCTCATAGCCAAATCTTTCAATGTATTAAATACCTGATGGTGGGTGTGGATGTAAAGAAGACATAGACAATCATATCAAGGACAAGAAACAATGGGTGTAAACTGAAATATAAGAGATTCTACTTAAACATAAGAAATTTACTTTGAGGGAGATCAAACGTTGAAACAGATTGCTTGTAGAGCTTGAGAAGTCTACATTTTTGGACATTCAAACCCTAGCAGGACATGGTCATAGGTAATGTACTGTAACTGATCCTGTTTTAGCAGGAGAGTTGGGCTAAACATCTGCAGATCTCACTACTCAACAATTCTACAATTCTAAGAATAATCCCTTGACTCCTACAAGTAATTTGTGTTATGCAATTTTTTCAGTGAGGAAGATATTTATTTAAAGATTACAAGATCTCACTTCATACTTGGAAATTCTTATTTAATTAGTCTTGCTCTTATTAATAAAAAATACACTTTATTCTTGAACTTCATTCATAACTTTAATTTCTAAGTACTTGATATCATAAATTATTTCCAGAGGTATTAAAGATGCTAACTATTACTATCATTACTGTCATTGGAGTCCTGGTGTCATTCTAGGTTTCATGAAAAGAGAGGGAAGTGCTCTCATCTTTCAATAAATTCCAGACATTTGATGATCCAGTGCCATCAGTTGGTCCCATGAAAGACATAACAACCTCTATCTTTGGACACACAAAATATGGGCATACATGCAGAATACATCCATATATGCCAAAATGTTCCATAAGAAAATATTTTGCATTATAAGGATTAAAGGGATAGCAGCTTCTCTGTGTTTTTGTGGTATACCAGATATGTCTCAGCTGAGAGCACAATTGAGTTACTCTTGTCTCCCAGTCTTTTCAAAATTAGGCTATTAAACTGGTGCAGTGGTTAGCTTTGTAACCGCTAGGCTAACTGATGTAATAATCTCCACTGGATTTTGAATTCTCAAAGCCAAAAGCCATCCTTTTAAAGGTAATGTACATTCTATCTCAATTCAGGTTCCCTGAACTGCTCCAGTTACTGGAATGGTAAGAAATATATCAGTAAAATGTAAGAACTTACAGCTTTTCCAGACCTTGGGTTTCTAATGTGAATCACAACCATTAATAAAAGGTTTGTATTTACTGTATAAAGGTGATGCATATAAACTATAACCTTGCATCCAAACAACTGACTGACTATATTTTGTGGGGATTTTTCTATGCACAGATACTACAAAATGTTTTTGAGAAAGGTAACTCACTTTTTCCAATGATACATCTTTAATTTTCTTTACAAAAATTCATTATAAACTTAGAAATGTATTTACCCAGGTTCTATTAATATAGAAATAAGATACAAATTAAAGAGTACTCTGTGTAGATCAGCATTCAATTTTAACCTCTAGAGTGATACGCTAACCAAAATGTCTATCTTAATGGTGCTTACAAAACTCCATATTTTTTCAAATTACAATAAAAATATTAACCAACCAGTAAAGGAGTAATTTAGAAAGCAACTCAAAGTAGGGCTTAAAAATCTATATGGAATCAGAAAAGATTTTAGTAATGAGAATGAAAGCCTATAAAATGAAAAAAAAAAAGTAATTTCTACTGATATAAATTTTTTTTACTATATTTTAGTTCAGAAAAACTTCAGTTCGGTACAGTTTCAAAATAGCTACACTTACCTAGACAACAGCTGAAAAACTGGCTCTGCTTAATATATATTCTATTTTTTTTTTCTCGGTCTCATGTGATTTATTAAATATTATTGTCCTGCTTTGGGACTTAGTTGTGATAACATAAAAGCAATACAGATAAAAAATTAATTTGTTAAGGATGAAGGATTCTCCTAATTGGAAAGGAATAGTCCCAACAACAACGTTTTGTTGACATAGGTTTAATACCTGACTGGCTTGATAAGTTAAAAAAGACTCCAAAAAAATCTAAAAGCTGCCAAAACATAGGCTTCACAAGGGTTATGGTTGACTTCAGCTGAAGTTTATGAGATTCTATTTTTAATTTCAAGAAAAATACCATTATCCTTTAGCACATCAGATATAATTGGCTGTAATCCACTCAAATGCTTAAGTATTAAGCTATAAATTGTATTTGCCATCATGTATAGGTCTTTTGGCCTGCAGACCTTTCATTGTGTTCTTAAAATATGCTGTAACAGCTATAGCCAAATGGAATAGGTAAAATAAAACAAATAAATAAATTAGTCTTTATTTTTTGAAAATCACCTCTTGTTCTTTGACCCAAAACTCTCCAAAGAATTGTAAAACAGTGCGGATCAGAAGTTACATTGTATGACCTGAAGGATTTCCTTGAGACTGAAAGTCAATATCGAGGTTAGCACTTTGAATGATTCATATGTTCACACACATGTTTGTGTGTGAAAGGAGAAGAAAATAAAGAGCAAGGAAGTAGGAAAATGAGAAAGAAAATGTTAGCATACTGTGGAGGAACCCAAGAATTATAAGCTATTGTTTCATACCAAAACAGTCAACATCAATACAAGCTTAAAGAATTGCATCTTCTTTCTTACTGTGAGTAATTCTTCATATTTCCCTACCATACTTCCACCATAGCTATAATGAAGGAGCAGAAGAGAAGTATTAATGGATTTTAAAAAGGTTAATTTTTTCAGCTTTACAAAATAATAAAAAAAAGTTACATTTTTCCAAAGGACTTACTGAAAAAGAATGCTTCTTTTCTGAAACTGCCTTCTCTTGAATTTTTTTTTTTTTTAATATGTTTCAGTCAATTTAACCTTGCACAGCCTATTGCAGTGTGGAGAATACCTGTGGAACAGAGATTCGGTAATATAGTCATTTAATTTTCCACCAATATGGAATTGTCTGGTACTCTTAGCTTTTAAATAGCTTTATATGTGAAAAGACCAAGTTATTGATGGTTCAGCTGCATATTTTTAAAGTTTAGCTCTAAGTTTCTTTTCAAGCCCGACTTCTTAACTAGAAATAAATTATAACTTTAAAATGTTAAATGATTACAAATGAAATTATGTTCAAAATCTTTTATACAAAATATAATAAGTTAGGAATTCACAGTATTCTAAGTACTTTTGTTTTAGAAAAGGAAGGAACAATTAAATTGAGCTACAATATTTAAATATAAATTTTTAAGAATATTTTATTGATAATTAACCAAGCTTTTCTAAAACAAAATAAGAAAACTCTAGACATAAATCTCCACATAAGTACCTGATTTTTAGATCAGCATTATTAGCCAATAAGTATATGTTTTAAAATGCAAGAATTTGTTTACAGCTATCTCTAGCAGAATGTACAAAATCGTCAGACCACTGCTGAAAATGAGAGTTGGAAGAGGGTAAAAAATTAATAACTTCAAAAGTGAAAAAGAGTATCCTATTTTATGAATAAAGAACAGGAAAAAATAACATAACCTATGCTACTGATCAAGGTAAATTAAAAGGCAAAATGTTTTTTGTATTGGACATATAAGGTACACAGGGTCAAATAATGCAACTAGTGCACCTGGAAAGTCTTTTGTTGTAAAATATGGCACTACAAACGGACATTTATTTTTACAAAATAGTTGCTTATCAATATGCTACAGTTTTGATGTATAATAAAATTCCTGATTTAATTCATTTGATTCATTCTGAAGACCTGTGAAAGTGATGAAATGAGCACTTGTTCATCAACACAGCGTGCAGACTACAGCTGCAGAAACCAACTCTCAATAGATTGCAGGATTCAGAATTGATTGTAGTGTTATGATTTATCCCAATGTTAATGGAAAAAGCCTTCTAGAATGGACTGAAGGGGCTTTTCCCCATAAATCCAGACTTAAAACTTACCAAAGAATAGATTTTTTTTTTTTCCAAAAAACAATTTTCCTCTTGGCCCAATGCTTCACTCAATTTCACAATTCAAGGCTTTTTTTTTTTTTTTTTTTTTCCGAGTGGGCTATAGTTGTAAACAGATTAACTTTCTTTCAGAAATGAAAAGTTATACTGTGTAATGATCTGAGAACTGCAGTAATAAGGAGGGAGAAGGAAAAATGACTGCTTTTGTGGATTAGCCTCAATCACAAAGAAGTAGAACCCCCAAACTACCTACAGCCTGTGATGCCAGGACACACAGGGTGTCACCTGGCATGTGGGACCTGGCGTAGCATGGGTCATGGCCAAACAGGGCAGGGTTGTGGCATCACAAGGCACCTCTGGTGCAGAAGCTGGTTGCATCAGGCTGGGATGAAACAGAGTTCTGGGGCATGGTCAGGGTGTGAGGAGGCCCTGCGGGGGCTTGGCAGTTGTAGTGCCCCAGGACCTTAAATATGGAGGTAGATAAGTCCTTGAAGAGGGGAATTCAAAACACATAAATTAAGGTACTGGTCTAAATTATCAACAGGAAAGCAAAGCCTCTCTATGCACTGCACAAGCGTTTAAAGCAAAATCACCTACAGTGTCTAACATTAACCAAATATAAAATATTCCAGTCTATAACATATTCCAATATGATAAACAGTATTAGAGACAAAAAAAAATTGTCAGGAAGGTAAGTGAACATGACACTCAAATGGGACTAAAAAGGTTCCATTCTGCTTTTAAATGAAAGGCAGATATTTCAGTGTAAAGTACAGGATGAGAGGAAAAAATATTTATTATATTTCTTAAGTCACAGTTAAATAGTGCTTCTGGTGGTACAGTGTCAATGGCTTTATGGGACTCAGCTGTAGACATCTTCTCTCCAGAGATGCGGGTGAGTGAGGCATTGGAGGACTGGGAGAAGGGACATCCCAAAGCAGGCTTTTGGTGGACTTGGCAAACATTGATGTCTATTATTTTGGCCAGAGGGCATATTTTGCTTTCTGGAAAATAGCAGACAATCAAAGGCTAGTGCTTCACAAGTGTAATGCCTTGGTTCATGCCAAATGGAGAAGTGTAATGCCTTGGTTCATCAGCGGAGAAGTGCTACTATCTTCATCTTAAGACCGGAGTGCAGCTTTGTGCAGAGCTCTCTGAGCCGGCAGGTGGTGCTCAGCAGGGTAGGATGGGATCAAGACAAGTGGCCATGCTGTAGAGGACTCTGAGGTTCAGCCTAGAAGGCCTAGTGGACGTTCCCTGTTTATTGCAATTAGGCTGATATGGAAAACCAGCTTGAGGTGGGATTTTGAAAGTGAAACAGAGCCCCAAGACCTAGCTTTATGGTAGTGCTGCAAACCTTTTGTCTGCTTCAGGCTCTAGAGCTTATCTTGGCTCAAAATTAAATTGCCTTTAAATGACTTTTAAGAATATAGTAATGTTATCCTTAAATTATGAATGTATGAAAAAAACTTTCAAACTGAAAAAAATCTTCTTCCTATCTTTACCTAAACAAGAAGAAAAGAAGGTAAAGTGTTTGTCTCTTTTTAACTATTTCACTTTTAACATAGATTATATTTGCCTGCAGGGACTTGAAACAGGAACCAAGGAAAGAGGCACACAGGAATGGTGTCCTCTTTGGGAATGGTATGCACTTGGGAGGGGAGGATAAGGCCAATGACAAGGAGTCTGAGGGTTTTGTGACAGTTGTAAGAGGCAGACATGCTGGATAAATTCCAATTTATTGCTACAATAAATTAGAGGCACATCTCTAAGGTCAGCTCTGCAGAATATTCATGCTTCCCTGGTGGAAAGTCATGGTCTGGAGCCAGTTCACCCTAAGACGAATTAATGCAGAACTTGTGTGAAGATTGCTTCAGCTTGTGACTATACACATGAACTGACTAAAAATGACACTAATGATTTGTCAGGCTTGGGAACTTTTTTTCTTTTCAGTTGTTTTCTTTTACACTTAGTGACAGGTATATTCAGAAGCCTATATTTGTAAAAATTTAACAGCAAAATAGTAAAACAGCATGTTGTTCCCCATCTTCAAAAGCTGAGGGACCATACAGCAGTGTTGCACATTTCTTCTGGGCTGAGTGTTGATTTGGAGTAGGTGGTTGTGCAAATGTTAGAAGTTATATGAGTGATTTGGGAAGCTAGTAGTCTCTTGAATTGATAGTTTGGGTACAGAAAAGAGTTACACTGTGTGCATAACAAGCAGGAGAGCACTAAGCTGTTTAAGGTAACACATGCACAAATTTATGAGTGAAAATTATGATTATTTGAACAGAATGGTTACACCAAAACTCAAAGCAAGAGATGTTGAACTGGTTAAACAGATGGGCTAACGCTGTTTTGGGTTTTTTTTGTCTGCATATTCAAGGCATATCTGGTTCCCTAGAATTGGTCTGTCTGCATTGGTTGTTAGATTTTCTTACCTCTTGTTCAATAGAATCAAAAGTGTCATCAAAGGACATTTAAAAAGTGGATGTCCTTTCCAGGAACAGGGAAGGGAAGAAGGTTACTACTCTTTTGCTCTGGCAAGAGTAATGACCACAGTTATAGCGCAGCTGTCTTAAATCACAGCGTTCCCCCAGCAAAGGTAAAAAGCTACCACCTATCAAGTTTATTAGCAAAATTCTCTTTGGTTTCTGTGGGACTAGAGGACAAGTTTGGGAGGAATTAGCCATCATAAAGAAGCATATTGCTCAATGTGTGCAGTGTCACTTACTGTGCTTTTTAAATAAAAAGTTGTGGGTTTGGCTTTTTTTTCATTCTTTCCTTGTAAAAGTGCAGGCTGCTTTCTTGGATTGAAGGAAACTTGTCTGTTTTGTTGGTTTACATCAGAAATATGCAGATTTTCATCCCACTGGTGCTAGGAAAAATTTAACGTCCTCCTTTTTCACCTGAGCAAGTGACATGACACTAATGCGAGATTCCTGCTTTTTGGAGAAATGCAGCACCAGAAGACTTGCCTATGAAAGGCCCATGTTATCAGCAGAGTTCAAGCAGATCCCTAAGGTTTGTAAGTGTTCAGCATGGGCAAAGTATTAGAAAATGAAAGAGTTGATGAACTTTTAGAGGTCTTCAATGCCTA
The DNA here is from genome assembly GCA_907165065.1 of Caprimulgus europaeus. The sequence goes on from OU015527.1 coordinate 9,045,390, forward strand.
ATTATTTCGAACTATGTCCCTCTCATAAGCTAACGTTGAAGGAAGTTAACCAAAGTTAATTAGCATGTGTTTTGGCAGTCTGCTCAGTTTGATTATTTTGTTACATTCTGTTAGGTCAGACTATCCAGATAGTAATAATGATAAAAATGCCTTGTAAAAGTACTTGCTTGACTGAGGAGCTCCATACCATGAATGACTGCTTTTGTGCCATCACTGCTGAGTGGTATTTTTTATATGTTACCTGAGCAGACTCTGTTGCTAGAGTTGCAGTCAGACACCTAACTGCCATGTGTGACTAGGGAGATAAATAATGTTAAGATATATGGTCAGTAATCTTACTTGATTGGAACAGCTGAAAGAAACAACAATAAAAAAAAAACCCCACACAAAATTTAGTGTGTCATAGTCTTTTAAACTAAATGGAAGAAAAGGGTGTTGTTCTAAGGACACGATTTTAGAAGATCCATTGGGCTAAGATCTTTCTCAGTCAGCATTTTTGCACCACTCAGAAAGGTCACATTTTTGGGGAAAAAAAGGAAGAGACTACATGTGTTATGCTGTGTGTATACAGCTTAGGGCAGTGGTTGTTAATAAGGTATGACCAATGTAAATCCCAGCTGTTGGTTTTTTTTTAACGATATAAACTTAAATCCATCTTTTGAGCATGGCTTTTTCATGAGGGTGAGAATTCAGACCAATTGGAGTTTTTGCCAGCATTTAAAAAAAAAATATTGTATTTTACTTGCACCTGTAAACAGCCCACAGAGAATGTTTTCCTATAGTTAAAAATAAATTACATATAAGTATCAATTTAGTAGGAAAAACTTCAAATAAGGTAATTATGGTTCTTATCCATTTTCTTCTGGACCATACTGCGCATGTTGTATTGAGCTGGGTTTCTGATTTCATTTTTACTGATGTAAATCAAAACCCTTGACATTTTAGACACACATTCATAAGGTCAGAGAAGCACATCATGTACTTAAAGACTCTCCAGGCAGCTATTTCTCTGCTACATCTCTACTCAGGGCAGGTAATGTGCTCACGTACCAATTATGGATGCTCAGTGTCACCAGCACACATCTATTTAGAACAAAAAGTTTGCAAGATATTTGGAGAAGCTTGATCAGCTGTAAACCTTGTTTGGTTGGATAAACACTGCCAAGCCTTGGGTCTCAGAGATTCAGTGTTGATAGTAAAGTGTCCTTACTTGACCACCTTTGTTTTCCAATGAGAAATGTAAACTTTTTTATTGATCGTGTATGTGAGAATTTCCTCAGCCTTTTCTGACACCCAAGCAAAAGTGATATTTTTTTTTTCCTTGCTTTTCCCCAAAACAAAATGAATAAGGATAGCTAGGCAATGTGTCTGGACATGTGACTTTGCATGCAAGATTGAGGGCAGAATGTCAAACGGTGCTAAGATAAAGCTGTTCTGTGTTGTACAACAGTAATAATGGCAGGAAGGAAGTGAAAACTTTCAGTTATCATGTTACAGCCCTTCAGAGATGGGAATACTGCACATTTAGGGGATGAAAAAAACAATGGAGTTGGATCAGAGCATAGATTACACTGAAAAGATACTCACCACTGCATGGATCTTTCTTTGTAAGATGATTTATTAGCACAATCTGCAGCCATGAAGTCTAACAGAGCTTTCAAGTTCAAAGATCCTCACGGGAGGAGAGATCTATCAGAGAAGTGGTCTTATGACTGGCCAGTTGCACAGCTCGGTGCTGAGGAACTTTACTACTTGAGTAAAGTTTGCAGCTGCACTTAGTAGAGCTGACAGCAGTAAAGCCACAAAGTTGTTAAACTACAGCAAAATGCTTGGATGGAAATCTTGCTCCATCCAGTATTTTCTTCCTGGCCTTTACTTCGGAATCTGTCTCTTGCTGGTCTACCACTGAGTGAAGGATTCACTCCCTCCAGGGTAGGCTGACACGGGGTTTTGCTTGCTGGCAGTGCTTTCAAGACATTAGTTGTTGTTTCTGAAATGACCAATGAAACAATAAATAACCTGACCAGCTCTTCCTGAGAAGCAAAGAGAACACATGTAATAATGAAAAGTGAGGAAAAACACTGAAGGTAAACCTGACATTTTCTACTATATTGTTAAACTTTACTAAAGCAAAGCAGGCAAGGCTGTGTCTTTGGAGAGCCGGGCTTCAAATCTAAAATCAGCACATTTATGAGATAAACATTTATTTAGAAAAGCTTTTTTATGCTAAGTAATTCTTAATTCAAATATAAAATTATCTAAACTTTTTTTTTTTCCATGTAAAAATATTCTTTCAAAGGCCTCTCTCAGTGAAAATACGTCTCCTTTCTGCTCTACAGAGCTCCTTGACATTCCTCACCAACCCAAAACATAGGAACTAAAAGGACTTATTTTGGATCATTTCCATTAACTGGGCTTGGGATGCTTGTGGGATCTTTTTCTGTATTTCAGAAATGCACTGCTCAGCTCTCATTCTCACCCACAATATCTTCATTTTTTGAACTTGTATCTCAACAACTGGAATGCTTTTTTTCTTTTCTTCACATTCAGGTCCCTTTTCCCATTTGGCATCCACTGTAATCTTATTTTCCTTGTTCTTGATTAAACAAAACACATTAGGAAAACCTCTGGATACTTTCAGAGAACAGTATCAATTTACAAACTTCAATAGGAAAAAAATAGTCTCCTTCTGAGAAAATAATCTCCTCTGAGACGTCAGACTGTTTTGACACTGGGTTGAGTGGCAACCTTGCTCTACTCTAACAATTACATTCTAAAAAGTCTCACTGATTAAACCTGATTCCTCCTAGTTTTGATTTGGGACTGCCACACATCTCTTATTCTTTCTTTGCAATGCAGCCATTGAAAGTCTACGTAAATACCCTTGTAAGTGTAAGAAGAACATGCTTGTAAATTTCCTTTGGGTCAAGAAGATTAATTTGTTCTATTAATTAGCATTCAGGCCACTGAGATTTAAATACAACTTGTAGAATGCTAAGCAAAACAGTCTACCAGGATCTAATATCTACTTTGTTCTACTTGATTAAACACAACACAAGTGCCACTGGACCTCTTGGAACTACATAATATACTTTTATACCCAGATGTCCCAGTTTCTTCTTCATTTGCATTTACTCAGACTTTTAAACTACTGTACTTGCTATCAAATCTCCCATGCAGAGAGAAAGTCTGAAAGAAATTAGCTCTCTTCAGCCCAGTGCTTTTTTATCTTTTTTTTTTTTTTTTTTTTCCCCTCCAACCTCCTCTTTATGGCCTAAACCTCAAATTAACTTCAGGAAGAACTGATAAGCTGTAGTGTGGTTTTATTTGTATCAGAAATGAAGGGTCAGATTTTGTCATGCTTATTCACTCCAAGAGGTTGTTTAACTCCTCTGTAATAATAAGGGATTTTACAGAGAATAAGGTATTACTGAGAGCAAGTGTCATATAATCTGGTTCTTAAAATCTAGTTTTAAAATAGTTACTTTTAAAAAGCATGTCCAATGGATATGGAACAGTGTTAGGGTTCTGTATATTTTTTAGAATAGAATAATAGTTAGATCTTTTTTAAAGATTGAAAGAGAAATCGTGTGTTTAAATTAAAAGACTTACTCAATATACATTTTAAAATGAAACACTGCAATCACTGTTTAATTGAATAAACTTACTTTTACGCCAGTATCAATCATTACTGAAAAGACCTGAAGTGGTAGAAATATAAAAAATATTATTCATGAGTATTCTTCAAGACTATAAGCTTTCATATAAGCAGCAATTAGAAACTAATATTAATTGTATATTAAATTTAGTTGTGGCAAATAACCATGTTGCTAATAGACAAGGTGCAAAAAGTGGCACTAATATGCCAAATCACAAATAAAGAGTAAGCAGTGCATTTGTTTTCTGCCTTCACTAAAAGTGAGCTCCTGTGTGTTTGTTCAAAATGTGCCATCAAATAAAGAGTCAGCATATCTGTATGAGAAATACTTGACAAGGCTGCATTATTCCATTAACAGGAAAAAGGTCAACAAGTACCTAGACATGAAATAACACAATTATTATCAAACACGTATGCATGAAACTTTTTAGAAGACATTCATAAAAGAAGTATACTGCAAAAGTACAATTAAATAGCTGTTATTGAAAATTTTCAGAATTCTTTTTTTTTTCCCAGAAATAAGTGAGATAACCTTGCTAAGAACACTGATGAGCTTTGCAAGTAGAATATGAAATGTGACATGAGTTCCATGTTTCTTATTCACGATTTGAACTTTCAGCTACAAATTTTGTATTTCTTTCCTGATGAAAGGCAAATATTCTTCTCTTTTGTTATATTCTCAAATATAACAAAATGGAGAAATTGAATTGCAAATAAATTAAAGTTACAGTCATACAAGACCTGATTGATGCTGGAGATGAGAGCACTTGTGTTTTCCCTTCAACCACATTAGCTTCTGAAGAACACACATCCCATAGTCACAAGCTCTTCTCCCTTGCCATGTTTAAGCTTTTTCTGCTACTGAAAATGTAGCATCAAAGGACCTTTTTTAATAATACATGATGAAACATTAAATAAAGTAATTTTAAACAACTTATTTCCTGTTTAAAACACAATTCAAAACCCAAATGTATGTTTGTGCATTGGGATATACTTACACAGTTTTGTTCATTCGTCAGTGAAGCCTGGTGAAACACAGAACTTCTGCAAAAAGCAATATAACTTTTATGATTTAAGGGAAGCATGATCTCTCTATGAACTGGAAATGTATTCTCTTGCTCTACCTCCTCAGACATAAGAGCCAGCATATTGCTTACTATAGGGACAAAGAGATCAGTAATATATCCCACTTCTCTAAGGTTTTTTATTAGAGTTGTGCTTATCTGCAAAACCACGAGGAAATTATTAGTGTTCATCCCAAAAAAAAGACAGAAAAGGAGAATGAGACAGAAAAGAAGTGTATGGGAAGTGAAGAAGCTATTGGAGAAGAACTCTGACAACTATAGACTGTTCCTATGCTTTCTAACATGAGAAAGCCTTTCCTTATTTTCCTTTTATTTCTTTGAAAAAAAAAGTCAAAATTTCAGCTTCCATTTCCCCATTTTTTCATTAACATTTAATATGCTGATGTTTCCAGCTGTTCTACCTACATAGCAGAAATCTCTGCCCTACTTTATACAAACTTCTAAATCCAACATCATCCCTTTTTAACAGCTTGTGAATGGATTCCTGGGAACACACAAAATAGGCCAGTGGTATGGGGTGAACCTCTGGGCAAGTAACTGAAACAACAAATTACAAAGGACTGAGCTGGTGAGAACATCCCTGCTGTCAGTAAGGACCAGGATATGACAAAATAAGTGTGTATATTCAGGAAAGTTTCAGAAATTACAAAAATGTCCTATATTTGGAAAGTTAAAAAAAGATTGCTTATGTATTCGAGGCACTTAGGTGCTTGTAGGTTTAAGGCTGTATTTGTACATTTTCATGGTCATATACATCAATCTGCTATGCAGAAAATATCTTCATGAATTATGTTCATTGAAAATGTATTTTTTAATTCCTAGTCATAATCCATAGTCTTGGAAAAAGTAATTTAAAATACTACAGAAGCAAAAATTAGTTAAATATTTTTAAAAGGTCAAATAAAACTGAGAGGTGAGCAGCTCATCTACTGGAAATGGAACTTCTCAATGCAGGATGTAATCCCTACTAAGCAATTTAGGTTTCCCATGTATTCAAACATCCAAAAAGTTTCCCTTATTTAATTAACCATTGTCAGTCCAAGTAGGAAGTAATTTAGAGAAAAATTTAGTGTGTATATTACAATGTCTGGTTTTGAATCTTAAGTGAATGTGTCCTTGGAGATGTAAAAAAATATGTTCACAAAAACATAGTATCTTTTTAGTCTTTGAGAGTCGCAACTTTTACACAAAAGTATTTGTTAGGTACAGGATCTTCTTTCAAGAAGTACAATAAAGTGCCCTTAAAGAAGTTTCCCATTTTTTTTCAGCTATATATATTTTGTGAATTTCATTCCACCAATAGCAGCTTGATTAGTCTACTGATCTTTTCATTTCACCTGGTAAAGCTATCAAAAATGAGGAAACATTGTTTATTGATGTATTACTATAGTCATTGCAGTGACAGCTTTAGTCATATTCTACGCTAAGAGAGTCATTAGCCAAATGGAAATCTGATGCCAGAAAACATTTCTGATGTTCAACAAGATAGCTCAGTTATCTGAAAACCAGTGTGTATTTCATCATGAATGTGTCAGATTCTTCCCCAGGATAATTTATTTTCAATCAAAACTTTAAAGCTATCTGCACTTCCATAAAAACCTAGAAGGTTTTAGAAATTAAAGTAGTGCTATCCAAGTCTTCTCATTGCTTCTCAATATTGAAATGGATTATGGTAGTACATTCTTTCTGTCCAGGTCTCTGCATCTGCAGGCACTGCATGAGCACAAATCTATGTAGCTTGGACACTCTCATGTCCACTAAGTTCCAGCTCCACAATCTTACAATTGTTTTATATATGTGCAAGACCAGACAATCAGACTGTAAAACTTTATAACCTCCTGTATTGCCCAGAGAAATTAATTGGAAAGACTGTCATTCATGTAATGAGATTTTTTTTTTTAATTAGTTTTAATATTCTTTCTTCATGTGTTAGGAAACAATATCACTAGAGCATAAACTTCAGAAGAAGCGTGACTAACAACGTATTGCACCTACTACAGTGTTGTTAAGCAGCACGAGACTAAAATCAATCTAAAAAATAAACAGACCCTTGACATACTGTTCTGATACAACCAACACACCTCTTCTGAGTAGCATTGATACCAAATTAATTGTCTTATTGTATTTTCTGAATACGTGAAAGTCTTTTTACCCCAGTGACCCCTGACACTTCTGTCTTCCTTTGCAAAACTGGATGGTTAAATATCATCATTTTAATGCCAAAACCTTGCCTTTCTTTCATTCCAGAATTTCAGTGCACTTGGTCTCAAATGTCACTGTTTGGCAATGGACTGTAAACAACAACAAAAAAAAAAAAACAAGAACTTTTGTCAAAACAGTTCTCAGAGACCCACAGACTTTTAGATCAAAATGTAATACAGAAACAGTTTCTGATTAGAATTCTCCTCTAAACTCTAATTACTCCCCAACAAATTTCTCCTTTTTCTTCTCCATATTTTCCCGTCATTTTCAATATCTTCACTAGATGCAGTGTGCATGCTTTGCCTTTTTACTCCAAAAATGCACAGATGACTTGCACATTTGTACTAAAGTAACTAGCACTTGTATTTTACATCAAAGTTAATAAAAAATGGTGCAGAAGAAGACTTCCTTTCTCCTTCAAATCAAATGTAGCATCTAAAATAAAAACATCCATTGATGTTCCTACACTAGGAATTCAAGAATGCAGAAAATAACATCTTTAAGTTAATTAAAATTACTCTTGCTTTTCTTTCCCAAATACCTTGGTACACTGCAGTTCTCAAATATATTTTCCTTAGTTAGTTATACATCTTTTTTTTACCTGTCAGGAATATTGCAGGATCATGTTGTGATTGTGAACTTTACATCATTCTACACTAGAAAGATATCAAGTTCACTGAACTCATTTCAGAGGTTTATTAACCGAAATGATAAAAACTAGAGGATTTATGAGGTAAGAGACTAATGTGTTAATCTACCACAATGTATAGATGGTACATGGGAAAATTCTTAGGAATTTTTGATACTGATGAAAAGTTTCTTCCAAAATGGCCTTCTGTCTTGTTCAGAAAATTCCAAGAATTTAATTTCAGATATGTTCCTGGGCTTTCCAGCTATTTGCAAGAAGCCGCATTGTATGATCTGTGCAAAATATTAACATTTATAGTAGAGCTCCTTAGCAAAACAGATCAGACAAAATAAGAAGCTTAGGGTTTTATCCAGTAGAAAGTAGATGTTGGGCTACTAAAGCTTAAGCTCTCACACTGCCAGGGCCTACTGCTCTCTCATACAGACCTATTACTTTGACATAGAAGATATAATACTTTACTACTAGAGACTAAAACCATTTTTCCCCAAGCATTTCTTCCTCTTTTCACTCATTAGGTATACAAACCAATTTATGCTTCTGAATGAGGTAAATAACATGCCATAATACACTAAACTGTAGATATATATTGAATAGCATGTATTTTTGCACTGATGTGACTTTAAAATGCCTTTAATTGGGAGGTTTAAGAACAGCTATTGCATGTTTGTAGACATAGGTGGGGAAGGAGAGGCTGGAGAGCAGCCCTGCAGAGAAGTACCTGAAGGTTCTGGTCAGTGGCAAGTTAAACATGAGCCAGCAGTGTGTCCTGGCAGCCAAGAGGGACACCCATGTCCTGGGGGCATCCAGCACTGTATTGCGAGCCGGGCGAGGGAGGGGATCATCCCACTCTGCGGGGCACTGTGGTGGCCTCACCTCCAGTACTGGGGGCATCACAAGGTAAAGCTACTGGAGAGTGTACGGAGGAGGCAACAGAATTGTTGAAGGGTTTAGAGGGGAAACAATATGAGAAGAGGCTGAAGTTACTTGGTTTTTTCAGCCTGGAGAAGAGGAGACTGAGAGGGGATCTCATCATGGTCTAGAACTTCTTCTCTGGTGACCAGTGATAGGACCAGGGATAATGGCAGGAAGAAGTGTCAGGGAAGGGTGAGATTGGCCATGAGGAAAAGGTTCTTCAGGAAGAGGGTGGTGGAGCATGGGAACAGGCTCCCCAGGGAGGTGCTCATGGCACCAAACCTGACAAGATTCCAGAAGCATTCGGACAAGGCCCTCAGATACATGGTCTGAATCTTGAGATTGTCCTATGTAGGGACAGGAGTTGGACTCAGTGATTCCTTGTAGGTCCCTTCCAACTCACAACATTCTATGGTTCTACGAAAACAAGAATGTGTCACCATCAAACCAAGAACCTGCTACAAACTGTGCACACAAGACAGAAGCCCACAAACCCATCTTACACAGAGTCACCCACCAAAACAGGCTAGACAGAAGATTCACTTCAAATGGGTTGTGAAAACCATCAGCTCAATGACAGATTCTTTCCCTTCCCTTCCCTTCCCTTCCCTTCCCTTCCCTTCCCTTCCCTTCCCTTCCCTTCCCTTCCCTTCCCTTCCCTTCCCTTCCCTTCCCTTCCCTTCCCTTCCCTTCCCTTCCCTTCCCTTCCCTTCCCTTCCCTTCCCTTCCCTTCCCTTCCCTTCCCTTCCCTTCCCTTCCCTTCCCTTCCCTTCCCTTCCCTTCCCTTCCCTTCCCTTCCCTTCCCTTCCCTTCCCTTCCCTTCCCTTCCCTTCCCTTCCCTTCCCTTCCCTTCCCTTCCCTTCCTTCCCTTCCCTTCCCTTCCCTTCCCTTCCCTTCCCTTCCCTTCCCTTCCCTTCCCTTCCCTTCCCTTCCCTTCCCTTCCCTTCCCTTCCCTTCCCTTCCCTTCCCTTCCCTTCCCTTCCCTTCCCTTCCCTTCCCTTCCCTTCCCTTCCCTTCCCTTCCCTTCCCTTCCCTTCCCTTCCCTTCCCTTCCCTTCCCTTCCCTTCCCTTCCCTTCCCTTCCCTTCCCTTCCCTTCCCTTCCCTTCCCTTCCCTTCCCTTCCCTTCCCTTCCCTTCCCTTCCCTTCCCTTCCCTTCCCTTCCCTTCCCTTCCCTTCCCTTCCCTTCCCTTCCCTTCCCTTCCCTTCCCTTCCCTTCCCTTCCCTTCCCTTCCCTTCCCTTCCCTTCCCTTCCCTTCCCTTCCCTTCCCTTCCCTTCCCTTCCCTTCCCTTCCCTTCCCTTCCCTTCCCTTCCCTTCCCTTCCCTTCCCTTCCCTTCCCTTCCCTTCCCTTCCCTTCCCTTCCCTTCCCTTCCCTTCCCTTCCCTTCCCTTCCCTTCCCTTCCCTTCCCTTCCCTTCCCTTCCTTCCCTTCCCTTCCCTTCCCTTCCCTTCCCTTCCCTTCCCTTCCCTTCCCTTCCCTTCCCTTCCCTTCCCTTCCCTTCCCTTCCCTTCCCTTCCCTTCCCTTCCCTTCCCTTCCCTTCCCTTCCCTTCCCTTCCCTTCCCTTCCCTTCCCTTCCCTTCCCTTCCCTTCCCTTCCCTTCCCTTCCCTTCCCTTCCCTTCCCTTCCCTTCCCTTCCCTTCCCTTCCCTTCCCTTCCCTTCCCTTCCCTTCCCGTCCCTTCCCTTCCCGTCCCTTCCCTTCCCGTCCCTTCCCGTCCCTTCCCTTCCCTTCCCTTCCCTTCCCTTCCCTTCCCCTCCCTTCCCTTACCTTCCCTCAAAAAAAAAAAACAAACCCAAAAACCAAAAACAAAGCCTCTGCTATTAAAATAAATATGAGGTTAAAATTTGGCAGGCATTTTCTTTGTCCATTAGTGAATTTTCTTTTAACATTTCTTATAATTGGTTTGCTTATGACATTACTTATATTTTATTAATGTCATTTTCCACAACAACAGAAGAGGCACATATGACTTGGAAAGTGGCAAAAACACCCTCAAAGAAAGATATGCAGTCCTGCTGATTTCAGAAGTAGCTGCAAAAACAACTTGGCCAGGTATTGTGAGCAAAATTAAAGAAAATTCCTAGAACCTTGGTAACAGGGTGGTAAATTGAACAAGTTTAAAAGAGAATCCCTAAGACTGTCCAGAGTATGTGCTTAAATTCATTGTTCTGGTATTCTTCCAGTGAAGACAAACAAGAATTTTACTTCAGAAGCACAGGGCTTTCAGTGTTGGGCACAGTGGTACATTTAGTATCGCACAGATGTTGGCTTACAGTGCTAGTATTCACCCAAATCTACTCTGGCTTTTATTTCAGATTACAAGTAGTAAAAGGTTGAGGGTTTTTTATGGGACTAACATCTCTGCCTGGGGATCTACAGGGAATCTCAAAGTGCAGAGATTTATGAAAATAAAAATTAATGAGAAAAAAATTAATCTAAATATGGCAATCTCCAACAAAGGCTTGACCTAAATAACGAAATGAATGTTTGGGTCAGGCCAATCAATTTTCTCATAGCTCTGTAGCACATTCACACTGCTACTACTTAATCAGTCATCCTCTGACAAAGAACATTTTGAAATCTCTAATGAGGACAGTGATACAGGGGCTGTCAAATTAACATCCATCTATTTCTCCAAAATCATCTAAAGCAGCAGCATAGCACCAAAAGAGCTTGGTTTGCAACTGTATACAATTTATATCGAAGATAAAGATTGCACATTATATACTAAGCTCCAAGAGAGCACAGCGGCATTGGGTTGACTCATTTATCCAAGTCCTGTCCAGAAAATCAGATTCCTGCATCTTTCAGCATGCAGCTACATCCTAATGCTGACATCCCATCCCGCTGCCTCCCTCCAGGCACTCCACACAGCACTGACCCGCTCCCAGAGGTTCATTGTGCTCGCACTAATTACACAGCTACGTGCAGCCCTGCGTGAGTGCCGGGGGAAAGCAGCTCGATTTGATTAGTTACAGGCTTTGTAGTACAAATCACAGAAATAATCTACCAAGCCTTCTTCTGACAGCAATTTTATTGCTCAGGATGGATTTGGATTTCTTAAGGAAATATAAGAAGAGGTCAGAAATTCAAGTGCAACTTTAAAAACGGAGGTGGGAAAATAGTTCTATGAAAAGATGCAATGGAAAATAATGATGCCTCCAACCTATCAACATAGGGTAAGGATGCTGCCCCAGAATAACACAGCTGGTCTGTTCTTCCCACACTTCTCTATCTTGAATTACTCACCAAGGGCCCCAGGAATTTACTGTAAGGCCAGGAATTGCTGGACCAGAAAGGAACCATTGTCATTCATGTTTCATTTTTCCCCTGTCCATAACCTTTATAATTTTTATGGATGGAAATGACATATGAGAGCATCTGTAACAGTCTTGCGTATTTAAGGACCTTGCTATGTAGAGGATACACTCCTGTGCTGCAGTGTTACTATAAATCTGCTTTTGGGGGAATATTTCATCATACTTCATGATAATATTGTCAAAATTTGCCAGATCATTGCAAAGTTCTTCAAGGTAAAATCCACCCAGTTTTTGAAGGTAAAAAGTGTTTAGCACAAGAGCTTCAGTTCCCATTTATATTCAGCAAAGTAATATATTCTGAAATGTATCAGGAGATGAGAAAGGCTTTCAAAGAAATACATCTACTTAATAAAGAAACTGATTTGAAATTCGATTTTAATTAATGAAATCAAACATTTATTTACAATGAGATATTTTTGTTATTTTCTCTAGTTTTATAAATTTTAGCACTAGTTATATATATTTGAAGTAGTGTTTACAGGTAATAATTCAGAAACCATTGCCATTTTACATCCACTATGAAAAGCAAATTATTTCCTAAGTGCTTAAACAATTTCTAGGTAAGCTGGCTCAGACAGATTTTGTTCTGAGAAGGGGAAGAAGAGAGTGAACTATAGCGTGTTCAACTGTTTTCTAAAAGGAGTATTTTTCTATAGCACTTCAATTTGACCTAAGTGTAAGCTTAAACAAGGTAAACTATTCAAAATGGACTCCAGAAAAAACATGCATGCCTTCTCACAACTAAGTTCAGCAGAATAAAGATGGCGTGTCCTTAAGCCACAGACCCTTTCGCACACATCATAAGAAATACAGAGTTTTTCTAATAGTCCTGTAAGAAACAGAGGGCAAGGCACATTTGAGTACTTAGCCACAAGATGCTCTGGCTTTCTGCTGAATAGCACACCTTCTTTTAAGGACTTTAATGCTCAAAAGTCTGGTTTCAGGAGGTTCTAACTCCAGCAAAACAAATCACCTACCCAGCTGGAAGGACACCTCACACCTGCAAGAAGATTAATGTCTGTCCTCTCTTACCTAGACAGAAAAAGTGCTGTACAGACTACAAAATGAGGGCCTGATCCTCTATCAAGATTTTTGTGGCAATAAGGCTTTTGTGAGAGCAGAATTTTTCTGAAGTAATGATTGTGAATACAGCTTAGCTTTATACCTTTAAGGATGCAGCAAACACGTCTTTATCCTGCTACACGACTTGGGGGGGAGGCGGCTGCGGGGGGATAGAAAAAAAACAACAAGTAACCCAAAAAGTTTGTCTGTAAAATTTACTGCATTGAACAACAAGAGAAATGTCTAAGATTTTTAAGTGAGGGGTTGTTTTTTCAATTTCCTTCTCATCCTAAGCTTGACCTTCTTCCCTCTTCTTTCACATTGTGCTTTGTGAGACTCTTTAAAGAAGCAAAGTTTTTATTACCAGCAGCGGGAGCTGGGCTTAGCCAATGGATCACAGGATATGAGCTCTTGTATTATTCAGCATGTATGAAATGGAGTTTTCAAGGGTGCTCCAAGTGGGCTGAATTCTGAAGTCAGTGGAAAATTTATCGTTGACTTCAACAGCAAATGCCTATACTGAAGCTGAGTCACTATGGAAATCCCACAGCATATTACTTATTTATAGTAAACTTAAAGCTTTTATTTTTTGGACTGATCATCTTTTTAATATGTGCATGCAAATCACAAATTTTGATCTCTCAAGTGCTCCTCGATAAAAGTATGACAGAAATAAATGCTACTCCTTCAGAACTGTATTTTCAGGAAAAAAAAAAAAAAAAAAAAAGGAAAAAACTTTTCAGTAGTGCTAATTAGAATGCCAAAGGGGACATAAACTTAAATTATCTGTAGTTAAGGAATAGACTATGCTTTAAACACTGATAACAAAAGAAAAAGAATATCAAAACAACATCAGCATCTAGTCCACACTCTTATTTGGAGAGTTGGAAGTACTTAACAAAGAAGCCTTTTTTATGTAAGTACTGAATTCTGATTACTTACTTGCACTTAGAGACTCCTTGCTTTCTTGTATCCTTATGCATATCAGCAGGGTGCTTTCCAAATCATAATTTTACAAAAACAGTACAAGAGAAAATCAAGGACATTTCATATTTACTTTAAATGCTAGCAAAAGCTAGTTTTACCTATGAAATCCAGTAAAGGATTCATCCAAAGCATATAATTTTTTCTTTTAAAGGATTAAGATGAGTTATCACTGTGTGTCTTGTTGTGCCAAAGTAAAACCAGTTATAAGTCAAATAACTCAAAGACCTTTATTTTCTTTAAGATTAACAAGCTTTAAAGAAATTTATTAAGATTTTGGCTGTTGGAATAATATCTAAAAGAGGATATATAAAGCTTAGTTATGTAATCAGTTATGGTTAAAATCCTGAAATATTTTGTCTTGCATTATTTTCATAACAGCACCCCTGAAATTGGTCATTTTCTTACTTATTTGCCAGAATTTTAAAATCCCAGAGAAGAATTTAAAGCCTAACTTTAAAAGTTTCATAACAGAAATGACAAAGAATGTATATTCTGGATATTTAAACCACTGAAACATAGAATACAAAATTTTATCTGAATATGCATTTCTCAATAACATAGTAGTACCAGAAGACTAGCACATAGTGGTAATAAAGGTATCTTGCAATAGTAGAAATAAAGGTATCTTGCAATAGGTGGCCCTATGGTCAACTTAGCACATTTTCCATTAGTAAATACAATTATGCATTTTTCAATGCACAATGTGCACAATCTACTTAACTATAATCACTCGGAAATTTTCTATGTCAGGACTTCTCAAGCTGACTATTTTCTTAGTTCAAGATTTTGTCCAAAAATACCCATAATTTCAAAGAATGAGTTTAGGGATAAAATATGACTTTGTCCACAGTAAGAGTTCTTCAAGTCATCTGAACACAATAAATCCCATTATTTGTGTCAGAACATAGAAATTTAATAAGATGGTTGATCTGGCCAGCAGGGATATATTTATGTGCAGAATAAGTTTCACATCTGACTATTCTGAAAGGTTGTAGCTAACATACATAAAGTGTGTGTGCTATTTAATAATTAGTGGAAAAGAGTTGAACCCTTGTGTTCAGCCCATGTTTACAGAATTAGCAGCAGAAATTGATGCTTAATTTGGAGAAGGCAGTGTGCCCACACTTTCTCCACTATCTGTACAGCAGACTTCCACAGCAGAAAAAAATTCAGTGGCAGTTCCCAGCATACAGCTTTTTTTTTACCTGCAGCACCCATGCTACAGATCTGGGTGTGATAACATAGCAGGACCTTCTCAGCAGCTGGTATTCACAGAAGAAATGAGAGCAGTGAGCCTGTCCTTTTTTTCTTGCAACGTTCTCCTGATAAACCCAACCAATATGAGACAGAAGAAAGCAAACAGGGGTGGGAGAAGCAAAAAAAAAAAAAAAATGCTGGAACTACAAAATACAGGACATGTAGAAAGGAAATAGAGGCAGATGACATGAAATAAAAGACAATGCAAAACAGATTGGGCTTGACTGGACAAGATTTCCCTAGGATCACAGGTAAAATGAGATGTACAAAGACTAATTTTTGCTGACCTGAGACTCATCAGTGTGTGCCCTACTTGTGAAATATTCTTTCTCCTTTAAAATTACTGAAGGAAATGTTACCATTCTGATATTTATATAAATGAGATGAGAACAGAAGGAGGATTTCTGAGGGTGGGATAATCATGCCTGAAGCACATTAAGAACTTAATTTTTAATTTCATTCCAAGCCATCATGCATTTAAAATAAGATATTTCTCATGGAAGAATATCCTGCAAAAGAAAAAATCAAATGTCAGAATAAGTCCTAAAGCCAAAAGGTTTTAATTCAGCAAAGACATCAAGAGAGAGAAATATCAATGCAAAACGCTTTGAGTAAATGTGATAGATGTTAAGTTTAGCAAATATTGTTCTGACAATAGGTAAAATATCCCCAAAGTTCAGGTTTGATATTCTAAAACAATCAAGCAAACCTTAAATGTGAAATGTGTTGGAGTCATTAATTCCATTTTAGAAACAAAGAAAAAAATCTCAAACCTGCAGATGAGCCCAGAGAAAGAGAATTTAAGAAGGATTGTCTAGATTTTATCTTCAAGGTTTTGATTGTCTGATAAATTAGAAAAGCAGCAAGAATTCAGTAATGATATAATGGCCTATTTAAAAATATTTCAGCATTCAGCTTTCCTTTCTTTTGCTAGGATGGTTGTATTTGTGGTGCTTTTTTTTGTTCCATTTTGCCTTTCACCTTTGCTTTTCCTTCTTCAGATAAAAATTTTGGTAAACATGTAAAGTTAAAGAGATGAGTTTTTTGGTTTAGGATTCTGTCCACAGATTTCAAAGCAAGATGTATTAAACACTGGCTGTGTCTTATCAGTTCAGAATGATTGATGGTTTGTTTTTTTGTTTTGTTTTGTTTTTTCATAGAGTGTATCCTAAAGTTAGAGTCAGGGAGAACATTTTGGTTCTGATTTTTTTGAGATACTGAACATCTCTGTGGAACTTATAAACTCCCTTGGTTCCCAGTGACTTCCCAGAGTTGGACCATGCTTTGTGTTATAAACAATTGCACAGAGCTTGATCCCAACATAGCTCCATAATATGAATGACAAAATCTCCCTTTCACTAATGGGCTTTGAATAGTCCTTTTGCCTGAAATTGCTAAAATAGAATCTAAAAAAAAAAAAAAAAAAAAAAAAAAAAAAAACCCAAAAAAAAAAAAAAAAAAACCGAAAAATTTCCTTACAAATCACCTTTGGCATGCAATACCAAGATCAATATTGCAACAGTGAGCATTTAGGGACTTTGCCAAGAAGGAGAAGCCACTGTATAACATAGATACAGGTGCCCTGGAAGTGGATTCATGGGAATTAGCAAGGATCTGCTTTGACTTATGAATAAGAAATTAAGAAAAGGAACATAAGAATGGCCTTACTGTATCACATCAAATATAAAGGATAAAGCCAAGGATGAAATATAAAAATAGCTCACCACAGCTAACCAAGTATCCTGTCTCTGATAGTAGCCTGTGAGTGTTTCTACAGAGAAAAATAAAATCAAGTCAGATATACAAAGGGCTTTTAGCAGACAAAGTTTAGGGTTTTTCTGAGGCAGAGACTGTATCACATCTTTGGGTTTAAATTGCTTTTAATGAACTATTCTGTCATGTATTCGTTAATGTTTGTTTTGGTTGTATGTGTACAGCAGCAGGCTTTCTTCCTCTATTTCATCCCAGGGTTGTCTGGGTCTGTTGCAGTTTGAAGGATGACATTCAAAAGCAAACAAAATGGATGATGCTTTAACTTAAAATTCTGTGCACTGGGACTCACAGATAGGGTGATAACCTTAATCTGTGTCCTGAGTGTGAAGTGACCTTGCCCATCAGTTAAATCTCCTAAGAGTAAGAGCACTAGCTTGGGTTACAGGAGCTTTAAAACCTTCCTATTCTCTATCCATATGCACAGGTACTTAATTTCAGCTCCCATCACATATTTAGAAGCTAATAATCTGAAAACACCTGACAGATCAGCACTATCTCGTGGATGTTGCTGGAATTCAGCTGATAAACTGGCCATGATGATTTCCTTTACTGAGAAAAAGCAAACAATTCATCTCATCTTTAATCTAAAAGTTCATCTCACCTAAAGTAGATTAGGTGATTTAGATGACTATGTTTTTCAAGGGACTATTTCTCTCCCATGGCTAAAAAGGGGAATGTTAGTGTCTAACACTGCAGGCTTATTAAGTTATGGAAGTGCTGGGGACAGTGAAATGTGGGAAAAAGATCTATGTTTTTTCTAAATCATTTTATTGCTAAAAATATTTTAAAGTTGACAAGGATAATGTGCTCTATTGTCTTTTTCTGTCGGTGACCTTATATTTTTTCATATCTTTTTGTATTTATAGTTTGGTAAGCAGTTGTTCCCATATGTGCATGTACATGCAGACACACACACACATGCATGCACGTACACATACACTTGTACATAAAAATTACTTATAGCAAAACTCACTTGTACTTAACTTTTTTTTTTCTTTCTTTCATTCCTTTTTTTTTTTTACAACCTTTCGTGTATCCTGAGAATAGAAGAAGAAGGAATGTTTTTTCTTAGATGAAAATCATTCTGATTTAGTGGTTTCAACATAGCAAGTTGGTAATTACTTATTATCTTTTCTGAACAAGTAAAGTAGAGTAGATTTGCTTTAGGATTATTTTAGGCTTATTTTCTTTCCTGGAGAAACTTTTGTAGGGGAACAAATGCTTGCAGAACAATAATGTCCTCTAAATTTTAGTAATAAATTTATTATCTTTCACTTGTTCTATCTCAATTAAGAATGATAAATAATTACACTCAAGAACACTATAAATAAATATGCAAGTTAGGATAAAATTACCAGAGCTTCCTGATTTCCTGAGTCAAAGCCCAAGTCCGTATGAAGAGTTGTAGAGGTCTGAGGAGATTTTATTGCAGAGCGTGGGATGTTCTAAGCTCTATCGTTGTTTGGTTTATGGTTTTCTCTTAAATCTCCTCTTCCATGTCTGATATCACCCCTGAGACCCACTTCTGCAGTGGAAATATTTGTTCATTTGTTTGAAATTCGCTGGGGCTTTTGGTATCAACTTCTATGGGATTATTTTCTCTATTGACAAATTATCCAAAGCATAGCTCCACTGTAACAAATACTATGTCCTGAAAGACAAAAAGTCAATGCTTGCTGATTGAGTTTTGCTTCCAAAATCTATATATTTGTAGGATATTATCAGTTTTTCACACAAGTGAAATGAGATATATTCTCTTCTCTGAGCCAGCTCATAAAATTAAAATGACCAATGCTTTGAATAATTAAAAATTTATCAGGCAAAAAACTTCTACAATCCTAAATTAAAGCCACGGAAGTGGATTGGCATTGGTCAGATTTATCTCAAAGAAGTCAGAAGGGGGAAAAGATATGGAAGAAACAGAGAAAGAAAGAAACTGAAGGTTCCCATAAAGGCTACAGAAGAAAAAGTGTTGAAAATATTGATTTGCAATAACTAATAATGTCATCAACTAAAAAAAGTCATTTACTTAGGTAAGGTTAATTTAATAGGGAATAAGATGTTTGATTCTTTTAACAGACTCCTTAATATTATGAAGTATACCATACAGGAAGTATTTTTGATTATTAAGTCAATAAAAATGTTAAGAGGAAAAACATTGACAGAATAATGAAGAAACAGGCATGAAAGATTTTCTGTTATAACGATTCTTGACTGTGCATAACCAAGATATGTTTACCATGCATGCTGTAGGCAAATCTGCATTGCTATAGCAGAAATACTTGTGTTACTTAATTTAACTCATTTGACACTAAATCCTCTATGCCTATAGCTTCAGCATATACTGCAGACCCACCCAAAAGAAAAAAGTGATCTTAATTAGTGTTTGAATTTTTAGTGACACTTTTAACTGGCATAAGCACTTTCACTCAAACTTTTTCATTTATTAGGCAAGCAGTGGCAGTGGACTCCTTAGGATCATGTTGTATGATCTGTTCCACACAAAAAGTCAAAAAAGGTTTACAAGCATCACTGAAAGCTGAACTGAGATACTGGGTTACAGTTTTTAGATCATAAATTATACTCATTTAAGTATACTTTTATTTGAAGTTACATCAACATGGGCGTTAATGGCTATGTTAACTGAGTAAATTTTTCTCATTTATCAGGAATCAAGCCCTCCATTATATTGTTCAGTCATAAAAATAACACCATGTTAGTTAGCATGGTGTTTGGACATTTATTTCACAAATAGTTTTCAGAATATACTTAATCTCAGAGCTATTATAAAGGAAAACCACTTTTTGTTTTCCCTAACCTCATGCCACAAACAGAACAGGGGGTTGTAATGTATTTAAGAATTTCTTATTAAAGTCTTTCATTCAAATTTGATGCCAGCCAAAAATTACATTTCATAAAGGTTGTTTATTTCATTTCACTTTTTAAATCCATGTAGCATTCTGTCATGATTTCTCAAATAACATCCAGAGTCTCGCCATTTTACAACCATATGTTTCATCTTGAGAAGGTGTCTTTCCAAAACAGAGTACATCATACTAAAATTATATTTGATAGAACTTCTACTTGATTTCATAAAAGAAAAAAGGGACTTCGACTTCTAGTATTCAGAGGGTTGGTTTTTGTTTCTTGTTTTTTGTTTTTTTTTATGTGGGTTGTGCTTGCAGTGCTTCCGCAAAAATGAAAACTGCACAAAAAGAAGACAAAAAAAGTAAAAAGACTTATTTTTCTGGTAACATAATTTCATTAAATGAAAAAACCTCCACATGTGAAATCTAATAAGTAGGTACTAATAACATGTTCTGTGACTTTTACGTTGTTGAAATAATATTTATATTCCACTGAGTATTGCAAAAGAAAAAAAGCTGAAGTAGGAATTTCCTGTTGTCACAAGTTCATTTCAGAATGCTTTCAAAAAATTATATTATGTTTCAGTATCTGAGTTTGAATTTATTTGTAATTATTTAAAAAATCACCTGCTTTCAGATAAATTGAAATAAAATTGACATAGAGGTGTTGTGGTGGGTTGACCCTGGCTGGGTGCCAGATGCCCACCACAGACCACTCTATCACTCTCCCTCCTCAACTGGGCAGGGGGAGAAAATATAACGAACGGCTTGTGGGTGGAGATAAGGACGGAGAGAGATCACTCACCAATTACTGGCACGGGCAAAACAGACTTGACTTGAGGAAATTACTTTAATTGATTACCAATCAAGCCAGAGAAGGATAATGAGAAATAAAATCAAATTGTAAAAACACCTTCCCCTCACCCCTCCCTTCTTTCCAGGCTCAACTTCTCTCCCTATTTCTCAACCTCCTCCCGCCCAGCGGCACAGGGGGCAGGGAATGGGGGTTGGGGTCAGTTCATCACGTGTTGTTCCTGCCTCTTCTTCCTCCTCAGGGGGAGGACTCCTCACACTCTTCTCCCTGGAGACAGACCTCCATGACTTCTCCAATGTGAGTGCTTCCATGGGCTGTGTTTCTTCACTAACTGTTCCAGCCTGGGCTCTTTCCATGGTGTGCAGTTCTTCAGGAACAGGCTGCTCCAGCACAGGTACCCCATGGGGTCACAAGTCCTGCCAGGAAATCTGCTCCAGCCTGGGCTCCTCTCTCCACGGGGCCACAGGTCCTGGCAGGAACCTGCTCCACCACGGAGCATTTTTGGTGTTACCTTATCTGTCTGCAGTTACACAGGTAATCAGCAGCAGGAGGCCCAAGACAAACACTCCTGCTAATAGATCATTTTCCTAAAGTAAGTTTTTATCCCACAGTACCCTTCTATGGGATCTTTATAACAAATGTTTCCAAATTAACCTTGGAGGTCCTTAGCAGGAAATTTTTATAGCAAAGCACTATGAGTCTGGAGGATGGAGTCATGGATGAATCTGGCTCAGTTGGAGTTAATTCTCTTCACAGCAGCATGTGTGGTGCTGAGTTTTGGATTTGTTGCTAAAACTGTGTTGATAATAAGCCAGTGTTTTGGCTCTCACTGAGCAGGGTTTGCAAAGCATCCAGGCTTTCTCTGTTTGAGACTCTGCTCCCCCAACAAGTAGGCTGGGGGTAGGCAAGAAGCTGGGGGGAAACTGAGCCCAGACAGGTGACCAGAATTTTCCAAAGGGATATTCCATCCATATAATTTTGTGTTGAGCAATAAAAACTGAAGAAGAAGGGTTTTGTTGGGGAGAGAGCTACTGCTCAGAGACTGGCTGGTATGCAATGAGTTGTTGCCTTTGCATCACCTTTATAGGTTGGTTTGTTCTCTTTGTCTATTCAACTGTATTTATTGCAATTCATGAGTTTTCTTACTTTTACTTTTCATGTTTTTTCCCTCATCCCACCGCAGAAGTAGTAAGTGAGCAGCTGTGTGGACTTACCTGCTGTCTGGTGTCAACTCACCACACATAGGGAAAGACTTCATCCTTTTCTTGGCTTAAGAAGAAAAGATAACTATATTTCAGATGTTTATAGTGTTGATGATGTCATCTGTCTCGCATGAACTCTGTAGCCTAGGTATTCAAGATTTTTTTTTCATTGTATTTATCCATAATTATGAGCTAGAAAGTTTGGATCTGGTTCTAACTGTCAAAGGAAAGAGAGAGCATTTTGATAAAATCCTGCTTTAAACATAGCTCTTACTCTTTTTAATGCATTTTAGTACAGAATGAACTTACTCAGCTAATTACCATTTCCCATGGAATGTAATTAAGGTCTATTGGTTACTCTCTGTTTCTGCGGGCATAGGTGGGAGTGGAATGCAAAGGAAGAGAAATCCAAATACAATATACTAGCTCTTCTCCAAAGCCATTCACTGAATATTAGAGAATTCTTAATTTCTGCAATCATAATGATGGTAAGAAAGATATTTAACCCATACCAGATTTTCTGCTTCAAAAAAGCTCACATCATAGCTTTTATTATTTAATTCTATCCTCTTACTATGAAGATACCATTTGATCCCAAGATCAGTTAAGGACATCAGAGTGTCATTGTGTTTGAACAAATGCATTCTTCTGAAGTGTTCATTAGCCCAAATTAATAGTAGTTATTTTATAAGCTTGAACATTGAACTGTACAACCCGTAGCAAGGCAGTGTGCTAGTGCTGCTGTATTGTTTTCAATTTGGGAAATAGAGTGGTGTCTTTCTGTCTTGGGGACACTGGAATGTACTGCATAAAAAGCAAAATGCTCCTGTGCTTGTCACAGCATTAAAATACTTACACCAAGCAGAAGCCAGGACACATATATCTGAAGAAGAGCATCCCTACATTCAAACTTTCTACAAGACCTGAGATGTCAAGATGTTAGGAAACATCTTGTGGAGAAGTTGTATGACAGTATATAAAAGAGCCTAGGACTCTGGGCTATCATAGCTACTTTCTACAGATAATTTGAGAGGGAAAGAGAAGGATTTTTTTTTAAATTAAAAATAACCTACTCCAATAATTTACTTTTAATTATCAAAATGTTATGAAACAAATAGAAACAAATGCCAAATTAAAGCTGGAAAAGACTATCATATCTTATCTCCATTCAATAAGGAATTTTAAAAAAACCCATTTTATGGTATCTCTGTAAAACATTTAAAGTAAGTAATAATAGTATATTGTCACTTCAATTCTTTTCTCTTATATCCTGCACCAGTAAAAATACAGACATAAATATTTTATAATGCTGATCCAAGTGATGCAGCTAAGTATCCCAACGCTCCTAGAAGGGGAAAAAACACCTCAAACACTAAATACATAATAAATTTCTCCATTAAGACTGCTCCAGCCTCAAACAGCAAGGAGCATCTGTTGTTCCGAAGTCCTCTTCCACAGGGTAACAGAAGAAGATTCTCTGTTTAGCGCTAGAAATACTAATGCAGATAGTGCTACTTTCCCAAACCTCAGGAACAACTCCAAATTACACTTTGAACTCTCAAATTAACAAGCAATTCTGTCATGTGCTTGAATAAGAGCAGTCTTTAACATATTTGATAGCTGACTTCACAATATTAGGCATTTGCAGCTAACCTGAACCAAAATTCCCTAATAATGAGTCCTTCACATACAGAGTGCATCCTTCAATAAGCCTGATCTCAAAGTTTTACTCAAAAGAACAATTCCCTTTAAAGATAGCTAAGCAATATTCCTAGGATTACAGCCAGAGATCAAGCTCTTTTCCTGCACATGTAAACACTGGCTGCTGTCTATATTTTCTTACACAGCAAAAGTAATGCCTCATTACACTCTGACGTCAGTGCAGACAAGATATTTCCTTATCTAAGCACACTGAATTTTTAGAGGCCTGGGAATTGTTTTCTAACCTGAGTGATGGAACTGTAGGTTTTAGAAATTATGTGTGATTCTCAATGAATTATTCAATGATAGGAATGAGCAGGTAAGTTTTTCTACAAATAAGTTTAAGAAAAGTTATCTCTCTTTTTTTTTTTTTCTTTCTTATCAATGGTTTTCAGGTTGCATTAATTAATTGCTATTAAAAGCTTCCATAATCTTTTAAAGTCTTCCACAGAACCAGTGTTTCTATTATTGAAAGGACTTAGATTTTTGTCCTTATTTAGTTGTGAGGGAGAGATGTTTTTATGTGCTTTTTAAGATATTTTTGGGGACGCAGGTTTACTTAGGCTAAATCTGTCCTATGGTGTGAATAACCTTATATTAGAGATATTCACTTCTGATTTAAGCAATATTCTTATAAAAAGTAATGACTCTTTTTGTTTGCTTTTATGGCAAGCATAGTCCAGTATAAGAAAAAAGGAAGTTAAAAGCCTAACAGAATCCATTTCTGTGTCATCCAGGGGAAACCTGCAAAATAAGACAAAATAGTATGATAAAACTAATGAAAAGAAATGGTGTGAAACAGATTTCTGTACTAAAAGTCTTCATGTCACACATTTCAGTGGTTTATATGGTCCATGGGAGCATGTGAGGTTAGAAAGTGGAACTGAAAGGGGAAAGGGAAAGGGAAAGGGAAAGGGAAAGGGAAAGGGAAAGGGAAAGGGAAAGGGAAAGGGAAAGGGAAAGGGAAAGGGAAAGGGAAAGGGAAAGGGAAAGGGAAAGGGAAAGGGAAAGGGAAAGGGAAGAGGAAGGGGAAAGAGCAACTCTAAACACAAAAACTAAGAGACTGAAGTGTCCTGTACTTTTTGTACTAGAACATGAATCTTTGCAAAAATGTGTGCCTAAAAGATCAAGGGACAAAGTCTGATGGCCCCTTCAGTATCCCTGGCTACACATACCCAAACTGTCTTCAAATACTTTTATTTCAGGTTGCTAATTTTTAATGCATCAACGGAAGTCCAAGTAGCTTTGCTTCAGCCCATAGGAAAAATAAGTCATTTTTCTGTGAAATCATGTTGGTTTTGATTTTAAGGGGTTTTTTAAGGAAAAAAAAATAAAAAGCTTAACAGGAAAATGCAAAAAGAAATGTTGGAGCTTGGCTGTGAAGAAAATTAGGAGAATCCATAGTTTGTGTTCATATAAAAGAATAACAAACAATAATTACTGAATTTCTGAAAGAAAAATGTACAGGAAGTAACTTATCCACACTAATAAGGTGTTTCTATGTTTGTCTGTTATTTGACTTCATGACCGATGACAAAGTTTAATAATCACAGCCAAGGGTTTTTTGCCAATTTAAAGCAGTGTATGAGATTTTACCTTTTGATTGTCTACTTTTATGTATTTTTCCCAGAAGCAACAAAATCCTTCAGAATGAGTGAACCTAATGAAGAACTACCAGCCCAAGACTAGTTTAGACAATATCATGGAAGTACAAAAGCATATTTACCAGAAGTACTTTCCTCCTTTTCATAATGACTACAAGGATCTAAGCAAAAGTCTCAGCATCCAATTCTCCAACAAACAGTCCAGATCTGACTTAGAAACAATTTTAATGCCAGCATTGTCATGTGTTTCATAGCTCAGTACAATTTTTCTTTTGTCTTGAAAGTGGGCCATCCAAAAAAGAGGCAAATAATTAACTTTTTAAGCCATTTTTCTATATTAATCATTTAATAATTTCCTTGTCCTAACAACTATTCTTAAAAATAATAGAAAAGTTTGTAGATCACTTACTTTATATTATACTATCAACAGTATTTAGTAAATGAAGTGTTGCATTCTCTTCTACAATATGTTCAACAAATAATATACAAAACCCTTAATTATTTGTTTATACATTTCTGAAACTGTTTAGCATGCTGTCTGCCTACTGTTTGACAAGACATAACAAAGTATCTTAGAAATCATTAACTGAAAATATTTTAATCATACATAAAAGACAGTTGGACAGAGAGAAAGATATTGATACTAATGTATGAATCTGTCAACACTTTCCTCTGTAAAAAGAAAAGTTTCTCAAAATTATCAACCACCTTTTTAGCAGTAAGCTTCCTTCGTATTCCAAAGTACAGCCCTGACTAGTAGCATCTATGTGTTAGCAATAGCCAAAGATTCATGAGTTTCATCCTAAATTCAATCTAAAAATGTTAATTGTATTTCAAAGAAACACTAACTGAGGATTAATGCTACTTAATTTCTCATTAAATAGAAATACAGGTCTTTTTAATGTTATTTGCTAGATTATACTTTCAGTTCAGTATTTGACAATACTTACAATGCTTTTCCTCTTTCTGCATCACCCCAGTCCTCCTAATATTTTTGCAATAAATATCTATGAGAAGGTACTTCTGCGTTTCATTTAATGTACCTTCTGAGAGTCTCCTATGTATCTGTTACACCAAAAAGATTTTTACCTGGGCAGGAATCAATACCATCCCCATTTACAAAAAAGAATAGACACATAGAGGATGCATTTATTTTGTTCAGAGTAGGCTGATTTGAGAACATGCTACAGCACACTGGTCTTTCTGACCTTTATTTCATACTTCTGCACTTTACCATAATGTGGACTTTTCCATCATAACAGCCTCCAGTGACTGCAGTGTCACAAGCACCATGTGGAGGTGACTGTCTTGACCACCCCATATGGTTAAATGATGCTCCTAGAAAACCCAGTGGGATATATCATACCTGACTGCACAATTTGTACATCAAGAGGACATGTATTTGCCTCTGTGCTCAGGAGTAGCATGGCTTCAAGTGTTGCTTCTTTTTCCATCCCTGGGGTAGCCCATGTAGTTCATGACTCAATCCTAGCAAGCATCCGAGCAGTGCTGACCACCCCATCATGTGCCTGATGAGCCATAAAACATCGCATAGAAACTCAGCACCAGTAATGTTACTCTCCAGCTTATTTCCTAAACCCTGAATCAATTCATCTTCCGGCATTACAGTTCTTTTCTTAGAAATCACTTGCATTAGAGACACATTCTCATGATAAGCAGCTAGATAGAAAATTCTACATAGACTACTTTGAAGTGCAGCATTTCCAGACCTCCTGAGGGATCAGAGGATGATGCATGTATAGTTATGCAAGAAATGCAGGATTAGCATACTTTTCTCACATATATCCAGCCATGACAGTTTGTCAGGTATGAAGAAGGAGCAGTTTCTTAATTTGCATCATGACTGCCAGAGTGTCAGGTAGGCAGAAGGAAGATGCAGAGTTATTAGGCATGGGCAGTCTGCTCTTAATACAGCTTAAACACTTCCACTTTTGGGGCTTGGTAGAAGCAAAGAAAGATAATAGCCTGTGAATTAGCTCTAGAAAGCTATTACAGTATATTTTAAGCCTAAAAAAAAAACCCCAAAACAAACAAACAAACAAAAAAACCCAAAACAACCCCAAACAAAACAGAAGAGAACTGATTTATTTTTTAAGATAAAATATTTACCTAGCTATATAAAATGTTACTTAGAGTTACAGAATCATACAATGTATTGGGTTGGAAGGGACCTTCAAAGGTCATCTAGCTATCTAAAATCTTCCTTCCTATTGGTTTTGATTCAGAGCTATGCTTGAGCACCTGCAAAGGAATGCAAAAGGGTCCTGCAGACTGAAATCCCTTTATTATCCCTCCTGCAATAGCTTTCAACACAGGAACCTGTGTGTCTCACCATTTCATGTATTTCAGGTAGTATGGGAGTCTGATACACTTCAATATAATAATTTCCCATGTATAAAATTTGGTACATGTAAAAGTTTTTACAGGGTAGCTAAAGATCTCAGATCATTTCCAGGCACTTCACAGCTACTTATTTTCTTCTTATTCGGGTGTTTTTCATACACCCAAGAGCTAAAAGACAGCAAGTATATCTTTTAAACAGTTACATCATCTTAGTAGTTTTTATGAGAACTACACAGCATAAACAAATTACAATGTTTGTGATACTTCATGATTCTGGGAAGAATGACCTGCATTTCTCACTCATTTTTTTTCACTTGTGAGTAGAATAGTCACAGCAAATGAGGAAAAATTAAGTCTAAATGCTCCAGAAGACACTGTTGTGAGTTCTCTCTTTTTATGCAACAAACAGAGAAAATATAAAAGTAATCAATGTAGGTTGTCTGTAGATAATCAACTCAAAGTATAGAAAATTAAAAAAATAGAAAAAATTACAGTGAACATCAAGTAATTTTAAATAAATATTAGATTGTATTTTAAGAATGGCTGCTGCACCTTTAAGAAACAAACAAAAAAAATCCCAAATGGTAATTACACAAGGAAAAAAGAGCTGTAATATTAAATTGTGCTTTTTCTTCTTTTTTCTTTAATAAATCACCAGGAACTTACAGCCATTTCTATTTCAGATGTAATAAAGTAACCCTGAGGTGGACCACAAAAATGAGGTTTGATTGAGTTGGAGGTGTTCCTCATGAAACATTGTTGGATTTCTGTAGATTGTTGTGGAAG
The DNA here is from genome assembly GCA_907165065.1 of Caprimulgus europaeus. Next base: position 9,073,633 of record OU015527.1, read on the forward strand.
TATCATGTATTTCTAACTATTATTGTTATTCTAATATATTATATTTCTAATTATCGTTGAAGGCAAACTGAGGGTTTAAAATCTTGAGTAGGGATTGGGAGTTGATATACTGGAATGAAGCAGAACTGAACTGAGTTTATCAATTTATACTTATAAGAAGCATATATTTGATGTTGAAAGCTTTGTCTGTTGATCAATGTATCAAACAGTGCCCCTCCCTCTTACAAATAATTTAGTTTTTATTTAACAATTTTTCTTAATCTTGTTTCTTCTGTAAACTTAATTTCTGTCTATGATGGTTTCATAGAAAAAGGAAAGACAGTGACCACATAAATAAAGGAGGAAAAATGTGAAACTAATGGGCATTATTTTGCAAGTACTAGTTAGGTTTTGAAAGAAGTAAGATTTCATAATATTGTGTTGTTTTGTAGCAGATGCTGAAGAACATCTTTTTCTTTTATGAATGCATTGTATGTATGTCATACGCATTCTCAACACTGTCCAGTGGAAATGAACTTTGTTTCCTACATTACATTTGCTTATACTGGATTTTGATCTGATAGAATACTCTGCACAGGTGTTTTACCACAATGTGTTACAATTATTTGTGTGTAGATTAAGAGATGGCAAGGTACAGGCACGTCAAGGGAGGCTATCAATCCACTATCGATCAATCAATCAGTCAATCAGGTTATCTTTCAAAGAACAGCAGAGATAAAAGGCTGGCAAATCACAGGTGTTAGTGAATATACACTCTCTTATCAGGGTATTCTTTACCTTAGTGCAGGACTGTAGGAAAAATTGATCTCCTGAGTTACCAAATTAGTGTATATTACTTAGGCAAAACCATGTTTTTGTTCTCCATTATTCCAGCTACCTTCCATAGTGTTGAATGAAAAATAACAGTCTGTGTTTAAATTCCAAGCAGGAAATTTGATGTTTAGTTACTCAAATACCTATCCATAATTTTGAGGTTTGGTTTGCTTGATTATTTGTAATATCACATATCTCTTTCTTGCAATCAGCTGTAAAAGAATTTTTAAATTTCAGTACTGGGAAAAAATGATTTAAGAAGTTGTAAATACCCTTTCAGTTTGAAGAAAAAAAAAACAAAGTCAGCACTTTAATTTTTAATCAGTGTATACTGAATGGACTGTCAAATCTATCAAAGTTATCAAAGATGGGAGAAAATTGTTTTTTTCAAACAGCAGACACACAATAATTGCTCCTGTGTATGATTGCATCTTTTGAAAGACATTTCTTCAAAATCTTAGTCATGAATGTCCGTTCAACTCCGACTCAATAAATGGTGTTTTTAAGCAAATTATTGTCTTGGTTTGTTTACTTGGACTGCTGCCATTAAGTATTACAAAGCATTACAAATGCATTATAAATCACATTGCTCTACGTACTGACATTTTTGGTGTAATAATGATCAATGTAAGTGAAATTCATGAGGAACCATGGTCTTGTGTTTTTATTTATGAAGTTTCAGATTTTGCAAATTAATCTGATTACTACAGTGAAAATGAGTTACAGGAACTGTTCCTTGGTTCATAAGGAAGGAGTTCACACTCTACTTTCCATTTTTGCCTTTTAGAAAAGCAACTCTGAATCAAACAAAAGCATATAAAGAGGAGATATCGTAAAATAATGAGCTAAATGGGTAAGTTTTCTAAGTGGATGGAAATGAGAGGTGATAAAACCAAAAAAAACTAAGCTGCAAACTGAATAAAAAAACCATGTAAAGTTCAGCCAGGATACTGAATATGGACTCTATTAAATGTTGGTCATCTATATTGTTGCAATAGTATCTATTATTTTTATTAGAGATGATATCATCAACCTTATGTGTAATAGTTTTAGTCTTTAAAATCGCTGGCTAAATGTATATTTCTTGCAAGTGGTCAAAGTGTTAATGTAAACATTTGTTATTGTAGATAAAGGCAGAGAGAAAAGTTTATTTTGCCTTTTCTACAACCAACAAATACATTAACAAAATGCATTACATTTACATTTCCAAAGCATCTGTTTTAAAAAACAATTTTTAAAAAAGAGTTCCTCTGTAAGCAATAGAACTAATTAAGCCTAGTTTTCTACATGTGTTGTAGAGTATTTTTGTTTGGTCGTTATTTTTTGTTTTATCAAAATCTACTGCAGTGTGTGCGTGACACTCCAACCACGGTAATCTCTGTCCTCCACTAGAAAGCTAGTTCACAATACTGTCACTAGAAATACCATTCAGTATACACTGATTAAAAATTAAAGTGCTGACTTTGGGTTTTTTTTCTTCAAACTGAAAGGGTATTTACTGTCACTAGAAAGCTACTTCACAATACTGTCTAGTTATTAATATCTCTTGTCCACACCACAGTATTTTAGTCTCTTTCAAATGAGTTTATTTCCTCCATTTCATTTTCTCAGTCTTTAGTGATATTTCTAGCTACTTTCTGTGGTCTTCCAATTAAAAAGGAACCTTTGGTCCTTCTTCAGGTTCCCATGCCAGTATCTCATTTTCTTTTCATGGCGAAAGATCTCCTCACCACTGTATTCTGATTATTCCGCATCTTCTCATCGGTGTGAGCATTTGCTGTCTAAGTTATGTGTGTGCATTTCTCACCATGGAGGTATAAAAGTGTCTTTATTTGGCAACTGGTCTTCTCAGTGTTTTGCAACAAGCACTCAACTTTCAAACAGGTAGACTCTTCAAAGTTATTTTAAATGACTGAAAATAAAAATCTTGGATGTATTGTGGGAGCATGGTCTTCCAGAAGTCTGATATCCAACAGGAAAATGGACTAAGAAATATAGAGCAAAGGAATATCAAACATGCTCAAAATAAACCAAACCAAAACAAAATAAACAAACAAAAAAACCCCTAAAGGACAGATTAATTTTTGAGGGACTAATCTACATAAAAAGAGTAAAATATTGGATGACAGGGAAGACTCCTGTGTAGAACTTGGAGCTGTTGAACTCCACATTTTCTAAAACTTAAAAATGAAATTCTGTGATTGCAATCCAAACTGAACATGCTGAATCATGTGGATTTTTTTTTCAATAATTTAAAGGAATTACTTATTCTGATCATCATTGCTTCTAAAAAATGTGAAGTAGGCAGATACAGCAAATTTATCTTGTGCAGTTCACAGTGTGGCAGTTCAGCTTTGTGAGGCTATAGCGGATCAAGTGCAGGTGTAATTTTCATTGTCCCTGATGAGTACTTGGCTCATTGCACCTCAGTGTAAAGGGTACATTTTTCAACCTTACAACAAAAGAACATCTGTAGATCCAAATGAACAGGATGAAAAAAACTCCCAACTCTAAAGGACTGCTAAGTTGGACCACTCCTTTGATCTCTAGGGACTTTAGTTGCCAGAAAAAAGAATGATATGTGACTCAACAAATAACTTTTGGCATTGAAGTACAACTCTTCTCTGTCCATCTAATAGAATGTGACTCGAAGAGTATTGTATTTCAGATACAATATTCTTGTATTAATCTGAGAACTGTGAAAGTGAATTTAAACCTTGCCTAGGCTGAAGAAGTTGTTTTGTCCCAAAAGAAAATCTGAGCGTAAATGGGTCACTCTTACCTGCATGCATATATATGGTTGAAAAGGCGGATTTTAATCATCAGCTGGTCAAAGGTTAATGATCAAAATGTTTCTGTAAAGTGTATCTTTGGCTATTCTTATCAGCTTCTGCCTTCTTTTTCTTTCCTCCTCCCATCATGAAAAGTGGGATTTTGAGGTTTAATATTCTTCTTCTTTATGTCTACGGTGCTACAATATTGGATATTTGATTACCAAAGCTACAAAACCTTGCTCTTGAATAGATGTTCAACACCATTACATCTCTGGTGAATGAGGATACAGATTTGTTACCCTAATTTGCAAGATACTAAAATATTTGACTGCTTATATTAAAAAATAACTTTACAAATAATATGCCTCCAAATTATTTCCATCCATATTTTATAATTGAATTTTTATAGCAGTAATTAATCTTTCCTATTTAGCTGACTGGAACCAAAGGACTTGAAAGAAAACTACCTTTCTGAAAAATTTATTTCTTGAGTACCATGTTTAAAAATAAATACATTCAGAAACATCCTTTATCATATTCTTTGCTTTCATGTTCCTGTGTAAGGAAATCTCTTAAACAGGAAGCTTTTCAAGACTGAGAAAAATGGAGGATGGAAATAGCTCTTTAAACTGTTCTTGCTTAATAGACAAAATTCCCAATTATAAACATTAAACAAAGTTTTTGATGTGACAAAGCTACCAGTCACCTAGCATTTCAGTATATCAATATTTCAGTATATCTGAAAGAAGTGAAGGGACATATATAAAAACTTTGGAAGAAAGAAAACATTTATGTGAAATATTTATATCTTTTTATGTTATTGAGATTTATCCATAGTATTAGAAATATGCAGTCATAATGTATTATAAATTCTGTTAAGCAATATGGTCAGTATGCCCATTCAATGATGACATAAACATTGTTTGTTCCACCTGCCTATACTTAGACATATTTTTGCTTTCTGAGTGACTTTTAATTTTCATTAGAGTAAGAAAATAATTTTTTTTAATATATTCAAAACATTCAAAATTATTTAACTATATTAATATAACATATAAGGGAGTTTATTACTACTACTACTATTATTATTATTATTATTATTATTATTATTATTATTATTATTATTATTATTATTATTATCATTATCATTATCATTATTATTACTAACACTACTACTGTTATTAAAATTGAGTGCTAGTGAGGTAAAGGAGTACTGCAGCATCCTTCTGCTCCAGGCAGAGATATCTTGATTTTTAACTCAAAAGACAATGTTGCTGGTGCTCTGGGACCTGCATGATCTTTAAGAGGTTCTTGTGAGGGTACAGATGTCAATCTAAGAGCTGAAGAAGCTTTTAACTCAGACAGCCCAAGTCATCTTTGAATTATTATAGACCCATACCTGACACAATTAATACCACAAATAGAAAAAAACTTCCATGGATAGATCTTATTCTGTCATAAAACATTTTATTTGTTTACATATTATTTTACCCATTCACTCTGTTTCTCTCCTGCACTTTGTGTTTTTGGCTGTAATCTTAAACTGTGAATCCTCCAGGGAAGGGGCTGTTGCTGCTGCACTTTGGCAGAACCTCTGATGTGGTGCAGCTCCAAACCCCAGCCTCTACAACAGCTGTCTGGAAAATATGTTTTGACTGTCAACGGAGATAAAATCAAATGAAGCAAAATGAAGATTTCTCAAAGTTATTGTGAGAATCAGAGTAGTCATTGGAAAAGTGGAGTCCCTAAGGGGAAGGAAACCATCAAGATATGTAATTGATATACCAGAAAGCCAAATGAAGCAGCTGTATTGCCTGAATCAGAGTAGGGGTAGGAATCTCAGCATCTTGTGTCAAGCAAGTTTTCTGACGGCTGTTCCACTAACAGTCTGGAAAAAAAATATATATATATATAAAAAGAGGATCTGATGTCTTCTTTAGATAAGTATGTCATTTCAATCTTGCACAAAAAAGTTCTACTAGTCACAAAAAATATTATCTTTCAGAAATTTAATTGGAATTAGCAAATCTTTCCTTAACTTTTTGTTGTTGTTGTTGTGATGAGTATCAATTTCTAACACACATCTCTAGGTCTTTCCTCAAGAAAAAAAAAACCAACAAACAAACCAAACCAAACCAACAAACAAACATAAAGCTATTTTAAAAAAGGAAAGTAAAAAATAGTAAAACCAAGAACACTTAAAAATAATCTTATATGCCAAGGAAAAGTCATACATTGAGATAGGATGGCTCTGTCAGTTCACTGTAGTAGCATAAAAGTATTCCTAAAATTTCTCACATTGTCCAATTGAAACCTGAATGATTTACAGAATGTTGTGATAGGCTGCCAGCCCATCAGAAGATGACAGAAAAGATTTTGGTTAGTTGTCTTCTTGTCTCACATAAAACCAATAATTGAAATGTATTAAGTGTATGTAATGCTGATTTGAAATGCATTCCACCATGAGAGACCAGGTGTTAAAATTCTCTTGGCTCTAATAGTATTCTCGTATTTTGAAATCACAAGATCTTTGGCTCAGTTTGCAACTAAGTGTCTGAAATGCAGATGGCACAGCTCCATTAAATACTTTATTGTGATTTAATGGTTCTTCCCCTGGGTTCCGAAATTCAGTGTGAATGAGCTGTTAAAACTAACTGTGCAATATAAGTGCTGAAAGTAAGACAAAATACTTTTTTAAATCATGTTCCAAATCTTTTTGTCTCTCAGAATAAAAAAATAAATGCCCCCCTCCCGCCTCCTCCCCCCACCCAAAAAAAAAACCCCAAACTATTCTTATTTATTGGAATTATCCACAACAGTACATTCAGGGAAAAGCAGCCTCACAAACTGTTGCTCACAGTTTAAATGGTTAAAGCACATTCTTGCTAAGAAGAAAATATCTTTGCTAGGTATCTGAAATAAACTGTTCCACAAAGTTCATTTGTAGTGTTGTCCTTGGAATTCTAATATAAATAACAGTAGGATGCAGACCTCAATATAACACATTTAACTTTGCATAACTGCAACTTTAGCGTTTATGTAGCACTGAAGCAGAAAAAAAAAAAAAGAAAAAACCATGCTAAACACAACAAAACAAAACAAAACAAAAACCACGCCAAAACCCCCCACCACCAAACCAACACTTTGGTCATTACAGATTTAAGGCAGAAACTTCAGACTTGCCTCTGAAAAGCTGTATTTGGAATGCTATCAGCTTTCTTACACCACACCCTTTGCGTATTTTGTAGAAATTCAGCTTCAGGTTCTTTTAATCAGGCAGTAGCAACAGCGGGGAACACCGATTTCAAAGACTGCAACACATATTGCATGAAAAGGAATCCTTCGAGCTTCTACAAACCTGACTCACTGGGCTGCACTTCATAGATGTTCCTACAATGACTCAGGGTGCTAATATGTCCTAATACTGAGGGATAAAAGGCAAGGTGAACTTTGCTAGAGATTTCAAAGAACTGTCACCTCCTTTTCTCTGAACAGCTGTTTAGAATGGTCTGCTGTTTGATAGTGTCTTAATGCTCCCAATAAGGATCATGATTTAGCTTTGCTATAAAAGGGATTACAGACAAGCAGGGCAGGACAATCTGTACTCGTGCAAGGCAGACAGCATGGAAGTGGAGAAAACGTGAATCATGAACCAGTGGAGAGAAAGACAATCTCAAAAAGGAGGGAGGTGTGTGGTAACTTGGTTTCATGAGGAACTGAGGTCTGTTTAATCAGATAGTCTCTTTTCCACTAAACGATTTCCTTTAAGTACACAAGTTGGCAGCTGGAAGCGGGAGGCAGGCCATGGAGGGCAGAGAGACGTAATATCTGAGATGCCAGTCAGACTCCTCCTCATGATCGAGTGCAAAAGCATTTTATAAACTAAAGTAGGTGGCAAAGCATGAGGTTAAGCAGTGTCGTGGACACTCTGGGTGCTCACCACCATCTCAAGAACCATAGGTATCCCGTACTCCTCCAGCCAAAGGACTTGTGCCCACCTGAGAACAGAAATCTCACAGCATCACTACCTGTTGGCAAACGGTCTTGAGCAGAAACCAACCTGCACCCACATCAGAAGACCCACTACATGCAGCTTGCTGAGAACAACACTTTATTGGGATGCATCTTTTCCATCTTACCTGAATATCAGCAATGCAGAGGAGTGGCAGTAAAGTTTAACTCAGACCTTCCTATGTAGAAGGTAGGGGAACAAGCTGGTGTTGGTGACAAACTATCTGTAGAAAGAGTGAACAGACAGATGTGCATTAGCACTCAGCTTCTACATGTGTCTCATGGTGCTGACAGAACCACCTTTCACCAGTCCCATAAATCTAAATTGCTAATTCACTTCCTTTCACAAGTGGGCAGGGAATAATTTCAGCTGAAATTAATTAGGAACTACTTCCACAAATGTATTGGAGTGTAGAAGGATATGTAGAACCACATGTAGGAATACCTCATCTCAGGGGTTGCTCTCACACCTTAGCCTGTGCACCCTTCTCCTCTTTTATGTTCTCATGCACATTACTCATTCATAATATGGGTGGCAAAGGATTCATTTTAAAATATACTCAGACATTTAGCCAATACGTGATATTCTTAAATAACTGTCCTCTGTAGACAGTAAAGGCTTGTTTCCAAGATAAAAGAAAGGGTATCAAAACCAGTTAAGGGACTGATCTTGTTACGTCCTTTCTATAAATAGTAAAAAAGAAAAAAAAAAATGTGTGCTACAGGAGATGGAAATAAAAAGTACTTTTTTAAAAAAAAAAAAAAAGAGTTTGAGTGTTTCCCTGTGTTGCACAGCCACTTCTCTCCCTGTCCTGTGATGCAGCACTACATGACACCTCTTTTGAAACAGAAAGGTTTGACGGAAGCAGGATCTTCCATGCTTTATGCAACAAAAACCCACATTGACTTAACTGGAAACATTGCGTGTTCAAGAAGTGGGGGATCAGGCTGTGTTTGGGGAGAGATAAAAGAATGAATTGTTCCTTTTTTCAGAAGCAGTGTCAACCAAAACAATAATTCTGGCAGTGTTGTGGTGGTGGTGATAGACAGATGCAGTATCTGCTCTTTCCTCTGAGGCAAATATACGCCGATGACTTGCAGAATCAGAGTAGCTGGTTATGGTGAATGGTGTATGACAAATCCCTGATGAACAAAGTACATATTATTAGAAAACATTATGGAAAGTTCTACTGCTTGTGTGCAGCAGGAGCTTTTTATAGTCCTAATTATAATTGAGGTAGCAATATAATCTCTGCTTGTACACCCTGGGCTCTGAGCTTGTCCTGATCTCTCACTTCAAGAAGGCTCAAATCTGGCTGGTGCTTTGATGAGAGCCATTGATAAAGCTAATCTCCTAAGCAAAGCCGGTATCCAAGATACCCTAAAGGTGTTAAAGGGTAATTGACAGGTTACACTTATGTTTACTAGATGACTTCTAAAATTGGCAAAGAGGTTGGCACACAGTAAGGATAAGCTCTTACACTGTTACGACTGCCATACAGATGGGAGTTAGTCGGTTCCCCTTTGGTGAAAAAAGTATTAGACTATTAAACATTAAGCATTATCCTATTTCCTATGCTTAAAAAAGTGTTAATTTTGTGCATTAAGGTTTAAAGCCAGTCTTTACTGATGGCTTTTTATCTAAGAGCAGTGTGGCAAATGATGTGGCTACCTACATTTCTAATAGCTGTATTTTTTTTCTGTTAAATGTACTCCAGGACTTCAAAGGGTTAATTTGAGCATTTGAGGTAGGACAGGAAATAATGCAGAGAAAAGATGAGGAAAAATAAGGTACTAATGAAAGGAAGATGAAGGAAAAAATTGGGACATTACCAGCTGTGGAACAGCTCCTGCCCAGTGTCAAAGAAGCTGACAATGTTGTGTTTTTCCCTTTGAAAGGTAGCAGTTGATCTGTCTCTCTGCTCTACCCCTTTCCATTGCAGAAGATCAATAGGGATTCTTAGCCTAAGCATGGGGTGTTGCAGATTTAGACAGTTTCCACAGTCCCTATCTGGTAATCCTGTTAGGCAGAAATTCCATGTAAACAATGCTGATAATCTAGATGGAAGAAGCTAAAAAAAAAAAAAAAAAAAAAGAAAGAAAAAGATGCAAAAGAGTTCTTGATTCTGAGTGATCAGTAAACAAATAAACATTTGGATATTAGAGTGTAGCTAATTAAAATTCAACAGAAATTATCCTGAAATGTAGAAACAATTTGGAAAATGAAATGGTCTTTGCGTCCTATGTTCACACAATGGATGGTAGAAAAAGGAAGATAGGATGAGTAAAGATTAATATCTGGCAGCTCTTGAGCCCATTTTGGTACTAAATTCCAGAACATGAAGCACAACATTAATTCACATGATGGTCGAATTTTGCGTTACAGGTAAGTATCAAAATACAAATATTAACATGTAATATTTATATATTGTATAGAAATATTAAAATTCATACAAAAGGTGAGAATGTCAGCTTGAGCTGCAATGGCTTGTGCCATTCCCAGTCCCAGCTTGTCCATATTTAATCCAAATACATTCACCACTGGGAAGTCATTAAGGATTTGCAGATATGTAAGGAAATAAGGGAAAAAGAACCTTCAAGATGTCTTGGGTCCTGGGGTTTCCCTTGTGAAAATGATGTTTACATACCTATGGTAGTTATAAATGGTAGCAGAGTCAGAAGGCAGTTTTTCACACAACTAAGTGAGGTGGTGGTCAAGAAAGGTGTATAAAACAAAGGGCAAAAATCCACCCTTTCTGAAGTACAGGGGACAACCAAGGACACCAGGTCAGCCTCTTCATGGAGAAGGTCAGGTCAGGGATGGGTTACCACAGGCAGAGAGTACCGTGACATGCTGCAATCACAACAACCCTGATGAAAACATTGGTCACATAGCACTGAAGAATTGGGGGCCAATAGCATAATAGCACAGGGAGTCTTGGGTAAAACTCAGGCCAGCACAGTAAAGAGTTTTGGCTTATACATATCAGAAAATCCATATTAAGAAAACCTAGATGCAAATTTTTACTACATTTGAGTTGGGAAGAAGAAACAGTCTGTACCTTGGAGCCATTCTTACAGCCCTGAGCTGGAGCAGGGCATTGCCTTGCTCTGTGCTGAGAAAAACGACTGCGCTAGGAGGAAGATGCTGGATGAAGGACAGATCCTGCAGCATCCCAGAGCCAGGGTCCTTCCGAAACACAAGGCAGGAAGAAGGGGGAAGCAGGACATAAAGAGGGGCTGTGCAGAGAGGGCCAGCAAGAGAGCTGCAGGAACAGTCTGATTACTCTGAGGTGAGAGATAGATTTTGTTGGAAAAAAAAAACAACAAACATCCAAAATCTGAAAACAAAAAAACATTGCACTTTAGGTAAGAACCAAACATAAAAGCCTTTTGTTGTTTCATCCTTTTTGGCTGAATAAACAATGCCTGGCTTTGAAGAAGCTATTTCTGTGTCATTTTAATCAGCTGCTAGTCACAGGCTTTCAGTGGAAAAAAAATTTCCCAATACCAAATGTAGTTAGGCCCTTTAGATTTATCCTAATTGGGGAAATAAAGGGGCTGCATTATGGGATTATTCCCTCAAGAAAAATAATTTAAAAAAAAAAGGCAAGCCTGCCACTTGGGGGTGCAGGCATGCTGGGCTGCCACAGCAGCTGAAGTGCAGCTTGCCTTGTAATTATGACAGCTGGATTCTTGGTTGTAAAACAGAGATAAGAAGTAAAATTAGCACTGTTGCGGAGAAAGGATATATTAATATCAGAAGCTTTGTTCAGGCTTCCTAAATTTCCAGAATCTCTGTATTGATACTAAAGCAACCCTGGAGGAGAAACAGTATTTTCTTTCCAGACAGTAGTATTTCAGGGAGATCTGTAGCATGGAGACTGACGTGTTAAAATCCAAGTTGCAGTAGAAATAGTGATGCAATCGCAGAGTATGTCTGTGCAGCAAAACGAAGGCATGACTGTAGCCCATGCGAGTGCTGCCGGGTGAATTAACGCTAGCACACATAATAGAGAAGACAGTGAAAGTTTTGGTGAATGCTACCAGCTACTGCATGTCCAGAGAGATACACTGGACTAAACCCTGTGCTAATGTACCTTCTTTGCTAGCGTGGGCTTCATTAGTGTAGGGGAGATTTTTCACTCTTTATCTGTCCTAACCTGCTGGTAATTTTGCAGTGCCCCACTACTGCTGGCTGAGGGCCACCGGTGACGCTTGCACCTCAGTGATGACTGAAGTGCATGTTTGGTGTGTGCACCTGTGCTCTGTATGTAAGCAGAAAATGCTCTGGGATTCTGGGAGTAAAATGCACTTTGTCAAGTTGTATTATTTCTGGTAATTTCATATCTTAACCAACGCAAAATGCCTGATCCTTTTAATTCTTTCCTGACAATGCAATGTTTTGAAACTGCAATACTTCCAATGTCAGAGAAAAAAGTGATTAATTGCAAGCTCAGATGTAAAACGAGAGCTTCAGGAAGGGCTGTCACCCTGCCACTTAGAGGCATTTAATGGTAGACAAAGGTCTTGTAAAATAAAATGCTGGAAACTAGTGAGACACTAGCCAAAGTACCCAACAGATTAGACTATTTAACTTGGTTGTTTCTGCTCTTAATTTCATGATGCCTCCTTGTTGTCATGCAGTCAGCCCAGACATTCAGGTTGAATCTATAGAAATGCCTCTGAACAGCCTAATTCTGTGAAGTACATTCTTCTCGATCAGCAATTGCATTAGTGTTTAATATAATATTAATACAGGCTCTTTTACTATGAGGGTATGTAGCGGGGATGCAAATTTCAGATATAAAATATATGAAGAGACTTTTGACTCCCTTCGGGCAATTAGTGACAATTTCACTCTTGTAGCCCTATATATATGAAGGCAGGGGAAAAAAATAAAACACAACTTGTGAGCAGTGGTCTGACATAGGACCTTCCCGTCCTCCACCTTGGACTGCTTCTGAAATTTCATAGAGTCATAGAATGTATTGGGTTGGATGCGATCTTTAAAGGTCAGCTAGTCCACCCCTCTTCAGTGAGCAGGGACATCCTTATTACAGCAGGTTGCTCAGAGCCCCATCCAGCCTGACCTTGAAGGTTTCCAGGGATGAGGCTTCTACCGCCTCCTTGGGCAATCTGTTCCAATGAGCTACCACCCTCATACTGAAGAACTTTTTCCTAATATCCAACCTAAATCTGCCCTTTTCTAGTCTAAAAGCATTACCTCTCGTGCTATTGCTACCTGCCCTTGTGAACAGTTCTTCTCCAAGCTTTCTTGCAGGCACCTTTCAGGTGCTGGAAGGTTGCTCGAAGGTCCCATGTCTTGTGCTCTTGCTTTAACGGGAAGGATGTAAGGGGCAGGCTGACATCCTACCTGGGGAGGGAGGTGGAAGAATGGACATTTACATGTCATGCAAGTTCCCTGTCTGGATGTTCAAAGAGGATTTTTAAGTCGGTAGCTGAAGCAGCTGCAGGGCTTAGACGGCTCCTACAAGAGATAAGTTTGTGGAGGGTAAAATCACCTCTGCAAAGCGCGCTGGCCTGCACCCATGCCCTGAGAGAAGAGGGCAGATACACGAGTAAACCACGACATCGGAAATTTATCGAGGGAGAGGAACTCCAGGGGTGCGGCCCTGAGCCCGCTCCGCAGACCGCGCTCCCCTCAGACAGGAGCGGGGCGGGGGGGCAGAGGAGGGACTGTGGGGACTGCCCGCCTGCCCTCCCTGCCTTCATCCCACACCACCCCCACCGCACCCCCACCGCACCCCCACCGCACCCCCACCGCTGCGCCCGGGGAGGCGGAGCAGGTGCCGGGGTGTGTCGGGCAGCACCGCCCGCCTCCTCCCCCCCTGAAGGAGCCGCTGGCAGGAAGAGGAGGAGGAGGCGGTGACGGCGGGACGGAGGCGGTGGCCGGGCCATGCTGGAGGCGCGGCGGCACCTGGCGGGCGCGCGGAGCCGGCGGGCGGCGGGGCAGCCTCCTCGGTGCTGACAGGGCGGCGGCAGCGGGAGCCGCGGCGTGGGCTGCGCTCGGCCGGGGACCGCACCGTGAGGGACCGCACCGTGAAGGACCGCATCGAGAGGGACCGCACCGTGAGGGACCGCCTCGCCTCGCCTCGCTTAGCCTCGCCGGGCGGAGGCGCCGCCGCCCGCCGACTCCTTCTCTTCGGCAGGAGGAAGAGGAGGGGAGGAGGATGAGCCGCGCGGTGCTGGCCTGGCTGGCGCTCTGCGGGAGCCTGGCGGGGCCGCGCCTCGCCCGAGGTGAGGGGATCGAGGGGACGGGGACCGGCGGGGACCGGTGGGGACAGGGACCGGAGCCGCCCCGGAGCTCTTGCAAAGTCAGAGGCGAAGTGCGCGGGGGAGCGGGCGGCTCTCAGCGGGGTGACTCCGTCCGGGCTTGCCTTTTATTATTTTAAATTTTATTAAAAAAAAAAAAATATATATATATATATATATATACTTATCTCAACATTTTAAATAGAAGCCGACGAAAGATCCATCCTCAGACATGTTCTATTTTACTACACTTAATTAGAGGGGGGAAAAGAAATACCGTGAGAGCTTAAATGTAATCCAGATGAGCGGCTGGGAAGATTTAATAATACCCGCAGAGCTGTCCACATCTCTTTTCCCTTCCTCTCCCCCCTCCCTCCCTCGCCCCAATCCCAATCAGCGCTTCTTCATTTTAATTTGAAGGCTGTTAGCTCCGAGCCGGAGATCCAGCAAACCGCCGGACACAGTTTGCAAACACATTCGGGGTCTTTGACATCTCGGTAGCAGCGAACATCTCTTGTCAGGCGACCCTTCTGCTCTGCCTGCCTCTTAACTAGGGCATCTCCGTCTAAAACACCACCGGTGCCTTCCCTGTGTCTCGTCACCCTCCCCCCCGCAAAAAAAACCACCAACCAAACAACCCAAAACCTAAAAACAAACACCCCCCCCCAAAAAAAAAATATTAAAAAACCACAATCCAAAGAAACCCCAACCCACCCCCCCCAAAAAAAATACCTCCCAAAACCCCAAACCCCAACCTTACCCCAGAAAAATAACTTTAGAGCTCTTGGAGTTCTCTTTATTATTATTTCGAATAATCAGTCTAAATGATGGGTTTTCCTTTGTCATATTAAAAAAAAGTTGTCGGAGCTCATCTTGCAAGGACGTGAATGCCGTGAAGTGGTGGTGGGGGAGGATCGGTTCCACCACAGCAGCTCTTGAGAAGGCGAAGGGGACGGGGATGGTTGCGGGTGGGTGGTTGGCACTGGGGGTGGTGGGACTTCACCTGCAGCCTGTCCCGTCTGTGCCCCGGGGAAGGAGCTCAGCTCCGGGCAGAGGGACCGGTGTGGGTCCCCTCCACATCCTCCGTGGGTGGTACCGGTCCCCCGTGGAGGGGATGAGGATGAGCTCTTTGCTCCCTGAGAGATCCAGACCTGCCCCTCTGCAGGGGCTGTTCCTCTCGGGGTCTGGACACCTTTTCATCGTCCTGGTGGTATCTTCCCAAAGCTCAGTAGAACAACTGTTACCCTAATGAGTAACAGAATATTTCCATTGACTTTTAGACCTGTTCCTGTCATTATTCACGTTTTGTATTTTAAAATGAAACCAATGTATCAGGAAAACTGAATATTTTATTAGATCTTAAATTATTCAGCACGGTAGCTTCTCAAAATCCAATAACATCCACACAGTTGCAGAGAGCATGTGATAGCTTATGCAATATGTCCTTGTACCTACAGTTTATACCCAAAATATTTTAGGCAAAAGGTGCTGTATTTGCCACAAAGTCTGGACTTGCCGTAAATAGTTTGGATTGGGCTTCTGTGGGACTTCCCATAATTCACATCCGAAACCTTTTTTCATTTAAGTCTACCATCTTGCCATGCAAAATTTTAGGTAACTTCACAACAGAGAGAACTTCATAGATTTTCTAGCAGAAGCTAGAAGGAAAAAAAAAAAAAATCCATTTGCTCTGTGATTGTTCAGTTAAAGATTTGTCCTTGGCATCCAAAATGAAACAGAAGAAAATTATAGAGAGTTGTTTTTTTTTTTAATGCTGAAACAGAATAAAACGCTGCTTGGCAGGTCTGATATACTGGGTTAATTTTGCTCACTGTCATAACATTTACTTTTAATAGATCCTCTCAAAGTTAAGATGACTGTAAGCACTGTAAGTATCTAAAACTCTTCAGAGAGCAGGTTTTGAACAGTACAAAACTTTTTGTGAGTTGTTTGAGCATTACTTGCTGATGAGTCTATTTGCATAATGTTGCGTAATGAAAACCTGTGGTAGCGTCATCTATGCAGTGGCCAGTTTTTTCCTGTCTTCTTTTGAGGTAAATTCTACTTGCGGATCGAAGTTAAGTCGTATAGTTCATTATTGACCTGTGTTTCAAGTCTACGGTTAAAGAAAAATGCCAACTGCTTTTTTGTTGGGCTTCTGAAAAGTGATGACAGAGATCAAAATCTTGTTTGTTCATCATATCTTAAAAACATCTTTTGCTCTTTGCATTTGGAACACATACATAGTATATCAGCAAGTTTGGCTTGTTTAAAGGAGTGAGAAGGGAGAGAAAGATAGAGAGAGAAAGGATGAGATTATTATGATGATGAAGCTGATGATGATGAAAAAGTCATCCCAATGGAAGACTGGAATTTTCTTCTTTGTGTCCAGTCTGATAAATTTGCAATCTCATGCACTGTAACCGGAGTCTGATCTTCAGAGACGTGTTCATATGCATGTATATGATGAAACTAGGCTTCAAGGGTGCAGTGACTTCTATTCCTTAGTTTGCAAGACACATACAGGTGCATTTTTAATAAGGAATGTCCTTTCAGACGTATTTTAAAACAGCTCTAAGATTTTACATTTGCTGTTGTTGCTGTTCCTTGGTGAAATTTGAATGCGAGCCGATATGATTTTCTACCATATAGTGGACAGACTGTAACTATAAGAGTGACTACAGACTACAAGACGTTATTTCGGATGGACAAAATGAAGTGCCTCTCCTCTATAGTAATACAGGTTTTTGAGTCCCACTGTGTATTTTTTTAGGAACAAATAAGCCAATACCTTTTAGACCAGTCAGTGATGATTGGGATCAAATGAAAGAAAAAGTTAATTTTAATCTAGTGGCTGTTTTAGTCCCAGATTTACCTCATGGAATGGGGTAAGCTGGTCAGCTATGGTAATGGTACTGTAAGTGTATAGCAAGCAAATCTGTATATTCCATGCCTATGTGTTAAATGTCTTTGCAACAGGATCTTCTGAAGATTTACTGTTTAAGTTGTCTTTATTGTGAATGCTGATCTTTAAATTGTATCATGCTTTTTCACTTAGCTTGCTGCTGAATTTTTATGTACAGTTCGCCTAAAAATGATATTGATATTGCCAAAACCAGGCAAATCTAGTTCTTTATTTTCTGACTGTGTCCTGTGAGCCTGAGATAAGTATTTTGGAACTTTCAAGGAACTGTTTCAAAGAAACTGTTTCAAAGATACTGCTTTTTTTTTTTCCCTTACAGTGGGAACCTTCACTCTCTTTCAGGCTTAGAAGTTTCTATAAAGCCTCTTTCTGCAGCTGCAATGAGCTGCAAGGAGTGAAAGTGCTGAGAAACAAGAGAGGTAAACTGTAGTTTTGTTCTCATATAACTATACCAAAAGACTAAAAAGATCAGAGAGACTTTTAAAGACCAAGATTCTTCTGTTTTACCAAGTGCCTTTGCATCTTTGGATGGCATCTGCTTCTGTACAAACTGCTGACAGTGTGACCCTGCATAGTGATTTTCACTGTTCTTTTAACAAATTACATTTGTGTTCAAATTGATTTTCTATGACTACTCATATAGCCTCCAGAAAGCATATAGCAGATACACTATTGCATCCTGTATGTGTCTGGTCAGCCTAGGACAGAATTTTATGTCAAACTACGCACTGTTATAACTTGAATTAATAGTCCTGGTGATATTATTTAGGTTTTTTAAAGTATCTGTTTTCTTCTTTCTCTGCCCTTTATGTCTTTATCCTTTATGTCTTTTTTTGAAAGGATATACTTCATACAAGGTTGTGTATCAATGGTGAAAAGGGGAACTGTCTTAGCTTCCTTCCTCCACATTTTTCCAGTTACTGTCCAGTTGAAAATCAAGAAAATGATCCACTTTAGAAGTGATTTCAAAAGACAAACACTTTTTATTAAGAGGTTGATTTTTATGCCTTAAATTATCTGTTGATACAGCACATGTCCATACAGTAGCAGTAAAAAACTCACAGCCCGTTATCCCTTCAATGTAAGTAAAGATAGTTGGAGAAGCGGCATTTAACAAACTGCAAGGGTCATAAGTAAATCTGTGTTATTCTCAACTTTCCTGTGACTCATATATGAGTTAGCATGTTTTCCATTTCTTTTCGTTTTTTACACATTTCAAGCTTACATAAGCCCCAGAGCCAAGAGTACTTCTGAAATCTTAAAGGATGGTCAGCATTGTATTACAAATGATACTGGGCTTCTTTGTAGCATACTTGAAGCCTAGCTGCCTTGATTTTGAAAGAATATGGGTTGAACATCAAAACAGTATCAATTTATTTCAACTTTAAAAACAGATTCATGGTGAAAATATGAGTGTAATTCTTCTAGACGATACATTAGAAAATAAAAGATGAGTTAAAAGATGAGTTAAAAGATTCAAACCCAAATAAAGGTTGTAAGAACCTTAACATTTGCAAACTGAAAATCTGTGGAAAATGCTGTCTTATATTGGAGGACCTGTGTACATTTTCCATTTAAAGGGATGAAGGGAGAAAGTAGGGGGAAAGACATCACCCTAAATTCAGTGTGTTATATCAGCCCAAGGAATAAGTGATCATGGGTCTAGGTTTCTTTCTTTATAGGAACTTAGATCTTATCTTAGAGGTAGAGCTACTCACTGCAACAGTCAGGTGTGGCTAATTTTCTAACAGCAAGGTGTTTGGGGGATAAAGCAGCTTTTGTGCCATTCGTATGGCAGGATCAGAGCACGGACCTGTTCAAAAACAGTAACTGCAGTTGCAGACCTGGATCCTGGATATCACTGAAAGCAGGGGCTGAGCTAGCAGCTGGTGTCCCAGAAATTTGGAGGCACAGAATTTGTGCATGTCTTTGCAGAGTTTGTGATTTTGTAAAATCTCAGTCTTGGTGTTGTGAGAATACAGTTATGGGGTTTTTCTGTTTGTTTGTTTGTTTCTATGGGTTTTTTTCTCTAACTAGCAATCTGTGTTACCTTTCATCACAGTGGGGGTGTTTTTCTATTTTACATTTTAAAAGCTGAGAAATAAAACAGACCATGGTTATCTAATAGAGTCTCTACCTAATCTATCTAACAATTACAGTATGTAGTGTGTGAGTGAGTGCATTTTCATATGAAACACACATGAAAACCACTTACTTTTACATACTATATAGTGGCTATGTGCACACATACTATATTGTGGGTGTATGTACACTTCAGATAGCGTACAGAGGAATTACATTCACTTACGTGCCACACATCTTGATACTTATTAAAAATTTGGGTAATGTTAGATAAGATTTCATTGTCCTATGAACTTGAGATGCAGAGCTCTGTATTGCAAGTCAAAATTTGTTATATGCAACAAAGCAATGAATATCTAAGACAGTTTTTTGAGACTAATGAAAGTATTCCTCAGTCCACCCCCTTAAACTTTGGAATAAGGGGCCATTCGTAGGCAAAGGCTTTTTATGACTATAAGAGTTTGGTGAAGTTGCTTGAAAATATAGAAGAAAGTGCTCGTTCATCTGTGCCATTCAAATAGAGAATCCTGAAGTATGTCAGCTATACCACTCGTGGCAGCAGAATGTCAGGTTTTCCGTGTTAGGAGTTAGGATTTTAACCACAATATTTAAAGCAGTAAACTGAAGTGTGCAGATGACAGCAGGGAGGAGCAGCAGATGGATAAGCAGGCACAAGAAGATCTACTCTCCTCGCTTGGAGCCCAGGCAGGAGCTTTGCTCATCCCACCAGCAAACTAAAGGTGTGAGTGAAGGATGAGCGATGGCTTGAGTTTCATGGGTGGTGTCTGACCTTGGAGGCCACAGGGGAGGAGGGAGAGGAGCTAGGGCACTGTTGCCCTCCACTGAAGGAAGTGGAGGTTCGATGTCGGTCTGCATCAAGCGGTGAGACTTGGTTAAAGCTATTGAGAAATTTGCCAACTCCAAATACTTTATCAGAACATTGAAATTCAGTACGTATAAGAGTTCAGCCAGTAATCAGTCTTCCCTGTCCTGCTCTGGTCTTTAACTTTCCCACCTGGGACATGGACTGCATGGGTTCAAGTTGACTATTAAGCAATTCAGACTATGGATTTGAATCCGAAAGCTTCAAAAATTTTATTTTAATACAGAACAGTGTTTTTCAGTGTTTTGCAAATAACTTTCCTTCTTCCTGTCCCACTCCCCTTGCAACTAATTTTTTTCCTTAACTGTTTGCAATTTTAAACAACACAAGGCATTTGTGCATAGCCAGGTTATGGCCCTACTTTAGGATAAAGCTACAGTCTAGACAAAAAGGGCTTTTTTTTTGTCTTTGAGTAGTCTCACAATAGTACCTTTTTGACAGAGACCAAAATAAAAAAAAAAAACCCAAACCTGAAAGAGACAATTGCTTAGCCAATTTTTAGCTGCAGTAATTTTATTTGCTATGTTTCTGTGTAGGGAGGCTGACAAAATTTCTACAAAAACTGCTTTTTTCCTGTCATTGTCAAGACGCTGTGTCAACCTGTATAATTTTGGAGAGCTGTGACAGCAGTGCGCAAATAACAGTAATTTCTGCCATCTGATTACTCATGTCTTAGGTTTCTACAACAGTGAAGCTACAACAGACAATATAGGAAACATTTTTGAATAAGACTTATATACACCATGTGTGAATGTGAAAAATAGGAAATAAAATACGTTTGATTTATTTTATTTTTAATTCTTACATCTTTCAGTCCATCTCTCCCTGATGTACAACAGCCTCTATCACTGCTGGATATCATTGCACACAACCAGCCTCTTTAATCCCGGCTTCCCCTCTGGTTATTCTCCATTACAGTCCCATAGGCCGTACCACTTTAATCTGTTTGCCAGTTTTTTGTTTTTCTAGTTAAGTATTACATTTGCAGACAGTGGCCTGGGCTCTGAGACTGACTTTATTTTCTTTAACTCATACCCTTTACAGCTGGAGCTTTTGAAATAGAGATGGAGAAAATATGATTTGCTATGTAACTTGTCAGATTCCTTACTTATGTGAGGAATTGCACAGGATTGCCTTACAAGGGCTTTCTAGGTTAAAAACGAAGACCTAGTAGCTGATTGCTTTCAGATGTTATTCCAGAACTATTTTAAAACCACTGAACATCCATTTATTTGAACAATTTTAAGGGAAGATTAGTTTAATACTGCGAATAGTGTACAGTGTGGATGGGGAAATGATGTGCTGTTGTCATGGGACGTAGCTAAAAGGACCTAGTAGTTCTCTTGTATTGTACATCCTATATATATTTATTTAATGATGTTTTTGTCTAATTTCGTTGATGACTTTTTTTATGGCTCTACGTTCTGACTTCATACAAAATGATCTAGCAGTTACAGGTAGTTCTTCAGGATAAAGATCAACCTCTTCAATAATGTCTTTCATTTTCTTGGGTGTGATCAATCCTATTGTAACCTCTTGGCTTTCTCCACCAGGCTTCTCTTTAACCTCGTGTCCTTGTTCAGGTACATTTTTTCTTTTAAAAACTTCTTTAAGAAATGCTGCATTTCTGTACTGTTGCATACTTAACATGGACATTTACACTCTGTGGTTCCTTCCTATGGTGGTTTTATTTAACTTCAAACTCTTCTCCAAATGTGGGTCTTCTGCTTCAGCCCATTACTGAAGTCAGTCAACAAACTGAGATCAATAAAAAAAGGTAATTCAAGCAATATCAGACACATTTGGGAATGTAGTCTCAGAGGTTCAGCTCTTCTTTCATGAAATCTGTTGGAGAAAAAAAATAGAGCAACATCTGAGTAAGAACCCTGAAATCTGCTGGAGTAGAGTGTGTTTGGCTACAGATTACACCTGTATTGCTTCACAAAGCAAGGGCAGCTACTACTCTAGTATTCCTCAGTATCTTTCAGTATAGTTGGATTATTATGTGCTAGTATATATATTTAAAAAGCTGAATATGAGTAAAAGTAGAGTAGTAAAAGGTGCAGCTCCAACCCGTGGTAATGGTGCAGCCATTTGGCCACTGGAGGGGTGAAACAAGGGTCTAGTCTGTCGGAAACTTGCTGAGTCTCCATGGTTCATTCCTGCTAAACATCAGCTGAGACAAGAAACTGTCATGTGAGAGTTGGCAGGATGGCCATGCCCATTTAATTGCTGTTTGCCACTGACTTTTCCCTAATTTCAGCACTTATGATGTTCTTATGGACAGCAATAAAAAAAAAAAAAAAAGTTAAATTCTGTGCAATGCTGGTTTGCTGATAGTTTAACTTGTTGGGATGACTTAGGGCAGGATCAGGCAAGCCCCAGTGCTGGGGCAAGGAAAGGCGATTAGAAGAGGGAGCGAGGAATGAGTGGCATGGTGCTGTTGAACACTAGATGTGTCCTCACTTGGTTTCTGCAAGGTGAGGTTACAGATAATTTTCTCAGTGATGGTTTATGCATTTTTTGCCACAAAATATGTTTCTGGACTTACCAAGTCCTCTGGGTGCTTGCTGGTTCTCAATATGTCAATGTCCCAAGTCTATTTTTCAGTGCCAAACAGATGAATTTAAACAATTTTGAGCAGGGAGACAAGCTCACTTGCCCCCACCTGTCCCTGAGGTGCAGAATGCCAATTTTTTCCTGGCCTCATTTATAGCTATATATCACCTACTGTGGAAACAGAGTACAGAAATCAGACCTGTGAGTATGTGCTGCGTTCCTGTCCACATTGCCTTGGCGTGGCTGTAGGCAGAGGAGCAAATTCTGCATTTCTCTGGCCATCTCGCAGTTCTGCGTGTCTGCACGCTGCTTCCCCAAGCTAGGGCTAATCAAGCGTTGATTAACAAAACCTTCCTGGTAGGTTTTTTTTTATGAGGACAGATTACAATGTTTTTCTTCTCTAATTATTTTGTGCCAAATATTTATCTTATGGATAAAGATCGTTCCTTGGCCATGCAAAGCAGACAAGTCTCAGGAGCTCCCTGTGTGCTCTCAGTAGAGCGGGAAGAACTGCCTGCCTTATTAATTCTGCCCTGGATTATTTCTAAGCAAATAAACTGCTTTAAAACTACTTATAAGTAGATGTCGTTCTGGCTCCTCCATTCTGACTGATTGAAGGCTAAGCAATAAGAATGAAGAAGTCAAAATGAGTAAGTAAAATCACTACATGCTTCAGTTAATTTAGGAGGGAAAAGAGAGAGCTCTTCAAAATGGTAATATAAAATTTTTTGGTTATTTGTTTCACAAGGACTTCATGTGTATGTACTCATGCTGAATCTGGCAGCTGGATTCAGCTGGACAAAGCTACATCTTTCAGCAACTAAACAACCTGATCAAGAAGTGTTGTGACCTTTTCAAATGGCAGTGACCCTTTAGCCCAGCTTCACACACCAGCCCTATGGGAACTATGTCTCTTCCTTGGGTCTCAGACCAGTGATTGACTGATTTTGACCAGTTAGTCTGCTACTCAATTGTTTGGGGTGGGTTTTTTAAATATTTTTTTTTTAAATATTTCCTGTAGAAAGCAAAAATAATTAAAAATAGATACATTAGTTTCTTTGCCATTAATAGTTCCAGAATTGTGGTTATAGCATTATACTTGTAGAAAAATCTGAACAGAATTTTAAATCTCAACTAAAAATTTCCTTTTTAGGCAGAGGAGGGAAAAAGGAGTATCCTAAAACTGTACTCTATCTTCACTGAAATAGAGATCAGTCCAATTCAGTTATAATTAGTTTTCTGAAGTGGGCTTTTCCTCTAGAGCAGCACTGTTTCCGGAACAGAAGAAATACAAGAAGTTTTCTTCTTAGATGTATTTGTAGGTTCAGGAAGCTATTCTTTCACCCTATAAATGTTCTCGTCTGGCAGATAATCATAATGTCTTGTGTTAGCATCTTTCATAGCAATCTTTTGTCCCTTGTGTCACATCGAGCTTGTTTAGTTTTGTTTTGGTTTGTTTTTTTTCCATTTTCTTCTTGAAGTCTATGTACCTCCCAGATGATACAAAGAGCACTGCTGAAGTCTGAAAACAAAGGTCGATAGATCATGCCGAAAGGCTTCTACCTTTAAGAGAAATACTGAGATTTGATGGTTTATGCCTGCTAAAAGCTGTCATGTTAGGTCTCCTGTAGTGGAAGCTCTTGCATTGCAAGCATTGCAGCTGCTTGCATACACGTTTCATGGTGTGTATGAGAAGTGTTGGCATACTCATAATATTTACCCAAAGAGTTGCAAGGATCTCATAAACAGGTAATAATCTGGAATTGCTGTTTCAGGAGAACTCTCAGTTAATGTTATTCAGTGTTCTCACTTTATTACTGTATATGCAAGAGATTCTCTTTTCTTTTCTGTTTTCAAAATGAGGTGTTAGAAGCTTTTAGAATTCAAATTGCAGATGCCCAGCCTGTCTGCAGTATGGTATATGTATTTTGTAACAGTTGGAATAATTTTTAAAAGCCTTTAATATAGGATCTCAGAAGAGATTTTCTGTAGAAAAAGCAGCTTCTGAAAGGGTATGGTTGTGTTCTGACCCATTTTTCTGTTAAGATACAGCAGTAAAATTACTGAAGATTTTAGACATATTACATCTGTTCTTTGAAAGAGAACAGCATAAAAGACATAAAATTACTATTCTAGTAGATTACAAGCTGTAGTGTATATCTGCTGAAACTGGCTTTATGGAAGGTGTTCCTTCTAAGTTGATGTAGTTTAAAAATAAAATACTAACTTCTTTTGGATCATACCCTCCCTGAGCAGTAGAATAACTCTGTATCGCCTCTGCTCTTCATCCATGTAGGCTTTGCCCAGAGTTTGGGCTTTGGGGAGCAGCCTGAAGGCCACAGATGGACATCACTGTACCAGTGACCAGTGGAAGGGTAGGGTCAGTTCTATGCCATGTACTTCCCATTGCTGTCTGGGTGGGAAGGGAGACTATTTAGTCTTGACTCTCTTTAGGGCATAGTAGATCCGTTATTTTCCTGGTGGAAATGAGGATTTGGAAGAAATCGTATCTTTATGGAGTTTGTGGTATATTGTCAGTGTTATTCTTGGAGCAGATGTGTCACCACATGATCCTGTCAGGCCTCATGGGTAGCCTGGTTATAATTGGCAGTGGCATGAACTGTAAGAGGGATGTATTAGCTGAGGAGGATGAGTCTGTATTACTGTACGGCTATGCAATTTTTGTGGTGGCTTTTGACTTTTTCTACCATATCTGTAAGTGCTAACACAAGGTGGATCTTTATATAGTATTTATATTCTGCAATACTCACCAAAAAGTGAAGAGTAATGGTCATGTTTGTAGATAAAACAGGCTTCTGCATTCAGTACAGATATCTCAGGCTTTCCAAAAATTTTCTGGGAGCATTTCCCTGCATTAGAAATGACTATATTTATCCTTGTTATCTATGTAGTGACCTAGTTTGTTTATCAGTAACTATATTTAATTTTTAGACTACATGTACTGTTGTCTGAAAGAGTAAAGAAAAGGTTGGGTTTTTTGGGCTTGGAGTGGGTTTTCTTTGTTGGGTTTTTTTTTGTTTGTTGGTTTGTTTTTTTGGCAGGAGGGTGAAGAGGGGTCATTCTGTTTGCCTGGGTTGGTTTTTTTTGTTTCTTCAAGCTTGAGGTTTTTATGAGATCCTACTTTCTTCCTTTGCACAAAGGTTTTACATGGAATTTTTCTCTTTTCTGGAACTCTACTGATAAATTGAAAGCTTTCTAATAGTTCTCAAAATTAGCAGTGTTGTAAGTCATAATGGCCAAGGACTAGAGTCAGCTGCAACTGCAGTACACTGGGCAGGAATCACAGACAAAAGCTCACTGTGTCAAAAACAGTGTTATTTGAAAGTGTTTTTCATGTTTAGGATTCATATTGTACCTTAACCCCCTGCTTCTTTTCTCTGGACTATTATTTTATTCCTTTTTCTTTTTTTTTTTCCTTTTTCCTTTTGTTATGTTGAACTGACTTGAACTCCTGCATTTTTTTTTTTTCAGCCGATGGTTCAAAGAAGAAGGTCCCTGGTAGATGTTAATCCAAATTTGATGTTGAAAATAGGTTGCTCTTCACATTTAACTCTTGCAGAAATATGGATTTTTGTGGCTTCTGTTGATTTTAATAATGCAAAGACACCTCTTGTGAATACAGCAGAGTAACTTTACACTGGAGCTTCCTCTAGATTAATGTCTGCAGCTTTGCCAAAACTATTATCTCTATTGCAAGCTGTCTCTTCATGTCCAAACTGAGTAATTAAATCTTCAAATCAGATATGCAGTTTTTTATTATTATAAATATAGTTTAGGACTTCATGGTTTCAGAGAACCTTTGGGAAAGAACTGTGGTACAGCTCATTAGAAAATGGGCTAAAATCTCTCTGAAATTTTAGTTTGTTTTATTACATTTTCAGATTTGGACTCCTGTCTCTCAGGCAAAATCAAAGAGGAAAACTGCCAGCGCTGCATTAGGTGTGTTTTTGCCTTAATCACTGCGAGTCCAGTTATGATCTGATCTGGAGCCCTTAATCTGGGTTGTGTGCCAGCAATTATATAAAACACCTACCAACTTTTTGAATACTAAATGGTGAAATTATCCTTTTGCCATAAGCCAGTTGATTAACACTACGTGTACCTGAAATGAACATCACTATCTTTCAAATGTGGGTGTTGCAGGCGGCTGTTTACTCTTGGAGAACATTGTTCATTTATGCCAAATGAAATTACCTCAGGCCTGGGCTGGACCTGTGACCCTGGTACGTCAGAGACCTTGACCCAGATGAAAGGTACTAAGGGAGGATGCTGTTGCCTCAGCCTCAGGCTGCAGAGATACCCAGGGTGGGGACGGTGATGGCCTTGCCTTATGGGGTGTGCTGCATGCTGTCAGAGAGGACAAATAAGAGATTGACAGGATCTTGCAGAGACCCTACAAAGCCAACAGCTTAAGTTCTGCATTGCAAGGGAGGAGGGAAATCTAGAGGACCACTTCCAAACAAGCTGTGGATAGAAACTTCGATGATGGGAGAAACTGGAAGCTTGTAACTTCTGTCATCACATCTCAGCTCTCTTTTTTACCTTGGGTTGTGCAGTTACAGGTATTGACCAAGTGACCAAGCAAAGGAAAAAGAAGGGGGGTAATAGCTAATGGAGACTCCCTTGCAGGGAACAGAGGTACCTATCTGCTGACCTGACATCTTGTCTTAGGTGCTTAGGTTTGGGATGATGTAGGGAGACTGCAGCCAGTGGTACTGCCAGGGAGTCCTGGCAAAGAAAATGTGGGCTTATTGCTGAGTGGAGTGGGTGATTTGGTGTGACATCTATAAGTTCTGGGAGGTCATAGAGATCCAGAGAGGTTTTCAGTGATGGAAGAAATGCTAATATTGCATCTGTCTTCCAAAACGACAGAAAGGTTGACTGAAGGGGAAACTCTAGGCTGGTCAGCCTGGCTTGGTCCCTGGGAAATCATGAAACATGTTTCTGGGCATGTAAAGGAAGGGTGGTTGGGAGCCCCCGCCCTGTGTTTATGGGGGCTATCTCACACCTAACCCACCTGTTGGTCTTCTGGGAAGAAATAACTGGTTTGTGGATGGGGAGAGAATCATTCTCTGGGGTGTCATGTATGTGGACTAGAGCCAGGCTCTTGGCAGTGTCACTGTTCTCACATCCAAGTTAGGCCATGGTAGTTTGGGTGGATGGACAGTGTGACAGATAAAAAGCTGGTTGGATGCTGGGAGTCAGAGGGCTGTGGTAGACGGGTCATATCAACCTGGAGCTTGGTAACAAGTGGAACCCCACTGGGGTTTGTCTGGGATCTCTCTCGGTTAGTATCTTTATCAGTGATAAAGATACTAACAAGGAGGAGATTACAGAGTCCTTGTCCATCAGGTGTGCAGATGACACCAAGCCACGGTGACCAGTGGATTCCCTCAAGGGCAGGGCTGCTACCGAGAGAAGCCATGCTGGGGGAACAAACCAACAGAAGCTGTAAAAAGGCACAAATGCAAAGCCCTGCCCTGGGTAGGGAGAGTTCCTGTGAAGGCATGGGTGTTTGTTTTTTGGATCCCCAGTTGAGGAAAGACCTAAATAAATGGGAGTGAGGTCAGGGAGACCATTGTGAAGATGGGGCTGGAGCCCCTGCCCTGCAAATAGAGGGACCTGTGGGGCCGTGGCTACATCAGCTTTAGGGGCAGAAGAGCAGCCCTCACTGCTGCAGGAAGTGGGGGTCAAGGAGATTGAGATAGACCCGTCACAGCAGTGTGTGGCAGGAAAATAAGAGTCATCTTCTCTGTAAATATGACCTTTACTGGGGGGTGAGCATGAAGAGTCATACCCCTCATAAGTCCCATCTTGGGTAGCTGTGTGAGATTAAGAACATTGTTGAATTAGCCCTCTGCAGAACAGTGATTTTTTTTTTCTTTGCCTTTCAATGTAAAGAATAGGATTGTATTTTATGTAGATGCTACTAAAAATAAAATCTAAGATCTACAGGGTCCATCTGGTGTTTTTTTTGTTTGTTTGTTTGCTCATTTACTTTGTAATTGTTGCTTATCATTAATGAAGTAGACTAAGCAACATTAAACAGGCTGCAATTTTCAATGCTAAGTTTTTTTGGTTTGTTTTGCAGTTTTCACTTTATAGCCTTGCAGTTGTGTGGGCTGGCAGTAAGAACCCAAAACCAAAGATTTACTTCCATTATTAACTTCTTTTTATGTTTGTTTATGAAATACAAATGGCAAAAATGGATAGCAATATGTAGAGATTCTTCTTCAACATTTTATTCCTTGAGTTGGTAATAATAAAAATGTCCAATTTCCAGATTGTGACAGAAAACTACAGCTTTCCAGCATATTGCAATGAAGTTATAAGTCTGTATTTTAAAATGCAATCTGGATTTGGCACAAGAGATTTCAGATGAAAACCTTCCTGCTAAAATGGTGAGATTTGTAGATTTAAGATTCAGTGATCATGCAAAGAGTTTAACAACTCTGCTGATATGAGTGTTAAGGGAAGAAATTAAATTGAACTGAATTGGTGATTCATTTTGGTTACACTCTAGGGGAAGAATGGACATTTTCTAATAATTAATTATCCAATTTAAAACCTCCCTGTTTCTTGACTGGGGTAAGAAATTACATATTTTGTATAATAAAGCACCAGATCTTTAAAACTAATGGGAAGTGCTGTTGTATTTTTAACAAAAACTATAGGCGCTTCAGTTCACGGGGCTTTGCCTCAAGAAATTAGTTTCAAGCAAATTAGCCAGTAAAATGAATGTACCCTGAACCAGTTTATTAATAAAAGCGGTGTATAAACATAGCTGATTAGTATATGGCAGTCTATGTAAGAAGAGAAATAAAAATATGCATAAATTAAATGGTCATGATTACTGACCATTGCTCATAAGCTCTGGTTTCTCTTAGTTTAGTATGGAATGTTTATTTTACTTGAAAAATTAAGATGTGTCGGTCGAATAAGCTGGGCAGTTTCACTGCTTTTGATTGCCTTCATTACAAATTGAGAGTGCTCAACAGAATTTCGAATAGGAAAGGCTCAATCTTGCAATGCTGTGGATTCTGGAAAATGTATTCTGAGATGTAAGCATTTCACTCTTTATCACAAAAGTCATCAACCAAGGATTATGTTCAGGGTTAATGTTCAGATTCCTGTATTTTTCTCTAATGCTTATGCAAGTCTTCTCTCCCAGCCAAATGTACCACAGTGCGAGAGCCCCAAATTAAGGGCATACTTTCTAGTTTAACTTTTTCTTTAGGAAGCTGAAATAGTAACAGTGCTGCTGATATGGCAGTGGTGACATAAAGTGTGCAGGATTCTTAGATGCAGCAAGACAGTTGCTGAGTTCTGTTACTGGTACTTAGTAAATTGGCTGCAAGAATAAGGTGACTGTGTTTTATTTTTGAGCCACTGGCTTGATGTCCAGTTGTGCGATTGCCCTGTTTCTGCTCCTATAGTTTCTGACCTAGAGCATGAAATTACTTTGCAAATGTTAAGAGTGATATTTGGGGTGAGTAGTACATCTTTGTCTTTTTGTAAGAAGCTGTATTGAATTGCAGCAGAACCAGTGGCATGGCGAAAGGTTTCATGGCAAGTCTTTGAAGAGCATCGTTAAGTAAATCTACTGAATTCTGTTCTTATGGTGTCTAGAGACATATCGACTGGCACTATGCCATTGTGTGTAGACCAACCATACAAAAAAACCCCCAACCCCTCCCCCCAAACAAACAAAAAAGAAGAATCCCCAAGCCTTGCAGTGTCGGTATCAGAGAAAATGCTGCTTGAACACAGCCTAATGAATTATGAGACTGTGATGGTCAAAGCTGCTATAGAGCTCATGATTCCCTGCTGTAAGTAAAGGTCAGTGATATGGTGTGACAAGGGGAGTTTTAAGGATGGGTTTAGAGAAAATGAAAGGCAGTTTTGTTGAACTTTTCAAAAATATCTTTCCAAAGCTAAAGGGCAGTGTGGGAGAGAATGAACCACAGGATGCTTTGGTGATGAATTTTCAAATACATGGAAGATTCGGTTGGGCTTCTTGTTACTGAGCAAGAGATGATGCGTTAAGACATACCCTTTTGAAGAGCTTTGAAAATACAGAGCAGTGCCATTTGTTGGGCGGGATAGAAAAGGGTGAGAAAATGGGGGTTTGAAAGGACAGTAGTGATCTAGTTAAAGCAAAAGGCCTGTGTAGTGCTCTGCAAAGAGCGTTTGGAAAGTCACCGTTCCATTTCCGAAAGCATGCGTGAAAGATGACAAATTAATAAAAACTCAAGCAGATGAGAACTTGGGATGATTAGCTGTGCCAGTGAATAGAAAGGGCTGTGTCTTAGGGGTATAATTACGGAAAAAATTGGCAGAACATCAGCCAGTGTAGCTCCTCACTCTCATCCCTTTCAGAATCAAGTGGCAAGTGAAGTAATAATGGTCAGTATTGCAATATCATTTTTGTACCATATAAGCTATTGTAATTCAGCATCCTTTGTATATTGGCAGGGAACTGAGGTCACTGAGGACTTTGAGGGAGTAGTTTACTTGTTAGTGGGCTTCTCAGAGAAGTTGAAGATTACGGCTCAAATCTTTGTTTTTCTTTATTCAAATTTCTCTTTCTGTCCAGAAATTCCAGCACACATTAGGAAGAGCAATTCTGTCTGCCCGCAGGCTGAAAATATATAAAGTGAGCGGTGAAAAGGGAAAACCTTTTTTGAATCAGCTAGTTGAAGGTGTCCAGCCAATTCTAGTCATCAGTGTTCGGAAGAAAAATCTGCGTTGTAGCCACACTGACTGAGTTGGCATAAAGTGAAGTAGAGGTTTGAACAAGAGGCGATGAATCTGTTCTGAAGATTTTGGAGAGTAAACCAAATTCATTCCAGTCTTAAGCTCTAGTGGATGTTTTTCTTCTAAAGAAAAAAAATGCAGGAGCGCATCCTTTCTCTAAAGTGAGATGTGTGGGGAACTTCCAACTGCATGTACAATCATTACACTATACTGGGCAGAGGTCTGAGATCTGTTTACCCTCCGTGCTACCGTGCCCTCTTCCTTTGCACAGGTTTCCAAGAAAAGGAAAACTAGCTGCCTTGATCTGATATGCTCTGTAATTACTCTAACCTAAACTGGTTGGAGTAAAACTAACTAAACTAAAAAAATCAGTGGAGTGCAGCCTTGGGACAGGTCATGTAGTAAACTGAGAGATCATTTCAGATTTAGTTTATGAAGGTGAAAGTGTAAGTCATTTGGAAAACAGGGGTGAAATTAAAAAGTATTTTTTAACACTGTCAATGCAAATAGTTTGTTACGCAGAATATCAAGGCTGAATGTTTTAGAAGACCATGTGTAATGATATAATGAACTCAATGGGTACTAGAGTATGTGTCATGAGAAGAAGAGAGAAATGTGATTTTATGTTAGGCAACATTAGTCAGGTCCAATTTATCCCGTGGGGGGATAGGAGCGCATTTCTGGGATAACTTGTGATGAGCAGCAAATCTTGATAGTTTGAGGCACTGATCTGCTAGGCCAAATGGAGGTCATTGGTCCATATCAGTAAAACTTGTTTGTTTCTTTGTTTTTAACTATTATACTTGCAAAACTTCCTTTTCCCTCCTTAGGAAAAAAAACCCAACCAAACAAAAAACAAACACAAAACTTCACAGCTCCTTTGGAACATGAAAGAAGCAAAGTTCTTACTGACAGTTGAGACCATATAGGAACATTTTTGTGAAAATGGATCTCTGTCAATTTTGTAAGTGCAGAGTCAGGCTTGTCAAGTGGGAATCCAGCCTTGTGAGTTAATTTGGTGTGGGACTTGGACTTCCATTCTTGTTCTATTAGCAGAATCAGTGTGCTACCAAAGGAAGATGAGGAGTTAGCCTTTTTTCTCTAGCTCCCACTTTCAAAGTATTTTAGGTGTCTTATGCTTAAAATAGTATTAACAAAGCTGCATTTAATAACACTTCAAAATAATGGAACATTGATAAAGAGATAATCTCCTTACACAGTGTTCCCTGTCTGCACAGACTGAGGAAAGGATAACATGTTCAAAGAACTGTACATTAATTTACGCAATTCTTGAAACAGCTGAAATTAATTTTTATTTCCTCTTAAAGGTAAAAATGATTGGTCTTAAGGTATAGCTAAAAATAAACCAGATTAAAATATTTGTGATTTTCTACCTGTTTTTTTGGGGAAAGGTGGTGTGGAGACCTGACTGAAACATAGCAGTCTTTTTGTCCCCCTAGACTGTTGAAATCTCAGATTGTAAAAAGATTTTAGATGGAGATTATTTACTGTCAGAGTAAAAATTGAATGGAAGACAGATCTTGCATAGGTTAATGTATTTGTTCAGTCCTACTGAAAAAGTAGAATGGCAGAACATCTTTGTAGAAATAGTGATAGCAGTGTCTCTGGGGAAATTAGCCATGCAGTTAAAAGTATCTTAAGGTTATTTATGCTTTTGTCTTCATAGCCTTTCGTCAGCAGTTGCTGTTTTCAGAATGAACCTTGCTTACTTCTGGTTGGAAGCCAGAGCCCGATTCTCAGGCAGTTTTGAAGTAGCTCTGTCTTCCACCATCTGAGTTTTGGCCCCAGGTTTTTGACAGAGAGCAACACCTTAGAGTATATACTGCTTCTTTCACTGTTTTCTTTTATGGACATGAGTTATGCAAAGTTTTGGTTGCTACGTGACTAATGATTAGTACATGCAGGAAGGTAATTTCTTCTAATGTTTGCTTTCTGTAGCCATTTATACACTACCATTTGCAAGCATCTGTCTAGCTCATGGATAACAAAAAAATATAAACAAATACTGTGTTCAAATAATCCCATGTAACCTTCAGAAAAGAGACTAGAAATAGGTTGAATAGGTATAGAACATGAAGCAATACTATAAAAAAGCCAAGATGCACTTGAATATGATGATACTATGTAGTCTTACTATATGAGTAATATTTCAAGCATCTAGATATCATATTTACTAGTATCAGCTTGCCTGGGGAGTTTCCTGCTTGGGCGGCATTCCATGTATTTTTTTATTGACTCTCTGTGTGCTTGCTTCTTGCTCTTCTGATAAGGTTACAACAGAACTTGATGTAAGTCAAGTGCCAGGATACATTTGTCTGTGTCATTCTCGGAAATTAGCAGCCGTTAATTTTGATTTAAGAATAAATGTGAGCAAAGATGTGGCTTGTCATAAAATTTCTGGATTTTTTTTTTTAAATATTAATACTTCTCTTATTTTAATAGTAAATAAGCTCTGCTTAAAAAAAAACCCTTGTTTTTTAATCACATTTCAGGTGAATTGTGTGTCTATGTTCTTGTGGAGCAAGATGGAGAGACTTCTCTTCAAGGTCATCTGTGTTTTTGAGATCATTAATGCTATCAGGATACAGCCTGTTGTACAGCCAGGACCACATCAGAATATGTCATCCCAGTGTTACTGATGATGCTTGTGCGGTGGTTAGTGAAATGACCTTTGAGATTAAACAGTATGAAGGATTAGTGACACAGAGGAGGCATCTGTGGAGGTTATGAGAATGGGTGTAGAACAAGGATCCTTCTCAAGACAAGCTGAAAGTCTCTCTCCGCTACTCCTCTGCAGGACTCTAGTTTTGTTTTGACTGGGTTTTTTTTCTTGTTTGTTTTCTTGACTTTGGTAATGATGCTGTGTTCTGGTGGGTTAGGTTGGGGAGGAATCAGGATTTCACTAAAATTGTTGGAACCATGTGTTTTAATGAAGACAAGAGAAATGTAACCTGTAAAATCCAAGAGAAGAAACTTCCTTCTGTTTATTTTTGAGTTTCTAATGCTGTTTCCCTACACGCCCTCTCCCCTTTATCCCCCCTCCCCCCCTCCACCAGTCACCAAAGTTAGTAAATCTAAGTAAAAGCATGAAATTGCTGGACACCTAGTATAGTTTCAAGATGAGAAAGCTGAAGGGATTGTTTCTTGATCACCAAGACCAACAGATTTCAAATATTTGTTCTTCAAAATCAGAAGTTCTAAATGTACTCAATTGATTTCAGCTGTGTTACAGTTATTTTGAACCCATTTTCCATTTCTTTCATTAACTTCATAGCTACTGAAGATTTTAGGATTAAGGAGGTAAATCATGCTGATTACAGGCTTTCTATTTCTTTTACTATTAAACAGAAATAGTGATTTTCTGCACTAGAATTGCATGCATTTTTACTTTAAAAATAATTAGATGTATATAGTAAGTCAGACTAAAATTTTCAATTAAAACCACTGAGTAATATAATAGAGGAAATTCTTGAAGCAAGTGAATTTTCAGACTTTCATAACTATATTCGGAGGAAAATTAATATATATATAGAGGATGTATTTTCTTATAAAAAGATTAAATAGTTGTTCTTCATAAAAGGCAGAGAGCAAAGAAAAGATGAGAAGTTGTATTAGGAACACCATAGGTTTTGGATATTTCCTGAAGCCAGTGGCTAATATCAGAAACATTATCATCTCTCACTAAGGTCTTAATGATTATCAAGGATTTTTAGATACTTAATCAAGTAATACAAACCTAATGAGAATGACTGAAATCTGAGTATATTTAATCCTAAAGGTAAATACGTACATT
The DNA here is from genome assembly GCA_907165065.1 of Caprimulgus europaeus. The sequence continues at coordinate 9,108,546 of OU015527.1, forward strand.
CCTTCTCAGATTTATGAACAAACACCCAGTCATTTCAGTATTCCCTTTGCTGTTTTTTAGATGGAAGCTGGATTTTTTGGCTACACTTCAGCAGCAACTTATTTAACTTGACAGTCTTCTGTGTTTAGTACTGATGTGGCTATCTGAAATGGGAATGATGTGTTTTCTTGTGGTATTGCCACAAGAGGATTTAAATCATCTGGCACAATTTCAGTCGGGGACTATTCCAGCAGAAAAGCCTAAGGACAGCAAAATCATCAAAATAATAGACTAGGATAGAGTAGTCAAAGGGAAAAGAGAACTTAATGGTATAAACAATAATAATATCATCTTAGGCATTTAAAGAGTAAGTCAAATGCTTTATAAGCAAAGCAGTCTTTAAAATATGCATGCTGGGATTTTTTGGCTTTATCCAGAAACAACTGTAACTGTGTGTTACAAATATGTATTTGAGGATGAAACTAAATCTAAGAAAAAAAACCTGACATCACCAAATGAGTCTGTAAATAAATGTGGTAGGCTTATACATTAGACCTTCGGTAGTACTCCCCTGGTATGTAGGAGGGGATACAAAGGTACATGAAGGATACAGATACCTTCTCTGGGTTTGTTAGTAGATCAGGTACCAGCAGATGGGGCTCAAGGTTACACAACTTTTATAGATTTTAGGAAGACTAAGGATATTTCAGTTGTCCAGTGTGACTGCTTTTAAAAATGGACTTTTACCTGAATAAAAGTCAACTCTAATGAAATACTGGTTACATTTTTGGGACATTCCTCATCTGATTTGAAGTATTCAAACCAAGGTAATTGATGAAAATGTCCTTTCCTTGGATGAGAATCATATTCTGGGACTGTAGCTGTTTGCATCTGGGAATACTTTTTGGTTTGTGTTCATAAAACAGTTGGCATGATGGAGATCTACTTCATGACTAGTAAATCATTTAGACAGCTTACTACCCACAGTAATACATGGGTAGAAACCATCGTGTGGCTTCCCATGGTCTGTTTAGGGAATATAGGTGCAGGTACTTTGCAGATCTTTGCTGCATACTGGTAACTTGGCGTCTAACTTTGCGGAATAGAAACTCTTGGATCTCCTTACACATGTTGCATCCCTTGCTCCCAGTCAGTCTGCTGCCCTGTGCAGTCCGCAGCTTCTTGTTCAGCCAGAGGAGAAGGTCTAGGTGGCTTTGAACTAGACTGACTGAAGCTACCGGTATAGGCATGTGGAAGTGCAAGGGGAATAAACTGAAGTCAAAACCCTTTTCTTGAAGGGCTTTGTCAAAAGTCTACACAGAAGAGATTGAACTGCCTATGGTACAAATTTTCAGTCACAGCTGGTTAAAGCTGGCTGCCATGGTGCAAGCTTGCTTGTGCACGTGGTGTAGTGTGATGCTATGTGGTGGTATACCTGTAGTCAAAAAGCAGCACCATATCAACACAACGTGCACTACTGTGTCCTTACTGTTTTCAGGGCTGGTGTGGATTCTGTTGCCTTCAGATATACCTGAGCAACTCTGGGCAACTCCTGCTCTAAATAGCTTTTCATACCTGTTGCACACATGAGTTTTTATATGTACTTAAAAAGCCCCCCAACAACCTGATGAAAAAAGGAAAATGAAGTATAAATGTCGTTTGCTGTCTTTTACCTACACATGACTGCTAGCATTATCTAAAAACATCTGCACAAATATTTGTCTGTATTTAGCATGCTCTTTGACTTATGTGCAGCTTGCTTGTTAATTAGCCAATGGTATGGAAGATTGCAAGTACTGCTGTAGGATCTGTCATGTCTGCAAATAGTCTGTGTGAAACAGGTCATTACTTAAAACAGAGCTGAAGTGTAATGGCACACACAGGGAAGATTGAGAGACAGTCAGGTTTCTTCAGTTTGTTTTGTTTTGGTTTTTTTTCAAATCAGAGTGTGTGTGCACACATATGCACACGGGAGTGGATGAGACTGTTCATGACACGAGTTGAGTAGGAAAACTGATTTTGTCGCAACCCAGCATATGCAGTGAGTGCAGAGCAAAGCTGCTGGACCTGCTTAGCCCCTTTATGTTGCATCAGTCCAGCACTGCTGGAGGGATGGATGATGGTGCTCAGCACTGCTTGTGCCAAAGGCAAATTGCACATCCCTGGAGTAACGGGGTGATGTGGAGGAAACAGTCTTATAGGGGGTTGTGTCATCTGCAGAGAGCATCCCAGTGTTACTCTTAGCTCGAGGCTATGCCAGAAGGCACAGACCAGTGCCAGGATTTTGTGTTCTGTACTTTCTGCTTTCTTGTCCCTTTTCTTCCTTTTTCCCTGGTTCCTTTCCTTTCCTTTTTCATCTCATATACACACACTTCCTTGGTTTAGTAATGAAATGTGAAGGATGTTCACTGGGGCAGAAGGAGTTGGAATAGCATCCTGGGAGGAAATTTGAAAGCTGCCCTTTGCCAAGTACTTATAAGCTATGAATCAGCAGGAGGGAGGGACTGTCATAAAAAGATCACCAGGCTGTTTCATCTCTCTAAAATCAGAGATGCTTGTCATGTTACCGAACAGCCGAGTGTCTTTTGTTAATTCCTATAGTGTTTTCCTAGGTACTCTGTACTTAGAAACCTTACCAGAATATAAAAGAACTAACTGGCACCATCCATTTCTCTGTGAAATTACCTTTTTCTTGTTTGTTTGAATTGTCCAATTAGTAAATAGTCATTTTTTCTTGTATACAACCATGTTTATAACTGTGAAAAAAATAATCTTAAAATTAGGAAAAAAAAATAATCTTAACTGTTACTGCAGTTTGGTTTCTTTCTTTAGAACAAAATAACTTAATCTGATAAATGCATTTCTGAATTATTTAGTTTTCCATGGTGGAGCAAATAATTTGTGTCCTTATGAATATGTAAGACTGATTGTCTTATTCTTGCCCTTTCAGTAAACTGATAGTCTTGGTCACCCGAGGGTTGAGATGTCAAAAAATGAGAGGAATTTAATAGCCTGAGTGTGCTTCTCACACAATTCTCTAGTCACATGTGGGAGTACGTGAAGTGAATAAAGTAAATACTTAGTGAAATTTTCCACTTTTAAACATGTGGGATTTCTGATTTTTCATGATGGAAATCATCAAGTGAATTTTAGTTACTTCTGTTAGTCATGTCTGATGTAGAAGTATTATTTAAAATGCTAAATAACCAATGTGTGAGTTAAATATGTCATTTTTGGAAATATAAACCCTCTTAGTATTATTATATAGGTTGTATATAGTAGTCCAGGTAGTAATAATTGATTTGGTAGGGAATTTTTATCTATTTTAGGGATTTTGATATATGTATCAAGGGAAGTCACAGAAAGGACTACATATTTTGACCAATGTATTCAATGGTAGCCTTATTCAAGCTTTGGAGAAGGTCTTTTAAAAATCCTTTCTGATGAGGAAATTCTGTTATTTTGTTTGGGAACAGTCCAGTTATTTTGGGAGATAGAATTTTGGGAAGAGCAGAAAATGCTTTGATTTGTCATGCTTTGTCATCAGTCCTTAAATTGAAAGGTTTATGTAAGCCTTGATTGTGAAGTTTAAGTAGCACACGTGCCTGTATCTCTCTTCCTGTGCAACTGGAAAGCTAATGATTAGGTCTGCTGTCCATACCAATACTAATTGTTCATGTGCCAAAAACTGTAAACGTGTGCCCTTGATCAAAATCAAATGGCTTTTTAGAGAAGATTGTGAAGGTAAAAAAGATATATGTATTTCATTAAGCTGTTTGTTGGAGGTACAGACTGAATATGAGTTGTAGATACCTTGAGCAGAGTATCTCCATGTTCTGTGCGCTGTAAAATGAGGACTGTAGTACCTGCATTGTATATATTTCTCATCACATGGCTACCAGTTGCCTGATTAAGTCATTTCTTTGTAACATCAGCATCAGTAAAACTCCTTGGGAGTAGAGGGTTTGGAGACTTATTTAACTCCAAGTGTAAGGCTGTGTCCTCTAAAACATTGGACTGTAATTTTGTATGCATAGTACAACAAGTTTAAGGGTTTTGGTTCCAGATCAGAACTTCCCAGCTCTGAAGCAAAATGATGCTTTGATATAGATCTGCTCCTTTTGCCAGTGTGTGTTTGACATAAATTATGTATCATTTGCGCTATCTGACATAAGAGACAGTCCTGCTTTCACTTGATTTGGTTAAAATGTGTTGTTTTTGTTAAAATGTGTAGTGACTGGTAATCCAGTGGCTGGTAAGTCTGATATTAGTAATCACTGAAGTAACATGCAAACACCTTTTCCAATTTTCAGACTTTTATCTATGAATAATTTACATATGTGAGTACTTGTGTCAGTATTGATACTTTAAACATGTAGAGGAAGCATCAGGAAAGAACAGTGGTTGGATTCAATAGGAATGTGTTATGCTCTCAGTATTGGTTTACCTGAAGAGTTATGCTGAATTCTGCATGTGCAGTAAGCTCTCTACTCCTCTGTGCATGCTTAAATTCACTTTTTTTAGTGACCATGACTGTATGTAATGATCCAGAGAAGAGCTCACTGACACCTTACAGAATGGTGCTCAAGTTTTTGCATCTCTGTCAGAAATACCTTATCTAATACATCCTTAGCATGCCACTTGCCTTTTTCATGGAGTGAGAACAGTAGGGATCATATGATTGATTAGATCTTTGAGCCCACAGCTCAGAGGGACTTATTAATCCCTAGATATTGAGAACCGGCATGTTTTTCTAGTAAATGCTATGCTATCTTTATTGTTGCATTCCTTGAGTTCATCCAATTATTCCTCTGCTATACCAGTCTGCCTCAGTATTGATAACATTCCCTAGCTTTGTATCACCAGCAAGATTGCTAATGGAAATACTAAAAGACCTATTCAATGACACGTTTCAGAAGCAATGCCGCTCTTTGCTGGAGTTACTTTTTTCAGCATGCTCATTATCCACATGAAGTCCGTATTCACCTTACATTTCCTCTGCTAATGATGCTGACAGGAGGCCCCTCTAACACTGAGTTGGTGAATATAACTCCTCCAGCATGTTGCATAAAGAGTAGCAGTTACAATTAAATCATATAGAGAACAAGGATATAGTTGACCTGTTATGATAATGATGTATTTCTAGGTCTGTTGTGAAAATGATGGTTTTAGACATGCAGTAGACTCATTACAATTTCACTGCATAGTGTCTGAGTCCAGAAAAATGACACTTCTAATTAAGCTGGGAGACAGGGGCAGGATGTGTGTTGTTGTGGATGTCGGCATACCTGTGATAGGTGGAGCGTGCGAGGCAAAGCTGAGGGCTGCTGATCACTCTGGAAGAGATGCTATCCATAACATATGGCTGTGCCCCTAGGTGTCCTATGCAATTGCAGTGTAAACTTGAGAATTCACGGGGAAAAAAAGAAAAAGAGCAGTTCAAACATCCTCATAAATGCTATTGTCATCTACATTTCAGTAGGGAATGGTATCAATATGAAATGTTATTAGCATAATAAAAGATTTTTTAGAAGTGGTTTTGAAGGCATGTTCAAGACAGTGATACAATACAATATCTTTCTAATCTTCAGCTTGCTTTTATTTTTAGCTTTATCTATTAGTTTGTTGTTTAGAGAAGAAAAGTCATGAGTGGGGAGGAGAAAAGAGAACAATAGCCTTCCTTTTCCAAGTGAAGGAATAAAGAAATATGTGTAAAAGGCGATTATGAGCACAATAGAAGAAATCAGTTTGAAAAAGTGCTTGGAGGAAGTGTCAGATGTTCACTGGTCCATCTTTAGATCATTTTGAGCCTCCTTTTTGGGCAATGATAGAATTGTGAGGTTCAATTGTATTTCATCAGCAATGCTGTCTTTTTAAAAGACACTTCTTTAACATAAGTGTTATCTAAACTAGCTTCTGCATACCATTCTCCATCATTCATTAGCAATACTTATCTCATTTGATTCATCTTCTTTTTCTTCCATACCTATTTCTTCTGTCTCCACCTGACATACACTGCCAAATTTCATGTAAGGCTTTTTTTGCTGTTTTTGATAACACTTATTCTGTTATTCCTTGCCCTCCTAATTCTGTTGTTATGGCAGCAAGAAAACTTTAAAAAATTCAAGTGCCTATAGAATACGGCTGTCAAAACAGGTCTGTTTGTTTAAAATCTTTTTGCAGAATGACTTATCACTTTAAAACTAGTCTGGAGTTTACTTCTTATACTATAAGCAGTCTTGCTGATTTCAGTGACATGTTAGCAAGAGCTTCAAATATCAGGGAAAATTTACTGCTTTCAGATGCTTACCAGAATCTATTAAGTAAATAATCTCTTGCGCCATTTATTGCTTCATAGGTCCTAGAAGTTCAGAATAAATCAATAGTAGTGATAGTGTTTCGTACTATACGTGGAAATAGTATTTAATCTAGTATCTTCCTCTAACAGCTTTATATTAAAAAAACCTTTTTATCAGCTGAGGGAGGATGAACAGAAAACAGCAAAATACCCATAAAATGACTGGTGTACCAGGTTCTTTTTTAAAATCGCAAATTTGAATTACTGTTTTTGTGACATTCCTGTACTTCACCAAATATTCTTTCTCATCCATTAGAAAGAGAACTTGTCTTGTTACATCCTCTCCATCAAAAAGTGTTGTTACTATTGAAAAAAAATACTCTGTACAGCTGTTGTGTTTGTACATGGAAGAATCCACTGCTGGAAGAATGAAAGCCTGGGCTAAAAAGCACAGTGAACGTCTACAAGCGCATCTAAATACAAAGTCTTCTAAGAGGAAAGAAGAAATAATAATTTGTACAATGAAACATTACACTGTGCTCATGGCTATCCCTGTGAAATAATCACTGCAGCACAAAATGTATTTTTGATTTGCCTATCTCCACCTGCCTGTACTAAAGTGAGAAACACAACAGTTACTGAAAGGAAAAAGCGAGGCAGAAATGGAGTAGTTGCGGTGCGTGAGCTAATAAACCTCTACAAGCTCAGGAAGGGAGCCACGGGGACACACTTGCAGGCCTTTTTGTATTGCAAAGGACTGATTTTTTGCAGCTTCGAGCACAAACACAGAGTCTATGTGCATGTAAGCAAAAAATAATGTACTAGGTGGTTTAATACACTCAAAGTGTATACATCATGTAGAGATATATATACTGACCAGACATTTATTAGAATATACTATACACACTTATCTATTCAAGAATGTCTTGTAATAGATATTGAAATAAAGATAAAATAGAGATCACATTCTTCTTTATTAATACCTTATGTTTAACATAGGAAAAAGGGTGTTTTGGACCCAAGGAATCTGTGGTCCGATAATACCTGTAAAACCTATGAACTTATATTTGTAGGTAATTTTATTTATGTATATTTGGTTTGTGTGTGAGCTGTGGTATTTCCAAGGCCTGAGTTTTTGAAACGTTGTGCTAAAATATTCCAGGCTTTCTGTTGCAGGTTTATAGAATCTGGCTCCCTACAGCCTAGTTGCAAACTGCAAAAGGAAATGCTTTACCTTAGAAAGGGTACAACAGCAGTGAATCTGGATCTGGGTCTTTCACTTTTGATGAAAGTTTTCAGCATATATTTTTCTTCCTCCAGGTGTTTGTGTAGACTGTAGAGCATCATGTTCAGGTAAGGGTCAGGAAACATAGTTTGAAGCAGATGAACATAGACCCTCTATCTTCTGTACTCACATTTGGTTGAACATGCTTCAGCATATTTATTTTTACCCTTTTTCTGGATGGTAGGCTTTTTGTTTGGTTTCTGACTGTTTGATTTGGTTTTTTTTTTCATAATAAACTGTGATTCAGAACCCCATCCACATCCTAGATTAAACTACTAAAGTGGTTGATGTAAGATTGATGGTCATATAAGCTGTAGGCCACTAATGTCAGTTAACTACAGAATAAATGGTAGAAGATTTTTTTCCTTTACTTGGACCTGCAAGGTTCACTCTTCTTTCCTTCTGTAGCCCTGGACATTCATCTACTTAAGAAATTATGATGTTATTTAATCCTCTCAGCTAGTCACTGAAGCCTTCGCTAGCCTTACCTGGCCTATTATGTAGTAATTCCTCTGTGAAAACTGGGATTAAAAAGCAAAACAACAATTAACTTGGAAACTTTAGCTCAGGAATTTTACCTGCAGAAACTGAACACATTTATTGGCTAGCTGTTCAACTTAATCATCTAGCCCATATTGCTCTCACTGTGTAGGATTGTCTTCCTGCTGAACATGCATTAGTACTTAATGAAGTAACTAATTTTTAAAATTTAAATCATGTGGCTGCCACTGGTATCCTTCAGAGGCAGTTCCAAGGTTTGATGTCAGCAAAGTCTTTTGATTTAGCTCTGAAAGGACTGGCAGGTTTAGAAAATCTCCTTTTAGTCATTGTAATAAAAATGAAGAGTGGATATTAAGAATTCCTGTACACCCCTTGACTGGTGCTTCACAGACCATTGGCAGAGAGCTACTAACTAGCTGCAGTATTTGTTTTCAGCTTGCATGGAGTTTCGTTGTTTCATTTAGAGATCAACAGCATATCCCCTTCCGTTTAAATAACTATAATTTCAAATATCATTTTGGGAGTACTGAATGTGAGTAAATTATCTATTTTTTCCCCCTATTTTTAAGCAAAAACTCATAGTGTGCATTCCTCTGTATCCCCAGTGTAAATCAGACTTGGCTTTTTAGAAAGGGTTCTTAAAATATTTGTTTAAATAGTTCAGTGAAAACTTTTCTGATCTCATTTTAAACTGTTACTGATATTTAGCATATTTATAGAGTGGGATGGCTGATATCTGCTGATGGATAATTAGGCTGCATATTTTGGCGTAGGGATGGGGCAGGATGTGAATTGTCTATAGCCAGCTATTTTCACAAAACTCCTAAGAAGGTAACCATCTTTGAGTTTCTTAATATTCTACTCAGTGAACTGATGCGCATTTAAAAAATAATTCAATTAAATTCAATTAAATCTTTTTGTTTAGGAAAGCAGACAAAACCAGTCCCTGGAAATCAGAGAGGTGCAGGATGTCTGGCCAGACATACCAAAGAAGAGATGTTTTTATTCCTTGGGAAGAAAACACCCAAGATGGGTTGTAGGTCCGAAGTCTGGGTGTTTGTGTGGACAAGGGAAGTTGCACAAGACATGGAACCAATTCTGTTCACATTCCCATTTCCTTTTCACTTAGGAGCCTTCCTGGAAAAGGTACCTTGAGTCTGCATAATGATAAAAATGGCTCCAACTTCCTCCTTCCTTCTTTCATTCCTCAAGGCTATACCTGGAAGGACTAGATAGCTACAAGGTTTATTGGCATATGTAGTGAGATATTGGTATATTCTCCCTAGAGGAAGAGAGGTGTGGAAGAAAGAGCTGAACTGTGTAGGAAGAGAAGGCACACCTTTCTGCAGTGTACTCTGAAAAAAAAAGGGAAATAAAACCTATATTTTCTCCCAGATGTATTTGATGTAGGAAAATCATGAGAGAATCCTTCCTTTTAAGCAAGGAGGTGTGCCAAATCTAACCAAATTAAAGTTCTGCATAGAAAACTTACAAACAAATAAGGATAACATTTTAAAGAGTAGGAGCTGGGAGATTTGGGTTCAAGCTAGTGCTCCATCCCAGGGAATAGAATAGAATAGAATAGAATAGAATAGAATAGAATAGAATAGAATAGAATAGAATAGAATAGAATAGAATAGAATAGAATAGAATAGTTCAGTTGGAAGGGACATATAACAATCATCTAGTCCAACTGCTGCCGCCTTCTCAGTATCTTCCTCCTTCTTCCTTCTTCTGTTCTCACTTTTGTATAACTCAGATAATACTGCTTGCTTAGTGTATAGTGATAATAGTGCTTCTTTAGCCTTGAGTGTAAATACTTTTAAGAACACTAAACATTTTTTCCTCTACAGTAAAGAGGAACATGGCCACACGGGATAGATTCCTTCCTACATGCGTCTCATGATGAATAGTATTTCCCATTGGAATGGGAACAAGAAAAACTAAGATTTGGAAGTCTGAGAGTAGTTTTAACTATCCTGTTAGCTTTAATTTTGCCTTCTGGTGCAGAATGCAATTACTTACTTTCAGCGGCTGCAGTGGGAATCAGAGTCTGGAAATTCACTTTTATTATTTAAAACGGCTTTGAGCGATAGACAAAGGTTGTTTTCTTTTGTCTTTCTGAACTGCTAAAGTTAATAGCAAATGCCTTCACACAATTAGCAGATTAATAATCAAGGATTTTAAGACTATTCAAGATTAGGAATTTATCTCTAGGCCTTTTGAGTTCTCAAATGTAATCAGTTTAATTAGTTAGATGATGCCACCTTGAAGAATGTTAAAATTCATTGAGCATTGGGCTGTTCCTGCTCTCCACTTCAATTTGCTTTCCTTCAGAAATGTTTTCTCAATTGAATGCTTCATTCCCAGTGAGCCATGCAATAACAGTAAATTTTAGAGATTATTTTAATGATTTCCAAATATTAGTCTGAAGTTAGAGCTTACAGAAATAACTAAGTTTGGAAATTGAGGAAACATTTAATTTTTTCTGCCCCTGGAAGAAAGCTTTGTGTTGCATCTTATTCAGTTTCCTAAATAGGTCTGCTCCATTTTTACATCTTTTTGTAAAGTTTGAGTTCATACTTCTCCTTTCCTGTTCAGCTGCACCAATTTGTGTGCTTAGGGGGAAAAAAGAAAAATAAAAAGTATGTGCACAAAAAAATGCTAAAAGAATGCTGAGTTTGCAGGGTAAGGCAAGCACCATAGAGGAAGGAATTACAAGAATTAGTGCTGTCTGAATGGCCTTTATTTAGCCTATCTTTGACTTGTGATGTAGTACGTGATTACATACTGTTTTCTGTCCTTCTATGAAGATGTGACTCTTTGTCATGGCACAAGGCGGTGATGAGTATGTTCACTTAGTATATCTCCTCATTCAGTAATAGGTGGCTTTTCAACAGCTTTTGATCTATTATGCAAAGATATCAATGGTAATTAATTCTTTTGAAAAATACAGATGACTTTATAGTGAGCTGTTGTTCATTAGTTTGTTTAAATATTTTTATATGACGGTATTATTTGTACCTAAAAGGACACTGTCAGAGAGAGAAGTTCCACAGTATCTACACACAGAATATAGGATACAAATCGTGTGTAGAGCTTACAGATAAAAGATGATATTTTTTTCCTTGTTTTCTTTCAAATATGTGAGCATATGTACCTGCTGTTCAGGTAAAGTGAAACTTTTTAGGTCAGTTCAGGGATTAAAAAAAAAATCAAATCAAATTTCTATAAATTGTTCCTGGATGGAAGATGATAAAAAGATTAACCAAGGCTTAAAGGTTTGCCAGTAGAGACAGATACGTGCTAAGACATCAGAGTGGATTGGGTCATCTGTTTTGTGGGCATACACATCTTATTCCGCTGCTTGTGCTGTCAGATGAGGTGGTGTCACCTTAAAGTGAATAGATGGAAGTACTTCTTAAACCAGTGTTTTAGTAAACAGTGACACTTTGGCATGTTTTATTGCCACAGGTTTTGCTCAGGTTCAAAAAGCAAAATGGACATACATACTTATAGAAGAAATGCCTTGCAGGATTTTACTTAGTGTGAAGGCACCTACTCTCACTTGAGAAGTCTTTCATTATAAATTGCTGGAAACTCAAAGAGTATATCAGTACAGGGTTGCTATTCACTGGTTTTGTAAACCTCTGCTGTAAGCTGCTGTTAATTCTGCTAAGTGCTGTGATCTGCCCAAATATGACTGTTCTTACACTTAGTTTCCTGCTACCTGAGCAGTCATTTTTCAGCTCCATCAAGAAGCACTTCTCAGACTGCCTTTTGGATCATGTGCAATTCTGGTTTGCAAACTGTGAAGATACAAGTCCAGAGCCCAAGCCTGCATGAAAGTTGTTTGGGTTTTGTTTTGGTTTTGGGTTTTTTTTGTCTGTTTTTTCCCCATTATTTATCCCAGATAAGAGTTCAAAGCCTGTTTGCCTTGTAATCACAGCAGGTTGAGCGTTATTTATTACATTCTATTCAAAACCTGCTCCTGAAATAGAATGATTAATTTCCTTGCAGGCACATCAGTGTTCATCCTTGTAGCATCTTTGCAAGCTTCCTGAATGTGTCTGAAAACATTTCCATAACAACCTTCTGAAATGAGACAATATTGGCTTTGCAGAAATAGGAAACTGAGGCAGGACAGTGGCTATCTGATATTGTCACGGTAGTCTGTTTTGTTAAAGAGAATTTTAAAAATTAATCTCACACATATCATACATTTATTGTAGATTTAAGTTTTCATCAGTTTTGCTTCCAACATCTGGGGTTCATAAAATGAGCAGCACAGCAACCAGTCACGAGCAGTCTGGGTGAAACAGAAGGTATCTCTGCGGTTTCATTCCACTGTTTTAACCATGCAATCATTTCTCCTTTTCCTGTAATTAGCTGTGTCAGTACCTTGCAACACTTCCAGTAAATGGAAGTAGTATCTCCAGTATCTTTCACTGCACATTCCTGACCTTTGTGAGTAACTGTTTTGCTGATCAAAATGGAGAAAAAAGTTCTCCCTACAAAGTAAAAATGTTGGTACTTATTTCCTGAAATAATACATTATGTGGTTTTGGAGTGTTTTTCTCTTTGCTAAGGAAACCACAGCAATCACATTTCAAAATGAAATTTTGTTTCAAGATACAAATTGAAAATACTTATGGTATCTTGAAAACTTTCCCAGTTTTTTTCTTTTGGGAGTCTAAAGTATTTATGAAATTAAATTGTAATTCACCACATTCAGCACAAACTGTTATTTCATGAGTAACTAATCTATTAATACAATATAGCTCAGCTCACTCAACTATGACACACACCAGGTCCAGCCTGTATGCCTTCACTGTGGCTAAACAAATATATTTTTCACTCGCCTCATTTGCACATACAACAAGTATTTTGTTTCCTGTGGGCAACATTATCGAAAATTGTCTATAAAATAAGGGTTATGAGAAAATCTAGCTATGTTAGAATATAAGGGAAAATAGGATCCTCTGTATGTCTGTATTCTTCAAGGCTGTAATACTAGCTAGGCCTCTTTCGGCTGTGTGCTAGGGAAGATAAGAAAGGAATGTGTCTGCGTGGAGGAATGGTAAACATCAATTAAAGGAAGATGGATCCCTGAGAAGAACAGGACATGACGGTGAGGAAGTGAATCTGAACTGAGATAAAAGCGAACCACTTGGACTGAGAGGTCATATGTGATTAGTGCTGTAAGCCAATGGTAATTAGCTTCATAGTGTGTGAATACGTGTACGGAAGTTAAAAGTGTATATAACACGCAGCTTTCTAATAATAAAAAGAGAGATTTGCCAACATTACAGAATGGGCATTTCTCCCGTCGCCGCCGACAGTTTCCCTAAATATCATCTGAAGTAGAAAAGCTGGAAGACTTCAGTCCAACAGAAAGCGAGGTTTTATGATTGTGGATGAGGGATTAATCTAGCTAAAGATAGCAGGATTGCTGGTTGGAAGGATAAACCCATATCTAACACTTAATGTATCTTTGCAGAACTGCTGTTGATACAGACACTGGTGGTCGCTTCCTCTGTTGGTTTTGACATACAAATGATTTTAGCATGGAGAATAATTGACTGGCACACCTTCACGCTAAGTGATTCTGCATTTCAGAGTTTATAAACAATAGCTCATTAGTGTAAGTGCGTTATGTTAAAGCCACAGCATCTTACCACCATATTCAGATACTTCTTCCTTCCATATATTTGTGACTTGTCCTACTTAAAACCTGGACCTATTTCCTTTAAAATACTAATTTTCAGTATTTACTTGTCAGAAATCCATAGGTTTTTTTGTGTTTCCACACAATACTGAAATTGGTCTTTGGACTAATGTGGTGATTAACATTATCCACAACTTTTAAAGCCAGTGGTTTTATTGAGATTGCTTTCTCTCCCTCCTTTTATAGTGTGTTTCCTTGTGTTCTCCCGAGACCCCTCTGTCAAGAGTCCTACACTTTAGGTGAGAACTGACTGTCTTGATGATCCAGACTGTTTCAGGTAGCAGCACCATGTCTCAGAGGTACTGAGATACCTTGGTTACTCACCAGCTTCCAGATTCAGAGTGTTCCAGCACACAGACTGAAACAACTCCAGAAGATGACTACGCGAACTCCTACCTTTTCAATCAGTTCAAAATATCAAACAAGTACAAAACCAAAACCCTACTTGTATGCAAAAGACAATTTGTGTTGCTTCATCCATCTGAGTACATAAAGATTTTTAATTTATCTTTCCACTTACCCAGCTGAGAGAGTTGCTAAATGTTTTGACTTTGTGGAGGCTTTGGTCCCCATAATTATCTGGCTAGTGCCAAGAGCAATATTAGAGAACAGGTAATACAGATTTTGACTATTTGATGATCAGTTAGAGGGAAATATAAAAAAGTATTAAAATCTGCTCTTCTTTATACACATTTCACTATGATGAGGCTTTAGATTTTGGAAATCCACGTATTTGATACAGGTTTTTCTGCTCATAATAAGTAGGTCTAGTGTCTAAATCCAGAACTAAGAATTTATCTGTTGCACTATGCTTTCTTTCATCCAGCTGGATACATTTATCTCATCTATTTAAGTAGTACTAGAAGGGAATAAACCCATATATTTCAACAGAGAGAAGATAAACTGTGTTTCCCACCCAATGGTGAGAAGAATGAGAGGGATAGGGGAAGAGCCAAACTGGTAACTGGGGTGCTGTGAGATTGAAATGTGTGTGTTCAGATTCTTTACAGAGAAGGACTTCTTCTGTGCTTTTATTGTTGGTACCAGCAAATAAATCTTCTAGAAACATCAATGAAAATACAAATCCTGCAAAATTCCTTGGAGACTGCTATTTCCAACCTTTTCTGCTTAATTTTACTGCATATCTTACTTTTATTTTGTCAAATTTCATGTTACAATATAATAAACAAAACCAAGTAATAGAGAAAACGTATTTTCTGTATTTGCATAAAAATCTACTTCTTCCACTTCATCCATTTAAAAAAGGTTCTCTCAGAGACTCAGGATGGACAAATATTTATCTTAGCATCCAGAGACATGAATGTAAGAGTACAGAGAATAGGGAAAGGCTTCTGTGTGTCTCATCATGCTGAGAAGTTCTCTGTACATGAATTTTTATAGCAATAGTTCTCATAAATTAATCTAAAACAGATGAAAGTTCGCATGCATGAAGTTATTTGGGAATACCTATTACAATTAAACTCTTGATATTTAATCATGATGGACTTTTAAGTGTGGACAAACTGCATACTGTAGCAGGAGCACTGGATAAGTGATCTCTTACAATGTGAGTGCAGTGAAAATTTCAGGGAAGTGATGCACTGTGAAAAAGGAAGATGATATTTAGATAAAGTAATCATGAGACGGTCTCGCTGCTTCATCAGTAAGTGGCAATCAAACCCTCATTTTATTCTCAGGTGGCAATTCAGTGTTACCATAGCTATTAGCCATTCAGATATAGGATGTGCCCCTCTGCTTTACTAATTTACAAAAGTTACAGGGAGCTTCATAAATAATAATTTAAAAAAATTAAGAAAATCCAAGAAGGCTCTCTGCTGAGAAGCTGCTACTTTTAAGATTAAATTTATAGAGGATATCCTGGATGTCATCCAGGATGAATTTGCTCTCTTTGACTGGTCCAAGGCTCACAGTTGAAAGGATTTCTTCTATATTTGGGCACTACCACCACCACAAAAATAATCAATTTTAGAGTCTCTGCAAGGAATAACTTGAGCATAGATTTTCCTTGCAAAAGAAAAGGTGCAAAATGTAGGGAAAAATGTAATTTGCTTAGTAGAGATAGGAAATAGGAAAAACAGTAAATATCTGGAAGCTTGAGCTGGGGTTTCCAATATGGATTTTGTGCTAACCTCTAAGGTGGAGGACAAGTGTTCCTTTACAAATGTACTTCTTTCTGAAAAACCCAGCAGGCAAGGGTAGAGCAAGTAATCTGAGGAAAAAGCTATGAAAGCATTTTCTTTCCCTCCAAGGGTTTTGCTAGTGTCTGTTTCTCTTGAATTAGATGTTTAAGGATTCAGTCAGGGGGATGGAGAGATCTTACTCTGCACTCAATATTCTTTTTTCCCTGCACTGCTGAGATCTCTTTTTTCCCCTCGTCATTTTGTCTCTGGTGACAGGAGGTGGCCAGGCAAGAAACTAATGAACAACATGAGAATGACCATGATTATATATTTTTTTAAAAACTGGATTGTCTTGCAGACACCATCTCCATTTGATACTTTATTTTCTGTCTCCCTGTGCCTTTATTTATCTGTGTAAACAGCAGTTCTGCCCATCCTGCTTGGTAATCAGGAGGAGGCATAGCACAAAGGGTGGAGGCAATCTTTGCAGGGGTAGCAGCAGGAATGGATTTGAACACTTACTTTCTTAGACTTGCTCTCCAAAATGAGAGATTTGGGTAGTTCAGTGATCTACTATAGAAGTTTCAGAATTTGTTAAGTTATAAACACGTGGCATACAAGTGGGAAGTGGAGACAAGCAGTGTTGCGAGGGGCTACTGACTTTGAAATTAAGTCCGTTTCCATTTCGTGTCTTGGCACCATAAACCTGCAAAACTCAACAACCAGTGATTTGAGAAGCTCTCAGAGTTTTTATTTAAGACTTTTTTTTCATCTACCCTTAATTAATTTTTCATGGCACAGAACAGAGGATCTGACTTTAATACAGAGACAATTTCTAACAATGTAATTATTCAGATAACATATTAAAAAACGTAGAGGTTTCAAAGTAAATTTGTATTCTTGATGAGTGAGTAGAGATTAAGCTCTCTCAGTAACATCTTCAGAGAAAAAATGCTTATGACAAGTAGAGAGTTCTCCATGAGTGGGTACAGTTACAAGCATGCATTTTTCACCACAACAAGACAGACACTAAGTTTTTGGAAGTGGTATCTTAATCCTAATGTCAAGGCTGAAGTATCTTGGAAACCTCATTTTGGACAACAGTCAAATTACTGCATATGCTGAAAAATGGTGTGATGAAAATCTGTGTTGAGCATTCAAAACATTTAGACAAGGTTAAGTGATAATAAGACCATTCTTGTGGTTTGAAACTTTGTTTTCTTCAACACTGTCTTGCTTTCAGTTGATAACATGCGAGGAAATTGTAATGAATGGTCATATGCCCCACATTAAATATTTGTTAGGAGGTGCAGTTAAAAACCACAGAGATCAGCTTCTGAGCCCAGAATTGTCCAAGCGGTGACTAGTTGTGTCTGTCTTTCTAATTTATATCCCAAAGACATAGGATTTTAGGAGCATTCAGTGTTGTTTAGTTCCATCTTTCCTTGGTCTGGTGGATAACCCTTGTTGGTTTAATGTGAGCAGCTGTTGGTACATAGCGATACTTTTGAAACTTTTAGGTAGAAAACTCTTAAAATGGAAATTAGGTCTGTCAGAAGACAACATCAGCACACATAGCAAAATAAAACCAAGTGAAGTATATAATCAAATTTTTACCTAAAATAAACTGCAGTTTCTTGCAAAACTGGAAGCAACCATTAGTATTGGTCTGTCCAGAATTCCAGGATTACATTAATCCACATCACTACCATTTTCATAATTTTATTGCTGGAAAACTGTGTAGGAGACCTAAAGTGTCCTGCCTGTATGGATTTAGTGTCTTGATGTTAAGATGCTTGGCAGCAGGCTTGATGTTTCAAAGAAAAAGCAGATAACACAGGTTGGTTGTGTGTGAATCTTTTAAAAATGTTTGAGCTTTTTACTGGTCTGCCAACAATGGAGTAAAAAAAAACCCCAAAAACCTGAAATCATCTGTCTGTGTTCTGCAAATCATCTGGCTTATGTGGACCTGCACGCTTTCGGTGGCTACAGTTATGGGGTTGGTATTGCTCGCCGAGATCACTGTTTTACATCTCTTGCTCTCTGGATTGTCCTTCTGCTGTCCAATTATGTCTTTCTCTTACTACAGCATTTTAACTGATGACCCATTCTCCCTACTGCCCATCCTGATTTCCTGCTGGTTTGTTTCGGTTTTGGTGGGGGTTTTGTTTTGTTTTGTTTTTGCATGGTACCGATATTGTTGATATAAGTGACAGTAAGACCAAGGAAAAGTGAATGATTTCACTATCAAGTATTGGACTTTTACCCCTTGTTCAGTGGGTGTGATGTGGACTAACCTTCTTCCCTCTAAAATCTTTCTTCCAAAGGGAATGTGGAGTGCTCCCTGGATGGCTGCTTTTTCTCATGGAGACAGAAATACTATAAAATTGACTTACTTTCACTTCAGGAGAAGTAGTTTTTGAAAGATATCCTTAACTGTACTGGAACAAGATGATTAGAGAAAATCAGGGAGGAAAAGGTGAATCTGGTATTAATGTCATTCTAAAGAAACAGTGGCAGAGGAACTAGGTTTAGAACACTGCTTGTAAAAATGACTTACCTGTGCAAATATGCCTGCATGCATAATAGTTTTGCATCTTTGTTTCATGTCCAGTGTCTATGGTCTCTATTATGTGTGCTGTTTGCTTTTGAATATTGCACTTCTGTTGAACTGAAGGCATATTTAAATTTGAATTGTCACCAATGCATTAATAATTTTAGCTACATGCCGTTTTAAATTATTGTCTGCTTATATCTTCATGTTTGTTTCTTTTCTTGCAAATATCAGATTGAAAGAGTGATGTTAAATAGCAAGCATCACATCAAGCTGCTTCTGGTGATTTGCATTCAGCTATACTTTGGCCAGTCATTTGAAGTCTGTTATGAAAAGTGAAGAAACATTGAAAAATATTTTATTGATGCCACTGATAAAAAAAACCAAACCAAAACAAACCAAAAACCAATTCAGCAGAGAAGTGTAATTTATTTATTGTTTTTTTAATAGATAGTTCTTTTAGCAAGTACTGCAATCTCAATGCTGTTCCTGAATGCATGGTTTGGATTTCTTATGCAGTGAATCATCCACTTGTATCCAGTGGTTATTACTAGAAGGTAGAAAAAATTACACTCACATTATAACCTTCAAATAAATGGATTTTGGGGGGGGGGATTTTTTAGATAGCAGCACCTTGAGGCTTATTTTGACTGGTAAAGATATCCCTGAAAAGTCAAAGCAGTGTTGGAAATATGGAGTGACACAGCTCTGAATCTGTCTCTTGAGGAAGGTCAGACGTGTCAGAATTGTATCAAATGGGAATCTGTGGAGAGAGATACATTCTTCATGCATCTTTTTTTAACCTAAAAGTTTTATTTGTATTACGACATTTTTGTTTAGTAGACCTTTATGAGTTTCTGTTAGAAAAATAACATTGGTTTTGAACACCTTCCTAGGCTTCTGTAGGACTTGTTTGTAAAAACATAAGAACCTGAAAGCTAGGCGAACCAGTGTGAGACTTAAAAGGACGTAATCCATTTCAGAAGCTTTTCAAGATTACAATGATATCAATAATCACAAAGTATTAATCAGCTAGACTGTATTTTATTACGGACCTGAGAAAGTGGTTATTACCAGACACAAGTCTTCTCAGACCTTCTGTATTGGGTATGTAAGACAGAGTTGGAAGGCCCCAGATTTCCTTTGAAGACCTCTCCGATGTCTTCCTGACCTGTCCACTCTTTCCCATGGTCACACTTGTCCTTGCAAATGAAGGGATAGAAGGCAGTGATTGGTACTGTGGGGCCAGTCCACATCTGTTCTTCTTACCTACAACTTTGGGCCATGAAAGAGGAGGGGCAGGATGATTTGTCCCAGGCAATGACGTATTTCTCAGGGAAGATATTCCACGGTTCAGTCCTTCCTGAAACAAGAGTTGTTACCACCATTTAAATTTCCATTTATCCCTGAATAATGTATAGTCCCACTAAACTCTATACAGTGCTTACTAAGAGTTGCATTTACATATAGATTGGAAAACGTGCAATTTTATCCCATCTAGGTAAAATTATGTGTATCCATTTTAAGAATAATTTTATGTTTTTAAGGCTGAAAAGTTGACAGAGAATTTGATCCAGCTGAGTATCTGCTAATTAAGCAGATGTATGCAAGTCTGGAAAGCTCCTACATAATAGTTGGTTAGAAGTTTTGGAAAACTAAAAATAGAGAAGTGAGTCCAATTTCACATGTTTAACGTATTTACGTAGGGACAGGCATTGGTTCTGAGCAGCTTCTGAATTTTGATTAGAGTACATAAATGTGATACCTCTATTTGAAATGTTCAAGCTAGTCTAAATTTACCAGATTTCCTATTTTAAGAGAAACCTTACATTTTAAAACATGTAACATAAGTACATTTTATGTGCTAGTGTTTTTATGTCATCTAGGAATTACTGGTAGATAGATTCTAGAAACAATTTGTATGCAACCATTTCTTAAAGTGCTGTGTTGAATTTTTTTTAAATACACTTTTTCACATTAAAATAATAAGAAAATAGTTTAGTATCTAGTCAAGACTAAATGTTCTCTTTGTTTGACATTCATGTTGTAGAACTCTCACAAAATTGTCTCCAATATTTTATGATGGATTGGGTTGTAATTTTCTGTATTCTCTTTATCTCTTTCTCACTCTTCTCTCTTAGTATTGTCAGTGGAATCTAGTCATTTACAAAAGAGGAAAATTTGTCAAATTTGGTTTATTCATAGATTTTGTTCCAATTAAAGACCACAAAATAATAAGATGCTTAAAAACGCTTCATTTCCCATTAAAGAAGGTTTTAATATTCACATCTTCAGTTACTTAACCTTTTACATCTTTCTAATTTCTTTGAAACTAGGAAGTCTGTTCAACACTCTAAAAAGTGGCAATTAATCTCTAGTACAAAACAACACGTACAGCTTACATGTTCAGTATTTGCTGAGCACCTGGGACCTAATTTCACGTCTGCACAGTGTTTGTGTGCATGTATGCAACTGCCCAATGTGAGTTATACAAATGAATTTGGGACAGCATTAACAAATATTATTTTTCTAGCTAGAGAAGGAACAGGCAAAATGGAATCATGAGTACGCTTGGTGTAACCTTTCATTGTGTATATGACAAGGTAGTGATTCCAGTATTTGATGCAATTCATTATTGTATCTTCATAACTAAATAATTCTTAAAAGCTCACAAAACCTCACAGGCCATATGTGCTCAGAGTAAATTATGCTTTTTGACAGTGTCAGATGTTTTTAAGAGAGAGGCCGTCGATGACGGGGTGCTGGATACAGGAGGACTGTACTCGGCAACATGTGCAGCAATTTAGTTCTGAGGATTTTGTGCAAATTATCAGACTTGCTCTCAATTCTGGAAACAGGTTTTTGTTCCAGCTGTTGACTGAAGGTAGTAAGTCCATAAACACACATCCCGAGTAAGACTTGATGAACTGCCATATTCCTCTCTTTTATCATAGCTGGTTCCGGCCTCTTGGTGTCGAGTTGACTTATCTGCACCTAGATAACAAGCACTACAATGTAAAAAAAATGTAATACATGTTCAGTTGTTCTTTACACTATCTGTGTTTTACTCCAAAAATGTTTTGCTGATAATGACCTGCACTGAATACTTACATAAAAGATCAAGGCCAAGAAGGAGCTTGAGACCAGTGACTTGTTTGGCACATTGCTGATCCTAGTTTTTTTCTTCTTCTGATATCATATTTAAACACTTTTAAGAAAAATTGCAGAAATGTTTTTTAAAAAAATAATATCAAAGTTAAACTAGAAAATCAGTTAAGTTTTGTGGGCGTTGTTTGTGGCAAAATTTAACTGAGGACAGAAAATAGCCAGGTGATTAGCTGTAAACATAGACATTTGAGGTTAGATGAGATGGATAACACCTTAATATCATAATGAAGAGACTAGGCTGCTTTACAGGAAAATCATGTAGCTCACTGAGTCATTATTGCAGGTGGGACTCTTAATACCTGCCAAGGAATGTTGTATGTGTTTTCCTATATCTGCTCCTAATTCCAGTATGTGATAAAGGTTCTTTGTTCCACCAGAAAGCAACTGTAAAATGAATGTAATATTTCAGGCTACCTGATGAGTTGGGAGAATTTGAAACGGTGCTAGATTCAATTTAGGGGGTTCTTTTTTGTGTATTCAAAGACCTGGAAAATTGCTTACAAACAGTGCTACACGTTTTTAAGATTTGTTGGACGAGTAACCACTTCTGTGGTGATATTATTAAAATTACCTCATAAACGATGTAAAGAGGAGGATGAGGTCAGAAAGTCAATCATGATCCTGAGCATCCAAATGTATATTTGTCTGTCTTTAAAAACATTTAGCTGTCTTGATAGCACATAGAACTTCAGATCCATTCTTCAATTTAAACAAGTACATTTAATGTCATCTTGAAAGAAGCATGGAAGTTTTCAGATTAACTTGAGTAAATGTGATTCTCCCTTCTCCACAGAATTTGAGAACAATAGATTTTCAACAATAATTTTCTGAGTTTCTTTGAACTGCTTAAACTGCTTGAACTGTTAGTGACAGTTCCAAATCCATGATGAGACACTTCTAATTAGAAAACCTCCTTAATTCTCTCATGCATTTTTTAAAATGGTGAGTGCTTTATGCAAAAATAGCAAAAATTACTGAGTGACATCTGTGGATTATTCTGCATTATAGCATGCAAAGTTCTGATGTTCTGGCTGGGGCAAATTTCTTCAATCCCTTAAGGAGTAGCACTGTCACATAGATGTGGCTATGCGGATTCTCCGGCGCATTTGTAACCGAAATGTTTTCCTTTAAGAAAGGCTTTGAGCTTGTTGATGCCATGGCTCAGTATTGTGGTATGCTGAGATACTGTGTTGATAATATCACGTTGACATATCGATGTATCTTCTTTCTGTTTTGCTGGGGTTTTTTTTGTTTGTTTTAAAAGACACGTTAAGAGTAAATTAATATTAATTGCATATTAATATGGTAAGTTTTTTTCAGAAGGTAATTCCTCCAGCATACTTGCAGTATGAATGCATATTCCAGACAGTCTGTGGAAGTCTTCAGTTTGCAAAAATAACCCAAGAAGTGGTATTTACAGCAGACATTTCAAAATAAATACTGTATCATAGCATGAAATATACAGTATTTATACTTGTGAGTAAGCTAACTTTATAATTAAAGACACTAGTCCTTGAAATTCACTATAAGCATATAAGTTTTGCAAAGGGGAAGATGCAAAACTCAAAGCAAGCTGACAAAAATTAGAATTTATAAAAACAGTCCAATTGAAAAGTCTAGTACACAATCCTGAAATCCAGCCTGTAAGTTTGAAGCCTTGTCAAAACCTTATTAACTTTAATGAGGCTTATAATATGCATTGGAGGAGACAGATTGTAAGGCTGAGGCTCAAATTAATACTGAGTTGTTGTATGACAACTTACTAATAACATTAATCTTTCTGTGACCTGTTCCAGCAGGTTATATTGTGGAGAAGACAATACTTCACTTTTTTTTCAATGGAGGAATTTTTTGTTTACACCTGTTCAGCCAGAGAAAATGTGTCATATTAACTCCTTGGGGCTTGTGGAGTCGTAGGTTTTATCTGTGTCTATACCTACGTCTGTGGTTGCATGGTCATGGTGGTTTCCTTCCTGGAGGATACAAAGGTGTTTTCTGCTGCTTTTGTGTCCTTTATCTGCTTTCCTACTGATGGACTGTGTTTGCATAAATAGCATGCTTATTGAGAAATATGTTCTAGTTTTCTCCTTTGGAAACAAGATTTTTTTTTTTGCCACAGAAAAGGCAGGTCATGTGAAATTATTTTTCTCTTGCTGTTTGGCATGCTGTTAATGTTGGCTCAGTTGGCTGGACCACTCTGCACGGTGCTTGTGTGTTTTGTTAAAAGCTAGATGTGTGTTTTCAAATAAGAAACAGCACTTATAACTGGGTAGAAGCCTGTTCATTAATTGCATTGTGTAACATGTGAAACATGGGGATTGCATGAAGGAGTCTACTTCTATTTTCTGTAAAGTTGATTCTATTTTTTTTTTGCAGAAAGTCAAGTTTTGTTTTATAGAAAGTCAGTATTCCTGATTTGTTTAAATATCGGGCATCTTTGAAAGCTACTTCATCAACCATATACTTGCAAGAAAAGTAGATGGAAAAGGGTCACTGCAAGTGATTTGGCCACTTTTGAAATAACTGGTTCAAAATGAGAAGTGCTAACCTGAGTAACCCATCAGTGTGGCTGCTTGGGTGAAATGAGGGTTTTGTCAAAGCTGCTGGCTGCAAACTATGGCTTGCGAGTTAGAACAGCCAGTACTACAAGCATTACAGTAAGGCTGACTGCCAAATATTTCATTTTAGTTCAATAATTCCTAATCTATTTATTTATTTATTTATTTATTTATTTATTTTCAAATTGCCAACCCAGTTTATCCTGGTCATTGACTACAACACTGTTTATTTTGATTTTTTGATCTGAAGAGAGAAAGCAATGGGTTCTGCAGGTGTACATTGCTTTCCTCTTTCCTCCCTAATGCAGTGTCAGTAACGAGTTGGCCCTGTGTGTTTCACATGGCCTCAAAATTTTAGAAATTGTTACAGTAAAAAAATTGTTTGCTGGTTTATTATAATTATTAAGAAGCAAAAACCCAGGAAGGTCTCTCTGTTATGCATGTTTACTGCTTGCTTGTTACTATAACTTTTTCTGTATATCATTTCCTGAAGCTATTACTTAATGGGGATGGACAAGCTATTACATAAAGGTATTGTTTGGGAAGTTGCTTGGTTGTCTGACTCCTTAAGCCTTAGCAAACACAAGTGGTAAATTTCAGAAGGTTTTTTTTTGTTTCTGCAAAAAATTAATACCTTTAATTTTAAGTGTTTGGGTTGGGTTTTTTCCTGCCACTTTGGTACATGGCTACTGTCATGCCTTCTTCGTATGTTTATGTAACACCAGAAAGTTCAGTGCATACATAATCCATTGTACATGTGCAATGTTTCTGGTAAAACCTGAAATTATAATAGAATGGTATTCTCTACGGTTATGTTTTTGAAAAGTTGTAAATTAATTCACATCGTGACTCAAGCTTAACTCATGAGGTGCTCTTCTCATTTTGAAAAGCAGAATTCTTTTAATGTCTCTCAAGAATTCTCTTTGTTTTGTTTAGTTTCTTGGTTCTATTTATGATTATTTCTGTTCTCCAAATTAATATATAAGCTATAAACTTCATTTTATAAAACAGACTAGCAGACTGAAAAGGTACACCTAATTCCTTGCTTGTATTGAGATGTTTAAAGAAAAACCTATACAATTTGGCACATACCTGCTTGGTGACGCTATGTGGGAGAACAGTTGATGGGCACAGCATGCTTTCATTGTCTTGCCTGACAGAGAACTGAGTCATATTTCAGTTTTGTCAAAGTGGTGTTTGGAAGTTGTCTTGTTTATTTGTTTGTTTGATGACTTCATTTTCTTAGGATGTATCTTGAGTGTGATGAGTTGTTTTGTTTTGTTTTGTTTTTTCCCATCTAACAATACAGTTGGATTCCAGTTGTTCTGTAAAAGAAGATGATTTTCTTAAGAGATTTGACTTAAAGGGACAGTTAAGACAGTCTCATCCAAAAACTGGTGATAAATTTATATTAAACATGCAAATGCTTTCAGTGGTAAGATCATGTGTGTAAGAAAATATAATGTAAATGTATAATAATATGCTTGTCTGGAAGTATATATTGGGCAAGTGGACAGAGGAGAAAAGGTTATGATATTTCTATTCCAGGTTGTCTTTTAGGTTGGATAGTAGTGGGCTAACATTTGAAGAGCTGTCATATTAGCATTAGTAGCTCCCATAATGCAGGTTTCATGGATTGTCATATATGCAACGGATAACAGATTATTTCTTTAGGCATCCTTGGTTGCCTTTTGAAAAACAACCCAAAGCCAAAAACCAAAGCCCTACAAAAATCTAAACCACATAGGAGCTAACATGTGCAAAATTAAATAGTTTAAAGAGTTCTACACCTGCAACCACAAATCACAGTTGGGTGTGTTACACAGAATTTCAAGGATTAGGAGCTCTTATGAAGTAGTTTGAATAACTTTAAAATGTAGCTAATGCTGTGCTTTCATCTCACACATCAGGCTTTCATGGCAAACCTGGAG
The DNA here is from genome assembly GCA_907165065.1 of Caprimulgus europaeus. Next base: position 9,134,689 of record OU015527.1, read on the forward strand.
AGTTGTGAATTTCATCATAAATTACTGTGATTCATAAGACTAACTGTATTTAATCATAAATTACTGTGATTGTTCATTATTTCAGCTGTAGCTTATATGTTTTTTGGGCTTCACTGGAGAGGCAATTACTTATAGAATGTCAGTTGTCACCTCTTGTTGTATTAATGATAAATTTTGGAGCCATTGCAGTGATTTGTTTGTACAGTGGCTACTCGTTGCAGAATTGAAATCTGGAGAACACTAAGAACTCGAAGGTTCCCATAGCCTAAATCAAAGCCAGATGTTTGCATCCTCTAGGAACCTATTTGAACAGCTTATATGTAAGGCCAATATTTTATGTTCTCAGAAGCCATACATATATTTAGATACTACTAAACTAGCATAACTAGGTCTTGCAGTGGTATTATTTCTGCTAAAATTCAGAGATGTTATTGGTTTAAATGGTAAGTCATTTAGATTCCTTGAAAATTAACCTAGCAATTTATTTATTTGTATTTATAATACTAAAAAAAACCCTAAAAAAATTGGATTGCTATGACAATACACATTCTTTACACACCAGGTCTGGTTGTGGGTTAATGAATTTCACAGCAAGGTGATAATCTAACTAAAATTTCTTTCCATCTTCATATTTTGTTATAGTGGCTCTGAATTAACGACATCAACACAAATTTAGGGTGACATTTGTTTGGTTTTGGTTTTTTTTTTTTTTTTCTGGAACTGAAAATTAGTAATGATAATTTAATGTCAAGTTTAAGGGAGAAACACTGTTTTCCAAATAATTTTCTTGTATGACTTTCTGCTGACTATACATGAGCAACATTGAACAATATTTAATTAAAAAGGTAAATATGTCAGCTGCATTAATTTTCTATTTACCTTCACGTTGCGTTGTAACAACTTTCATAGCCATGCCAATACAAGATCTCAAAACAAGCTACCATTCCCTAATAATGACTTTTCCTACCAGCTTCTGTGCAATAAACTTGTAGTTTGATTTTATTTTTTTAAATAAGCCTCATTGACCTTTTAAAGGAACAGAGAGAACCACACGATCTGATTGCAGAAAGCAAACACTTTAGAATCTTTCCCTAATTGTGGGCCTGATAATCCTTTTTGATTTTTGCCATGGAGAGAGTGATAATAACAGCAAAACTTTTAAGTGTCTGAAAATCTGTTGGTGCTCTGAATTTGGTTTATCTGATGTTATCTTTTACTGCCTTCTGATTTTTTTCCCTTTTTTAATTTCTATGTGCTTGAAGAAAAATTGAGATTTGAGACAGGACTAGAGATGAAAGAGTTGTGTTATGTGTGAAAGTGATACTGTTGGTTCATGACATGAGAAATATACAGGGATTATCCAAATAATATTTTTCATAGTTTAATGTTCTGGTTGGCTATTATTTGTGGAGGGACTGAAAAAATTAACCAGATGCCAGTATGGCGAGATGGCAGCAGGACTGATTTGCAACAGGAGTTGCAAATCAGGAGTCTGTCAGGTAGGGAGTAGCCATGCAGACCACCTTTCTTCCAGCAAGTACTGAGAACTTCATAATTAAGATAGTCTGTGTTTATTATCCTGTGTTTCCCAGCTCCCCTGCCTTGAAAACAAATACTGTTTAATGTCTGCTGTAATTCCAGAAGGGAAGATTGGCTTATTTGGCTTCATCTATGTTTTTTTTTTGTAAAAAATTAAGTTCCTGTCTTATTGTAATTGTCATTAAAAAAGTTAGTTGATAGTGTGCAGTACCCATGCAGGAGCGAATGAGTCGCTTGTCTGTCATAGTCAACTGGAGTCATCACCTAGGCTTTGTTACAAGTTTCTGTATTTAGCCAGGTATTGGGTTTGTTTGCACTGAATACATGCTTAGTTACCGTAGCAAACATCTTGTTTTCTCTGTAAGTCTTAGGAGACTGGGCTTAATTATTTTTTCTCACACCACATTTATTCCTGTATAAACCCAATGACTGTGATGAATTTTTTCTCACTTTATTTTGACAGATAAAAATCAAAGCATGGGTAAGTACAAAAAGTGCCTATAAGAAAGCTGGGGAAGAACTGTTCACAAGGGCAGGTAGCAATAGGGTGAGGGGTAATGGTTTAAAACTAGAAAAAGGCAGATTTAGGTTGGATATTAGGGAAAAAGTTCTTCAGTATGAGGGTGGTGGATCATTGGAACAGGTTGCTCAGAGAGGTAGTGGAGGCCCCATCCCTGGAGATATTCAAGGTCAGGCTGGATGGGGCTCTGAGAAACCTGCTCTAGTGAAGATGTCCCGGCTCACTGCAGGGGATTGGACTATACCACCTTTGAAGGTCCCTTCCCACCCAATACATTCTATGATTCTATGTATACACTTTGAAAGAAAAAAAAGGATTTATATTGCATACTGAAAAGGAATTCTCCTTAAGTGTATTCTCAATTGAATAAGCATCATAATTATAACTTAGATTAATTAGTTCATCAGGCTGTGGCTTGCAAGTGCCCAACTAAGAATCACTAACATGTCAGTAGTGTATCTCCAAAGACTCCAAATTTTTGATAATTTTTTTAATGCCTTCAGCCATGAAGTGGAAAGTAACAATGGGCTTATAAGTGTATCATGTATAATCAGTGCTTCCTGTGTATAGTAGTAATAGTGGAGGGTTTTTTTGCCATTTAACATAAAAAATATATCCTATTATATGTATCATTATTGAAAAAAAGTCTCACAAGGGTATCAGTATTAAAAAATAAGTTTCAAGGGAGTCTCACAAACTCTGTAGTCAGATCTTTAATCTCCATAATAAATAAGAAAAATATAATCACTGTCTTCTTAGTGCAATTCATATTTAGAAACTAAAATTATTATGACTTCTTCTAGATTTTTAACATGCTAATCAGGAAACTCCAGGAAAGCCCTGGAGGACAAAATGTTATTTCACACCTACTACCTCCTGCCTTGACAAGGAGAAGTGACAGCATCTCTTTCACTGTAACGTGTTCCTCTGGTTACTGGTGCCCTGACAGTAAGCTGTTCACCACCCGTGTGCTGAACTCTCTCCTTTGTGTCCCTGCTGAAGGCCAGGCAGCAGCAGACCCCGAAACAGTCACTGTATGCAGTATTCTTTGCTGGTATTTTTCACAGGACAGTTTTGTGTCATTTATCACACATTTATATGGAGTATATGCTCAGATCGCTAGATACTTACGACATGGCAGTAGAGCCCTGCAAGTTAAAGATGGGTTGTAATTCTTTCACAAAAGGGAATTTCATGGGAAAACGTCAGAAATTCAAAACATAAACTCTTTGTGGCAATACCAATGTTGCAAAAAGGTTGATCAGAGGGTGAGGTCCATACGTAGAATCATAGAACTTGTTTGATTCAAGCTTAAATCTTGCATGAGGTTAAACATGAAACTATAGCATTCTAAGTCTACTTTATAATATTGCAGGTGGATTGTGAGTTGTGTTGCTTTTGAAGGAGCATGCTATTGATATGTTACCTAACTGTGCTATGTGGTTTCCATTCGGACTCATTGGAGTTATGAAAACAAGAACACAGACAAGGATTGAAAAAACAAACACGTTCTCTGTGAGCAGCTTCAGACAGGAGCAGACATGCTCTAAATTACAGATACTGTAAATTACTAATCTATGATACTGCTTGCCAATTTGTTATTCCAATACTATTTTTGGTTTTGTAATTCAGAATACAGTCCAGCTTGAAGTAAGCAAAACATGTTAGCCACACAAGTGTTTAAAGCAAATCTTGATACATCCAGACAGTTTTGTTTTATTTAAAAATAAAAAAGGAGAGGAAGCAGGGAAGTAAGAGAAGTAATTTGTTCTTGAATACCTGTGTGCACATTCCTATGTCCAAACAGTTGGGGAAGACACTGACATTAGCTCAATGGCCTGAATGCCAAAATGATAAGTACTGCATTTCTGAAGAATTATGAATTTCAGAACTAAAATTAGTCATGTGGATATAAAAGTGGATTAATTTGGGAGTTCTGTAATCCTGGCTTCCATTTAATTTGGTGTTCAAGACCTGAAGCACAAAGTCTGCAAGCTACCCTACACAGGGAGGCTGTGTCTTTGAAGAACCCCTTTGATGTCAGTGGAACAGATTACACTTGAATTCAGGTAAATCTTTGAAATGTTAGCATTGTCATAACCCTTCTCATTCAGAAGATCTATAAATGGAAGCTAAGATTTAGGACTTAGTAGGACACACTAGCATGTTTTATGAAGGTGCTGTGCAGACTTAGGATGATTTTCAGCCTGCGTAGTATTGTTAGTATCTGTGATTATCACAAGTGTTACCTGCTTGCCTAGTATGGTGGTCAGTCTTCAGGTAGGTCAAATGGTTTTCTTTTTTATGGGTTAAACCCTATGAGCAACTGCTAAGGCATCTAAACCCACTGAAGTGGTCTTTTTCAAAGGCTGAACTCCAGGTCTTCTTGAAATAGCGTTCTTTGAATAACTGTCTAGAATAATACGTGTTTGCTTGTTTATGGTGTTATGTTTTTTTAAAATTTAATGTGAATTCTTAGTACTTGATAAGATCTCTCTTTTCCTACTTGGACTGTAGCAGGGCAGTAGTCCATATCAAAGTGCATTCTCATGGAGGAGAATGGACACAGCAGACGATTGTATTTTCTTCTTGCCACCTTAGCAAAAAATTTTTTTTTGCTTCCTAGTACTACCACAAAACAATACTTAAGTTCAGCCACTGTCAGTTTAACCTAAAAGAGCTACGGGCACCATCTATCTGGACTTCTGTAAGGCCTTTGACAAGGTCCCCACAACATCTTTCTCCCTGAATTGGAGAGAGATGGATTTGATGGGTGCACTGTTTGGTGGATGAGGCACTGGTTGGATGGTCACATCCAGAAGGTAGTGGTCAATGGCTCAATATCCAGATGCAGACTGGTGACAAGTGGTGTCCCTCAGGGGTCCATACTGGGACCAGTACTGTTTAATATCTACATCTATGACATAAGCAGTGGGATTGAGTGCACCCTCAGCAAGTTTGCTGATGATAACAAGCTGAGTGGTGCAGTTGATATGCTAGAGACATGAGGTGCCATCCAGAGAGACCTTGACAGACTTCAGGAGTTGGGCCCATGAAAACCTTATGAGGTTCAGCAAGGTCCTGCACCTGGGTGGGGGCAGCCTCCAGTATCAATACAGGCTAGAGGATAAAGGAATTGAGAGCTGCCTTGCAGAGAAGGACTTGGAGGTACTGTTGGATGAAAAGCTGGACATAAGCTGGCAATATGCGCTTGCAGACCAGAAGGCCAACCATATGCTGGGCTGCATCAAAAGAAGTGTGTTTGGCAGGTCAAGGGAGGTGATTCTGCCCCTCTGCTCTGCCCTGGTAAGACCCCAGCTGGAGTACTGTGTCCAGCTCTGGAGTCCTCAGCACAAGAAAGAAAGAACCTATTAGAACAAGTCTAGAGGAGGGCAGCATACCTCTCCTGTGAAGAAAGGCTGAGAGAGTTGGGGTTATTCAGCCTGGAGGAGAAAAGGCTCTGGTAAGACCTTATTACAGCCTTTCAATACTTGAAGGGGGCTTACAGAAAAGATGAGGACAAACTTTTTAGCAGGGCCTGTAGCAATAGGACAAGGGGCAATGGTTTTAAACTAAAAGAGGGGACATTTAGACTAGATGTAAGGAAGACATTTTTTACGATGAGGCTGGTGAGACACCAGCCCAGGTTTCCCAGAGAGGTGGTAGAAGCCCCATCCCAGGAAACATTCAGAGTCAGGTTGGATGGGGCTTTCAGCAACCTGATCTAGTTGAAGATGTCCCTGCTCACTGGAGGGAGGTTGGACTAGATGGCCTTTATAGGTTCCTTCTGACCCAAACCATTCTGTTTCTATGATTCTATGAAGATTCAGACTTTTCCCAGTAGGAAATGAGGACACACATAAGAGGTATTCTCACTGGTGCACTGTGATCTCATTTCCTTCTGGCTAATGAGATCTTTTGGTTTTGCTTTGCCCCAAGGAAAGACCTAGTCAGATTCTCTGCTTATAGTCTGTCATTTAAAGGTAAACATTTGATACTTTTGCTTCTGTATTACTTTCATCTGAAATCTGGACCTGCGTGGAAACAGTGATGGTCAGGCAAAAAAGCTAAAAGGAAACAAGAAGCAAGATAACAGAAAATATCCAGGCATTTGCTAGATTTGTTTCAAGAGGAAAAATCACAGTTAAATCTCATTAAAATCTGTAGTTTTCATTATGTGTAGCTTGGATAGCATAGCAAAAGTGCTTAATACACTGCTAGAAGAGGAACGTAGGGAGTGCCAGTCAGTTCTCCCTTCCCACAGTGCCAGCAAGAAAAAAATGAGATGAAATCATAGAATAGTTTGAGTTGGACGGAACAGAATCTGCATTGCTTGTAATAAAACAGATCCATCATACAGAGCCAGGCACAATCCCACAACAACCTCTACTGCTTATTGTTTGATCCTCTCCCTCACAGGGATTTGTGGTGTATCAGGTCTCAGACAACGCTTGGTACAGTGGAGGACAGTGGCATTTAAAGATGTGGTAGTAGACAGATTGGATGAATCACTGATGGGGAATGAGATTTATGTTCCTCATAATATTTTTGTGTTTGTTTGTTTTTTAAGATGGCCACAGGCGAAGGTGTGTTTGTTGGTTGTACACACCATTTTTAATAATCTGTGGTTTGTTCTGTTTAGTTAAATTTGTATTGTAGGTAAGAGCAGGATTTCTTACAAAAAGCTAATCAATAAGTTTTGGACCTGATCTGTTAGAAAATATCTGGTTTCTTTAGGACTAGCTATCAAATGGATTTATGAGGAAGCAGATATTGCGGAGGTAGTGATAATTTTCCTGTTAAAAACCCCAGGAAATAGACGTTTCTGCAACTTATATTTCATGCTACTGAATAGATAAGCATTTTAAGCAAATGCTTACAGCTGTGATTTTCAACCAGTGATTTTGAAGATAAGCACCAAGGTCTCTAGCACTGATAAACACTGTGCTTTCTATGTTTTTACTTTCTTTTAACTACTTTGTGATCATTATTTTTACTCTAATATACATATTAATACATTTTATCTGAGAAGACCTGTTGTCGTCGTTGCACTTCTGACAATGAAGCCTTCTAAATTTACTTCATGCTTACTTTTATTTATTTATAGCATGTTTCAAGAAAATAAAAGACTGTAGTGGAGTGCAATATTGTCTGGCTTTGATCGATAATTATTCAAGATTATTTCAATTATGATGCCTTGTAGGTTGCTTTTAATAGTTAAGTTTTTTGGATAATGTTGTTAGAATTGCTTGGCAACTGCTGTGAGGAAAATATTCATATTGCTTTGTCTTCCTTTCAGTCGTCTACCAGTGCATATTCTTCATACATCTGTATGAAGAAGAACCATGTTACAAAATGTTGAAATTATGGTTTGAAGTGACTACTGTGTGCAACATCCTGAATCTCTGAATGCATCTTTCATAACTGAAATCACTTTATTTCTGAATAACATAGCAGGAGACTTCAGCAAATACCTTTGTCCAGAATAATAAATGTCTGACCCTTTTTAAGCTTTTTTGTATAACACAACTGCAAGTAGAGGATAAATATTTTTATTGATTTCAGAAAATTGTCTGACTTACACCTTGCATGTTTGGTTTAAGCAGGACTAACAGGAGGCATTTGCAGCAATTTCTGGCTTACTAACCTGGCAATCAGGAATACTACTGGGACAAAATTGATATGCCACTAGAAATACTAAAGGGCTTAAAAGTTTCTAGACACTTCTTTGCAAGAAAATTGGTAACAAGTAGAAAATTGTAGAAGACTGTACATAAACTGAAAAGCAAATACTGTCAATTCAATGAAGTTCAAATAAAAATAAATTGGACTTAAAAAGGAAGAACTAATCACAAACTTATGAGAAATAGGGATGTGGTTTTAGCATTACTGGATTAAAAAATAAATGAGACGGGGAATTGGAGGAAAGGATCAAAGTAATAGTACGAGGAAATAAAATCCTAAGAAATTGTCTTAAATATTGTTTTGGTGTCACAATATAATTAAGCAATGGAGAAAATGATTCAAATACTGCTCTGTTGACAGTATCAAGCAGGAATAACGCCATCAAATTAATGGAATTGCTTCAGACTTTCACAGGAGTGATGCAAGTAGCATTTGGATTTAAACCGATTCTGCTGATCTCGTTAGAAGTTGTATAACAGCTCCTGACGTAGAGATCTTGAGCACCAGCGGTCTGATCCAGCTTTTTGGAAGAGTTTTGCTTTTAACTTCCCTGGGAGATTTATTAGGTCTTAAACCTGCAGGAACACCAAGTGTCATGCAAATAATGCTTTTATCATTCAGGATGTGCAGCACTGCTGTGTGTTAGGTACTCCTTCTCTTTGCTGGTAATGAGGCAGTATAATTGGGGGGAGCACTGCCTGTGTCTTGGCTATGGGACTTGTGCAAAACAGCAGATCTGCCCTAGGCTCTGATGGGGAAAAACCTAATTTAGAGCGGGGATAATGTCCTAGTCCCATAACAGCAACTAACTGCGGCTGCGAATGCCTCGTGGTAGACAGTGGTGTGGGTCAGCTTAGTGAAAAAAATACTTTCAGAAAGTTAGCTTGAGGTCAAGATCCAAAAAAAGAAATGGTAGCAGTTAATCTTTTGTGTTTCTGGTCCGTGGCATGGGTCCCTGGGCAATAGGGAAGCATGTGCAGGGCTAGTGACAATAATTTCAGTTTGGGGAGGGGAGAGATCAATAGCTGATAAAAAATCCCCCCCCAAAAAAGCAAACAAAAAGCCCAAAAACCTAAGACTTTTTTCAGAGAAAAAAAGAAATTAAAAGTTCCAGTGGCAAATACACAACTGCCATATATACAAGTTAACAAGTGATTCCTTTAATGAGGCCCACAAATAGAGGGAAGAAGCAGGGAATTCCCTAATGACCCTCCAGGTTGTTGTTAATAGCTTTATTTGAGAAGAAATACATTGGATTTCAGATTCCACTGTTATTTTACATTTATTGGTCTTTTTTTATTGTAGTCTCTTCCTCTGTCAGGATCAGGCAGTAACGATCTATTTGTGTACGCACAATAAATCTTTTCTATTTCCTGTTGGTGAATAATGAGACCTCTGTAATCACCTGTTTGTGCTGTAACTACTGTATTCTCTGTTGTTGACGTAAATTACTAGATACCAATGACCAACAATAAAAAATAACATATGTAAGTTAGGGCATGGGACTGGAGTCAGGAAATAATCTGCATTGTGTGTTTGGGGAAAGAGAAAGAAAAACAAATGAAGTTGATTATATGAACACATTTGAAAATAAGTTGATGTAAAGGACAGAAAGAGGTAGGAGATGGGTGGTGATCTTGCCTTGCTGTGTGGTTCTCACCAGTCACTGTGGATCAGCAAAATAAACTGCGTTCAGTCCCCTGGAGCTCTGCGCTTCTATACAAAAATGCATTCAGGCCCCAAAGTATACACATTTACACTTAAAGCTTTATGCTTTTAGATGCTGTACCTGCTTGTTTTCTATAAGTGTCCTGGCAGAAGAATTTATGGTGAAACAGAAGAGAGTATTTTTAATTACCTTCTATATAACAGAATGGCATGTGAGAAAGAGCAGCTGTTCTCATTAGAAAGCAAGCTTTGCTTCTCGGGAGTATTCCACAAAACATTTTTGTGTCAGCAAGTGTTGATTTGTTCAAACTGGAAGGCTTTGTAGATGTGTCATACTTCAATTTTGATTAGGAAGTAGGCTGTTACCAGTAGCAGAAACTCAAATGTGTCATGACAAAGTGTACTGCAATTCCTTTTAAAATCATCTTTAATTTTCAGATTAGTCTATTTTTTTTGTACAAATAAATTCAGTAAGATCCACCATCTGAGCTCCTAGCTACAATCATTACCTGTGGTGGGTTGACCCTGGCTGGACACCAGGTGCCCACCAAAGCCACGCTGTCACTCTATCCTTGTCCTCAACTGGACAGGGGAGAGAAAATATAATGAAAGGCTCATGAGTGGAGATAAGGGCAGAGAGAGATCGCTCACTAGTTACTATAATGGGCAAAACAGGCTCGACTTGAGAAAATTAGTTCAACTGATTACAAATCAAATCAGAGGATAATGAGAAATAAAATCAAATTATAAAAACATCTTGCCCCACCCCTCCTTTCTTGCCAGGCTCAGCTTCACTCCTGATTTCTCAACCTCCTCCCCCAGCAGCACAAGGCGAACAGGGAATGGGGTTGGGGTCGGTTCCTCACACGTTGTTTCTGCTGTTCCTTCCTCCTCAGGGGGAGGACTCCTTCCCCCGTACCAGCCTGGGGTCCCTCTCACGGGGGACAGTCCTCCACCAACTTCTCCAGTGTGAGTCCTTCCCATGACTGACAGTTCTTCACAAACTGCTTTGGCATGGGTCCATTCCATGGTGTGCAGTCCTTCAGGAAGGGACTGCTCCAGCGCAGGTCCCCCACGGGGTCACAAGTCCTGCCAGCAAACCTGCTCCGGCGTGGGCTCCTGTCTCCACGAGCTACAGGTCCTGACAGGAACCTGCTCCAGCGTGGGCTTCCCGCGGGGTCACAGCCTCCTTCAGGCATCCACCTGCTCTGGCGTGGGGTCCTCCACGGGCTACAGGTGGTCATCTGCACCACCATGGACCTCCATGGGCTGCAGGGGGACAGCCTGCCTCACCATGGCCTTCACCACAGACTGCAGGGGAATCTCTGCTCCGGTGCCTGGAGCACCTCCTCCCCCTCTGTCTTCACTGACCTTGGTGTCTGTGGAGTTGTTTCTCTTACATCTCACTCCTCTCTCCGGCTTCAGGTTGTTGTGCAGGTTTTTTTTTCCCTTTTTAAATATGTTACCCCAGAGGTGCTACCACCATTGCTGATGGGCTCAGCCTTGGCCAGCGGTGGGTCTGTCTTGGAGCTGCTGGCATTGGCTGTGTGGGACATGGGGGAAGCTTCTAGCTGCTTCTCTCAGACGCCAGCCCTGTAGCCCCCCCACTACCAAAACCTTGCCGTGCAAACCCAGTACATAACCATAAATAGTTAGTGATAATTGAACAATCAACTGAAATACAGTTGTGAATTGTATATTTTAAAATGTTACCCTCCCTCAAGCTCTTCCAAATAATGCTATTTCTGTATTTTTCAGGTTTAGAAACTCGAGATAATAAAAAATCTAGAAATATCATCTATATCCATAGAATTTAAACTAGTTCTCTCGATCTGAATTATTCTATTTTATAATTTTTTTTTTCCTGTTCTACAATAATCCAGTGGCTTGAGCAGCCTTCCACAGTAGTGTCGCAATGCTTTGTTTTAAAATGCAGTAAATTAAATCTACTTTTATCTCAGACTTCACTGATAAGTAAAATCATAGTTCTTTCAACTTTTCAACTTGAAGGGCTCTGAGGTTTTACAGAGGAAAGTGAGTTTTCCATTATTTTTTTCCATGAGAAACTGTATTCGCATGAAGTCTTCTGAGAGAAAGCATATTAATGTCCATCAGTGTTTTTCATTCTGGATCCTTTATTTCTTTCTGAAGATGCTAGTGATTTATAATTTTATTTTTTATACTTTACGTGTTATATTCTTTTATATTATCTATGTGTTATATTGGTGTAGTGCCTAGCATGTTACAAGGATGTGTAAAGACCTCATTCTTACTTTAAAAACCCTAGTCTTCTGTTGTGGCATCCCATGTTTTCAAATGATGGGAGTGTGGAAAGTGGAAAAAGATCAGAAGACGTTGATGTACAATGACAAAGGCTTATGACTTTAATTGTACCAATTAAATGGTAATTACCTTCCTCCTTTTGTTCCTTTACGCTTGATGAAAAAACTTGTTAATTTGCTTTTTATAGATTGTATATATTAATTATATGTATTCATAATATTCAGTATTTTCACCTCCTTTTTTCTATTTTTCCCTTCCTTTGGTATTTAGTCTGTGCCTAGTACTGTGTTTCTGAAAATACATGGTATAAATACAGACTCAGGATATGTTAAATGACAAAGAACAGCAGTTGCATTTCAAACAGTCTGTTGTGGACATCCTATACATAATTAACCATGTTAACATTACCTGGGTGCAGTTAATAAAGCAAAGCTGCAGATAAACTGAAAAACATAGTTAGGCAAACCTTTTTTTTTTTAGTTTTTCCTACTAATTAGGCCAGAGTGGGAGACCAACTTTATTTTCAGGTCTACTTAAGACCGTGCTGTTGAATATAGGATTCATCTGGGATGTTGAAGGGCAGGTCAATGACTTTGCCTTGAGACTAGATGCAACTATAATACACTTCAGTTCTCTAGATCAGATATTTTGGTTGTCTTGCAATGCCAGACAAGAAACTAGTTGTTATAGGAACATTTGTCTATGTTCAGGAACTTGAACAGAATAGTTATTTAGCTTAATAGTCAAGGATGTATATATGCCATTATTAAAATAATAGTTATTTTAATATGTATGTATACTATATATATATAAACATATAAAATATATGTATATATAACATAAATAACCTCTTACAATATGGTGCACTAAAAGCATCGCATTCTCAGCCACTCTTGTTTGTGACTCTCACTTATGCTGTTCTCTGACAGACTTTTTTCTTTCTCACCCTTTTTTCAATTACTCTTCCCAGTTCTTCATTTTCAAATCTTACTCCATATCAAGCAGCAAATGCATTCAAGCTGCTACCCATCTTTGTTTAGGTGTGGTTTACAAATTACTCTAGAAAATAAAAATAAATTAAAGAACACTGCCAAGAATACAGTTTGTTAGTGCAGTGTGGCCATACTGGGTCAAAGTTTTCCGATATAACATTCCCATAAAACATCATAGGATAAATTGGCTTTTAAAGTCCTTACAGCACAGCTTTGTGTGCTTGGGTGGCCACTGTGAAAGAAAAAAACTGGGGAAAGCTGCAGGGTGGTGAAGCTGCTTAAGTGGTTGCTTAAGGTCAGGGCTATGCTGCACGAGTGAGTACAATGTGGATATACATGAAGCAACTGTGACCATCAAACAGTTTTATGTAATCCAGTTTACCACCTCAGCGAAGTCCTTGTTTTAGATGTCTTTGTATCACATGCTGCTGCGTGGAATAAATGCTCTCAGAGGTTGACACTCAGTTCCTGCCTGATGCCTTTAGTTAAAATGTGCCTGCTAGGTATCTTGTTTAATTTTTTATTGTATTTGGGGAAAACCTAGGGCTGGAAGAAACTTCTTTTAGAAGTATCAGTATGCTATACAATCTATACAGGAAACCTTATATATGCAAAAGTTTCAGATTTTATTCTATTTCTGAACAAGTTTAAACAAATAAGATAAAAATTGCATCTGTTTGTCTTTTCAGAGACTTCTGGCAAAAATTACCAGAAGGGTTTGCACCATCCATCCACAGACCTTAAATGTTACTGCCAGCTGCATCGTCCAGAATAAACAGTATCATTTCTTTATTGTAGCTGACAGCTGTAATGCCCTTATTATTTCATATCTTCCACAGGAGGGACACATATCTTCATTACTTAATTATTATTCTAAGCACGATCAGTAACATCACCTTCCTGTAAAGTCAGAAAGAAATTGATGAAAACCAGCATTACTGTTGTATTTCCTTAGGTAACATGTCTCTTTTGATGGTGACAGAACTTTCGTGGTGGTAGATTTAAACATCCGTGTGGCCAAAAAATGCGTGAAATGAATGCAGTAAGATCCGCTAATTATAACAACGGACAGTTACAGGATGTTTTGCTTTATTCTCTTTAGCTGCAGGGTTTGGTATAATAGAAGAGAAGAGCTCATTGTAGAAGAAGTTAATGTAGGAAAGGGTGTTCAGTGCTGGTATGTCTGTTTAAAATGGTCATCTAGCGTGCCAGTGGGCTTTGGAAGTGAATCCCTTGATTGCTTCCACATCCTACACTCACTTTGCTTCTGCCTGCAGAAGGGTTTTGATGAGCGTGAGCTGGATCTGTTCCTGAGCATGTCGAACTAGAAGCTGTACTCAAGTGGAGACCTGAATGGTTACTTGAGGGTCTAAACCAATGACTAGTCTTTTGGGCACCTTCAAATTCCATGGAGGGGAGTGATTAAATCTGAAAGAAAATCCACAGATTTCTTATGGTGTAGATACAGAAGCCTGAGCGCTTCATACTTTGAAGTACTGATCTGCTCATGTCGTTCCAGGCTATTGTCTTAATTTAGACTTAGCCAATGCTGACTGCTTCACATGCTGTATTTTCAAATATATTTTGCAGTTTGGAGTATTGCTTGAAACCAGAAAATATTCCTTCGCTTTCAGTATGCATTCTTAAACTGTTGATGGATGTGAATGTGTGTGTATTTTTTTAATAAATGTATATATTTTTGTATATATGTAGCTATATATTTCAGGATTTTTATGGGATACACTTGGTACTTACATGATTTTTCAAAATTTTGAAAGGTGGATTACAAATTTTGTATGTTCCATATTTTGTATATCTATCTTTTGGATATATATCTGAAATATCTACCCATTTCTTCAGTCATGCTGATACATTGCAAAGAATATCACCAAATAAGGTATTTAAGAGCAGATATCCAAAACCAGAAGTAACTAGAGATCAATCAATGAATACTTTTAAAAATGTGTTGAGAATATGTTTAGAATTCATATTCTTTTAAGGTATTTCATTTTGAGGAAGATAGGAGGATATAATGAAATATAATCAGAGTTTTAAAAACTGCTAGTGATGACTTTTTAATTGCTCATCTTTCAAATTTGTATTTACCTAGGATGGGAAAAGATAAGTTCACCAGTGCTGAGATTAATAATTGCCTAGCAACCGGTGTCTGAATATATCTAATATGGAGTAAACAAAGGGAAAAAAAACCCACTTTCATTTCCATATATCTAAAGTATGTGTAAATATATACTGTGGAACTAAAAACTCTGATGCTTCCAAATTGTTAACCTCAGAAGCTGTGGAGCATAAAAAAGAGAAATGGAAAGGTAAAACTGAGATGTAAAGTATGGATGAAAATTTGGCATATTTGTATAAAAATGATAATTTCACAATAAGTGGTAGGGTTTTGGGGTTTGTTTGTTATTTTGTTTTTTGGTTGTTTTTTTTTGGGGGGGGGGATGTTTCAAATCAACTTGCTTCACTAATGAAGTGAAAGCAGAAACTGGAAAGGTAACTGTCAAGACCAGTAAGGATATGTGTACATAATGTTCTCAGTCCATAGGGAAGAGAAGGAAGGAAGATGTTACCTGTCAAGCAAAGGTCATAAATGCTTACAACTGTTTATTTTAAAGGGCAGCCTTTGGACTGTGCTGCTGATTTGACTGTGTGCATGGATTTTCTCTCCGTGGAAAGCAGGGGATGGGCAAGAGGGAAGCTGCTAGGTGTCTGAGTTGTTTCTTGATTCGGGGGTTGACGCATTTCCAGAGTCTTGGGAACCATGAGTATTTTGAATAAAGATTTAGGAAAAGCTAATGGTCAAAAACTCAATGTAGCTTAAGTCAGATAAGAAATCTAGATCCCTGTATTGACTATATGATGGTCATGGATATAGAAGTGGAGCCTACTAGTAGTTGGTGGAGAAGCCTGCAGAAGCCCATCTGATTTTCAACAGAAACCAATGAAGCTGTATGAGGAGATCTGCAAAACATAGGGGTGTCTAGCAAGAAATGTGAATCTTTTATTAACTGAGAAATTTCAAGTGAACACACTACTAAAAATCTTATCAGCTTTAAAAACAAAGGACAAGTGACTGGAAATGATATGGTATTCCTGACATGACTTGATACTGTGGAAGGTGGTGTTGATAGCGATTAGGGCATCTTCATTAAGGGCATTTACAGCTCCCTTCACGTGTAGGAAGCATCATTGCTGTTAGCTGAAGTTGGGTGCTAGGGCTAGTGTGCTGCTGGTACCATCAGCTGATCAGTTGGAGGGAATATATCTCTTTTCCTTTGAGGAAATAATGTCTCAACTGATGATAGCTTTCCTCAAATCCTCGCAACAGTGTGTGCATGAAAAATTTCCCACAAGTTGTAAAAATATTCAGAACTGCATTATATAACCATATTCCTCCTTTAATCACTTTTGATCCATTTTTTTACTAATAAAGATTTGAAATGACAGGAATAGTTCATCTTTTTCCCTGCAGAGTCAGTTGGCATAGAAATGAACTCCCATCAACCTATGGAAGAGAGAAGAGTTTACTTCTTAAACTGTTTTCTGTTTCTACTTGTATTTCATGTTGTCAAACATCAGATATTTAAAAAGTCTGTAATACAGCAGGCTGAAGTACAGTGACCCTCTGCTCTTTCACATTCAAATTAATAAAGTAGCTCATACTGTAGACCTTTAGAAAGGGAAGAGATTATACTTTTTTTAAGGCAGAAGGGGATTTATTATGAGAGAAATTAATCTCTGCAGACATTACTTTAGGGTTCTATTCTAACCCTGAAAGTAGGAACACACTTTTATAGTGTTGTACTATTGGACTAAATCCAAAGTTTAAGTCAGCACTTCATCTTCACTCAGGATTAGTGTTTCAGTCCAGTCCCAGAGTGGTATTCGAGCGAGAATAATCTGATTTTCTTTTCATAATACCATCCCAGGTTTTCAGAAATCAGCTGGTGCATCTCCTCAGATTACAGGACAGGAAAAAGTTAAATTTAAAGAAATGTTTACATCTAGTTTACACTAGTATGTTGCAGTTCTTCTCCACGACAAGCTACAGCTTTAAGTACACGCAGTCTCTTGATCCCAGAGGCTTTCAGAAGAAGCAACTACCTCAATTTTCACATGACCTGTGGTAAAATAATGAGTTTATTATTCTGAGATTTTTGTTCTCCTGTAAGTTTTTACATCCAATTCATATGTAGACATTTAGAGTTGATGATATCAGTTTATTCATTTTCTAAAGCCCTCTATAAACAGTCTGCCATGAATACTCTGGTTGGAAAGTTAGCTGAACCTTCTACCTGCATTGTAACAAATCAGCCTAGAAGGAGCCACAAGCAAAAGGAGGTAGATGAGCTATTGGTATCTAGAAACTTTTAACTTCCCTTTCAGATGATAAGGGATACAAGTTAGTTATTCAACTGTCTTTTTATCTTAGGAAAAACAAATTAACTGCCTCACTAGTAAATCTGAAAAAAAAAGATTACAAATTTTTTAAAAGAACTGCAGACCTCATCCGTTTTCATGTTCACATTTTGCATCTCTGCACAGGTGTGTCTTCAATATGATTTATGGTTCTCAGTAGTGGTTCAGCTGTGGAGAAATAGATTTGAACTTGGACACTGTATAGATGATTCTGTAAATCAGAAAATTATTAAACTCTTTTTCTGAAAATTTATTTTAACGTGAAACTGCTACTAGTAGCAAGTACTTTCTCAGTCGTCTTCTGAAGTTTAGTTGCTCTTCTGGGCTTCAGTACTGAGGCTCATTTTTACTATCCCTACACCAAATTTCTGTTGACTGGCTATTTTTGGGCTGTTTATTCTTTGGTGCCACATGGAGATGTCTTCTTTGTATCAAGCTTTATTCTCATGAAAGGAATAACTATTAATTCTACTTCCTCACAGAGAGAGTTTAGAATAAGGCATGTTTCATGGAGCAATACAGGAAACTGAATAAAAATATAGCTGCTGTTCTAGGCAGGAACGATGATCTACCTCTTCCCATCAATGGTGAAACCAAATGCATGAGCTACAAAACACCAATTATATATGATCCAAGTAAAGAGTGTTGTACCTCACTAACAACTTGCATGGCTAGTACCTGAACTCATATGCCATTAAGTTTGCAACTGTTTACCTGTAGATTTCATCATGCCTTTTGTAATGGGTGTCAGCATTTTCCTTTAACTCCTACAGTATCAGTTTGTTTAGCTCAGTATCAGCTTCCGTAAATTTCACTGCATCAATATGTAATGCATACTAAATATGTTCATATTTACATTTAATAAACATTATATAAAAGAATAAATAAGGTTGAATTTTTCCATGTACACTTTCTATATGCTCTATTCTTAAATTATAGAAGAAAATGTCCCCAAACGCCCAAATCATCTTTCTTCTATCACTTCTTCCCTTCCAGTTTTGCAGTCTTGTGAATCCACACAATTTTTTGAAGGCGTTTCTTTCTTTGTCATCATTTCTTCTTCTCAAGCAGATGTTTGTTACAGTAACACTTCTGCCAGAAATCATAACAATTATCATTGTAGGTGTTACAAGATAGTTGAGAGAAATTGTATTCATTTCCGGCTCATGATTTTGAGCATAGAGACTGAAATGCTTGTCCGATTCTGAATTCGGGATACTGTACCTTAGCTTTTGGCAGGTATACCTATCCCAGGAGCTGTAATGTTAAAAAGTAAATGGTTTTAAGTTGGAGTAAGTATATTTTTTCTTTTTTTTTTTTTTTCACTGATGAGCATTAGTGAACTGCAGATTGATTTGCATGTAATAATGTAATGGCTGGATGTTCTATGTGCTTTTACAACAAATAGTGCTTTACAAAGTAGGGCGTGCAGGTGGTTGTGGATGGTACTTTTCTGTTTGCACAGTGCATCTTCTTTAGCCTTCATATCACAAAAATTGTTTTCATAAACCCTGTGAATGTCTATTCTTGACAAGGATTGATGGGCTAGCTGTTACCATCATGGTGTGCTGCATTATTTATACACAGCAGTTGAGTCCCTTTTTTCAGATTGTCCTTTGCTGTCAAGCAAAGTATTGTACTTTTCAGTCAAGAATCATGTAACATTTTGTGGGGTTTTATAGGATCAAAAAGTATGCTGTATGAAAGTGTAAGGTTTGACAGAGATTTACAATTTTTACCTTCCTCCCCACCATTACCTGCTTTTGGAAAGAAGCAGTAGTTGTACATTCCGTATTTTGTAGAAAAGGATATGGCTTAAAAGTAGTATATGTCGAGGTATGTCATGGAGCATGATGGACTTACAGAACAGTTCCTCTCCAACTGCTTTTCATAAAAGAGATCCAGGTTTATTGATTGAGTAATCAGTATGGAAAAGAGCTCTCATAGTCTTTAAAAAGAGCCTAATTGTTACTAGGCAGCAAATATCTCAGCATTTTATTGAGTTTTGCTATATATTTTTTTCTGAGACTGGAGAAGTAGGTAGGGCTCTTAATTAAAATTCTAATTTAAAGTCTGTATGTATCTCTACTTTAATTTTTTTTTTGTCTTGCTTTTTTTTATTCTTAACCAAACATATTTTCCAAAGAGAGGATAGACAATTCACTCAAGAACTCATTGACTTAAAAATGTTCTGAAGAAATTAAAGATGTGAGGAAAAAAATTTTTAAAACCCACCCAAATTTAGTATCCTTTAATCATGTAAATGTTTTTGCTGGCTCCTCAAAATGTGTGGTCTGAGATAATGTGGATTACATTTCTACCTTGACTTTTCCATGCAAGATGCTGTGCAAAAAGAAGGAAGTATGTATGTTTATATTCTTATATATTTTCTATATCTAAAATAAGCTACATATATAACATCAATTCAAAGCAAGGGTGCCCTGAAAGAGGTAAATGCAAAGTGGTCATGAGTTATGGAAATTTATGAGGGGGAGCATATGAACATGTTCTTTGCTGGTTCTGTTTCACAGATCCTTGCACCAAATCCCAACAGCTTGATGAATTGAGATTTTACTGTCTGAAATTTTCCTGGAGGTGACGTAAAGGCAGCAATAGTTGTAACATATACTTTATATACAGTCTGGAGACATACTTTAATGCTTGAGCAGCTACATAATGAAAAGTGCAGGGTTAGTCAGACATAGTAAAGAAAAACATAAATTATTGTTTTTATTTCACACTTGCATTCTTACTGAACCCCTTTCAGAACATTTTAATAAAAGTATAATATTAATTGTCCTTTGGTGGTTTTTTTTAACTAATGGAGTTCCTCTTAAAGTGTTTGCTTAATTTACAGAAATTTGTCAAATTGCATAGCCTGTTGTACAGACAGCATATTGTTTATCACTATGGAAAGTCAGCAGCACAGAGCACAGTTCTGTAAGAGTTAGTGTAAAGGATATAGTTCTTTCTTTGGGTTTTTTTCACTCTTCCGTTCACCATGACTCTAAGATCAAATTAAAAAACTAAAATTGTATTTAAAGTTGTGTCATATGCAGCATAGTATTTTAATGGTAACAAATACCTTAATCATTTGTGCTAAGACGAAGTACACCCATATAAGCCTTTCTTATTACAAACAGAGCCTGTAAAATCAGATTCTGTTAATCAAACTCAGTAGAATGTATAACAAATTAATTTCAATATTTCAACATGAATGGCCTCTCGAGGAACAAAATGAAAATTGAGGGAAATATGGTTGATTCAAAGGTGATATTTATTTTGTTCTACACAATTTCACAGACACTAAGTCATAAATAAGGGTGCTAACATTTTAAGTGAGTTTTACTAATTTAAGTATGCAAATTTGCACAGCCTGGTTTCTAGTCTTAAGTAGAATTATTGCTCACTTGTGTCTGTGCAGATGCACATTTCTCTGGCTGCATCATATTTGACATCATACTACGTTGTTATTTTACCCATTGTTCAACATATAGGTTTTTCTTCTTTAGCCCTCTTTAGCATTATGTGAATGAGATAGGCCAGGTCATATTTTTTGTTTGAACTTTTTATCTTTTTAGGGTTTTTTTGTCCCTTTTTTTTAGAGGTGCTGTACTAATTTTATTTCCATGATGTAATGACAATCAAAAATTTATACTGGTGACTGACAGTAGAACTTGGGCCAACGTGGTGGGTCAAAAGAGCACTTAGTGCAGTTATTTCTTGAACATGGAAATAAATGACTGCTGTTAGAGGACAGCATCTGCTTTATTAGTCTTAAACTGTGGGTCAGGTCACTTTAGTTCAGACTGAAAAAGCCAACAGGAATTTTCAGACAAATTAAAACTACACAGTTTAGTATGCATACTTTGGTCATAGCAGGAGATTTCAGTTTCTGGAAATATGATGGAAAACTGGTGATGTGTTCTGCTTGTCAGTCAATATAAAACTTACAAATGGAAACAATATTTTGTCTTTTTTCCTTTCTTTTTCTTTCTTGGATTGCATAATTGAAACCAGGAGAACGCTGAATCAGGAAACAGTGTCCCCTCTCATTTTAATCAGAATATCCATACAGATTTGCATTAAAAAGTGTTCCTGCTACAGGAACTATGCTTATTTAATTCGTTAATTCAGTTAAAGGTATGGGAATACAGTTGTCAGAGCATTCAGTTGATAGTACTTCTTCTTTCACAACCAAGTGCCTAAGCCCCATGTAGTAAAAAATAAACATCCTTTGCTGCCCCAATAATGCAACAAGCTCTGAAAATGAGAAGTCTTGGCTTATTTAGGTTCAGTTAGGAAGACAGGTACTGTCTAGTCATTAGATAGATAATGTTTTATGTCATTGACTCTTTTCCAATAGCTCTACGTCTCCATCAGCTGGACAATCTTCAAGATGGAACTGTTAATACCAAGTACGTAGACACAAAACAATTCTCAGTGCCATTAAGGCAGCTAAAAGGCAACAGAATAAAATTAAATAAAATTAAAAATAACCCAACAAAATAACCCACAACTGGAGTTTCTTGCAGCTGACACATAGAATTCATAAAGGCAGTTTTGTACATCAGTTAAATTTCTAAAGTGTTTTTTTGATTGGAATTCTTACACCAGGCACTAATCTGAAGTCCGTGTGGCAGAAAAGCATTGAAAACACTTTGACTTCTCTTACCACCACTATATTTCAAAATGTATCTTTATGTCAGTACTGCTGACATAAACAAGTGGATTTCTATAATTCTGTAGAATTACATGGCTAAAGACTGGCAACTTTTCAATTTAAAAAAGCACGCAAAATAATGTAGCTATTTTTTTAACAATCACCTATCTGCAGATGTTGCTTTAAGTTGCATTTGCAAAAATTTGCAAAACAAAACTGTACTGTGCATAAAATCACACTGCTGGCCTGAATGCCATGCTTTGTGCTTAGCAGAGATACAGCTGTGTGCCGGTGCCTGATCTGGATCAAATCTGTGCTGTTCAGTGATTCAAGAGTGCGTAAATCTGGAGCACGTGATGATGTAACCAGAGCCAGAGTTCTTTACTTACAGACCAGGTGGTAAGCCAATAGCCTGAATAGAAACAACCATTCAGCTTTATGTTGAAGGGAACCTGGAGAGGTAAAATCCTTGGTAAATTCCTTTCCAAGTGTATATCAAATGACAGAAAGCAAAAAATTATTTTTTGTTAAATTTTATTGTCTTTTGCAAGTGAATAGCTGTCAGTGAATCTAAGAGAATGACATTTTACAGAGTAGAAGGCATGGGTAAGATGATTACACAGAGGTGTACTGTTAAATAAATATAAAATGGAATTGGCCAAAAGGTATTCAAAGGACATAGAAGCTGTCGTTCCTTTCTGTCTTGTTTATCAGCAATCTGCCATACTTAGAGCTTGTGCATAACTTTTGGAGAGTTTTAAGCACTAATTTTTTTTTAATTTTTTTTTTTTTTTAACCCACAGGTGATGTGTGTGACTCCAGCCCATGCCAAAATGGTGGCATCTGTCTGTCGGGGCTGAATGATGACTTCTACTCATGCGAGTGTCCTGAAGGCTTCACAGACCCCAATTGCTCTAGTGTTGTGGAGGTTGGTAAGTGCAAACTTTAAATGCTGGAGTAATTGTTTGAGTTTCTCTTTAGTCTGTGGCTGACCAACCAGTGATTGTGTCCACGGCATTTTTTGTAGTGCTGTGGTCATTGCATTGTTCATTATTGGTTTCTTAACCTTATCTCTGTATTATACATCTATAGATATATAGATATACAGATATAATTGACAGCCAAAACAGTATCTGGCAAGTGTATCTGCAGAACCTAATAACTCAGAAAAGTTCAGTGCTCTACTTGACAAAGAGAAAAGATCATACTTGTGATTTAAAGTGACCAGCATTTCTCAAAGATCAATGTAATTGGATGTTTCTATATATCATTCTGCTGATCAATGACTATTTAAATTTGGTTTCTGATAGTTTTATGCCTAAGTCCAGAGTAAAGAGTAATTACTTAAACAAGTGAAGTTACAGAAACAGTATAGGAGAAACCAGAATAACACAATCTTAGTCACTTATTTGGATTTCAAAACAATTACCCACCTGGAGATTGTAATTAATCATTATATGAGTGCATAGAGTGTAAGTAAGTCAAATGTACTGAAATTTTGTGGTGAGCATTTGACTCAGAGTAAACATATATATGAGTGGTAGCTCCAGCACATCCAAAAGGTCAGGCCTCTGTCTTTAGAATAAAAACTTAAGGAGAAAATCAAAGTGCAAGGAAAAAGATGGTGGACAGCATATTGTGTCACAGGCCATCCCATCCTATTTGATGGAGGAGAAGAGCTGCAAGTTGCCCAAGCTCTTATATTGTTCCAAAGAAGGTCTAAAGGTACGTATGGTAGAGCAAAACAATAAATAGACACTACTATTTAAACAGGTACATTTTCTACTTATCTCTTCCGTGCAATTGTGGGTGTTAGGATAGGAAGTTAAAAAATACAGAAAAGCACTGACTCACAGAAGAGATGGCAGCGTCTCTTAGTTTGTTCATATTAGGAAAATAGGTAAAAGTGGAGGTTCTGTGCTGGTACCTTTTATATGAAGGCTTTGCATGCCCTGCCTGCATTTCTCCTGCTGACAGACAAAGTATTTGAAAACAATGTGACCCTTCACGTATTTAATATCGTACATCCATGTCTGTGATTCATCAGTCTGGGTTACACTAACGTGCTTCAGTCTGTCAGTGCTCACACATTTTGCTCTTGCCAGCTGTACTGTAGGACACCAACCTCAGGCAGTAAAGCAATGTCAACAGCCTTGCTTCTACATGTGTCTCATTGAAAATATCACAGCTAGGCTCAGCACCTCTCTGACACTGCAACCATCCTAAATCTGTGTAGTTTTCACTTTTTAATAAATAAATAAAGGCTACACAGGCACAACCTGAATACACTGTTCTGGAGATTAAGTATATCCCTCTCTCTCCTGACACAAGGTGAGCAGAACTTAGTCCAGGAGCCCAGGGTTGGTTTAATTTTGGTTTTATTTTCTGGGTTTTTTTCTGCCATTATTCTGGGAGTGAATTCTAAGTCTAGTGAATTCTAATGCAATTTTAAGGGAATTTGATTTCCCTGAAGATAAGTTTTCTACACATGAATGAACAAGTTCCTGTGAGAGCATGACCAGCTTTGGTCAGGCACCAACTTCATGTTTTCTGACTGCAGAATGTCATAGTAGCTGGTTATTACCTAGCATTTGAGTTGCAGAAGAAACTACTTTTTCCCTTGGTGCAGTCACACAAGAAGACAGAAGACAGTGCCTCAGAATCCTGTTCTCCATCCCCTTTCCCTACCATTTTTATGTGTGCTTCAAAAATCTTGTGGGTGGGTTGACCTTTGCTGGATGCCAAGTGCCGAACAAGCTGCTCTATCAACCTCCTCCTCCTCAGCAGGATAGGGAAAGGAAAAAATAAGATTGGGAAAAAAAACCCACCAACTTGTGGGTCGAGATAAAGACAGTTTAATAGAAACACAAAGCAAACCTGTATGCACAGAAGCAAAAGAAAAAAGTATTTATTCACTACTTCCCATCAGTAGGCAATGTCCACCCACTTCCCAGGAGTCAGGGCTTCAGTATGTATAGTGGTTGTTCCAGAGGGCAAATGTTGTAAATAACTAATACCATCCCTTCCCCCTCCTTTCTCCTAGCTTTTCTTTCTGAGCAGATGTCATATGGTATGAAATATCCTTTTGGTCAGTTTGGGTCAGCTATCCCAGCTATGTCTCGTCCCAAGAACTTCCCCACCCCCAGCCTGCTGGGGGTGGGAGAAGGTTGGAGGGACAGCCTTGATGCTGTGGGAGCACTGCTCAGCAGTAACTTAAACACTGGTGTGTTATCAACACCTTTCTGGTACCAATGCAAAGCACAGCACTCAGGGCTGCTATGGGGAAAAATAACTCCATCACAGACAGACCCAATACAGGACTGAATTTATCTTACAGCTGTATATTATGCTACCCTAAAATTGCCTTGACCTGGGTTTACTGCAGGAAACTTTGGGATTTATCCTGTGCTTCATTGTCAGGAAGTTGCATTGCACAGGATGCTGATTGGAAATGAATCTGAGGTAAAAGCACATTGTGATAATTGGCCCTGTAATTTACAACTAAATATCAACAGGCCTTAAAAAAATACATGTATACTTAAATAAATTCTTCAAATACTTCAACAAAATTTCAGTTTGATAATCAGAGTAAAGCATGAGCAAATAGCTTGAGAATATGTGGTAATCACAGTGCATATGTAGACAGAATATTATATTTTTAGTTTGCAATACAGAAGGAGTATTTACTGGACAACATTAGTTAAGTAAAGGACTTACTAATATTCCTATATTAGCTAAAATACAGAGTGTTAGTTTAGTTTGTGTTTGTCCTGAATGATTAAGCCACATGTATGGATTCAGAGACTGGCCATTACTTTTTGAAGCCTTTAAAAAATTTTTTAAAAATAATCTTTAAATTTTTAGTAAAAGCTGTCTGGGGCTTATTCAGCATCATATTCCCCTACATAAAGTCATATTTCTCAGTAGTTTACTGAGAAAAAAGGTATTTCAATATGGTATTTTTATTTTCCCTATGAAAATGATGGTGAATAGTGTAAGCTATTAGTTAATTAGACTCTATTAATTCAATCACTAGAGTGTTTCAAGTAAAATAATCAGTTGAAAGGTGAGTCTGTGAGGAGCCCAGGAGTGCAAGATCCTGTGTGATTGCTTTTACCAAGAGTTTTATTAGCAGATGTAAGATTGGAGAAGGAATGCTAACAAAGGTCACTTTTCTTTGTCTTTTTAAGGAGTTATTGCCCAACAGCTATTTCTCTTAATCCTTAGTATCTCAAAAAAGTTTCTCGACAATTTCCTGTGTAGTTGAAAACACGTTGGTTGAAAATAAGGCATTTGGGATGTCAGGAGGCTCTGAGTAAGAAGAAGAGTGGAGGATGGGAGAAAAGCCAACACCAAGAAGAGTCTCAGTTTGTCTTTCTCCCCTCAAAAGGACTGTACAGCAAATTTTAAAAGCAGAGTGTTCTGTGTGGCCCTCTCATTAGATATTCTGCCATTAGACTTTATTCAGTGGTAGTGACAGGATACCGTTGATCTCTGGACAATAGCTGGAAAGTCACAAATTGTCAAGGAACTTGCCTCAGACAGGAGGGTTTCACAGTAAAAGGTAACAAGGATTTTACTTAATAATGCATTAAAGTGGGTGAATAAAAAACAATGGCATACAGATAGGAAGTTTTAAATTCATGTAAAGGAAAAAAAAGATAGCTGCATAAAAGCACGCAGAGGCAGGAAGATTGAATATTTAGGCCGAAGTCTTACCTAAGCTGGTCAACAAAGATTCAAGACAGATTGGGAGTTGCATTAATGGTTCAAAGACTTAGGAATGTAGCTCTCATTATTGTCTTAAAAAAAATGAATTGTAAAATAACCCAACATTATCATAGCACCTTATTTTAGTCTAAGAAGATTAATTATTGCTGTTTTATTCTAAATTTACCCATGGAAAATCCTGACTCTGCTGCCATGCCTCTCCACTGTTTTCTGATCCTGTGAGTGTATCTAAACAAAATTTTTTTGTAAAATATTTGTAATAGTAATTTATGTATTTTAAATTATTAATCCTATTCTGATCCTTCTCTTTCTCTAATGGCATTCCTGCCTTATTTCCTGTATTTCCTTATACTAAATTCCATATATAGTCATGCTAAAAGAGTTAAGATTAGGTGATGGATCTGTGATATCACCCTGTCATTTCAATGGTCTGTGTATCCTAACTGAGTCTAAGTATCTGATAAACTGGCAGAGAATAAGATAGAGGCAAGCAGGAAAAAGTACATTGCACATCCTCTGGTGAGGTAGAGAAGGATATATCTAAATAGATAAGAGTAAAAGGTAATTATATCAAGCTTCCCAAATGGCAGGATGTTTTCCAAAGATAATAAGAACACTGTGGCCTGAGTTACCTCTTCAGCAGATTCCTATCTTTGGAAACATGAATTTTAACCTAGATTGAAAAAGATGATTAATTTGTAATCAATGTTGGTATTAAAATGCATTACAGCCAACAAGTTGATAGACTTTGCATCACTTAAATAACTCACAAGTAATTCTCAGAAGCCATGTAAATTACAGAAATACCATGAACTACAACTGTTACATACAATGAATAGAAGTCTTTAATACATACTGTTCAGGAAAACTATTAATGTGTGTCCTAATCAACATGGGTTGGTGGTGAAAGAAAAGTAGCTTAGTTATGGGCAGTCCATGAGGGGAGCAATGACCATGTAGCTATATATATTGAAATAATAGTGGGGGAATTTTTTAAAATTTTTTTTACATAAAAATTATTCCTGTTTTGTTTGGTGTGTACTTACAGGAAAACAGGGAGAGAAATAAAGATAAAATATAAGATAAATAAGATTAAAAACTGAAGATAAAAACTAAAGAGAAAGTGCAGCTAAGTTTAGTATGCCATAAGGCTATCACACTATGTACCATGAGTGATCGTGTTTGTTCAAGTCTGAAAAATGAGCAGCTTAAAACTATTCAGTTTTGATCTTCTAAATCTGAAATTCAATACCTGTCTGAGGGGATAAACTGGTGAACATGTTTAGTTTGTGTAAGTGGAAAAATAAAAGATGTACAGTGACAGGGAGGGTAGAGGAGCCATGAGCACATTAGAGAAGAGCTGGGAACACTCTCCAAAGCTGCATTCAAATAGGCTGTCAGTACCCTTTTGGAAAGTGTCCTTACCTTTTGCATCAGCTCTCAATGCTCACTGAGAGGAACTCAATATTGAAAAACATGGTAAAAACATCTATGTGCATTTTAGAAGGGAGGAAAGGCAAGTTAATGATTTTATACACATAATACAGGAAATTTGGGTCTCCAAGTTTTGTGTGGTGGCTGAGAGAAGGGAGGAGAGCTGAAAGGAAAAAAAAACAGATTGCAGTTTTGCTTTACATCTTTATTTTGCCAAGTGATTGTGGGGTTCCTTGTTTATCACGTTCCAGTGTTTTCCATATTAGTTTAGTCTTTCCAGTATCCAAGGGAAACTATTTATTTGACAGCTACTCTCTCTGAGCCTGGGACACAGGAATTAAAGGGATTCTTACCCTTTCATGCTGTTAAATAAAAATTCAGTAAGATGGATTAGACCCAGAGTGCTATGATGTTAGGTTTGTAACTTTCTTTCCACAGTCTAAGTCTCTACCCTTGCTGTCCTGACCTCTGCACTGACAGTACCAGAGCTTGTAAAAAAAATTAATAAGGCTAAATTTCTGTCATTGTTTTCTTGTCAGTCTTTCAGATGCTTTTTAATGCCTTGAGTGGCAATGACTGAATTTGTTAAAAAATATTTTTATAGTCCTACAGTATGCGATTTTTTTAAGGAAGACTGTTTGTACCACACTTTGAACATATGTGCTAATTAATTTTCTCTCTAAGGTAGAAATAATGAAATCTTACTAAATTCTTACTAAAGAATTCCAGTGTCTTGGAATCATGTGTATCTCGTATGCAATTGATATGAATGTAGCTGCCTTTGCTCTAAATTAAATAGCCTGAAATAATGCAAATTACAGCACTGGAGATCCAAAAAATTAAAGTAGTTGAAGATGGGCAACACTTCTGCTGGTCTCTAGTCTAACCTCACTTCTCAGGGGACATTCAGGGGTGCAGGTTTCTCAGGGCCATGTCCAGTTGTGTTTTCAATACTGCCAAGGATTGAGACGTCACAGCTTCTCATGGCAATCTGTGCCAGTGTTTGATCACCTGCACAGTGAAAAAACAAGCAAACCCCAAAAAACATATATATTTAAGTGGAATTTTGTGAATGTTGGTTTCTGCTAATTATCTCTTGTCCTGTCACTGTGTAGCACTGAGAAGACCCTGGCTCTGTTGTCTCTATTTCTATGAGACTTCTCTTCTTCAGGCTTAACAGTCCTAGCTCTTTTAGGTGCTAATCATATGTCAGGTGCTCCAGTCCCTCAACGATTTTAGGGAAATAATCACATCCCTTAGCCTGCTGGCAGTGCTATTACAATACAGTTCTCAGTGCACATTGCCCAGGATACTGGGAAATAGAGGTGGATTCCAGATTTCAGCATCTGCTGTCACACAGTATATGTGTAATATAATCCAAATTGACTGTATTTATTGCTGTCATGACAGAATCTACCTAAGTGACTTATTCACTGTGTTTCTTATTGCTAACAGTGAGATTTTATTATATGGCTGTGAATTCTTCTTCAGTAAAGTGTCATGCTTTACTCTTGCTACTGATATATTATTTGGAAAAATTGCAAAGGAAAGGAGTGTCTGTTAATATTTTTGGCACTTGATTAAAATGAAGCTGATTTTTTGCGAATCTGACTTTTGTTTGGTTGTTTTTTTGTGGGAAATATCCCCAAGGAATTTGCTAAACTATTCGACATACACTCTTATATTACTTATAATAGAATTTGGAGTATGAGTATGGACTACTAAATTTCCTCTTAGTAAAGCTGTGGCTGTTTTGTGTTCAGGATGTTGAGGACATTTCTCAGTGTTCTGTTCTGAAGTGTATAGCCTATACTTTCACATCTCTGTTATAGCAGTGTTTTATGTGGAATTCACTATAAAACAGATTTTTAAATAGGAATTATCACATAGTCAGTGCACTTGGCCTATTAGGAGATGTTCTTGAAAGCTATGGAATTCTGCTGAAAGGCAATCAATAGATATTAATAAAAATAATTTGAAAAATTAAATCTTAATTTTTAGTTTATGGGTAGCCTGAAGAGTGCATACTACAGAGATACCTAAACTGAGTAGACTAAATGCATGTAAGCAGAATGGCTTAATAAATGACATTAAATGCAGTGCAGAAAATGCTCTAAGTGATACAATGTTTGTGCCAAAAGAATTGCCTTTGGTGTTATTTGCTAGTAAATCTGTTGTGCAAATACAGACTCAAGTCAAAATTTATGAGAATGCTAAAATAATGGATATTAATAGAATCACAGAATCACAGAATATTAGGGATTGGAAGGGACCTCGAAAGATCATCTAGTCCAATCCCCCTGCCGGAGCAGGAACACCTAGATGAGTTCGCACAGGAAGGCGTCCAGGCGGGTCTTGAATGTCTCCAGAGAAGGAGACTCCACAACCTCCCTGGGCAGCCTGTTCCAGTGCTCTGTCACCCTTACTGTAAAGAAGTTCTTCCTCAAATTTAAGCGGAACCTCCTGTGTTTCAGCTTACACCCATTGCCCCTTGTCCTATCATTGGTCATCACTGCAAAGAGCCTGGCCCCATCCTCCTGACACTCACCATTCAAATATTTATAAACATTAATCAGGTCCCCCCTCAGTCTCCTCTTCTCCAAGCTAAAGAGGCCCAGCTCCCTCAGCCTTTCCTCATAAGGGAGATGTTCCACTCCCTTAATCATCTTGGTGGCTCTTCGCTGGACTCTCTCAAGCAGCTCCCTGTCCTTCTTGAACTGTGGAGCCCAGAACTGGACACAATATTCCAGATGTGGCCTCACCAGGGCAGAGTAGAGGGGAAGAAGAACCTCTCTTGACCTACTAACCACACCCCTTCTAATGCACCCCAGGATGCCATTGGCCTTCCTGGCCACAAGGGCACAGTGCTGGCTCATGGTCATCCTGCTGTCCACCAGGACTCCCAGATCCCTTTCCCCTTCACTGCTCTCTAGGAGATCATTTCCTAACCTATACTGGAACCTGGGGTTGTTCCTGCCCAGGTGCAACACCCTACACTTGCCCTTATTATATTTCATCAAGTTTTTCCCTGCCCAGCTCTCCAGCCTGTCCAGGTCTCTCTGGATGGCAGCACAGCCTTCTGGAGTGTCAGCCACTCCTCCCAGCTTGGTATCATCAGCAAACTTGCTGACAGTGCATTCAATTCCCTCATCCAGGTCATTTATGAATATATTGAATAATACTGGTCCTAGTACTGACCCCTGAGGGACTCCACTAGACACAGGTCTCCAACTAGACTCCGCCCCATTGACCACTACTCTCTGGCTTCTTCCCACCAGCCAGTTCACAGTCCATCTCACTACCTGCTCATCTAATCCACACTTCCTCAATTTATCAGCGAGGATGCTGTGGGAGACCGTGTCAAATGCTTTGCTGAAATCAAGATAGACCACATCCACTGCTCTACCATCATCCAGCCACCTGGTCGTGTTTTCATAAAAGTCTAGAAGGTTGGTCAAGCATGACTTCCCCTTGGTGAAGCCGTGCTGACTGCCCCTAATGACCCTCTTATCCTTGATATGCCTAGAGATGGCACCAAGGATAAGTCGTTCCATCACCTTTCCAGGGATGGAGGTGAGGCTGACCGGTCTGTAGTTACCCGGGTCCTCCTTCTTGCCCTTTTTGAAGATTGGAGTGACATTTGCCTTCCTCCAGTCCTCAGGCACCTCTCCCGTTCCCCACGACTTAGCAAAGATGATGGAGAGCGGTCTAGCAATGACCTCAGCCAGCTCCCTTAACACTCGTGGATGCATCCCATCTGGACCCATAGATTTATGGATGTCCAGGTTGCTTAATTGGTCCCTGACCCAATCCTCATCAACTGAGGCAATCTTCTCCATTGTCCTGTCTCCATCTGGGGTCTCCAGGGTACAGAGCTCCTCAAGACAACTTCCGGCAGAGTAGACAGAGGCAAAGAAGGCATTCAGTAGCTCTGCCTTCTCTGTATCCTCTGTCACCAGGGTACCCCCCTCATTTATCAGTGGGCCTACGTTGCCTCTGACGTTGGCTTTATCTGCCATGTATTTGAAGAAGCTCTTCCTGTTGTCCTTGACCCCTCTGGCAAGATCTAATTCTAAGGAGGCCTTCGCTTTCCTAGAATCGTAGACTTAAAACACCAGGTTGGAAGGGAACCTCAAGGATCATCTGGTCCAACCTTTCTTGACAAAAGCATGATCTAGACAAGCTGGCCCAGCACCCTGACCAGCTGAATCTTAAAAATGTCCAATGTTGGGAACCCACCATTTCCCTGGGGACATTATTCCAACATCTGATTATTCTCATTGTGAAAAGTTTTCCTCTTGTGTCCAATCAGAATCTCTTCTGGAGAAGTAACTTGTACTTGTTACCCCTTGTCTTTTCCATGTGACTCATTGTAAAAAGGAAGTATTCATTTTCTTTGTAGCCACCCTTTAAACAGTGGAACATGGTGATAAGGTCTTCCCTAAGCCTTCTTTTCTCAAGGTTAAACAAACTCGGTTCCCTCAGCCTTTCCTCATATGGCAGGCTTCCCAGTTTATGTCCCTTCTCTGGACCCTCCTTAGCCTGTCCACATCTTTTTTTCATAGCAAGGACCAAAACTGAACACAGTGTTCCACATGTGGCTGAGTAGAGAGGGATAATGACTTCTTTATCTCTGCTGCTCACTGATATTGAGCTGCTTGTCCACTAGGACCCCCAGGTCACTTTCCACAGAGCTGTTCCCCAGCCAGGTAGATCCCAATGCTGCACTCCTGAATTATATTTCCCACATGCAAGCTCTTACACTTGTCCTTGTTGAACTTCATAATGTTCTTGTTAGCTCACTCTTCCAGCCTATGCAGCTCTTCTCTCAGGGTGGCTCTCCCTTCTGAAGCACCTGCTTCCTCACTTAGTTTGGTAACATCAGCAAACTTCATCAGGGTACACTTTATCCCATCATCCAGATCACTTATGATGATACTAAACAGCATTGGGCCCAATACTGATCCCTAGGGAACCCCACGTGCCACAGGATGCCAGATTGAAAGGAGCTGTTTACCGTTACCCTCTGGGTGTGGCCTGTCAGCCAGTCTCCCACCCACCACACGGATTGTTTGCCTAGAACATAATGCATCAGGTTCTGTGGGAGTTCTGTGAGGAACCATTTTGAAAACCTTGGAGAAATCCAGGTAGACAATGTCCACCACTTGCACCACATCAACCAAGTCAGGTTGTTTTGTCATAGAAGGCAATTGGGTTTGTCAAGCATGATTTAGTGATTCCATGGTGACTTCTCCAAGTCATGTGCTTCATTAGACTTGTGACAGCTCCCAGGATAATTCATTCCATAGCTTCCCTAGGGATTGAAGTAAGACTGATAGTCCTATAATTTCCTGGATCTTCCTTTAAGCCCTTCTTATAGATGAGGGTGACAATAGCCTTCTTCCAGTCTTCTGGAACATCCCCTAATCTCCATGACTTCTCAAAGATTATGGAGAGTGGCCTCACAATGACATCAGCCATCTCTCTCAACACCCTTGGGTGGATAATGTCAGGGTCCACCTCCCTGGGCAGCCTGTGCCGGTGTTTGACCGTGCTCACAGTAAAAAAAAAAAAAATTTCTTCTGTTCAGTTGGAATTTCTTATGTTTTAAGTTGTACCCATTGTCTCCTGTTACTGGATATCTCTGAATAGGGTCTGTCTCCACCTTCTTTACACCCTCCCATCAGGTATTGTGCCTGAGGCCCCCTGAGGCTTCTCTTCTCCAGGCTGAGCAGTCCCAGTGCAGCCTCGCCTTGTATGAAAGGTGCTTCAATCCCTTCTGCATTTTTGTGGCCCTTTGCTGGATTTGCTCCAATATGTCCATGTCTGTCTTGTACTGGGGAGCCCAGAACTGGACACAGTACTGCAGATGTGTCTCATGAGTACTGAGCAGAGGGAAGGATCAGCTCCCTTGAGTTGCTGGCAATGCTTTGCCTAGTGCAACCCAGGATGCTGTTGGCAGTTGAACAAAGGTGGTTAGTACACTCTTGATTTTATTCAGAATGTACCTTTTATAAAGCATTTTGAAGTAAATCACTAATCTTAAAAGTCTATTTAGTACCATTGATCTGAAGATGACCATCCACCATTTTTGTAGGTAGTGGAAAATTTAGTACCTTTGTGAAAAATATCCTGTTAAATAAATCATATCACACTCCTTTTTTGCATTTAAAGATTTGCTATTTGAAAGTACAAACTGGCAAGGAATTAATAGTTGTAGTCACACACTAAGGCATTTATCAAAAGAGCAGTGGAACATACTGAGGGAGGTTTCATGCATTTTAGTCTAATTGAAAAGACAAACGAAAAACATCCAGACTCTTGTTGACAGAGCTATTGCTCAGGATGAGACCTTGTAAACATAAATGAGGTTTGTGAGCATGGGTTGGTCTGCAAAACACATCCCCAGCCCTTGCTTTCGATTGGAGAGGTGAAGCTTTCAGTAGTAGATCGTGTTTTGATTAAAATCTCCAACACCAATGCCAAGCCTTGCATACCAAAATATTCAGAAAAGCATGCATGTAGGCCATGGAGAATTGCACAAAACGGCGAGGTGTGGACTCTCAATGAAGAAGGAACAGAAGAAAAATAAGAGTGGTTTCCCTAGTAATGTGATGTGTCTGTGGTCTGATATGTTTTAAACTGTCCTCAAACAGGTAGATAGAGTAAGCCAATTATGTTTTGTGAAATCTACCAGTAAAATAGGCAGCACATAAAAACCTGTGGAGAGCTTCTGTTAACAGCCAAGGGAAATTGCTCTTTGGATAGGTACTCTAACATTGTCTGGAAAAATAAGCCTGCAAATAATTCAGCCATTTTTAAAGAAAGAAGTCTTGGTGGGCAACAGCTGTAGCAGATTAAAACAGCTGAATCCAGTACATGACACATCGAGATCTAATGGAATAAATGTTCTGGTACACAACTTTATGCACACTTCACATCTGTTAGTACCTCTGAAATAGTCCAGGTGCCTGCGAAGCTTGCTGATATTGCTGCTAGGCTGTTTGTAGTGAAGTTCCATATTATTTTGACTTTGTTGTTCAGTTTTGTTTATTTTTGGCTGGTGAGGAAAGATCTGGAGATCTCTAGTTTGTATGAGGCCATGCAAGCACCGTTTAGAACAAAGTGGTGTTTTTTTGCAGAGGCTCATGTTATGCTTGTCCAGTACTCATCAGCTGCAGCACAGCTGACACAGACTTGGCCCTGTGCTGGACTCCTTGGTTCTATAAAAGCTAGAAGAGCAAAGAGTTTAAAATAGGTCTCTCACCACTTTTTCTTTTTCTTTTTCTTTTTCTTTTTCTTTTTCTTTTTCTTTTTCTTTTTCTTTTTCTTTTTCTTTTTCTTTTTCTTTTTCTTTTTCTTTTTCTTTTTCTTTTTCTTTTTCTTTTTCTTTTTCTTTTTCTTTTTCTTTTTCTTTTTCTTTTTCTTTTTCTTTTTCTTTTTCTTTGTGTTTAAAAACAAACATGTAAAACATGCATGTTTGATTTTTTAAATTACTAGTAGATTGTTAGTGACCATAAAGAGAGTTACTTGTGTTAGATCATTTTTGTATGTATGCCATTGCCAAATATTAAATCAGAAGTCTGTATGTTCTTGTCTGACTCTTAAGAAATGAGGAGTTGCAGAGCTTTTTATAGTTCTAAAATACCCCACTAATTAAGAATGATCAATAAGGCTCAGGGATTAATTACTCTTCTATTTTGCTAGAAATGGGGTGGTAGCTTTATAGATTCACTTTCTTGTTCCTTTAGTTTCTTAGCTAATACAAAGTAAATGATTTTGATGTTTTTGAGGAGGCCAGATGACCTAGTTTCTCATAAAGTTTAAACTGAATAAATGTTCTTAAAAGTACTACTGCTGTTCGTGTTCCCGTTTTATATAATATAGTGTGGTCCTGGATTATATGCAGAAGGATGTGACTCAACAGCACGGAAACAACTCACTAAAATAAAAATGCCAGAAGGAAGCAGATTCTTTAGCTGAAAAGGCAAATTGGTCTTTAATGAGATGATAATTCTGGCATCCTAGGAGATTCAGATTAGAAGATTTTAGACTTTCTAGGCAGAAACAATCAGATGGTAAAGCTGGTGGTGTTCAGGTTGATGCGAGTTCTAAATACAATGCAGTTCTAGAGTAGAAGAAACAGAAAAAAAAAGCTGAATATTGAAACCCAGAGACAGATAGACATTACTGTTGTTTCTTTCTTTTCCCTCTTATTTTCCAGGTATTTTTTGCAAAACTATTTATATAAAAGGGTCATTAATCAGAACAAAATTCATCACGATTTGGAATCACATTTGTTTACCTTTTTCTCTCCATGTATGTTCACTTATATTTAAAGTAATGAATTAGGGAAATATTTTTTGATACTATAAAGAATTGCAATAGTTCTTTAACCCTTTTTCTTTTCTCCTGTAATAAATATTCTTATGCTCAGAAGCAGAAGACTAAGACTGCCCAAATGTTTCTCTGAATAAATTTAATCTTTCTAACTGGGAAAAGTTACTATTAGTAGCTCAGAAATTTCTTCACTCTGTAACTCTGGGATCTTATGCCTTTGTATGCTCATTCCCTTTTTATTTGAAATCTCTGTTAAGTCATTTGCTTAAGGGTACAAGATCTGATCTTTGCTGTTCAGCACTACATTCCAGATGCAAAATTCTCTTAAATGTTTAAAAGAGTGTGGAATAATGTATCTACTCTAGTTTCTTACAATTTTTTCTGTGCAGTTCCAGAATACTAAATGAACTTGTTAAGATTTTAAAGTGGAATATATACAGCTAGGATTGTCTTGAACAAATATACCTTGTTCTTAAGCATGTTAAAGACTGAGAACTGTTGGTAGAAGTGGGCACAACTCTGCATGTAGAAGAATTGTGCTGGTATACACCAGATAAGATTTTTATTTTACTTTTTTCAGAAAAGGAATAATCACAGAATCCCATTTTAGCTGGGTGAGGAAAATAGCTAAGTGTTCTAGCTCTTAATTTGTTTGGTTTGTTGTTGTGTTGTTGTTTTTGTTTTGTTTTGTTTTGTTTTTTTTTATATAGATGTAATTACAGGAACTTCCTAATAAGTTTATGGTTAAACGTGTTTCCTGTTGGGCTACTGAATAAATGCAGGATTTATTGCAAGGAGTAAACAAAACAGGGGAATTACACCAGATAATCTAATAAAGTGGGAATCTGAATTTGAAGGACCAAAGTGCAATATTGAGCTTCTATGAAAACTATCAGTCAAAATAACAGAAGATAAAAGTCCTTTCAGTTCTCAAAGAAACACTCTTATTTGATAACCCATCAGCATAAGTTAATGAGATGTTGGGGTAATCTGGATAATGAATGAAGTTAAATGATGATGCTATATCACAGCTCCATTTGTCTCATAAGGAGCCATCTGAGGGATGTCTCACTCTTCTTACCTCATATAAGGATAAGGTCAGCTTTTTGTCTGGACCTGTTGCTGTTTAGTCAAGTGTGCCGGAGCTGCACCAGCTCATGGCAGCTGTTAATAACCAGGCTGAAGGACCCACTACTGCCTTCCCTCTTCCTTCATTTACCTAGTAAATTGTCTAGGATGGTTGTTTTGGGCGTAAAAAGACACCCCCAAAACCACATTTCATTTAGAAATACTGGAGTTTTTCATGTTGTATCACAGCTGTACAGATTTCCAATTTGATGATGCTGTAAAATAATGATTAATAATCATTCAATCATATTTATGTTATAATATTAACGACCAAAATGATTAGGACATGAGATTCTGTGCTAAATTATCATTGCAGAATTAATATTTCAAATGTATTACTTGAGCTGAAAACATGCTCGAGAATTGCCATTGCAGTATGAGTTAGAAGAGTCAATATATTATTTCCTATGTTAAAAAAAGTAATCAATGAAATGAAAATTATTTTTTTCAGCTGATCCTCTCTGGCTATATATGTAATGCTAAAATATTAATTTGAGGTACAAACTCTCCAGTCACCCATGCCATCTTCATTTTGAATCATGCACTGGACTGATGTCACTGTAAATCAAGCAATTCTGAAGTCTGGACAAGCATGTTTGAGGGGTTCGCTTGGTCATGAGCTTGATTTTTTTGTCTCTGAAACGAGAAAGGGTGAGGTGGAATTCAAACTACATGATTTGGTGAAGCCACGCTTCAGCTTCCTTGGTTGCTATTCAGCTTACGTTTCCTTTCATGCATGTTAGTGCAAATATCCGTAGTTCCACTCTTCTGATCTATGCTTTTGACAAATATCTAATTCAAATAGGCATGAATGCATGCAAAGTTTTAATGTTTTTTCAAATGAATGGGTACAAGACATGCATATATAATTTACTTTGTTTAAGTGTCCATATGCATAAAACTCCGATACCCTGCATTTATTCCTTCCTCCTTTCCTATCAGACTAACAAGTGTGGTCAAAATAGCCTGGGTTATTTAGGTTTGCCATACAAGCAATTAAAATTATACCTTCAAGCATTTTTTACATAAGGAATAAGATACAAATGCTCAGATTTCAAATCCTCATAGAAATGCTTCAAATATTCTATTTTAATTCATAAACACCTTTCTTGCCCTCTCTCTCGACATCAGTGTGTCCATGCAAACATCTAGTGTTGAAGAAAGATGTGCAACTGTCATCTGGGTAATGCATTTGTTACACCTTTGGTCCACCAAAAAGATGGAAAGAAGTATGAGTTGTAGCTATTTATCCCATGTAACATACCTCACTCAGAAAGATGGTGTTGGGAGCAATGCACATGTGCATGGATTCAGAGCTTCTGTTTCAGAGGGAAGGTCCAAGATATCTGAACATGCCCGAGTCCTTTCTCTAAATCTCAGAGAATATGTTATGTAGTTCCTCATGGCTTTTGAACAGCAATTACTATTTGGCTTCTGTTGACTGTATTTGCTCAATTAGTCTTTCTAGCTGCAGGTGTAGGAAAAACTACAGAGGAAAAAAAATAAGTGCCTTAAAGTTATTTTTTCTTCTAAACAAGTTTAATGCAGTCTGGTGCCTTTTATGGGGTAAACAGAAACAGGACAGAAGTAATGTTTCTCTAGTTCATGCAGGTATCTGTGTATCTAAATGGAGTGATGCCCACGTTGTGAAAAGTGCTTCACTCTTTAAGTTCAAATCTAGAAGAAAGATTTGGCAGACAAAGCACTAGCCAGGATGGAATTAATTCTGCTAAATAAGGAGAATCTCTTGCATATCAATAAGTTGGGTACTGCTAGAGTCTCTTCGAGATTAGCTGGTTTCTTCACTGTATCACAGGAGGCTTGGAGTTGTTTAACATAAGTTATAGTGCTGACCATTCAATTAGCTGTTAGAGGTCTGCCAAAGTGTTTGCCTCCAGTGAGAAGTGAGTTCATGAAAAGTATATTTTTCAAACACAAAGGGAAATTATTTTTTTTCAAAGGCAGTATGAGTAATTTCTCATATGTATTTGTTAAGCCTTTTGAGGTACAAACAATGGGAAACATGTTGAGAGAGTTATTAGAGGCTATTAAGAGGTAGAGGTATGAACAGTTTGTTGTGGAAAATAAAGAATAGAGGCTGTATAATGAGATGCATATAAAAGACGTGCAAATAATGCAATAAAATGTCAAGCTTAGAAGTTTATGTGAATTATCTTTTTTCTTGTTATCTTGTTATTGACTTCCATGTTTGTAATGCTAACCTTTAAAAACATTTGCTGACAATGACCTGGTCTCATTTCAAATGTATTCTGGAAGCAACTGCAACTCCAAATACATATTTAAGGCTAAATGAATGAATCAACAATTAATGTGCTTTATAAAACAAGAAAAAAAAAACCCAAAGCAACAAAGCAAGGCAAAAAAATGTTGGTAGGCCCCAAATTGTCAGATATGTTGTAGCAAAAGCCATCAGTGGGGAAAAATGTAAACAAAGTATGTTCTCATTCTCCTTTTTTTCTCTGGTCTGAGGAGTTGTGGGAGAGGTTTGATCCGACTGTATGAAGAAGATGCTGCTGTGGGATCACAGGCAAAGAGAGCACTGCATATCTAGTGAGAGAAAATGGAGGCTGTGGAGGCTGGAACTAGCCAAAACAATCGATTCTCAGATGTTAGGATGCTTAAAATAATCCTTCATGTAAGTGTTTCTTAACTTCAGGTTTGATTTCACCGGGAAGAATGGGCATGCACATGTGAAGTTGTGCCTTTTCAGAAGTTTATTCTGCAGAAAAACTTGCATTACCTGTAACTGAGTGAGTTCCTTACTATAACTCAGAACTTACAGTGAGGGCAGACATCAGTATTTTAGGACTCAGTGGATGATACTTGTTTAAGCATTAATATTGTTTAAAAGGCATCATAAAACCCAAAACACACCCTTTTCAGATATTCAAAACCACTTTTTGCTGTATGTTTTGTGCACAAAAACTCTCTTCTTGTGGTGGATGAGTCGTTCTATTACATTAACCAGCTTTCTGCTGATGGAATTGTATGATCTGAAAACATTCCTACTGTGGCAAAGAGAGTCATCATCATTAGCAGGGATTCTTGGCTACTTGGATATGCCTGACCAAAGGTCCTGAGAACTTGTTGGTGCCCTGTGCTGGCACAAGATGTGTGTATGCACAGGCAGTGGTAAGATCGAGACTTGTAACGGAATCATTATTGCCGATCAGTCCTTAAAGCCTGGAGAAACAAAAAAAATATTTCTGAACAGATGAAACTCAGTGTATTAGATTACTTTTCTCTAGAAATATAAAACACCATACTCAGTTCTGAATATGGCAAAGTAAATTTGAATAAGGCATTTTTTTTACAAAAAGGCTTTCTTGAAGATGTCTTTTGGGATTTCTCCATGTGCAAGTAGGGTGGAGGCAGTAAGGATATGAAGTAATATGAAGACAGAGACATGCCAATTTATTTAAGTACAAATGAGCTTGTGTTGAAAGAGAGAGAGAGAGAGGTATGTCTCGATTAAAAATTCTTATTACTCTCCTTCTTAGGCAGGTCAACTTTTTAATCATAAGTTGTATCATTCATTACTAACAGTCTAATAAGGCCAGATTTGGTCCTGTAAGATTAATTTTTGCAGATAGGAAAACTGCATTGTTGGTGTCATTTGATTTATTAAAAAATATGACTGAATGGGCTATAATTTATAAAGGGAACTTTAATGGTCATAAAAAAAGAAAATATTTAATTCCAGCTTCTGCTTTTCCTGGCATGAAATAAGGAACATCTGCAGGAGTCATTAGCTCATAGCTGAACAATACATTAGCCTAAGTCAGCAACAAAAGTAAGCAGTGGATTAACTTTGTCCTCACTAGTGGTGTCATTTGGATCAGTCTTAGTTATATGAAAACAAGAGACCTTGACCAGTGTGGCATAAACAAAGTAATTAAATATATCAATCTGAATGCAAGTTATGGATATTTCTAGAACATCAGTATGTTCATCACGCCCTCTCAGGGTGGAAGAAGGGACCTGAGCACTTTCAAAGAATCAGTAATCCAAAATTAAGTAGATTAATTATGTTTCAAGTATTGCAACTAAATATATGAATGCCCAAAGACCATGAAATAAAAAGTTTTCTAAAATAAGGAGTGTGAATATTAAACCAGCAGGCTATGAATCTTGATACAGTTTGGAATTGGGATATGTTAAGTATTTCTTTCATACATCTTGCAGTTAGATACAGAAAGAATTAAATTACAGAGTCCTGGTTTGGTCCTGTTGAAATCAATCTGATAGCAATACTTTTAGAGAAATATCTGACTCTCGTTTAGGAAAAGAAATATTTAAACCACAATAATCTGATTAGTCGGAATTGAATTAAATGGCATATTTTTTATATAATTTAATTTGTTACTGACTTTAATTTCATACTCTGTTTGTAACAAACAGTATTGTCTCCGTGTTTCTAATGAGCTCTGTTCATTCAAAAATGGTCCATACTAGCTCCACTTTTCCTCTTTGACTTTGACAGCCCTAAACCACAGCCCTTTTTGCTGCCTGCCATTTGCCTTTCTTTGCAAATTTTCTTGCCCACTTCAGCTCTGTGGGGCTGATTGTTCTGTGAGACATGTGGTGTTACCAAGTGCTTTTGGCCTGCCCAGGAAGAAAACTCCATTTTCTGTGCTGAAGTCACTTAGCTTGGTGGGACAGGTCTTCCTAGAGCCTGAGAAGTCTACTGGTTGAGTGGGAGAGGAGATGAGACTTGTGAACAAATCGAGTTTGCCTGTACCTTTCCGATCTTCGCTACTGTTTTTGGATAGAAAGGAGACAATTTAGCTTTATAAACACAGAATCTTTTTCATGTTGTTACCCAGCATGTGGTACATGAAGCACAGTGGCAACGGTCTGTCTGGTGAGAATTGAAGCAGCAAAGAGAATGTGATTAATAGAAAACCAGAGCGCAGCACAGTGAAACGTAACGGGAATGGCCTACCTGGTGAGAACAAAGTGATGAAGGGAGCGTGATTAAAAGGAATCGAAACAGCCTAGCAAAGCAGCTGAGTAGTAGCACAAGAGAAGGGGAGGGAACTGATTCCACAGTTCAAGTGAAACCAGGAAAATTAGATTTTGCTCATTAGTAAGTGACACTTGTAATCTGTAGGAATACGTCACCTGTAGAACTGCACATTTCCACTCTTTGTGAGTACAGAAAGTGTTGAAGAACCTGGAGAAGGGTCCTCAAACCCTTTGTCAGGGCAAAGTGATGACAGAGGAGCTGAGAATACAGTTGTCATCCTTCAGGGAAAAATATACACAGTTTATGGAATTGTATGATAAACAAAATCACACCATGCTATTTGTGTAACTACACTTACAAAAGTAACGGTGCGTTTAGTAACTGATGACTTGAACATTTTCCAAAGAACTGGAGCACATTCATAGTACTTCTTTTTAAAGATTTTTATTTTTTTGTAATGTCTATACCCTACAAATTTTTTAACAAGCATTCAGGGTCTATTATTTATGAGCATGCAACTTGAGTAGAATTGGATTTCTGTTTGGCTATGAGGATTCATCAATGTTAGGACCAGAACAGACCGTTAGGAAATACAGGATGGCCTCCTGTAAATCCCAGTGTGTCATTGCACCCAAGTGTTGCTGCATGAAGTCCAAAGGGTCAGACTAAAGCTTTGCATTTCTCAGGAAGCTTATATGTGTGATAGACACAGAAGAGGGTATTTTATTTAGAGTACAGAATTGGATGAGCTGAGAGAAGTCCAGCTGATGTAGCAGTCTCTGTTCTAAAAGTAGCTGGAAAATGCCATTGTTTTGATTATGCATATTTCAGGATACTTTTTTTTTTTTAATAACCATTTACCTGACTACCCCTGTGGTACAATATACAGTTATACCTTCATCTAGAAACATCACTTCATGTTTTGAAGTGAAGGTCTCCAATTTACTGAACTTTGTTATCTTTGCCAGCATGATGTGTTTAAAAATAAAACAAAAAGCTTTTTAGCATCAGATTTATTTTCTATATGTAAATACCACTCAAGTGCTTCACAATTTATGTTTCCATCACCTTATTTCTGATTATTTCTAGTATTTCTTGTTGTGGTAGCACTTCTGAGATATTAGTTTTCTCTTTCTTTGATACTTTCAAATCTTTGCTGAAATGTGTACACAAGAACTGGATACCTTAATCCAAAGCTGTTTTAGCAGTGTTGTAAGAAGCAGCAAACTAATTATATGGGGTTTTTGAAGATTTGTTATGTCTCTGTACCCGGGAATCTCATTTACTGTAACATTTACTCCTAATATTAAAAAGCAGTGGGTGAGATAATGGAAAATGGACTGTAGGTCACACAGCAAAATAATTCTTTGATCAGTGGGTAAATATAGATTGCTGATGAGAAAGACATGGAGCAAGAAAAGATAAGTCATTGTCATGTAGGCAACTGAATATTGCGAGCTGTGTATAGGACTGTGCAAAGTGAAATATCAACAGTGGTCCCAACTTGAAAGAGGAGGAGAGTGTGGGTGTGTGCGTTTGAACAAAGTGAAAGATTGTGTAATTCAATGTGATTGGCACCCAGAGAGAAGCTGAATATAGAAATAAAATTTCCTGTAAGTATTCCAGTAGTAATGTTGATGAATGAAAGGATGAGCAGAATGAAACCCCACAGTATTTTGAAATAAACCAGAACTGATCATCAGTTTAGTGTCGGGGATAAACTGAGGGTTCTGCTTTTACCCCAGGCAACTACAGTAGTTAAAAAACAAATATTATTACTGGCTGTTTTCCAATATAGTTTGCTCTGAACAAA
Organism: Caprimulgus europaeus; assembly: GCA_907165065.1. The sequence continues at coordinate 9,178,912 of OU015527.1, forward strand.
AATGGATGAAAAATAGTGACTTCTGGATTGTTCTGACCACCTTCAACACATTATTGGAAGGTGTTCCCGAACATGGACTCTTCCTGGGTCCAGATATATCCTTGTTTAACATTACACCAGGCACAACTGGCCTTATGGCGGTGGCATTCTTACTGAAAAGATAAAGGAAAAAGCAACTAATGATAATGATACTAGGTAGTGGCAGCTTGTAAATACAATTTTATTGCAGAGCAGCAGCAGATAACAGGCTTATAGTTGCAAAAGGTGATGCAGACCACGGGACACATATGGGTTATCTTTTTGAAAGACCTACAAGAATCTTATTCACCCTTTGCTTTGGTGTAGGAGAGCTGGAAGAAGTTTGATACATGAACAGCCTAAAGAATTATTGTCACTAGCATCATAGGTTGAAAATGGATCCCCAAACCACAGTAGTAACCCAAATGATTTGGAACTCTTATTCATGGAATATCATATTTGAAGATGTATGCAGCATACAGTAAAAACAAAACAACAACAAAAAACCCCAAACCACAAAACAAGGAAGTTTATATCAAGTAAAGAAATCTACTTGATTTGCAAGATTTCCATCAGAATTTTTTTTTTTAAGTAATTTGGACTTTTGTTTTGAAAAAAAAACAACATCCCTCTTGTCACTATGCAGTTCAGGAAAAAGCAATACATAAAACAGACAAGTACCCTTTAAGGACTTCAAGGTGACTAAGAAAGTCAAAAGGACTTTGAGAAGATGAAGGAGAGGAAACATGGACAGAAAATGTTTTAGGTTTTGGTGGTTTTCAGTTTACTGGTTCAATTTTTATTAATAACGTGGATTTACCATTAACTTCTTCCCTCGTTAATGTTATTAAGACACAAACAACATCTGTCATTCCTTAGCTTTTACCAAGTCCCTCAGTCCACCAAAGTGACTTTCATTTTTTCAGTTGCCTTATAAATCAGGTATAAGTCTATATGAAAGACAAGAAAGCTCATTAAATTGAGTTGTTGTGTCCCCTGAGGAGCATAGAAGCTTCTACCAGTATAAAAAAAAGGAATAAAAAACCCCAATCTCTCCTGTGACCTGATTGACCGTAGTATGCAACCACAGACCTGCAAGGATGCATGTGGACTGAAGGCTGAAGATTTTGCACTATAATATGTTTTGGAAAACAGCTAGAACCTCATTAAGCTTCTCAGTCATTGAAATGTGTATTTGCCATGGCAAAATGGTGGCAAAATTTACATGATCACTTTCTGCTGGGAAAGCTTGCCCTAATTACAGAGGAATTAATTATCCTGGAGTTGTAAGCTTGGATTTTGTCCTGGCTAGACTAAACTCCAGTGATTTCAGTGGAATTTCTCTCTGTATTACATAGGTCTGAATTGTCGCTTTGTGGTGTGAGAGGCCATTAAAAAAAATCTCAACCTGCAAGATAGTACAGTAAAAGAATCACAGCCAGTGGAAGGTAATATAAAGCTGTATTTGATTGATTTATTCCAGGCCACCAGGAGACAATAAGTTCAGTCAGTCACTTTTTACATTTATAAAATGAATCTCATGTAGAGACCTTTGTGTGGTACAAAGAATCAATGAGAAGACTTGTAAGTGAAGGAAATTCAGTCAAACAGTGTCTTTTTCTCTTTAGTCGTTCATTGCAGAGAGCAATCGGACATTTTGTTCTATTAGCCTACAGTAGAAGGTCATGTATGTATGTGTATATATGTGTGTGTGTAATTTTTTACCTATATAGTGTGTCATATTGTCCATTAAATGCAGAGTCATGGCTAATATTCACTAGGTTAAAACATGGAATATTCATGAAGTAGAAGAATTTGCTCACCAGATAAATATTTCATTACTACTATTTTTTATGTCTATTTCTTGAATATATTTTGTATTTGGTCATAATAATCTTTGATGTAGAAAGCTTTTGCAGAATGCTGTACATAGTAATTAACATAGACTTTAAAATACAGGGTTTAATTTAAAATTTAATATTCAAGTGAATTTCCTTAAGGGGATTATTTTCTGTTCAGTGAAATCGTAGAAAAATTCCTAATGTAAAGAGGGTTTTGGAGGAGAAAAAAATTAATTTTGTTTGACAAAATATTGTGGGATTAATTTTTGTCTTCTAGTCAGCAGAGTTATTTTAAGTTCACTTTGTTACTAGATACTGGTATTAGATGCTATTCTGTGTTAACTTTAATAATGCTGTATCAAGTTGAGCAGCTGAAAATGCAGTGAAGCTGCATCTGTTAGCATTATAGCCATTTTGATTGCCCATCTTGAAACCTGAACTCTTTTTGCATGAATATTAGCTGGAAAATGCCATGGGGACCATGCAAATTAAACATTAATTTAAGTTACATTCAGAAGGAACTTTTTACTTTAAAACTAATACATACGTCTTTGACCTAAAAACTAACAGAAAAAAGTTTAACCTAAAAACTTGGCGAAATATTAATGAAAATATATTAATTAATTATTTTTTTTATTTTTGTGAGACAATGCTTATTGATGTCTTAATTTTGAAATTTTTAAAAAGTATTCCAAGTATTTTAACATTGTTGGGTTTTTATTTTGTCTCTCAAAAGGGTTGAAATTAAGATGAGCTATTTCACTACAAGTATAAGAATTGTAGGTTGACCCAAATATAAAGTTTTTCACTTATGCTTAATATACGCAATTTTTTTCATATTAGGTGGGGCAAAAAAAAAACCCCAAAAAACAAGGATTATTCTTCAGGTTCTGTCCTGAAGAGAGCAATTAATGCTCTCCAAGGATGGTGACTCTACCACCTCCCTAGGCAGCCCATTCCAGTGCCTGATAACCCTCTCAGTGAATAATTTTTTCCTAATATCCAACCTAAATCTCCCTTGGCACAATTTAAGGCCGTTCCCTCTTGTCCTATTACTTGTTATTTGGGAGAAGAGACCAACACTCACCTTGCTACACCCTCCTTTCACGGAGCTGGACAGAGCCAGAAGGTCTCCCCTCAGCCTCCTTTTCTCCAGGCTCAACAACCCCAGTTCCCTCAGCTGTGAACTCATCACACTTGTGCTCCAGACACTTCTCCAGCTCTGTTGACCTCTGGACACGCTCCAGCACCTCCATGTCTTTCTTGGAGTGAGGGGCCCAAAACTGAAGCCAGCACGCGAGGTGCAGCCCCACCAGTGCCAAGTACAGGGGTATGATCACTGCCCTGGTCCTGCTGAATAGTAATCCATGTTTTTGTGATGGGCTGCAGCAGTGTGCAGTGGAGATGCAGGTGTGCAGAAGTGCACTAGACTCCATCAAACATCAGTTGGAAGAAGGTAACACAAGGAGAGGTTTTAGCATCTGTTTGCAGCATGGAAGAGGGAAAATCAGAAGGAATGAAGGATGGGTTTTTAACACAGCTTGCCAGAGCCTGACAGCTCTTATTTCTCACAGCGGGAGGTGCTGGTTGGGATTGCTTTTGAACTGCAGCCACTGGAGAGGGTGCTAAGCATCCTCTGAAAACACAGAACTCTGCTTCTGAGGGAAGGTGCACAGAACAGGAATAAATCTGCTCTGAGGAACATATGGGAAAGTACGGGTGAAGTGGGTTTCAGGAAATCTATATACTCAGGATGAAAAAAATCTTAACCAAAAAAAAATCAGCTCAAAATCAATAGGCCTGACTCCTACTCTAATAAAATCTGAAAGACATGGAGGAACACCAGAGTGCTGACTGACAGCTGCTGTGAAAATGCTTCTTACAAGGGGGAAGTCAGAAGGGCTAACAAACTTTAGGCTTCTAGTGGCTTTATTCATAAAGATTAAAGAAAAATTAACTTACATTATGTTCATTTTTTTTTGTTAGAAAAATCCTTGAGTACTCATTTTTTAATTACTTTCTGAAAATTAAGAATAGTATTTAGATGACAAATTAAGGGGAAAAACATAGGATTCCTGAGAAGAACAAAGAAACCTCATAGTACATTTTTTACCATCATATCACCTTGTTCTCTCCTGCCTGTTTCACTGCATGTAGCAAAGCCATGCAGTGAAACATGCATGAAGCATGTCAGAAAGAGAGAAAACCATATATTTTTACACGTATGTTTAAGCATGTTTCTCTTTTGGCATTTCTGTTTGTTGAAGTACGGTTGTCAGCAAAGAACTCAGACGCTCAGTAAAACCAGTCTAGGGCACAGTAATTTGTTCAAACTGCCCCAGGTTTAAAGTAAACTTTTTGTCAATTGTATTTTAGGCAGAACTATGTGCTGGATTTGAAAAGGTCCAGATTCAATATGATCTCTGCAAATATCCTTAGATAAATTGGTATTTTCTATGAGTCATTGTCACTGTTTTTAACAGACATACAGTAATAAATTCTTTGAGATCTAGATGAGGGCAGTGTTTTATTGATGCTGTTTCTCCACAGTCTATGTTGTACGTGTTTTCTGGCATATATTTTTCAATATTAAGCAGTAACAGATTCAAATATATTTAGGTATTTATTCTGGTTGTACTGAAGTAAAATATAAAAACAATATTAGCTACAAAGGTAACAGAATCTTCTTTTGTTTCTGCCTAACCAGAAAAGTTTAAAGTGAATATTGTTATGTCAGTCATTCCCTAAGCAGTATGTTCCAGTCTCTAACATTTACCTGAGCAATCAAAATATTATTTTTGCCTTCCTTGCACCACAACTCAACTCTTTCTATACCCATATTAATTCCATGCAGTTTTATGGTGGATTATTTCCTGTTCCTCATTCGTGAAGTTACTAAAAAGTGGTTAAAAACACATACAATAACAAAGCAGTATGTCTCCTTTCATGGGACATCTGTAACACCACATCCTTCATTTGTTCTGCCATCTACTCCTGTGAATTCTCATCTTGGCATGTTATGCAATTTAAAGCTCAAATTTTCTGTGATTGAAAGATTATGTTGCATGGAAATTATTTCAGTAAAGCGGTATACTGGCCCTCGCTCATGCTGAAAAGAGTAGTATACACTTGGATTTAGAACAAACAAACAAACAGACAAACAAAAAACAACAAAAAACCCCCAGTTAATTCTTCTTCTGTAGGGCCTGTGAACCACGCAAGGCGTTTGAACTGAGAACTGTATGCCCCTTGTCCTACACAGTTTTGCTTGATATATTGTATTTTCTGTGAAACAATGGCCACTGAATACTTTCATTTCATCTTGATGCAGTTTGAAGACTTTTCATGTCTTCTGTTTATTGGTTCATACAAATTCACTCCCTAGAAGGGGTGGCAGTACAATCTTGTAACTGGTATATTAGAAAATTTGCCAAAAACCACAAAGTGTTAGGGAAAGCACTGAAACTTACAGGATACATATTTATCCTGAAATTTTAGGGTTAAAAGTTGTTGGAGTTTCCTGTGTATTTATTGAACTTCTTTGTGTCTCAGTGAGGCAGGCAGGTCAATCTGGACATAATTTGCTGGCAGCAGAATGGCTGGTTGAGGTTAGTCTGGGGTGAGAAATGGCACAATAGTGTCCTAGAATGTTCATGCAGAAGATGGTGTGGAATTGGAGTTTATTTATCTTAACTGTTGTTTTCTGCTCTGTTTTGAGCATTGATAATTGTCTTTTGAATTTTTCCTTATTATGTTGGATGTTGGATATTGGATACCATCATCATCATCATTACTTTGCAGTGTGTTATATGATATTATTTTAAAATTCTCCATTCACATGAGAATAGCTGGTCAAATTTCCCTTAAAACACACAAAACAACAAAGTGAAGAGTCTTCAGGCAAGTGATTGAAATATGAAAATATGGAATTGTTTGGCTTGGACAGAAACTGATATGACAGTGTGTGTGTGTATGTGTATGTGTATGTAAAATTGTGTGATATTTCAAGTCACAACAGACTACTCCTGGTTTCAGAATTACGGCTTTAAGTACTATTGTGCCTTTGGCAGCACTTGAAACCTTGGCAAGAACTGCAGCTGACTAAGAATATTGTTTTAAAACATTTTTTTTACCCTGTTTTGCTTAAGAAGAATATCCTGCAGATACTAGGCTCAGTGGGGCACTCCATTGACTGCCTTGTTCTACAGAGCTGTAAATGTGAAGGCACCAACCACAAAAATCATTATGTAATCTTGTCTTCTGTCACCTGAATAAATCCTTTATTTCATATTTAAACATGTTCTCATTCAGAAACAGCATGCCCTGGTGCTTAGAAAAAAAGGAAGACTAATGAGAATGAATTAGCCATCTTTACTGGCTTTCCTAACACTGCCATTTTAAGACTCTAGCATTCCAGTTTTTAATGCTACCCAAATTTTTGCTCAGATACACACTTTTTGTTAGAAATTTATTTATTGAAATAAAATAGTGAAGATAAGAAGGAGTATGTTTTTCATAGGCTTAAGTGGATGTAAACCTATGAAGAGTGACAGGTTTCCTCTATTAAGTGCCACAGGCATTTGCAGCATTTCTTAATTAATGGCTTTGTTTTCCATTTAACATCTGTCATCCAAGCACAGTTTTATCAGTTCATAGTGAGTTATCGCTGACATTCACTATTGAGTTGCCTTGTGTCTTCCTTCTTGTTTTGTTTTTTTTTTCAAGAATAGCTGCAAACACAACTTAGCCAGCTGAGCTAGAAAGAGTCACTACTGTTCCCAAGGGCCTGTGAATGGTGAAGGATGTGCTTGTGTCCCAGTACTACAATTACAATTAACACACAGTCACAGAACAAACCCAACTTCTCTGTAGAACTGTGAGATAAAAACCTCTTGTTCACACTAACAGATGTGTCTTTGACCAACTGGCATAAATGGTGCATTTTGCAGATTCATCAGATTCATGTGTCTTGAAAACCATTTTTCAAGGACTTTCTCCTTCTCTTTATAACTAAGGATGGCAGTTGTTTATATCAGTTGTTGCAGCGCTAACCAGTTGAGTTGGTTGAGTTAGTTGTTATGAGTTGATGAGATATCATTAATTATCTGAGCTGTGGCTTGGAGGAGTCTTTAGCACATTTAACCTGACAGCCTGGGACAGAGGAAGGTTGGGTGCAAGGGGGAATTTGGTGGAAGAAAGGGTTGTTTCAGATCTCTGCTTGACGATGGGTTGCCTCATCAGTCGTGCCAGTACTCCCCACAGGACCGTGTTGAGAACCAAAGAAGATTGAGCCAGATTATGGAAAAATGAACTGAAGTCTGTTGAATGGGGAGCAGGTTAAGAGATAGACTTCTTAAGAGTGTATTTTCAATTAAACATCTGTAGCATTAAAATCATATTCTTAATGATTGATGCTGAGTTTTTGGGAAGTCAATCAGTCAGTCTTCATAGCCTGCAGGTCCTCTGAGATCCTAAGATCTGACACTGAGCAGAATATCATTTATTTTTGACATTGCATTCAGAAAAATGTTATTTGCTCTTGGATCCTACTGTTCACAGGTGGTTCATTTGGATAATTTTGTAGAGCTCTTGCATAGCCTTTTCCATAGAGATAATGTTGTACGTCTAAGTTTATTCTTTTATGAGAGTCCTACATTTTATTTGAATGTTAAAAGCAAACATTCATACAGTTTATATTATTTATAGTAATATAGAATTAACACAAGCCTTAATATAAACACAAAATTAATGTAATGTGCCATGATATATAACATAGCATAGCACACTGTTAGACTGAATGTGCCTCCCTCAAGTGACCCTTCAAAGTTCAGATTTTTCCCAGACCTGTCAAGGCGCCTAACTTTGTAACAGAAACAATCAGAATTCTGGCATAGGTATTCAAATACTATCCAAGCATTGTCTTCTTACATTATCTCTCTTAAGCTCATATAAGCTGGACAATATATATCCTGCTATGTGCTTTCCAAATCTGCCCACGTCTTCTTAGGTTTTTTCCCCCACTAACGTCATGCAGTATTATTCATCTCTAAGGAAAACATGATAAAGTTTTCCCAAATGAACATCAGGTTTTCTCTAAGAAGATAAAAACTAATGTTTGTGCTGCCATATGTCTTATTATATTTTGTCAATGATGCGTTAAAGAGGAAGAAAAATATTATTGCAAATGTTTTAAAGCTACAAAGTAGTTTACAGTTTAAGGTTGTGCAATGCTCTTATCAGACTGTGACCTGAGGATGTCCATGACTGGTTTTGCAGCTTTTTTGTCAAATATCTGGCCCCTCTGTGTGGCTTCCTGCTCTGGAGTCAGAAGAAAAAAGACAGGCTGATGGTGATCCACCACCCAGCATAGTGAGTCATCAGCTTGTGCCAGCTCAGTTGAGCAAGGCGATTCCAAATTACTCCCTCTCCACCCCTCTGAAATAAGTGAAGAAAATAAATTACAGATAATTACTATGAAGATGAGTCACTGTATAAATAGCTTTTTAAAAATAACTTCAAGTTTTAAATCACTGCTAATGTAAAAAAAAAAAAAGTGGTGTTGTGTAGGAAATTTTTGATGTGGTAATTTAGTGCATTTACTTAACTAGTAGAAAGCAGAGTGCTGACATTGCATTTGTGCTGGTATGATAAAGCAAAAATAGTATATTCTTTGAGTACTCAATAGCTTACTGAAGGCTGTTTTTTTAAGCATGGTTTATCAAGTGTTGGGGAGTGAAAGAAGTTCTGGCACATACAGCAGGAGATTAAGTTCATTTGATATTTTTTTAAAAAGTGTGCATGAAGTACAGACAAGTTCATAACTGCAGTTTTATATCTATTTGTAATATGGAGCTTCAATTTCTGTCTAGGGTTAAGAAATACAGTATTGACAAGTGGAACTAGATCTTTTGCATTTTACAAAAGCAGACCTCACCAACTCTAGTCTAACTCAGACAAGAAGTGAACATAGTCTATTCCTGAAAGAGCCTGAAACAGCAATCAAATAGTTAAAAATAATTAAATAAATGGGAAGGTAATGTTACTGGCATATCTTGGCATCTGAATTATTTATTTGAGCTGAGATTCAGCTATACTATTTTATTTAGATATGTACCAAAGTGCAGGGTGGTCCCACTGAAACAACCGTCAGAGTAATAACAGAATCCAGTTTTGAATTGCTAATGCTGGTATTCATCCCAGTAATCAAGTCTAAGAATATTATTCAAATAGCAGTCTGAAAAAAAAATGTTACCGGAATGAATATTCTTTACATAAGTGAACAATTTTGTTTAACCAGTTTTAATGCAGAGTCACAGGTACTTCTAATTATTTGTTGCTCAAGCAGCAGTTGAGCTTTCAGCTAATACTGATTTTGGGCATTTGTAAAATTTAATAATGAAACTTTTAACTAACATTCATGTTCTGGTTTGTTTGTGTAGTCCTCTCTGCCACTGGTACCTCAAGAAATGACCACGATTGATTGACTTAGTTTGTAGTTTGTTTATTTACTTCTGATTCTGTTCTTAAAATTCAAATACTCAGGGTTTGTTGGGGTTTTTTTTGTAGAATCAGCTGTCGCGTTGTTATTGAACTAATGATCCATCTGATTAGTTCAATTTAAAAACAATCAAGTGGTATTTTCCCTTCTTTCTTTCATTGTCTTGAAATCCTCTACTGTTAACAATCACATTTTACTTAATTCAGTAATTATACAGTAAAAGAAAATGCTGTTGTAAAATTTAAAAGCTTGATGTGATCTTTACATATATACAACTCAAAACTGATTAATTTAGTTTCAAAATATACATCTAGACACTAAATGAGGAGTTAGAAAAGGGAAGGGTTAGCCTGTTAAGTACCATGTTTAGGCCATTTTAGATTATGCGTTTCATAATGCATTGTTCTTGTAATGTAGCCCTCTTAGGTGTTTATCTGAACACCAAGCTATATAAACAAAAATGCTCTGTTTATCTCAGGAAACTTTAGTTAGAGACAAGATGGTCAGCTGGTGCTTCAGACAGTAATTAATTATTTTCTATTGACTGGATTTTACAGCCCCCAAAAGGACACTGTGCTACTCTGCAATTAGAAATAACTGATGTATCCAGCATTAATTGTCACATACAGTTGCATATAGAATATTTTACTGAATTAACCAAGGTTTCTAATTGGTCTCAAATGCAGTTGGTGTCCATTGACATGGTTTCTGCTATGTCTGACAAAGTTTTCCTAAAAAGAGGAAAGATCTTCCTGCTTATTTCCTAATTTCTCAGAGCATAATATATGGAGTGATATTGAAGGCAAAGAATTCAATTTACAAAGCATGGCACTGATCTTTGAGAAAATGTTTGAAATATTTATCCATGCCAAGTGCAAGCTCTGAAGCTGTCAGGGTGAATCAGTGTTTGCCATGGCTGTGTTGTTTAGATGGAACTGATTCTGTAAGAAATCAAACAGAAGGAGCTTCCATTTCAACTGGTAGAAGAGACTCCTTAAAAGAGAAAAAATAAAAGTATGGATACTTGTATTTAGTGTCTTAAGAGTGTCTCTATATCACATTTATGGAGAGTCCTCTCAGACTTCTAGGTGCTTTTAGAGTATCCAAGTAAGAAACACTTGATTACTGCTTTTTCTGTCATTGAAAACTTTGCAAGTGTGTGAGAAGACAGTTTTTATGATGCATGTGTATATAAAACATACTGACTCCAAGGAGAGAAAGAACTAGGTCACTGATGTACTTTTAAAATACAGTTTTACTGTGAATATGTCTGTTTCTTTCTTTTTAATATATGGGTAATAGATAGTCTACAGTCAAAGGTCCTTTCCAATGGTAATTTAAGGCAATTTAGTGGTTATCTATTGCCAAAAGGGAAAGCTTATAGTATGAAGATATGGATTTTTATTACTTTCCTCAGACAATAAACATCTGGAATGGAGAGTCCAGCAGGCAACTGCCCCCTGCCCCAACCCCACCAGCAAAACAAAACCAAAGCCCAAAATTGACATTTTTGCTGCCTCACTACTTAATTTTGGGATCATTAATTCATTACTGCCAGCACCAGTTTGGGAAGAAACTGAAGGGAACCGAAGGGGTGGAGGATGGAGAGATGGGAAAAAGGTGTGGACCATGCCTTTCATTAACTGCTATCCAGCAACTGGCTTAAACTGTGTCATCAGACAACAGCTTTCATTTGCTAACCAAATAACAAGGATTTTTTAGAAGACTTTACCTTCAGAACAGCTCCTTCTTAGTACTTCAGCAGTGAGCTCTGGCAGTGATCTGACTGAAGAGAATTTGACTGAAACCTTTCTATTGCTATTGCATTATTGGTCCTATCCTAATAGCTAAATTAGAGGGAAAGATTAAGAGCGTCATGTTATAAGATCTTAACTCATTTGAGCTTAGTTCTCCACTAAGATGAAACATCTGTTACTCAGGTTGATCAAACTATTTAGTTTTTCATGATTTCTCATGTATTAAAAAAGTGTAAATAGTAGGACTATAAGGACTATATAGATTTCTTCATTTGTATTTTTTCTCTCTCCCTTCTTTTCTCTTCTCTTCTCTTCTCTTCTCTTCTCTTCTCTTCTCTTCTCTTCTCTTCTCTTCTCTTCTCTTCTCTTCTCTTCTCTTCTCTTCTCTTCTCTTCTCTTCTCTTCTCTTCTCTTCTCTTCTCTTCTCTTCTCTTCTCTTCTCTTCTCTTCTCTTCTCTTCTCTTCTCTTCTCTTCTCTTCTCTTCTCTTCTCTTCTCTTCCCTTCCCTTCCCTTCCCTTCCCTTCCCTTCCCTTCCCTTCCCTTCCCTTCCCCTTCCCCTTCCCCTTCCCCTTCCCCTTCCCCTTCCCCTTCCCCTTCCCCTTCCCCTTCCCCTTCCCCTTCCCCTTCCCCTTCCCCTTCCCCTTCCCTGTCCCCACCTCGCCCTGGCCCCTGCCACCTTTTTGCACAGCCTCAGTTGAAGAGGAACCAACTTCAGCAGGTACGAATAATTTATCTGCATGATGATTACATGCAGATTACATGCAATGATTACATCTGCATCATGGTAACCATTCCTTGAGACAACAAAACAACAAACATGTTTAAACCAGGTTTATTTTTTTAATAATACATGCTAAATATCCATATCAGTGTTGGATTCTTTTCTGTTCTGTCTGCTCCCCTTCCTTTTGTTTTTTTCCCTCAATTTGGAGTCAGTCGGAGGTATACTCCTCCAGCAGCAGTTCAAAATCTTCTCAAGCACATGTTCCTTCCTTCTTGCTTCTTCCTTGGTTAGGCTGGTACATTGAGCTTGACACAACAAACCAGGTCAAAAGCAATCAGGAGTTCAAAAAAAATCAGTGTTTGTGCTAATTTTTTATCTGTCTTTATGCTGATGAAGCTCAATGATCTGCATGACCCCCAGAAGTAGCACTCTTAAAGACAGTGCAGGCTGGAAACAAGCAGTGAAAGAAAGGAAGAACAGGGGATGTAGAAGCATCTTACTCAAATAAAACATTCTGCAAACTACGGCCTAGATATCTGCTCAGCGAACTTTCATTTCCATTGACAAGCTGCCAAGTAGTAGGAACAGTTAACAACACAGTCATAAAAATTAGTTTAGGAGCTCCCTAAGAGACACAAACACATTGTGTTTATTCTATTGTGAAGATTAACTATTTCTAATTAATTGGCAATCCATTAGCTTGGGAGTATTTAAAGAAAAAGAAGACAACATACCAAAGAAGAATGCCACTAAACAGCTTAACATATTCAAAATGGCATTGAGTTGTACAAACTCAGTGAGCTAAAACATCAAATGAATAAGGAGTCACTTTATAGTGGCTTGTTAAAAGAAGAAAAGGTCTCCAGAGGACAAAAGGAGAAAAGGTAAGGAAAGTGAATGAAGAAAGGACGATGGCAAGGAAGGATTGAACACTGTTTACAACACTAACCTACAACTTGGGAGCAATATAAGTAATTAGAGTACAATCAAGAATAATAAATGAAAGGACAGAGAAAAAAAAAAAGTAGAATGTGAGAGAAGGAGAATAGTTAAGACTCGCACTGGAATGGAGAAAAAAGCAAAGGGGAGCTTTTAGTATGAAGATAGTAGTGGAATGGGAAGAAGGCATGACAGACATGTGAAAAAACACTGTGAAACAGAAAGGAAGTGTTTTGGAGAAAACTGTGTAATATATACTCCACCCCTAAGGAGTATATGTTATAATTATTAAGCATCAGACTTCAACTATCTGTTTCATGAGAGAGCTGTCAGTCTTTAAGTTTTCATGGAAAATTTCTTAATAGAAACCTATTGCAGCTGTTCAATAGAAATTACTGTTACAAAAGGAGATTTTTATTTTTTTTACATAGGAAAATAAAAAAGCACCCTTTTTTTCCTTTATGGAACAGATTTAAGTACACACATCCTGTAAAGATAGAGTTTGGAGGCTGTGGTGGTTTTAACTGCTGCCAGCAGCTAAGACCACACAGTTGTTCACCCACTCCCCACCCCTCCTCCGGTGAGATGAGGGAGAGAAAACAACAATGGGGTCACGGCTTGAAATGAGGACAGGGAGGGCTCACTCACCAATTATGGTCATGGGCAAAACAGACTCAACTTGGGGAAGAAAAATCTATTCCATTTGCTTCCCACAGAGTCCCAGACCTTTTTGGGCGCAGCCCCCTACTCTGGCATGGGGACCTCCATAGGCTGGAGATGTGTCTCTGCTCTGGTGGACTTCCTCTCCCAGTTCTGGCATCAGCATCTCTAGGGTCTTCTCTGTCAGAAGCTCTCCAATAGTCACACCTGCTTTTAGGCCTCCCACTCTGGTGTGGAGTCCTCCATGGGCTACATGAGAGTATCTGCTCCGCCATTACCCTCCTTGGGCTGCAGGGGAATCTCCATTCACCTTCTCCTCCTCTTTCCTAGTTGACCTGAGAGTCTGTAGTTGTCTCTCTCACATCACCCCTCCTATCTCCTCCTGTTGTTGTTGTCTTTGTTTTTGTTGTTCCCTGATCACTCTCTCTTGCCAAACCAGTTTTCTCCCTCATAAATAGGGATTTGCAGGGGCATTTCCCTATCACTCGTTGGCCCAGCCTGGGCTGGAGTCAGGTCTATCTTGGCTCCAGGGGAGCTTCTCAGAACTTCTCGCAGGAGCCATTGTTGTAGTCCCTTCCCCTGCTACCAAAAGTTCCCCCCACCACCCCAACCCAACACAGATGCATATGTGAATACGCTGCAGTAATGTTCAAGACAATCTTGCCATAGTTGTACATTGCAAAACCATCATTCCTGTTGCAACCAATGGAGTGTCTCATGAAGATACAGCCTCCCTCTTTGCACTTTGAACATCACTGATATTTTTGTGAAAACTCATAACTGTGAGCTGGCAAAGCTAACCAGGTACATCAGCTGAAAATGGGTAAAGGGAGGTATGTGGAGTTTATAAGACATGGGCTCCACTACAGATCTCTGTTAGATTTACCAGCTGTAATTTCAATAGTTTCACAAAAGCTTACAGGTTCTATATTCAATTCCTCAGGAGCCCTTGCCTTTTGGAATGCCAGGCGACTTTGTTTGGTTGATTGGTTTGGTTTTGTATTCATTTAAACAGATTATTTTTACTCACTTTTGGCTGCTTTGTTTTACTCAGTCCTAGTGTCACTGTTTGATTTCTCCATATAATTCTTTCTCCACATAATTTTACTGGTAAGGCCACATCTTGAGTACTGTGTTCAGTTTTGGGCCCCTCACTACAGGAAAGACATGGAGGCCCTGGAGCATGCCCAAAGTAGAGCAATGAAGCTGGTGAAGGGTCTGGAGCACATGTTTTATGAGGAGTGGCTGAAGGAACTGGGATTGTTTAGGCTGGAGAAGAGGAGTCTGAGGGGAGATCTTACCACTCTCTACAGCTATCTGAAAGAAGACTGTAGCAAGGTGGGGGTTGGTCTCTTCTCCCAGGTAACCCACAATAGGACAAGAGGTAATGGCCTCAAGTTACACCAAGGGAGGTTCAGGTTGGATATTAGGAAAATCTTCTTCTCTGGAAGGGTGGTCAGACACTGGAACAGGCTGCCCAGGGAAGTGGTGGAGTCACCATCCCTGGAGGTGTTCAAGAAACGTGAAGATGTAGCATTCTAGAGATGGTGGTGTTGGGTTGACAGTTGGACTGGATGATCTTAGAGATCTTTTCCAACTTTAATGATTCTGTGATTCTTTTGTTAAACAAAGTTCAGCCAATAATTTGCAATGAACTTCTTTTGAGCACTGCTCCATCACAGAATATTCCTAAATGTTCATAATTTCCTTGAATTCACTCATTACCAATAACCTCTTTTACACCAGTATTTTAAAAAATACTTTCCTGCAAGACTTGACCAGATATATTTAAAACTCAAATCATTTACTTACTTCTCGTTGGTTTAATGAGCTGCACCTGATTTTTAGCCATTATTTTTATTGTTATAGTTCTTAGTGTTTCAGGGTTTGTTGGCATCTAAAAGTGTGCCACAATAATTTATGCGGTAATAACTGTACCAGTGTAACTTTCTTCATGAAAACTCTTAATGAAAAGACTGGTGACCTTTTCATGTTAGCTATTTCTTAAGAGGATGCTGTTTGCAGTAAAAGTGTACATGTGGGAGTTGCATTGATACAGTGATGCAGATAGATATTCCCACACAAACAAACAGCTAGAAGTATGCAAACATACAGCACCAGAATTTTTTTGTTCTTTGATTCAGCAGGATGAACAAATGCCTCTAGTAGATTTACAATACAAGACAAAACATCTAATCTCAGCTGCTGAGAAATTATGTTACAAGAGAACATGACTAAATACCTGCAAAAATAAGTGAATTAATGTAACAGTAATACTGTTTAATCTAGTTCTAGGATATTGATACTTCACATTATGAGATTCTTTGGGAATTATTTTTGAAACAATAATTTTGATGGGAAAAAAATTTATTTATCTGAAGTTTTTTTCAGGAATTAATTTGAGTAAACTTCTCTAGGCACAGAATGATTTTTTTTTTTCCTATTCAAATGAAAATTTCTACCTTTACAAAGACAATTCTAGTCTCTACATTGAGTAGCAAACTTCGGATTTTAAACTCTTCTGCTAGATATGAGTAAAGTATAACCCAACTCTATATTTGCATGAAATGTGACTATGATTAAAATAAGCTGTATTTAAGTACAGATACTATTTTTAGAAATCCCATATGATGAAACAGTAATTTTCTGTACAGGTGTACATAGCTTGTTTTGGATTTTCCTCAGCAAAGCAGTGAAGTTCATAGTTAGTATTTGAAAAATCAGTGCCTAGTAGACCTATTGTCTTTGTGAACATGTGTTTAAATGTATGTTTGCTAGATGGTAGCTTAATTAGGTGCAGTGAAAGCACAACCTAGAAGCACAATATAAATTTTAACAATAAAGTGCACTATCTTGCTCCTGGGGGAGTCAAAGAAAACCAGATTGTTGCATTAAAAGCAGAAAAAAAAGTTTTAAAATTACTGATAAAGAGCATGCATGTGAAAATTATTTTTAAACCTTTGTTATAAAGATATCACTTGTTGTAGCTTTTCCAGGTGAAATCTATGAATAAAGTGCAATTGTTCTTTACCTAACCTTAATTTATATCTTAAAATTTAATAAGCAATACTAGCTTTTCAGATGCTTTATAATTTATAGTTTCTATTGATTTTGCTTTAAGGTGTGACCAGATGCTGCTGTTTTAAAAGCAAGAGATTAGTGAATTCTTATGGGATTGTTTTAACACAATTTATTGCTCAGATTGTATCGACATTTACAAAGCTGTGTGTACTGCTTAAAACAGATACACCTCTTCCTCAGAGTAGGAAGGCAGTCATGCAGTTTGAAAGATGCAAGGGTGCTGAAAAATAAATAGAAACTGCATCCAAAGCCTCATGCAGTCACCTAGAGCTTTTCATATTAATTTCAGTGGGATGTGCCTTGTGTGGGCAGAAAGCAAGTTCTGTCATCTACCACATTTTGCTTTTTTTCCTGACAGGTGAAAAGTGACAGGTTTCCTCCAGTTTTTGACATTTATCTTAGTGGAGTGTAATTAACCTCCTAATTCTAGGGCTGATCCAGTGGCGTTGGAGCACACTTCCAGCTGCAAGGCCCAGAAGTCATCACTTAGCATTCACAATCATTAGAAGTACCTTATGATTGTCTTCTAAATGCTCTGAGATAAGAGACTGCATTTAGTTCAACCATTGTAGGGGAAAAAAGGTGAGAAGATTAACTGGAGGGCAATGTAGTGGTTTTTCAAATAATACCTTTACTTATTAAAGAATATAAGGTAGGATAAATTAAATTCATTAAGATTATAAACATTATTTAAACATTTTAGGAACATTAAATTGACTTTTAATTGACCTGTGATTGGGATCAAAACTACAATTTCTTTTTCTATTCAATCAAAGGGACAAAGCAATAGTATATCCCATCCTCTGCTCTTTGAGATAGAGTCTAGCTTCTCTGACAACACCCTCCATGAATAATCTCACAGAAGTTAAATTAATAAAATTTTATGCTGATTGTTGTATCCACAATGTTGAAGATTAATAATCCTGAAATAATAAATGCCCTGCGAGTATCTCTCTATGGAAATGATATTTCACAGGGGTTTCTTCAGTTTCAGAATGTTTCAGTCTAATGAACTGTAATTATAACTCATTAAACATATTTAATCTAAGACAAAGTATACTTATTTTTTGCATGCTTTTTAACCAGAGCTAAACCAAGGACCTTTTCAAATGATCCTCACAGTTTCAAAAAGGTTTTTCTTAGCCCTACTTCTGGATGAGCATTGTTCTAAATCTCTTTTTCCATTCTAGTGAAATACCTGTGATTTTATGTTGTCTTAGACATCTGAGCACTCTCTTTTGAGCCACTTCTGCATATTTGCTCATTTATTTTGAGTTTCAGATCAATTAAATAGTTTTACCAGAAGCTCTGCATCCTGTGAAAGCAAGCTAGGAAATCTCAGGACAGTTCTCTTGGAGATTTGTCTCCATGTTTCTTTTCCCATCTAAACCTGTGGCATGAGTCTTTTAAAGCTCTTTATTGAACTAGGAGGAGTTTGCTCTGTTGAAAATTGTTTTCAAACCTAATGTATCAACTTCTGTTGGATGTCCTGCTGTTTGAAGCTTTGCATCTCAAAAATGCTTCCCCATGGTTTTATGTTTTCTCTCCCTCTCCTCAATGAGTCTGGAATCATTTGTAAAGATATCAAAGAGTAATTCTTCCAAGACACTATGAGGCAGAGTACAGCATAACATGCAGCCTTTTTTACACTTGCCTTTGTACTGTGACTTTGACTGAAATAATAAATACGTGCCCTTCAAGATCATCACTTAACTGAGGCCATTCCTTGCTTTTGTCACGGATTTTTTTTTTTTTTTAAGCCTAATGTTTCAGGTAGCTGGCATTTGTGTCTTGGTATTCCATCTCTATACAATATGCAAATGTATTTAGACTTTCACGTCATTAAAAGCTCTTTTGCAGTTTGAGTTTAATATTATTTCAATGAAATATAGGTATTGAAAAGGTAGTAGATTCAACATATGACAACAAATTCTTCTTCAAAGACATTAGTAAAAAGTAATCCCTACAACAACCTTGTGGCGCAGTGTGTACCTGTACTGACAGCTGCATAATATATTTGTGCACAACTACTACAAGCAGTCTGTTTTTTTCCATGGAAAATATTAGTCTTCTATGATTCTGTGTGATATTTAATCTGTTCCCTTCCTTCTTTGGAATTTCAATTTCTATAAAGAAGTAAAGAACAAAGGAGAAAAAAAAAAAAGCACTTTTGAGAAACAACATAATTTGAAAATGCCATATAAAGTGGAGAATGAGACTTTTCTTGGGAATTCTTTAGAATGGAGTTTAATTCAGAAAAAGAAATTATTAGAATGGAAAAGCACAACAGCAGAAGTTCCAGGAAGAAAGTTGTACTAGATATAGCACTTAAGAATTATAAAAAAGTCGTAAAAAATAGACATCTAAAAACTTAAGATTTGCCCGTTAACTTTACTCTGTAAGCATGATGTTAAGCCATAACTGAAATCTAAATTTCTTCCAAGTTACGTGTTTTGTCTTCTTTCTGTTAGAAAAACTCCAGGTTTCTCTGGCTATTAAAAATGGTGCTTTGTTTCTCCCCAAGATTTCTTGTATTTATACAGGGCACTACAGTATATTGCATCAGTGTTTGCCTTGGAACCTACTTGCAGACTAAGAAACTATGTCTCAGTCATTGTGTTTGGTGGTGGGGGCGGGGGGGAGGAGAAAGGTTGAAAAAGATGAAAAATTTAAAATAGTGTTAAAGTATTTTAACCAATAGATATTTCAAAGCTCACTTACTGGACATAGCCTAGATACTTGTTAAGAGAGACCCTATTAGTTTTCCTATAAGATATCCTCTAGACTTACGCAGTAATAATGGAATTATCTTTTTTTTTCTACTTGTTTTTCAGATTTCTCTCTTATTCACACTAACATTTAAGTAAGTTTGATTTAGGCTACTAGCATATTAGGAAGAAATAATGTTGCTTCCCTGAGCTCCACTAGCTCCTAGGGATTGTCCCTAAACTTAGTGAGAACCTTACTGTGAAAGGATAGTTTCTCATGGAGGATTTGGACCCACAAGACCTTCCTTGACTAGTGTCCCAGTGCTCACATGCTGACTCTGTTCTTGTGTGTGGCATGCTGAAATGGCAAAACAAAGCCAGCACCTACTTTCTAGCTCATAATGTATGATAGAATGGAAATTATGTATTCGCTTCCTTAAAAAGATGCCTGTGTCATGGATTGGATTTCCCCTTACGGACCTCTGGAAATTGACAGGCTAGAGACAATAAAGCAGCATATTTAATGTACATCTCCCAGGCATAAGTGCTAAACATTACTTTTGTTTAGATTTGAAACCAGTATACAATCTTGTATTGGCTATAAGTAGAATTTTTTTATGAATTTTCTAGTGAAATTATTGGTTCCTCAGGAATGAAATTGTTCATGGGATGTGGTGAGTTTAAAAAAAAAACCACCAACAACAAAAAAACAGAATGCAATTTGTGTTGTAAAAATGTTGTAAAAATGTGAGCCACATTTTTGGCAAATAGATAAGTGTTTTAAGTTGTTCTAAATATCGTTACATTTAAAAATTCACTTAATTATATTTTTTCATAATTTAAAACACTAGTCATAATATTATTAAAATCCCAGGTTTTCCCATCCCCCAGTTTATTTTTATTTTGAGGTAAATTAATAATATCAAATTTTTAAGATTTTGATTTGTCATAACTATTTATGGTGGAAGGTAGGAAGGCTGTATTTAGCACTATCTTGGATAGCTTTATATTTGATAGATTAGAATAGTTTTATATTAGCTAGTGTAGAAAGTGAGTAGATTTAAACTGGACATAAGGAAGAAGTTTTTTATTATGCAAGTGGTAAGACACTGGAACAGACTGCCCAGAGGAGCTGTGCAATCTCTGGAAGTGTTCTAGGTCACGCTGGATGGGGCTTTGGACAACCTGATCTGCCCATGGCAGGGGAGTTGGACTGGATAAACTAAAGGTCCCTTCCAATCGAACCATTCTATGATTCAAATATTAGATAGTCTTTTGCTTGAACAGAGGAATATTGTAATTTTTTATTTGTCTTTCCTTTCTTCATGTTAGCAAATGCTTTTACAATGCTTTGCTGTTGCACCATCCATCAGAGAGCAGGAGAGATCTAGTTGGTTAAAATGCTGGCAATATGTTGTTGTTATTCGTAGAGAACTACATGATGAGTTCAAATGGAAAACATTTAAAATCTTACTGAGATTAATATGCATATAGGAAATATCCTTATACCCTTATATGCTAACTGTACTATAAGTTTGCCTTAAAAATACTTAACTGATTGTGGGTATGAAATGAAATTAGATTTCACAAAGGGTATCTCTTCTTCCTGAAAGTAATGCCCTAGTGTTCTTCTATTGATTGCAAAAAGCTGAAATTGTAAATGCTTTGATGAGTATCAGAAAATAAAAATAAATAAATAAATAGAATAAACAGATCTCCCTAGCTTATTGAAATGAAACTTTAAAATAAGTTCATGAGATATTTAGTCTGCTTATTCTCTCACCCTTAAAACCTCAAAGATGCATCTTGTCTAGTCTGGAGGACTTTAATTTACTGCCTGCTGTACAGCAGTGTCCAAAGTGGTGTGGTTTTCTGACAGCATGCTCTCAGGATGTCTTTTGGGGCACAATAATTTTGCTGTGGTATGCAAAGCTATTCTGTTTCACACATTTCGAAAAGGAAAAGCATCTTTCCATATTATTGTAAGGGAAAGGATTTGCTGTTCCCTCAGGGTGTGTAACAGAAATTTAATCTCTTGCTTAATTTG